>JAQPPZ010013513.1:1200000-2400000 GCA_028583015.1 Wollemia nobilis | reverse complement strand
GACAGAGCGTTGACATATTGGAAGTCCCTATCAAAAAGAAGAGGTCTCTCTAATACTGTTGATAATGACAAAAAATATTCAGCTTGGAGTGATGATGAGATTATGGAAACACAGAATTCACAAATGATTCTCGGTTCTTTTGGAGAAGTCGATAAAGCTTTGTATCAGCTTCTAGAAATGTAAAAATTGCAATGATTTTTTGGATTTGAAATCATTTTGTAAAATTTTAGTGATTTGAATAAATTCATATTATCAGTGATTTTTCGTATTCGATATCATTTATAAATGTCAATGATTTGAAACATTTCATATTATCAAAGATTTTTCGTATTTGATTTGTTGTAAAATTTTAGTGATTTGAAAAAATCATATAATCATTCAATTTTCAATGATTATGCATGTTTGGTTTTTAATGATATGGATTGTCTATGTTTTCAAAATTTATGATTTATGCTATAGCTTTGAGTAAGTTGAAAATTTGAAAACCATGTATACGTAATGATGCTATGTTATTGAACTAATTGTATATGTTGACAAAACATAGTTATTTTTGCTTTGACTTTAAATGTATGTCTGTATCATTAGTATCATTAGTTGTATGATATGACAAAATATAGTGATTTTTTATGATTTATGTTTTTTTCATTGAGTAAACCTTGTATGCATACATAACTAGTAAAAATTTCTCTACATATGTATGAAAAATGCATGTAGTATATTACTCTAGATATGGAAAATGAAAATTTAAACCCATTCATAGATATATCCATCGTAAACTCACTTTGAAATATAAAAACAATATAGCATAATACAAATGACCATATTCATTTTTATACAACAACTATAATGACTATGAATGCACTAAAAATTGAAACCCATGCATAGATATATCCTTCGTAAACTCACTTTGAAATAAAAAACAATATAGCATAATACAAAAGACCATACACATTTTTATACAACAACTAGAATGACTATGAATGCACTAAAAATTGAAACCTATGCATAGATATATCCATCGTAAACTCACTTGAAATATAAAAACAATATAGCATAATACAAATGACAATACTCACTTTTATACTACAACAAGAATGAATATGAATAAACTGAAATTTAAACACATGCATAGATATATCATTCGTAAACTCATTTGAAAATTGAAATATAAAAACAACATAGCATAATATATGGAAATTGAAATTTAACCCTTTCATAAATATCTCCATTGTAAACTAACATTGAATATGAAAACAATATAGCATAATAAAAAAGACAAAACACTTTTCTATACAACAACAAGAATGACTTTGAATAAACTAAAAATTTAAACCCATGCATAGATATATCCTTCATAAACTCATTTGAAAATTGAAATATAAAAACAACATAGCAGAATACACAAGACAATACTCATTTTTATATCACAACATGAATAACTTCGAATAACATGTAAATCTAAACCTATGCATACATATATTCTACGTAAACTCAAGCATATTTGAAACACCATAATACTTAAAAGATGAAAATAACACACAATTATAAATGTAAATAGTGTAATAGTAAAATAATAAAAGCAAGTATCTTGTTTTCATATGAAAACATATGAAATGTCATAAAATTGTCTTTCGAAATATCAATTTTTAAAATTCAATTTCTTTCTTCAGAATATTTTCCCCCATCCACCACTCCTTTTGCCTTTTCAATGACTTCCATAGTCTCCATAGCAATGGCTCCTCCCTCATATTTCCCATGTTCAGCTCCTTTTTCCTCATCCACTACTTCCACGATTTCCACATTCTGCATTCCAACGACTCTTTTCTCGGGCTGGGTAACAGTACTTTCAATTGCTCCAGAATTGACAAGGATCTTCTCAATATTTTCCAATCCATCGAGAAGGGTGTTTTCTTCTTTGCCAACATCTTCAGATGTTGGTCCTTGAACTTCTTTACCCTTCTCCTTTAGCATAACATCAGGATCCAATCCGTTGCGGATAATGATTTTTCGTAAAATGTTGTTTTGTCGAACTGATTCCTGTGCTCTTTTTTCATTGCCATGGAAGCGTTTAAGAACTCCTTTGCCATCCTGAGATAGTCTTGCAGGTTTTGAACCTGCTTCTTGAGATTATCATACTTTACCTACAAAAAGGAAAAATAGTTAATCAACATGAACAAATAATTACATTTAAAAAAAAAAATTTTGAACACAAAAGTGATTAAGTCAAACCTCAGCAACATTCTTTGCAACTACAACAACAACAACCTTTTTCTTATCACTCACCCATTCATTGTAATAAGCTTGGGCCTCACCATTTATGTTCTCCAATCTGTTCATCATAAACTTTAAAATTTCATCTATGTAAGATGTATTCACCTTCACAATGCCAGATTTTACTTGTTGTAGTAGAGCCTCCATATTTTTAGGTTCATTTTCAACAACAATTTTTTTTCTCTTTTTGAAAAATTATTGTATCGGGCATTAATTTCCTTTATCAACACCTTGGCCTGATACTCCCATTTTTTCATTTTTGTTATATCTGGAAGTAGTAAATCCTTAATGGTAGATTCAACGTTATCAAAAACCAAATATTTTTTTGAAATATTTAATCTTTCATCCTCTGGTCGAGGAGGAGCCTGATGGGTGTTTGTTTCCCTGGGAGGAGATTTGCTTGAACATTCTGCACCTTCATTTCCTTTATCTTGAAGCAATTCTGATACTTGAAAAATAGTTTGTGTGTTCTCTTGCAAAAATAAATATTTATCAAGTGGAACCTCATCCAATCCAGCACTAGAAGCTTCTAGTATATCCTTAAAATTAAAATTAGCAAGAGAAATACGATCGAATCCTAAAAAAGTCTTTGATGCTTCTTTCTCTGAAAATTGTTGTGTTGCTTCTCTCTGTGGCCTAGATGGAAGAATGTGTTTTCCAACTGGGAAGCATTGACCTCGCATTTGAGTTTGGCATGGTGGAGGAGGGGGCGGCATTTGTTGATTTTGTTGATGAAATTGTTGTAAGGGAACTTAAAACATAAAAATAAAAATTAGTTATAAAATTTGTGAAGGTAGAAAATAAAAACTAGTTATAAAATTAAATTATGAAAATTGGTTACAATGTTTGTTATAACACTTACCGACAGAAGAAAAATCATCTTGCATAGCTGTTGCTGCAAATGGAATGTGGGCATGTTGTACATCTGAAAAAAACAAAATTAATTAAAAACAGTAAAAATTTTGTAAAAATTTTGTTTCGACAGTAATTAAAACTTACTCCCCAAAGATGAAACCTCTTGCGCAACTACACCCATTGGCAGTGGACGTGCAGCCATAGGTGGAGGTTGTAGATGATCAAGAGAACTAGATCTTCTACGTTTCCTTGTTGATCTTCTCCTTAGCGGTGGTGTTGTTTCCTCCGTAGGTGTTTCGGAGTCTCCTGATTCCTCTAGATTATAACCTCTAACAACAGCATCCCACTTTGAAGAGGAAGAGGATGCCCTTTTCTGTGTTTGGTATAAAATGTCAAAATTACAAAAAGATAAACAATGGAAAAATAAAAAATTTACTTAAATATTAACAAAAAAATTACCTGAACCTGTTGTTCTGTCATGGCTGCATTGACTAGGGTTGAGTGCCAAGATGTTGGTACTGGAGTGTTCTACAAATTATAAAAATATTCATAAAAAAAGCAATAATATAATTGCATGTGCTAACTGTCGGTGAGGGTGAAGCGTGGGTTTTCACGTTCTCTATTTCCAATCTGATCCGATGTGAGACATAGGTGGACCAGTCAAATTTTTGGTGTGCAACACAACGGACCAAATACGCTAAGGCCCACATCAGAATTTCTATCGGCCTTCCTTGCAGAATGAGTCTGGAAAGGAAGAATTTGCAACATGCTCAAAGAAATTTATTTTCAATCGTCGGTACGGTCAAACCCCTTCTGGACTTGGTGGACGTAACTGCAAAAAAAAAAAATCAGTAATTGTACACTAGTGACTAGAATTTAAATTCAATTAAATAAAAAAATAGTTATACCTTGAAAATATTTCGACTGCACTTTGAAGTTGGTCTCCAAGTACAGTTTGTCATCATCAGTTAATTGGTATTTGGAAGTGATAGGCTCAACACCAACGTGGGGCAATGTTGTCAATCTGGTGACATCTCTGGCTATGAAAGAAAGAATGATGTTTCTATTGTTGATGATAAGATTTACCTTACCCAAATCAATATTATAACCTGCAATGATCTTCTCTAGTAGTTTTGTGTCCATGTCAAACTGCGACATTGAAACTAGACCCCGAAGACTAGAGTCCGTGACCCACGACATGTCATAACCCGGTGTTGATAAAATTTCAGAAATCAAGGGGCAAACCAAGTTTTTATAATTTATTTTAAAATTTCTAGGGGTTGTAGGGGACGCCATAGGGTGTACGAGTATGGATCAGAAGATACAGAGGATGGTATGCGACACTTGATGGAAAAGGGTTCAAACAGGAGGAAAAGGGTTAAAACTGGCTTAAAAATTAAGGTAAAAGGTTAAAACTAAGATAAAACTAGAGGAAGAGGGTTAAGAATGCATTAAAATGAGAGGAAAAGGGGTAAGAATGCATTAAAATAGGAGGAAAATGGTTAAAACTATGATAGAAAAGGTGAAAAAATGACTGTTAATCCCTTTATATAGACTTTTCTACATGCAATCAACTTCTGGATGGGTGACACGTGGCCTCTGCATGCAATCATTTCATGGATGGTTGACACGTGGCATAGATGCACCATTGCTACCAATTGGGTACTAGACACTATTGCAGCCCATCGACACACATGCAACCGATCGACATTCCTGCATCCGATCGTCATGCCTACATCCGATCGACATTCCTATAGCCGATCGTCATACCTATGATCGATCATCCTATCTACACCCGATCGGTATTCCTACAACCGATCATTCTTGCAACCATCATCATTCTTACAATCGATCAACATCCTTGCAACCAATCGATATGCCTACACCTGATCATCATGCTTACAACTGATCGATATTTCTATAATCGATCATCATACATACATTCGATCGACATTCCTACATTTGATCGTCATGCATGTCAGTGGTCATCATGTCTACAACTGATCATAATATCTACAGATCGTCATACCTACAATCGATCATCATGCCTGCAATCGATGTCATATCTAATCGATCATCATGTCTACAATTGATCATCATGTCTACAATCGATCATCATGTTTGCAACCAATCATTATGTCTACAACTGATCATCATGTATGCAGTTGATGTCATACCTATAGTTGATCATCATGCCTGCATACGATCAACATTCTTGCATTTGATCATCATGCATGTCACCGATCATCATGTCTACAACCGATCATCATGTCTACAATCGATCGACATTCCTTCAAATCGATCATCATGCCTACAATCGATAGTCATGCCTATAATTGATCGTCATGCCTTCAACCGATCATCATGCATGCCATCGATCGTCATGTCGACCTAAAGTCTTTCATGTCAGCCTAAAGCTTTTAAGTTTGTCGTACATTTTTAGATTTTGCAAACCGATATTCATAGCCCCCAACACAGAAAAATTCACCACGGTTTGAAATTTTTTGGAGATAAATAAATGCAATTCGCCATCTATACTTCTACAAATTTCTTTGGGATTCCAAGACAATTCGCCTTGATTTTATAAATAGATTTTGGGGTCGACCCCTTATGCATAACCCTGCCATCAAGGGTAGTGTTCTTGCAATTATGTAAGCCCTCTTTAATTAGGGCAAAATATGGTTAGACTTGAGTGTGAGCATTAGATGATATTATGATATAATTATGCCCTCCATCTATAGCCATCTCATGTCAAATGGGAGTCAAAGCTCAATGATTCTCTAGTCTATCTCTCCCATTAAAATTATAGATTTGAGAACCCAACATTTATAGGTAGGAAAGAACAACAAAGAGCATAGTTGTGATTGCAGGGGCTAGTTATAATATTGTGTCGCCTCAAGAACCACCTTAACACTAATGGAGTCAAGTACACAAATATGATTTTTATTATATATAATTTTATTATTTAGAGTTATTTTGTAATATGTATGCAAAATGCTTAATGAGATGTCATATGTGTACTTAAAACCTACAAGTAATTCAATATTTGGGTAATTGAATGTGTTGGAGGTATTACATTATTTGCTACCTTGCGACATTAATGTAAGGACCTTATAAATATTTTAGATTAGTGTGAGTCTATGATGCAGGAGCATCCGACGACAGTAGGGCAATCTTGCATCAACCTAAATTTTTCTAAGAATTGTGTTTTAATTCTTTTTCTTTACAAGGCAGAAGTTCATCACGATATCACGACGTCACGATATCGCGACATCAAATGGAGTGCAATGTGAAGCGGCAGTTTTGTCGTGATATCGCGACGTCGTGATATCGCGACATCAAATGGAGTGCAAGGAGAAGCGGCAGTTTTGTCGAGATATCACGACGTCACGATATCACGATGTCGTGATATCATGACGTCGCGATATCACGACATCAAATGGAGTGCAAGGTGAAGCGGCAGTTTTGTCACGATATCACGACGTCGCGATATCGCGACATCAAATGGAGTGCAAGGTGAAGCGGCAGTTTTGTCGTGATATCACGACGTCGCGATATCGTGACAGCAGTTGGAGATTGAGACAAGGCAGAAAACTCAAGGCATGGGCTCGAAGGTAGAAAGCAGAATGGTCACGATGTCGTGACGTCGCGATGTCGTGACATCGTGATAGGCGTGGGCTCGAAGGTGAAAAGCAGAATGGTCGCGATGTCGCGACGTTGCGATGTCGCGACGTCGCGATATCGCGACCAAAGTCAGGAACGGAGGGCGCAATGAAATTACGTCGCGATATCGTGGCCAAAAACAGAAATGGAGGGCGCAGTGGAATTACGTCGCGATATCGCGACATGTCGCGATATCGCGGCATGTCACGATATCGCGGCCAAGAAGAAGACAAATAAGAAATAGACACGTGGACGGCCATGCACGCAGGAAAAGAGACAACGGTTCAAAAGTATAGTCTGAAAAAATAGTGGTTGCAGGTCAAGGGCCTCTTGAATGCGTGTTTTCATGGCAGATCAGGGAGTTGGCCAATTACGGAAGGAAATTGAAGACACAGCGGGGAAGGCCGATTTCACAGGTTTTGATTAATATTTCTTCGTGCAGGTGGGTCATTAATGACCTAGAGGGCCGAGACCTCGATAAAAACTCAGAAATTGTAATAGATCATGGTGGTGGATTGGAAGGTCGGGGAGATAGAGTGTGCGTGTGAAATACCAGGGGATCTCTGGTTATTGTAAATGAAATCAGATTAATCCAAGAACATTTTTTTTTTTGAATTTGCGTGTGTTAGACTTTTCGGTCCCCCATCAGAGACAGATGAACAAAATAGTCCAAGAATACACGGAGGAGTTTTATAAGATCTCCATCAGAACTGGCCATTTAGAAGCAAGCAAGGAGAAGGTGGCCCGTTATATCAATGGGTTGAGACCCAGTATCCAGGAAGAGTTGAGCTTAGTTCGGGTAAGCACCATTGAAGATGCTTACCAGTTTGCTCTGAAGGTTGAAGAAAAACTGAACATAAGGTTTGAGAGCAAGCAAAGAGGAAAAGGGCATGGAGGAAAGACTGGTGGAAGAAAAGAGGAAGGAAAAGAGGAGAAGAAAGAAGAGGTTAGCAGCAGTCGGGATCAGAAGGAAGATGAGGAACCTAGACCCCAAGTTCAGAACAATGGCTACCCAAGGGGAAGAGGTAGATTTGGACGTGGGTATGGAAGAGGAGTGTTTCGGGGAACCTGTTTCCACTGTGGAGAAGAGGGACATCGGGCATATGAGTGTCCCCAGCACCCCGAGAGGGTGAACAAGAAACATGTGGGTCCAGCCAGAGCTGCTATAGCAGAGGAAGATGCTGAGTCTGAACATTCTGAAGAAGCTGAGAGAGGAGAAGCAATGATCGTGAGGAGAACCATGCTGATTGAGGAAGACAAACCAGAGCAGAGGAGAAGCCTGTTTCGCACAAGGTGCAAAAGTTCAGGCAAAGTCTGTAATGTTATTATAGACAATGGGAGTATAGATAACTTAGTCTCCAAATAGATGGTTGCTAAGTTATATCTGGAAAGGAGGAGACACCCGCATCCATACCGGATTGCGTGGTTGCGGAAGGACCACAGAGCATGGGTCCGTGAACAGTGCTTAGTCACGTTCAATATTGGGAAGTACCAGGATGAGGTCCTGTGTGATGTTTTCCCCATGGATGCTTGCCATTTGTTGTTAGGAAGGCCATGGTAGTTTGATCGGAGTGTAGTGCATGATGGTTGTGCAAATACATACTCCTTGATGAAAGATGGAGTGCGCCACAAGTTAAAGCCATTACAGGCAGTGGACGAGAAGGTGTGCAGCAGTGCCAGAGTTTGTCTGGTAGAAGGCAATTTTTTTTTTGCTAGAAGACGGGGTCTAAGCGGGTTGCAGAAGCGGGTGTACGTTTGGAGATGTTACAAAAGTTGCGGACCGAACAACACAGAAGTGAAGGTCACTTCTCCATTTACCCCGGGTGTCTGATGCAGGAGCATCCGACGACAGCAGGGCAATCTTGCATCAACCTAAATTTTTCTAAGAATTGTGTTTTAATTCTTTTTCTTTACAAGGCAGAAGTCCGTCGCGATATCACGACGTCGCGATATCGCAACATCAAATGGAGTGCAAGGTGAAGCGGCAGTTTTGTCGCGATATCGCGACGTCGCGATATTGTGACATCAAATGGAGTGCAAGGAGAAGCGGCAGTTTTGTCGCGATATCGTGACGTCGCGATATCGTGACATCAAATGGAGTGCAAGGTGAAGCAGCAGTTTTGTCGTGATATCGCGACAGCAGTTGGAGATTGAGACAAGGCGGAAAACTCAAGGCATGGGCTCAAATGCGGAAAGTAGAACGCGACGTCGCAATGTTGCGACGTCGCGATATCGTGACCAAAGTCAGGAATGGAGGGCGCAGTGAAATTACGTCGCGATATTGCGGCCAAAGACAAAAACGGAGGGCACAGTGGAATTACGTCGCGATATCGTGACATGTCGCGATATCGTAGCCAAGAAGAAGACAAATAAGAAATAGACACGTGGACGGCCACGCACGCAGAAAAGAGACAGCGGTTCAGAAGTACAGTCTGACAAAATAGCGGTTGCAGGTCAAGGGCCTATTGAATGCGTGCTTTCATGGCAGATCAGGGAGTTGGCCAATTACGGAAGGAAAATTGAAGACTCGACGGGGAAGGCCAATTTTGTAGGTTTTGATTAATATTTCTTCGTGCAGGTGGGTCATTAATGACCTAGAGGGCCGAGACCTCGATAAAAACTTAGAAATTGTAATAGATCGAGGTGGTGGATTGGAAGGTCGGGGAGATAGAGTGTGCGTGTGAAATACTAGGGGATCTCTGGTTATTGTAAGCCTGCGGGCTGTTTATCTGGTTATTGTAAATGAAATCAAATTAATCCAAGAACATTTTTTTTTTTGAATTTGCATGTGTTAGAATTTTCGGTCCCCCATCAGTCTATAGAATGTATCATGTAATTAAGTAACGAGTTATGTGTGAGGTGTCAAGTTAGTAAGTGTGAGTTATGTGAGTGAAGTGTAATGTTTAGAAGTGGGGAATTAAGAGCAATCATGAGAGACTTTGTTTTTATATAATTATGTGAGAATTCTTATGTAAGATAGATATATGAAGAGTTGTATCTCCCATGAGTATGATATTTCCATGTTAGTCAAGAGTCATGTGCATATGAAGAGTCTCATGTATGTATATATTGAATACAAAACCTTGTAATATGTAAATTGAAGTATGATTGCATTTATGCATTGCTATAGTGGATGTATTTTCAATAAAGATTTTAGTGTGTTTATTGTGCATTGTTTGAGTGATTTATTGTGTGAAAATATTGTGAGATCCCGTGGAATAATATTGTGAGATAATAGTTTTGATTTGCTAACAGTGGTATCAAAGCCACCTTGAGTGAGCTTGGATAGAGCCACGTTGAGTGAGATAAATACATGGAGGAATGTGAGAGGAACAACTAAATGAGAACAAGGAAGAATAGCAAGAGTGAAAGTGATAAAGGAAGAATATTTGAGGAGAGAGTGTTGAATTCTAGAGGAAGTACGATTGCAGATTGAGAGTGTTGAGGTGACAATAGAACATTTGGTGAAAGTCAAGTATTAGTAAGCACCTACACCAAAATGCTATTAATGAGGAAAAAAAGTGTTATTTGGATGACGACATAGCATAAGACAACACAATGAGCATCCTAAGGAAGAGAAAATATCTTGAATCTAGTGGAGATATATCCAGTGCGAAAGGTTGGAGATAAATTCTACGTAGAAAGAAGGAAGAAATCATGTTGTTTGTGTATCTAGAAGAGTTGTGAGCATGAAGAATTTTAAATACTAGAAAATTATCCAAAGAGTATGAAGAGAATTCTATAAAATATCCAAAGACCATAAAATAATGAATCATAGGAGAGAAGGTGAATGCATGAGTTCCTATTGCAAACAAAGAAGTGTGAGAGATTATTGGAAATGGTAGTAGACATCAAGTAGAATATATAACATGATTGGTTATTAAAGTTTGAAGTGTAGTAACGCTTGGGATAAAAACATATTATTAAAGGTGAATCATATGGATGTGAAATCGGTCGAAATACCCTAATGTAAATTATAAGAGCCATTAATTAAAGGTAAATTATGATGTTTAATTTATTTGAATAATCAAGCACACATTTGGTTTGAGAATATTTGAATTATTTGAATAAAAGTGAATTGATTTAATTTTAGGAGATATAAGAAGATTCAAAATAAAATTGAAAAAGTGAAGAATGAAATGAACGTGAGTTATAAGAAGAAGATAATTATTAATTAAAAGGAGAGTAAAATTAATTAAATATTTAAGAAGGAAATTGAATTGAAGAAGAACTAAATTGAATTGAAGGAGATATAAGAAGATTATGAGAATTCAAAAATTGAAATTGAAGGAAAAAATATAGAAGAAGAATAAAATTTGAAGAAAGAAAAATTGATTGAAAGATTGAAGTTTAAAAATGATGATTGGAAAAGAATAAAAAAGATTGGAAATTTAAGAATACTAAATTTTGGGTTAAAAGTATTTCAACAAACAAAGGGAAACATGACAATTTCTTCAAAGTATCACATGTTTAAAGTTTCAAAACAAAAATTTATAAAATAATATGACACAAAAAGTTCAATAGTTAACTATTGGTACATTGATTTAGGGGCAAGAAAACATATGACTGGAAACAAATAGTGGTTTAGTACTTTTCAAGAAAAATATGAAGAACTAGTTGCTATGGTAGATGATAGAACATATGAGGTCAAAGGTGTAGGAAATATATTAATCAGCTTATCTAATGGAAAATATATGATTAAAAATGTATTATATGTACAAGGTTTAGTTGCTAATCTACTATCAGTATCTTAGATGTTAGATCAAAATCTAGTGGTTGAATTCAAAATTATTGGAAACAAAAAGAAATGTATCATTACTAAACAAGGAAAAATCATAGCCACTAGATCCTTCACAAATGGTCTATTTGCTCTTGACACCTTATCAAATATTGTTCTATCAGTAAAAACACTAGAAACAAGAGATCTTTGGCATAAGAGATTAGGGCATATAAGTGCATCATATTTAAATGAACTAAGCAAATATCAAATGGTAGAAGACTTATCTAATCTAACATGACAATCTATAATCTGTCCAGAATGCTTAGTAGGAAAATAACATAGAGTGCCATTTGAATTAAGATTGCACAAAGCTAATGAACCACTAAAAATAGTACATACATATTTGTGTGGACTAATGGATACTATTTTTGGAGGACATAATATTTTCAACTATTTGTTGTTGACTATTCTAAAAAATTATGGGTTTACTTCTTGAAATTTAAATATGAAGCCCTTACATATTTTAAACAGTTCAAGCAACTTGAAGAAATAGAAACTTGAAGATAAGTGAAGAATATTTGCTCAGACAAGGGTGGTGAATTTCTATCAAAAGAATTTGAATAATTTCTAATATAAAATGGTATAAAAATACAACTTACTACAACTTATACACAATAACAAAATGGTATAGCAGAAAGAAGGAATTATCCCATTATGGAAATAGTACGTTGTATGCTTAAAGAAGCAAATATTGATCATCAATATTGGGTAGAAGCTATTAAGACTGTAGTATATATACAAAATAGATCTCCCACAATAATTCTTAAAAATGTTACCCTTAATGAAACTTGGTCAAGACAAAAACCTTCAATAACACAACTAAGAATTTTTTGATGTAAAGCATACAAGCACATTCCAAAGCAAAAGAAAACAAAAATAGATACACAAACTTAATGTGGCATATTTCTTGGATATGATGATGACTCAAAAGGCTACATAATAATTGATCCAGTCACAAAAATAATCTATATGAGTAGAGATATGGTTTTTAATGAAGTAAACACAATTGATATTGAACTCCCAAAGGATAATACAATTTATATCTTGGATATTTCATCAGATATAGAAAAATATTTAGATGAATATTAAAAAATATTTAATAAAAAAGTTGAAGACTTAGAAGTCATAAGCTCAACACAAAGAAAAGAGGCAAAATGGTATACAAATACACTTAAAGACTCAAAGTTAGAAAAATTGCTAGATCTTACCACTACAAGACCTCAAAATCATAGTATGACAAGAACAAATATGGGACTAATGAGTTCAATAAAAGAACCTACAACAATACAAGATGTCATAAAATAACCAAATTGGAAAGCAACAATAGAATAAGGATATACAACATTGATGAAGAACAAAACATGGTATTTGGTTGATGCACAAAAAGGAAAAGAAACAATAGGATGCAATTGGATTTACAAGATAAAATACAAGGTATATGATTCTATTGAAAAATATGAGACACAAATAGTTGCAAAAATTTATATTCAAGTAGAAGGAATCAACTATGAAGAAACATTTGCACCTAAAACCAAAATGACTACTATTCATACAATTTATGCATTAGCAACTCATATAGGTTGGAAAGTACATCAAATGGATGTTAAGAGTGCATTTCTTAATGGAGATATTTAAGAGGAAGTATACATGATGCAACTAAAAGGATTCATTGTCCAGACACAAGAACAAAAGGTTTGAATATGAAAAAAATCACTGTATATTTTAAAACAAGCCCTAGAACATGGTATATCAAAATTAATGATCATTACTATGGCTTAATTTTAAAAGGAGTGCATCTAATTCAAATATTTGTATAAAAAAAGTTGGATCTAATATAATAATTCTTGTAGTATATGTTGATGATCTAGTTAATAGTCAAAGGAAGCTCAAAAACACTAATATATAGTGTAAAAAATGATTTGGAAAAAGAATTTGAAATGATAGATTTGGGACTTATACACTATTATCCTTGTCTAAATTTTTTCAAAAAGAAAAAAATCTCGGTGACTCAAACAAAATATGCAATATCATTACTTGAAAAGTACAAAATGGAACAAGGGCTATAATTATCAAGATATGATGAGTCACCACAAATTTTTGCTACTATGTATTGTCAACTAATTGAAAGTCTTCTATATTTAACAAATGCCAGACCATATATTGTTTTTGTTGTAAATCATCTCTCCAAATTTACGTAAGATCCTAGAGAAAATCACTGGAAAGCCATAGAAGAATACTACAATATGTTAACAACACCATAGAGTATGGTCTAGAGAACAATATAAATAATAATTTCTACTTACAAGGATATTCATATTTAGACTATGTAGGTTTAGTAGATGACAAAAAATCAACACCAGGCTATGTAATTTATCATGGATCAAGACCTATTTTATGGCATAGTAAGAAACAACATGAAGTAGTTCTCTCATAAAAAAAAGTAGAGTATTGTGCGACAAGAGATGCTATAGGTGAAGCACTTTGATTACAATACATTCTATAAGATATGGGGATCAAAAGAACTCTTAAAATACTAAACTATGATAATCAAAGAGTTTAATAATTAATAAAAAAATTCATGTTTCATGAAAGGACAAAATACATTGAAGCCTAATGTCACTTTATCAGAGGTCATGTTCTAGATCATCATATTCAAATAAAATATGTTACTATTGAAGATCAACTTGTAAATATTTTATCAAAAGCACTTGGACAAAATAAGTATAATATATTTCAACGTCATCTTTGTACAACAAGAAAAACATAATAGCAACAATGGACCTTCATACCAAATAATGTAATACAGGGGGTGTTGGAGGTATTGCATTATTTGGTACCTTGCAACTTTAATGTAAGGACCTTGTAAATATTTTAGATTAATGTGTGAGTCTATAGTATGTGTCATGTAAATAAGTGAGTTATGTATGAGGTATCAAGTTAGTAAGTGTGAGTTCTATGAGTGAAGTGTCATGTTTAGAAATGAGTTATGAGCAATCATGAGAGACTTTATCTTTATGTAAATATGTGAGATTTATTATGTAAGAGAGAAATATGAAGAGTTGGATCTCCCATGAGTATGAGGAGATGAAGAGTCTATGTAAGTCAAGAGTCATATGCATATGAAGAGTCTCATGTATGTATATATTGAAGACAAAGCCTTGTAATATGAAATCAAAGTACCATTGCATTTCTCCATTGCTATAGTAGATGTATTTTCAAAAAATATTTTGTAGTGTTTATTATGCATTGTTTGAATGGTTTGTTGTCTAGAAATATTGTGAGATCTTGTAATCCTATGATATAATAGTTGATTTTATAACATAATTTACATGCAATTCGAGATATATAATTAGGTGTCAAGGTGGTTAGTTAAAATTTAGGTATGAGGAAGTTGATGACATTGTCAAATATCTTTCATGTCCACTTTTCCAATATTAAATATTAATCACTTAAAATGCATTCACAGAAATTTTTTAAAATAAGAAATCTCACTCATATGATCATAAATAATCAAATATACAAATTATATTGCCTTCTATTTTTATTATAATGCAAGGAGATTTGTCTCCATATATATAACCTTACGAGATGACTCTTAAATGCTTTAACTCTTTCTCTCCTCAAACATCTAGGAGATGCATCCTTTTACATTCCACATATTATGATAAAAATATCATGACACTAAAATTTACATCTTATCACATCTCATGTGACTATTCACTTGCATATTTGACACCTAAAACCTATGACTCTTAACTCACTCACTTGACACTTTGCACACTCACACTTGCACACCTTGCACACTTTATTACATAACACATGGACACTTCTCACACATTAAAACATACATTAGAAAAATATTAGAAAAATATAAAGCACACTCCCATATCTATAATAGTAAACAAAGGTACTTCAATGTTACCAAATAATGTAATATATCCAACACCCCCAATATTACATTATTTGGTGCGAAGTCTTCTAGTGTTCGATATCTAATTCTAGTATTTGTTCTTCAACTCTCACTCCTTCAACCTCTAATTTTGAATTGGTCCCTTTTTGTTATTCCCTATGCATTTCTTTGGAATCCATGTGTTGAATGCATATGAGGGTAGTTTTGGTATTATATTATCAGGTGTTATTATTGCTCATGACATTCTAGATAGTTTTCTTCCTCAATGCACCACATATTCCATGCAATACTTTGAATTACTAATTTGCTTCCAATTTTCTTATTTCCTTTTACTATGTGTTCTTCAAATTCACATCCCTTGCTCATAGGTTCATAGACTTAGCTTAGGCATTCACTGAATTTAAAAACAATAATTGTTGTTCATCCTTTTTTGATGTAACCCTTCTAACTTAGGCTCTAAAAAATAGCGTTTGGCTTTCTATGATGCTTGTCCAATATTTCCAACTAAAGCTCTTAAAAAAGTTCATCTTGATTTCTCTCCTCAAAATCTTCACCAACACTCAACCTTTCTTCAACCTTCCTTCCACATTTGTTTTTTCTCTCAAAAAATTCACTCTTCATGTTCATGTCTTCTGCAATATTCCTTTAACAACTCAATTATAGCAATCTCCATATGTCCTCCTCCAAAGTCATTGACTTCAAAATATTCTCTAAAAAGTTATTATCCAAATCATTCAACATCATCATATTCTCATCAATATTTTTATTCGGCTTCTTAGCATTCCTCAATGTTCTAATCTCTCCAATCGTCTTTAACAAATTATTCAAAAAACGTCACAACAATATTTTGTATCTATCCTTCAACATAGCAATCAATGTCCTTAACTCAACAACATAAATAATCTTCCTTTCCTCTATCAACACAATAATATCTTATTAATCTCCTCAATTTCCTCACCCTCATTTTCTACAATATTTCACTAATTATTTCACCAAATTTTAATATCTTCAATCTTCCTCCAATTTCAGCAATCTTCTTCACATAAATCATTCACCTTCAATATGTAATTCTTAAATCTCCCTCCAAAAATCTTCCACCAATATTATTAATTTATTACTCCAATAATTGCTTCAAATCTAATAACTTCTTCTCACTCATAAAGTCCTCTCAATGTGGTAGTGTAGCTTTGATACCACTGATGACAATTTTTCCAGATTATCTCATAGGTCCACTTTCCTAGGATCAAATATTAATCACATAAAATGCATTCATAGAATAACAATATATATATATATATATATATATATATATATATATATATATATATATATATATATATATATATATATATATATATAATAAAGCGAAAAACCCATTTTGGAGCTGCCTTGGTCTGAGAGACCATGAACAGGGGGTTCTACACCGTCAAAGTCATCCGGGGTCGCACCCGACCCTGCTCGCACCAACATTATCAATTGGATTTTGGATACCCAATTCAGCTTTTTGGTAGGGTGGAGATTTGAACCTGGGACCTCCCTTGGAGGATTGCCCTCTCCTCTCCAACTCACCTACAACACTCGGGTGAATAACAAAATATTTCACAACAAGAAATATCACTCATATATTCATAAATCATAAAATATACAAATTATATTGCTTTCTATTTTTTATTTAATGCATGGAGCTTTATCTCCATATATTTATAACCTTAAAAATGAGTCTTCAATACTCTAACTGTTGCTATCCTCAAACATTTGGGAGATGCATCCTTCACATTCTATACATTATGATAAAACTTTCATGACTCTTCACTTTACATCTTACCACATCTCATGTGACTTCACTTGCATATTTGAAACCTAACACCTATGAATCTTCACTCACTCACTTGACACTTTGCACACTCACACTTGCACACTTCTCACTTGCATACCTTACACAATTTATTACATAACACATGGACACTTCTCACACATTGACACATATATTAGACAAATATAAAACACACTCCTAAACTAATATTTATAATAGTACACAAAGGTACTTTAATGTTACCAAATAATGTAATATGTCTAAAAGAAGTTGGGGTTGCAACTACCTCCCCCTTCCTAGGGAAATGTATAAATAGACCCCCTCACAAATTCAATATATATACATATATTTGTATTTAGAGACATTTATGTATGCGCAAGCATGGATATAATAAGAAGAATATCCATTTATCCATTTTTGTGTCTATGCATATGGTTGTGTTCTGCATGTAATTGCATGTGCCTAAGAACAATTGCAACATTATTTTAGATGAATATGCATGGCTAACTAAGCATATTTCAAGATATTTGCTACAATTTATTTAATCTCTAAATCTGATATTTTTTTTGTACATTGTGAAATGTTATCTCCAAATTTTCTTGTCATTAATTATTCTTGTAAAATACCATTGTTGTGCTACATTTTGTATTGGCACCAATGGAAACCATAAATTTCATCCTTGGTAAGGTTCGATGATAGTTATGTACTTTGTCATAATAGAAAAAATAACTCCTCTATTAGAAGAGTTTTTCTAGTCCATTTTAGGTTTTGATCCAAATGAGTCGCACATACACCATAGAACATACTCCTCTATGCTAAGGACACCCTCAAAGAGCAGGAAATTTTGTTCTATTTTTTATCAACTGTCTCACATTTCTAGTAAGTTGTTGAATAGTCGATATTATCGATTCTATGTAAAATTGATTGGTTTGTATTGATCTTAACCAGCAATATAAGGTCAACTAAAAATTGTTTGTTTGAACAACCTATGAAAAGGAAGAGGGGATTAAAAACTAGATGTCCCTAATCCTTCCATCCATCCATCAATGTGTTTTGATATCAATGAAATTGGATCTAATTGGAATGGCATAAACACATTCTTGAAGCCCTTATTTTGTATTATATAGTATATATATACACATAATATGCTATTCTATGCCGCATTTGATTGTAATTCATAAATAAAAAGGAAAATTTCAAAGATAAAATAATATTTCATTAAATGTAGTGGTAGTTGTAATACATAATGTTGCCACCTAGGTAGGAGGGCAGTTGTCAACCACAGTTCAAAATAGTGAGCACACAAATATTGAAAACTGGATAAAGTGAATGGTAAATAACCTAACATGAGGACATGGGAGACATGGATGCACAAAGATGATGAAGAGTCAATGAGGAGAAGTCAAAGGATTATGTAACAAGTGCAAAGAATTATTGGATGCACAAAGGATTTACATGACAATGGTGATGAGTTAGTTATTGGTGATAAAGAGTTGCATGTCATGGGTAGTGAGTTGCATGTTGGTAGTGGAGAGTTGCATGTCGATGGTGGTGAGTTGCATGTTGGTAGTGGATAGTTTCATGTTGATTGTGGTGAGATGGATGTTGGCAGTGGAGATTTGTATGTCGATGCTGGTGAGTTGCATTATGATACATAATTAAGTTATAAAAAATTACGTAACATTGAGGAATTGCAAGATTGAAAAGTTAGCAAAATGTAAACTAGTGAAGTATTGACAAAACTTGCTAGCAAGGACATATGTACACTAGAAGTGGAACATGTTTACAACCATTAGGAGGATGGAAGTTTAAATGAAGAACAAGTTGAAAGAGGACATACATTATTTTTTATGACAGAATATGACACACAAGTGGAGGCACAATATGCATGTTGGTAGTGAAGAGTTACATCTCGATGGTGGTGAGTTACATTTTGGTAGTGGAGAGTTTCATGTTGATGGTGGTGAGTTGTATGTTTGCAATGGAGAGTTGTATGTCTATGGTGGTGAGTTGCATGATGATAGAGAATTAAGTGACAAAAAGTTACATAACATTGAGGAATTGCATGATGGAAAAGTTAGCAAAATGTAAACTAATGAAGTATTGACAAAACTTGCTAGCAAGGACATATGTACACTAGAAGTGGAACATGTTTGCAACCCTTAGGAGGAGGGAAGTTTAAATGAAGAATAAGTTAAAATATGACAGACATTATTCTTTATGATAGAGGATGACACACAAGTGGAGGCACAACATGCAATCGTGGAATGAGCTGATGAGAATGATTGCATAAATGGTGAAGGAAGTGTCAATGTGGAGTGTGCATAGGATGAGGTAGAGAAACTAGTAACTCTAGCATAAGTGTAGTGAATAGCTAGAGGTGTGGAGGATGATAGTCAAGCATAGAGGAAACCATGGGAGAGTGTGTTTGAAAGACCGAATTCAATGCTTGTTTATTCATAAATAATATTGTAGAGCATAATGGAACCATGGAGAGGCCAATGATTATATTAGGCAAACAACCAATGGCCAATAGAAGGTTAATTGAGTAGAGACAAAACCAATTAACAACCACCACCAATAGTAAACATGATTGAAGAAAAAACAGGTAAACAAAGTGCCCAAAGTTCGTAGGAAATGAAAGGGAGGATCCTAAATGCAATATGGAAGGCAAATAGAATAATTAATGAGGATGCATGGTTATGATTGTTCCTAGCTATATTGTATGGCATGATAATTTATTGGCATATAAAGCGAGAATACTACCTTCATAGATTAGGCTAATTTGAAATGAGAATTCAATAAGTTCCAACTACTTTGTGATGACAGAGATAATTGGTAAAATTTAATTAAAAAAGTAGAAGAATATCTAAAATTTCAAGTCATATAACCACTATTTAAAGGAGTTGATCAACAAAATGGAAATGAAATTGCTAACTAGTTATAGAAGCAATGGTTCTTAGACAAGTTGTTGTAGAGATAAAATAAAAACATGAAAGTGGTCCCAAAAACCACATACTAGAAAGTGTTTGACTGCATATTGAATCTAGACAATGAAATGAAGATAATAAAAATAGGAGGTGAGAGCATAAGTCATAATTGAGATGATGACTTTGATAGTGATCGAGATGATCTCATCAAAATAATTTAGGTGATGCAAAAGGACCTATAGTAGATGATCAATGATATAAAGGCAATGAAGAAGAAAGAAAAGGATATTTTATATTTAAACTACAAATCCAAAGGACACACATGTACGAACTATTAGAAGAAAGTATATTGTAGCATTTGTAATGCAATTGCAAAATGTTTGTTCAATATATGAAGTATGAGGAATCAAATGATGATGGTGAAGGAGGAGAAACCAATAACTTCAAAGAGTATATGAGAAGCAACCAGTGGAAGATATTGAAATAATTGTCAAGGCAGAAGATAATCGTAATTAAGAAACTAGTCTAATGGAAGTGATAGTGAAGGAAAGTTGTAATACAAATCCAATTAAAGACAAATAATCTAGTGTTGAAGATGTTAGGAGTGCAAACTCTTCATATATAATTGCATAAAAAAAATAATGGGAGGAAGATAAAATAACACAAAAATGATGTCTAGATGGTGCAAAACTGACAACCATAAGGAGGCTAACTATCTAAAGACAACAAGTTCCAATAAATCATAGAATACCAATTTTATTGACGTTAAAGAACCTCAAATGGATCAACCTAAGTATAAGGAAAACATATGCTTTATAATGACTCAGGCATAAGCAAAGAAGATGGAGTAGTACCCAAACTCTACTAAGGAGAAGAAATGGTAGGAGGCATGTGTGTAGTTGGAGGAAGAAATGTGAAAGACCATCAATGAGAAGAAAACAAAAGAACCCATTATCATTACATAAGAAGAGACATTAGTTAAACAATTGGCAATGTGAGTTCTGCACACAAACATTATAGTGAAAACATCGAGAATAAGGAAAACATCGAAGATACATTTCCAAATAGAAGTGAAAAATATTATGAAGGATCAATACATTAATCCAACGATGTTGATGATTGATGTCATGAAGAAACCAACATTAATCCACATAGAGTTGCTTGATCACAAGTTGATGCAAGTGATTATGGATAGGGGTTTATGTGTGAACATGTTGCCTAAAAATATATGGAAAGACTTAGGGTATCCATTTTGAGGTCACATAATTTCCCACTACATGGTGTAGATCAGTATATTATTGAGATAAAAGGTGTTTTGATTGTGTGGAAGGTGAAAATTGGTAAAAAAATGTTCATCCTAGATTTTGTATTCATTTTTATATAAAAACCAAACTAGGACACACTTTTAGGACATTGGTGGTTACACACAACAAAGATAAATTATAACTAGAAGGATCACATGGTGTTAAAACAATTCAACACAAGTATATCATAGTTTGAAGAATCAATATATTAGCGAGAAGTAGGTAATGTCCAATGAATTTGGCAACTCATCATATCAAAATGATCAAATGAGTAGACAAAGACAAAATGACGAAGGCATGTTGGAGTTGGAAGAGTGCATAGAGGATGGACACTTAGATAATGGACTACTCCATTGGCATATGGAATACTATGAAGTTTTCCATATCATAGAGGAAGGAGCTATTAGAGAGGAAGAGGGAGGACTTGGGTTGCTCCCTATAGACCATATGCATATTATAAGTGTGGTGGATAAGGACATAGAACCTATGAGTGTCCTCAAAATCAAGGACAAGAATGGAGGCATACTGAATAGCCTTGGGTCAATTTAGCTAAAGTAGAGGAGGTGCGACAAGATGTAGAAGTTACTGTAGATATGGGTGAGAATTTTATGATGAGAAGGACAATGATCATGCCAAGCAAATATCAGATTCCAAAGAGGAACGATAGTACCTCATGGATGCGTACAAATATTTTTAGAATATGGTGCACATCTAGAGGAAAGGTATGCAAACTTATTATTGATGGTGGAAGTTGTGAGAATATGGTCTCAAATGTTATGGTAGATAAACTAAGTCTAAAATGTGAGAAACATCCATATCCATATCGTATAGTTTGGTTTAAAAACGGTAATGAAGTGGTTGTAGACAAGAGGTGTTTGATTAAATTTTCTATTGGTAATACTTATAAGGACAATATCTCTGGTGTGATGCTATATCCATGGATGCCTACCATATATTGTTAGGGAGGCCATGGTAGTATGATAGGAAGGTAATACATGATGGAGAAAAGAACACCTATACCTTTCTAAAAGATGGTGTTAAGGTTGTTTTATTACCTCTTAAAAAGGAAGGACAAGGTGAGAGTTTGTTGGCCACCAAAGAGTTCATGGCAAAAATGGAGGAAACATGGTTTTGTTATGTCTTGATAGTGAAGAAGGTAACAATAGAAGTTACTGCAAATCTAGAAGAAGAAAATTTCGAAGATAAATAAATTCTTCCTGTGGAAGAATTTGTTGCAGAAAGAATTCTTCTTGTGGAATAAATTGATGTAGAAGAAATGATAGCAAAATAACTTGTTGAAGAAAAATTCTTCCTATGGAAGAAGAAATTTTTAAATAAAAATTGATAGCAGTACCTGGAATCGAGGATCTATGAGCATGGAGCCCATCGTCCTTCCCTTGGACCATACTACTGCTATTGAAGCAATGGAAAAATTTGAAGAAGTTGAAGATTCGAAAGAAGAAAAGATAGATGTAATACTTGTATTCCCTACTTTTGAGGTTGTTATATCTATTGGTGATATTGTTGTTGCAGCCATGGAGGAACTAGATCTGGTTACAATTTTATTTGCTACATATATGGAAAAATAGATATTGTTGTAGTTCTTGATGATATTGCAGTTTTGCCTGATGCAGCTATGAAAGAAGCCCAAATATATTTTCTCTTTGTAGTTAATGTTGCTAATGTTGATGATATTGGAGTTATTATGCCTATTGTAGATCCTATTACAATTGAAGTTTCTTCTACTATTGTTGATGTTTCTGGAGATATAGAAAAATATGATGTTAGTTTTTTATAGTTGGTTGACCTGTAATTGATTTGCGTCATAGTTTGGTTTGATCCTTGGCCACCACCATTGCCCTCGTTGGTCAGCAATTGCAAGAGTTTGAACACCCGAACTTGTAATATTTACAGTCCTTTCAACCAGAGGAGGATGATGTAACAAAAAAATATTTAATATTTTCCATAGGTATTAAATTTTTTAGGTGTTTAATGTTGTCCACAAACATTAAATTATTTAGGTGTTTAATGTTTTCCATAGACATTAAATTATTTAGGTGTTTAATGTTTTCCACAGGTATTAAATTATTTAAGTTTTAATGTTTTACATGGGCCTTTAATATATTTGCTCGATATATGGAATGGTTGGCTTCAAGTGGAAAAAAAACTGCTCATTTGGGGGAGGTATTTTCCAGAGCATTGCAAGAGGTGGTGGTATGGGATGTTATTGCCGTTAATGAAAATATCATAGTTTTTTTTATCTATCTCTAGAAAATTACATCAAATATCCACATCATCCATATCAATAGTAAGAAAATTTGAATGTAAAACATATTTATTAGTGGTGGTCTTCAAATCTTCAAAAATCTAAACATCCTCACTCTCAATTTCGATGTCCTTAATTTTTGTTGCTTGAACTTACAACCTCTTAGTCAAGGAAATATTAAGAAAATTATATCTACTACCAGGGTTAATGGAAATAATAAACTTTTCCTTCTAAATGCAACTATGAACCTGCAAAATAGAATATTTAGATTGAAACAAATCCCATTACCAACTTTTTAATTTATCTGCCATAAAAGTGTGGTTCTCTTAGTCTACACATTGAAATATTTTTTTCCTTCTAACACTTATTTGAAGTTTACTAGATTTTTTTTTAAATTTCTTTTATTCATTCTAAATCCTATTTATACTTTTGGTATAGCTATCAAGGGTATCTTTCAAACTAGCTATCTTTTTCTATGGGTTTCATTGACTCAAGAATGCTTGCTCTATATTTCAAACTAGCTTAATATTCTAGCAAAAATCAATAGAATACAAGGATTTAAAATCTTTCTACCAGTCTCTAACATTAGTATCATCTTCAAAAAACTCTTATAGCTACGTAAGTTCACACCCTAACAAAAAGATAATGCAAATTAGGGTTTTATGAACTAGGGTTCCATAAAAATATGTCTCCTTATTGATTTGAAGTTAAACTTCCACATAAACAATTAGATCCAAAAAACAACAAAAGATTTGTTTACCTCAACTGACAACTATCTCAAATTTTATTTTTTGAAAATAAATACAATTTGTAAAATCACCACTACCCTTATGCTAGATGGATGAATTTATAGGGTCATACCTCCCTCAATATTATTTGGATTATTTTATATGACCACTCATTGTTAGATCTTCAATTTTTAAATAAAATGATGCAAAAATTGTCTCAATTGTACAATTTTATACAAAGATATGGCTCTCCAAAATAGGACTTAAAAAAATTGCCAAAATTCTACAATCCACAAAACAATGTCACTTTGACAAAATTGTTGCTCTGATACCACTTGTTATGAAACTTTATTTTCTTTAACATAAATCATTCACCATATATTAAAATAACAAAACATCCATCACAAATATTTAACCACACAATGAAACTTTATTTTCATTAACATAAATCATTCACCATATATTGAAGTAAGAAAACATCCATCAACAATTTATTTAACCACAATAACAATACACACAATTAAACAGAGAGGGATAAAACCCTTAGGGTAGGGCAACACCAATAATACTCTTTAAGGAATGAATAACTCCACAAGATCTACCAAGATAAGAGCACTACTTAGAGAGGGTAAAGTATCATAAGCCACTTCATGGAAAAAAATAATTATAAGTAATATATCGTATGAATGATTCATTACAATGACAATCTCCCTTATTTATATACCCATATTCTAATTCTACTTTAGGAAGCAGACTACTAAACCCTCATCCCAATCATTATTATAATATAATATAAAAATATAATCAACCTTGGATTATGTGTGGTCAATGTCAACTATCCGTAATACCCTTATATAATATAATATAATATCCCCATATATCTATTCCAAGGTACCATAACATGATGTTAAAATGTCATGTCACATGTGTTGAACCAAATAATAATAGAACTTGTAATGTTGTTTTTTTGAATCTTTATGAGAATTCATTGTGTTATAAATACTAGGTATTTTAGCCAAATGATATTTCAATATGTGAAGTGAGGGTTATTATTAATGAAATAGTTTTTGTTTTTCATGGATGTTGTGGAAAATAAATCATATTTTAACTTATTCATTAAAAACCTTTCTTGAAAATTTACAAAGATTAGGATTCTAGTGTACAAACGATTATTTTTTAATGTAAACCATTAATTTTTCAAACAACCTTCAATTTAAAGGAATAAGGAATAAAGATATTGTCCAACAAGCATAGTTTAGTGGCAAATATAAGACAATGTTATTAAAAAACTAAGGTTTGATCCCCATAAAGGGTAGTGTCCTTGCAATTATGCAATCCCTCTTTAATTAGAGCCAAATATGGTTAGACTTGAGTGTGAGCATTAGATGATATTAATGATATAATTGTGCCCTCCATCTATAGCCATATTATGTCAAATGAGAGTAAAAAATGGTTATGTATAGTGGCGAATATTCGCAAATTGGGCGAATATTAGGATTTCCAAAATTGGAAATTTACGAATATGAGGACCCTCGATGTTAGCCCATTCGCCTAAAATTTTTAGGATCAATATTTTATTAGGATCAATTCACCACAATATATATCCAAACATAGGCATATTTGTACTCGTTGGGAAACGCTTTTCAAGACTAATCTAATGGTGGTATTTGTATGAAGTTATAAGATTATTTAAGAAGTCAAAAGTGACCCCAAAGATGACCTTACATTTTAGGGCTTCAAATGCCCCAAATTTTGGTGTGAAGATGCTCAATTTTATTTTCTTAGGATTCTCCATGATTCACCTTGATTTTGATTAGGATTCACCATTTTTTTACAAGTACATTTTGAGTCCAACCCCTTATGCATAACCTTGGAGTCAAAGCTCAATGATGCTCTAGTCTATCTCTCCCATTACAATTGTAGATTTGAGAACCCAATATTTATAGGTAGGAATGAACAATAAAGTGCCTAGTTGTGATTGTAGGGGCTAGTTATAATATTGTGTCGCCTCAAGCACCACCTTAACACTAATGGAGTCAAGTACACAAATATGATTTTGATTGTATATATAGTTTTGTAATTTAGATTTATTTTTTAACATGTATGCAAAATTCTTAATGAAATGTCATATGTGTAATTAAAATGTACAAGTAATTCAATGTTTGGGTAATTGAATGTGTTGGAGGTATTACATTATTTGCTACCTTGCGAAATTAATGTAAGTACCTTATAAATATTTTAGATTAGTGTGAGTCTATAGAATGTGTCATGTAATTAAGTAACGAGTTATGTGTGAGGTGTCAAGTTAGTAAATGTGAGTTATTTGAGTGAAGTTTCATGTTTAGAAGTGAGGAGTTAAGAGCAATCATGAGAGACTTTGTTTTTATATAAATATGTGAAAGTTCTTATGTAAGATAGATATATGAAGAGTTGTATCTCCCATGAGTATGAGATGTCCATGTTAGTCAAGAGTCATGTGCATATGAAGAGTCTCATGTATGTATATATTGAATACACAACCTTGTAATATGTAAATTGAAGTATGATTGCATTTATGCATTCCTATAGTGGATGTATTTTAAATAAAGATTTTAGTGTGTTTATTGTGCATTGTTTGAGTGATTTATTGTGTGAAAATATAGTTAGATCCTGTGGAATAATATTGTGAGATAATAGTGTTGATTTGCTAACAGTGGTATCAAAGCCACCTTGAATGAGCTTGGATAGAGCCAAGTTGAGTGAGATAACTACATGGAGGAATGTGAGAGGAACAACTAAAGGAGAACAAGGAAGAATAACAAGAGTGATAGTGATAGAGGAAGAATATTTGAGGAGAGAGTGTTGAATTCTAGAGGAAGGATGATTGCATATTGAGAGTATCGAGGTAAAAAGAGAATGTTTGGTGAAAGTTGAGTGTTAGTAAGCACCTACACCAAAACTCTATTAAGGAGGAAAAATATTATTTGAATGATGACGTAGAAGAAGACAACACAATGAGAATCCTAAGGAAGAGAAAATATATTGAATCTAGTGGAGAGATATCCAGTGCAAAATGTTGGAGGTAAATTCTACGTAGAAAGAAGGAAGACATCATGTTGTTTGTTTATCTAGAAAAGTTGTGAGAACAAATAAATTTAAAGACTAGAAAAATATCCAAAGAGTATGAAGAGTGTTCTACAAGTATCCAAAGACCATCAAAGAATGAATCATAGGAGAGAAGGTGAATGCATGAGTTCCTATTGCAGACAAAGAAGTGTGAGAGATTATTGGAAATGGCAGGAGACATTAGGTAGAACATATAACATGATTTGTCAACAGTGTTTGGAGTGTAGTAACACTTGGAATAAAAACATATTATTAAAGGTGAATCATGTGGATATGAAATCGGGTGAAATACCCTAATGTAAAGTATAAGAGCCATTAATTTTTTTTTTTTTGTATTTACATGGTGGAATCGGTGGCCGCAACGAAACCGGGCAGGCTGTCCAGATTTTATGGTCACCACAGTATTCTGCACTGTCCGCCTCGAAATTCGCCACACAGATATTCTCGTAGTCCGCCCCTATAACCACCACGACACAATCATTTTAAACCTTTTACGTCACTGAAAGCACCAGGAAAGGGACAAGCATTCAGTTCGGTGATAAGAGCCATTAATTAAAGGTAAATTATAATATTTAATTTATTTGAATAATAAAGCACACATTTGGTTTGAGAAGATTTGAATTATTTGAATAAAAGTGAATTGATTGAATTTTAGGAGATATAATAAGATACAAAATAAAATTGAAAAAGTGAAGAATGAAATGAATGTGAGTTATAAGAAGAAGATAATTAATTAAAAGGAGAGTGAAATTAATTAAATATTGAAGAAGGAAATTGAATTTAAGAAGAATTAAATTGAATTGAAGGAGATATAAGAAGATTATGAGAATTTAAAATTTAAAATTGAAGGAAAAAATATTGAAGAAGAATAAAATTTGAAGAAAGAAAAATTGAATGAAAGATTGAAGTTGAAAAATGATGATTGGAAAAGAATAAAAAATATTGGAAATTTAAGAGTACTAAATTTGGGGTTAAAAGGATTTCAACAAACAAAGGGAAACATGACAATTCTTCAAAGTATCACATATTTAAAGTTTCAAAACAAAAATTTATAAAATAATATGACATAGAAAGTTCAATAGTTAACTATTGGTACATTGATTTAGGGGCAAGCAGACATATGACTGGAAAAAAATAGTGGTTTAGTACTTTTCAAGAAAAATATGAATAACTAGTTGCTATAGTAGATGATAGAACATATTAGGTCAAAGGTGTAGGAAATATACTATTAAACTTATCTAATGGAAAATGCATAATTAAGAATGTATTATATGTACGAGGTTTAGTTGCTAATCTACTATCAGTATCCTAGATGTTAGATCAAATTATAGTGATTGAGTCCAAAATTGTTGGAAACAAAAAAATGTATCATTACTAAACAAGGAAAACTCATAGCCGCTAGATCCTTCACAAATGTTCTATTGAAGATTGAGAAAGATGAAACCCAAGAGAAGAAATCCTCATTGAAGATTGAAGATTGAGAAAGATAAAACTTAAGAGAAGAAGTCCTCATTGAAGATTGAATATTGAGAAGAGAGAAAGAGGCCAGAATATCCCTATTGAATATTGAAGAAAGAGGAGATCCAAGATAAGAGGTCTTAAGCAAACTTGGAAGGAGAAATAAGAAGGCTAGAGAAGCCCTATTGAAAAGTTGAAGAAGTGGTGATTGGATAAGATTTGAAGAAATCTCAGGGTAGAATATTGCAAGCAAGAAGAAGCTCTTGATAAGAAGAATTTGGGATAATTATTGTCATTCGATAACAAGCCCAAAAGGAAGAAGGATTTGGAAAGAAGTTTGTCAAATTTTGAAAATATTTTTTGAATACCTCAAGACATTTAGATTCTTGATATAGAGGCCAACGAAAGAGGCTAGATTTGAAGTCAAAATTTGACAAGAATATTGGAGGAGAAAGAATCTAGAAGAGGCCACCAGATTTGAAAGTTTTGAAGACAACCATAAAGGATTTGAAGGTTGATTTGCAAAGGATAAATTTGTTGATTTTGCAGTAGAAGTTTAAGTGCCACAGGACAACAAGTTGATATATCTACAATTTGGAGAAATTCAGGGCAGATTTGAGAGAGCTTTGTACAACAAATCAAATAAGGATTTGGCAGCATTTTAAGAGGGATAATTGTTGCAAATTATAAAGACATTTGGATAGAATAGACACTGATTCTTGAACAACATTGAAAGTTGCAAATTAATTGTTTTTTGAATAGCAAACTAAAGGCTAAAAAGTAGAGAGTTTTGGGTAACAATTAGAGCTGCAAAATTGATAAGTTTGAGGTAGCAATTGAGTAGAAAGGAGAGCTTTAAATTTTACAAATTCGGGGTAGCAAATAGGTGAATCAAATCATGAAGAAGATTAGCTACAAAAGGAATCCAAAAGGTGTGTAATAGTGGTGCTATGAAAATTCATTATTTAAGCATTAAAACTAGTTTATTATAAGGTTTTTGAAAGCACCATATTAGAGTTATTTAAGGAGAAAAATCTAGTTTAAGTTAAGTATCTCCAAGCCAAGGAAGGAGACATCATTATCATATTGAAATTAGCAAAACACAACAACAAATATTGAAGTTAAAACTTGCTTGAAAGGGAGTGATAAGAAGAAGTAGCATATGCTATTTTTATAATTGAAGTGCAGATTTTTCTAAAAAGTCCTATTGAGTAAAAGAAATAGATTTAATAGTGATCAAAGATAAGGTATATTTGAGGTGTCTAAATACACCAATAACTGTGCTAATAATTGTAAAATTCCAATGAAGACAAGTCACCAAAGGCATAGAAGAACCACCATAGTGAAGAAGCACCACCATATTGAAGGAGGATCCACCATAGTGAAGAAGAGCCATCGTACTACAGGAGGAGCCACCATAGTGAAGTTGAGCCACCATTGAAGAAAAGCCACAATGTTAAACAAAGAAAGTAAAATAAAAGAAGAAGGTAAAATATCATTTAATAGATAGTCCAAGTGTTATAGGAGGCAAAATTACTTGGGAAAGATGATACATTGAAGAGCTTGAGCATAAAAAACTGAAGAGCCACCAAATCTAAGAACAAGCACCGTTACAAAGGAATATTGGAGAGCATCAAAACTATGGAAGTTTTTAGACATTGAAACCATAACTAAAGAGGTGAGAAGAATCACCAAGTTTTAACCACCACAAAAGGAGAGCATTGGAGAAATAACAACCAAAAGAGCATTGGGTAGATGTTGGAAAGCTAAATAGCACAAGGAAATTTTAAACGTTTGAGAGCCAAGAAAAAAAAAATTGAATTAGGGTGAATCAAGAGTATCATATGGAAGTTCAAGCATTGAAGAATCCATATTACACATGGAGGATGTTAAATTTTACATTGGAGGAGAGTAACATATCAATTACAATATTTATGGAGTCATAATACCTTCAAATAATTTGAGCCCATGAAATATAATGTTCTTGCCAAGCGTTAAGAGAAGAACAGTTAGGTCGAGCGCCATAAGAAATGACCATTGAAGTGCAAAAGACATTTGGTGCCATTTGGAACTTGAAATTCAAAATACCAATCATTATTGGAGGAAGCTGCAACGTCTAGAAGCACCTATTAATGCATAAGCCAAAAATAGTCTAAGTACAACAAAAGCAAACACATTGGAAAATCCTGAGAGTATACAGAGGAGAGTCAAACTTCTAAATACCAAATTTAATGAGCATGGAGGATAATTAATTGCAGATAAGGAAGACTATTTTAGAGCATAGTTGCAAAGTTGAGAAGACTCACGAGAAGCAAGTCAAATTTTAATGCGCCATATACAAGGAGGTACAAAATATTTGATTTAATTAAAAATATTTGCAAATATTAAAGGAGGTATAAGGCATATTTTTGAGGTTAATATTAATTAATATTTTATACTTAACGTTATTTAAATAAAAGGAGAAATAAGTTAATGAGATATAATATTAGAAGAATTATTGAATGCCTTGGAAGATCTTTGAAGTAAGAAGTATTTTTTGAAAGGTTTTGAAATTACTTTTTTGAAATTCAAATTGCATAGAAATATTTGCAAATAGTTTAACTTGGAGGAATAAGGATTTCTACATTGAAATAGGAATATTAAATTTACAAATACCTTTATTTTCTAAATTTCTAATTAGGGAGTTATAAGGAGTTCAACACCAACTTAGGTTCTTGAAATTTAGAAACTTTACTATTGAAAATTGAAAGATATAAGAAACACAACCTAGAGTTGTTGGAAATTTGGAAAATTACTTTTGGTATTAATATCTTGCTCATATTAACGATACTCAACGAATCCAACTTAAAGTTCTTGAAAGTAGAAAAAATTATCAAAAATTGAAATTGCATCAAAATTGTCTTTAGATTTCTATTCATAAATAGGGAGACAAAAGCGATTCAACTCAAAGGTAGCTTATAAAACAAATAATCTTATCAAATATACCCTAAAAATTTGAGAATTGAAAAGAGTTTATCAAATTTGATTATATAGTCAAAACTAGGGAGTCATAAGGTAGTCAACCTCAACGTTTTTGAAAGTTAAAATATTCTATAAAAAAATATTCTCAATATTTTTATTTATTTTAGGTCCGAGGTGTAGACCAATTGGTTCATCCAAACCCCATAAGGGGGCGGAGGTCCAAGGTTCAAATCTTGGGCCTCGTCGGACTGAATGCTTGTCCCTTTCCTGGTGCTTTCAGCGGCGTAAAAGGTTTAAAATTATTGTGGCATGGTGGTTATAGGGGCGGACTGTGCGAAGATCTATGTGGTAGCTTCTGGGGTGGACAACACAGAATACTGTGGCGGCCATAAAAATCTAGACAGCCTGCCCGGGTTCGTGGCGGCTATCGATTCCACCATGTAAATTCAAATATATATATATATATATATATATATATATATATATATATATATATATATATATATATATATATATATATATATATATACATAATCCTAAGGAGCAAAAAGGATGTCTACTTCAAAGAGTTCATTTAATAATGAAATGGAAAAAGAAATTAGAAAATAAAGAGTAAAATTTATAAAATATGGAATCAAAAATTTGATTGAAAAGTCTAAAGGAAAGTTAGACTTAGTTTCAAGTTTCATCTATAAGGAAGCTTTAGAAGAAAATTTTGAAACATTAGAATACTATCTGCATGTGATAATGTATGAAGCAATTGACAATGATAAAGATAGTGTTATGATTCCTTTGAATTTTACTAGTATAATATATATGGCATTACTTACACTTAAACATTTCAAAGAGAAGAACTTGAAACAAAAGGAATTGATTGAATCTCTCAAGAAGAAAGAAAAAGTGGATGAATCAATTTTAGAAAAGTATTTCATTCTTCATGTAATATTGATGCTTCAAGTACATCTAATTAATAATCTTACCATGATGCTATAAGTAAATTCTTAGAAGATTTTATACTAAAGAAGACTTGTGATATGAAGGACAAAGGCAAAGAGAAAATATTTTTTTAGGAATCTAATGACAATGTGATATTTCCTAAAGGGATAAAGAAAAACATCAATGATGAAGATAAGAAAAAGGAGAAATAACCTAATAAAGAAGGCATATAGTGTAAAGTGAGTTGAAATATGAAGATCCATATTGAAGACTAAAGTCTTCAATAACCAAATAATGTAATACAGGAGGGTGTTAGAATATATTAAATTATTTAGTACATGCTAATGTACCACCTTGGGTACATATTTAGATAAGAAGTATGTCTTAGATTAGGGTTTGAGTATTTACTTTATGCAATGTAATAAATGCACAAGTATTTTTAGAATGTGCAAAGTATTAATGATGTAAATGTGCAAGTTGTTCATGTGCACATGAGTCCATAGAATAGGAAGGTGAAGAGTCATAGGAATATGGAAGGCCAAGAGTCACATATCATTATTATATAGGCCTTTGTGAGAAATATATTTGTGGTACAATGTAGAGGTGTAGTAGAGAAAATGTAGAGGTGTAGTATATAACAAAGTAGATACAATGTAGAGCATGCATGAAGTATGGAGAGTTTGAGATATCCATTTTATATCAATATAATATTTTCGTGAGCTTTCATTAATAGTAGTTTTGTGAGTAGTTGCAAAAGTTTCATATGAGTTTTACATGCTTAGTATATTGCCATTTATTTAATATTGCATGCTCATTTTAGACCTTGTGGTTGTTTTTCATTAAGTATTTAGCATTCAAAAGCTAATAGTAGAAGCCTTTTTGGTCTAAGAGCTAGGACCATATGGAGGGATACAATAAAACCAACCATAAGGGTCCATACGATTAAGAAACGTTCTCTAAAAACTAGGCCCATACCAACCAGGTACCAGTTTCTACATAGCCACCACAATAACTCAATTATTGCAGGTAAGTTGGGGATAGGTTTTCCTCATTGAGATTGCTACCTCACTTACCATCTTGCCTTCTTAGGTCAAACTGCCTCACAAAATGATGTATCAAGGTGTAATCATTCATCTTCCAACCCCGCATAGTAAAAAAAAATTGTTTTTCCTCATTTTAATACCTATCACTTTCGCAGATTAGTTATATTTCTCCCTCACTATGTATTTCAAGGAAATTTAACACCACACACTTACAAATATCATACACATTGGCAAAGTTGTATTTCATCACCTACCATCAATCAAGATTGATGATGTTGACTTTCATCTCCAATTGTTGACTCACCCTCTAACCACCATAGGAGCCATTCGAGTAGTTTTCTAGACTTCATCACTAGAAATCTTGCTACCCTTGGGATTATCTTGGGGTAATTTAGGATCGATGCCCCTACTCACAAGGCTATACATAATTAGTGAGTGTGTAGATGTCGTTATTGACTAAGCCTGATAGAGGGTGAAGCAAAAGTTTGCTATCCTACACAAGTCTTAGATAAAACTAACTCTTGCATAAGCAGTTTATATTCTCCCTTTTTGGATAACTTGAACCATTCCCATCATAGGAAACCACTTGCTTGTTTGTGCACTATTTTTATTTATGTACATTTGGGTATATTAGTAAACATGCATCAACATACCTTCATAGATTACATCCATCTACCCATTTTTATTTGTTTTAGAGATCATAAAAAACAAAAAACATAAAAACATACAAAAATCAAACAAAACTTAAAAATCACACAATATCTATCTAATCAAATTTTAACACATCAGCACACAAGCATGTCCAAAAACACCCACCTAAAAACTTGTTTGCTATTTTCTAAACCACTTGTTTGATTAGCTAGTTTTGTTGAAAATTATCACAAAAACAAGAAAACATATCTAAAAACAATCCCAAAACTCTCATTTTCTATTTTTCCATCATTCTATCTCTGTAACCTATTTTTAAAAGAATTGTATGGATAGGTATGATCAAATTCAACCATATGAATATGTATGATTAAATTAAAAACCTCATAGATAGGCATAGTTCCACCTAAAATTGTCTAGATAGTTACAATTTTTGGAACCTATATTAACAACCCTCTACATATCCTTCACCTTTCCAGACTAGCCCTTACCCAAATCCAAGTTTATAAGTAAGAGTTACTCGCTATGTATGTTTCTAGGGTAACCTTCCCTTCTTCAACAAAATCATCAAGGCACTTAGAGGAAACCACCTCCACCCATTCTCAGAGTTAGTGTACCCCTTCTCATTACCCATCCACATGTATCATGTCACAACATGGGCTTTCATATTATGATCAAGACCTAATGTATCACACTACTCATTTTGCTCCACCCTTGATTCCTTATGAGGGGACCATTTCCTCCTTCTTGCACCAATCCACACCCTATCATCCACCTTCTCTTCAAGTACCACCTCCTCGACCTCTTCTCCTATCACCCTATTTTCCATCTCAGATGGACCAATAAGTTGGTATTTTGTAGAGTCCTTATCCCTATTTTCCCTCTTTCACCTTACCCATATTCATATCCCTACCCATATCAACTTACCCCTTCCCCTCCTATCATCTATGTCAAACCTATTTTGACAAACCCAACTCCTTCAACTAACATTGCAACACATACTAGAGTACCTCAAAAGCCTTGATTTGTAGTTGAGTGACCATGGGAATCAAAATCCCCCTATAATTTGGTCATGAGGAGTACTATAGGAACTCCACACCATCAGACTCCTCAACCACATCGATGGGGTTATCCACACCATAGGTAAATACTCACCCTTCCACCCTCTATCTAACATCACATAAAATATCAATGTCCTCATCATCCATTTTGTACCAATATTCCACTTTTGAAATAATTAGCCAATCTATTCTAGAAGTTGCACAACATTGGATACATCACTCTACTTGATGTTAGACTAGATGATCTAAATTGACCAAAATCCAAATGGTACAACAAGAATCAATTCTATTTCTACCATCATCAACAAGTGCATGTCATTAATGATTGCCACTTCTTCAAGCACCTAGTTCACAATTAGATGGATCAAGAATCCATACAATTTTATGACCCCCTCACCTTCTCAAATAATCCACTTCCCCAATCTAGGATACCATAACCACAAGTTGTTACCACAACTTCTCAATTTTTACCTTGACAAAATAATCATATCAATAGTGTCCCTTCACACCAAGATTTTGTTGGTCTTATCAATATTGTTACCAAAAATTAACAACATCCAAGACAATCTTCCCCATCATCATGATCCTCTTGCTTCCCCCTACCATCCTCATTTTTTTTCTTATTTAATCTACTATAGTCACCCCTCCCTCTTCACCTATGCAACCTTCTTTCTTTCTCTTTATTTAGTAAGTTCCATATCATTTTTGTACAATCACATACAAGCAACTATGTACCTATGGATGGTTCTTTTCCTCCTCTTTCTCCTTCTCCCCTTCTCCAACCTTATTATCCCCTTCCCTGTCTTCTTTTCTCCTTCCACCTTCTTGTCCTCATCATTTATCTCTTCTTATTCAAATAAATTTTATGAATGGGGGATTCCATCCCCTTTCACATCAATTTCATGACTAAGGTAGCCCCACCTATTTTAATCCACATTTTGTCTGGGGTAGTTGATACTTATTCTAACCAATTTTGCATCTGGAGGAGTTGACCTTCCCTCTACATTCAATCCTCTCATTGCTCATCTACTCATGTTGATACCACCAAATGTAATAATCATAAATTAATTGCTATGTACAAGGTTGCATCTTATACCTCACCATCAAATCACTTGCCAGATTATGAGGTTGCATCCTTTACCTCACCATCAAATCACTTACCAAGTTACAAGGTTGCATCATGTACCTCACTATAAAATCACTTTCTAGGTTATAAGTTTATGTCCTATACCTCACCATAAAATCACTTGTCAAGTTATAAGGTTACATCCTGTACCTTTCCATCAAATCACTTGCCAAGTTCTAAGGTTGCATCCTGCACCTTACCATCAAATCACTTGCTAAGTTACAAGGTTACATCCTGTAACTTGCCATAAAATCACTTTCTAGGTTACAAGGTTACATCTTATACCTTTCCATCAAATCACTTGCCAATCTACATGACTGTGTCTTGTACCTCACCATCAAATCACTTTCTAGGTTACAAGGTTGTGTCTTGTACCTTACCATCAAATCACTTCCCAAGTTACAAGGTTGCATCCTTTACCTTACCATCAAATCACTTGCCATGTGACAAGGTTGCATCCTATACATCATCATCACAAATCAATTCCTAGGTACAAGGTTGTATTCTATACCTTGTCATCATAAATCAATTGCTAGGTACAAGGTTGCATCCTATACTTCTCCATCAAGGTTACAATTTATTTCCAGTACATTTTAAAGGCCTAAAATTCCTTTGATTCCAAATATTAAAAACTCAAATTTATTCTATTATATTTCAAAGGCCTAAAATCCCTTTTATTCCAAATTCTAAAAACTTAATTTCATTATGTTACATTTCAAAGGCCAAAAATCCCTTTGATTTCAAATTCCAAAGACACAATTTCATTCTGTTGCATTATATTACATTTCAAAGGCCAAAATTCCCTTTGATTCTAAATTCCAAAGACATAATTTTATTTTGTTGCATTATGTTACATTTCAAAGGCCTAAAATCCCTTTGATTCCAATTTATTTTTATTTCATTTCAAAGGCATCAAATCCCTTAGATTCCAAGTTTCTTTCTATTTTGTTTCAAAGGAACCAAATCTCTTTGATTCTAATTTATTTTTGTTTCATTTCAAAGGCACCAAATCCCTTTGATTCCAATTTCAAAATATACACTCTCCTTTATGTATTGTTTCAAAGGCACAAAATCCCTTTGATTCCAGTTTTAAAAGGCACCCGTTTCTTTCTATTTTGTTTCAAAAGCACCAAATCCCTTTTATTCTAATTTTTTTCTATTTCATTTCAAATACACCAAATCCCTTTGATTCTATTTTCTTTCCATTTCATTTTAAAGACACCAAATCCCTTTGAATCTAATTCTTTCTATTTTATTTCAAAGGCACCAAATCCCTTTGATTCCAATTTCAAAATGAACCAGTTTCGTTTCAAAGGCATCAAATCCCTTTGATTCAAATTTTAAAAAGTATAGTTTCCTTTTGTTTCATTTCAAAGGTACCAAATCCCTTTTATTCCAATTTTTGTTTTGTTTTGTTTCAAAGACATCAAATCCTTTTGATTCCAAGTTTCTTTCTATTTCGTTTCAAAGAGAGCAAATGCCTTTGATTCCAATTTCTTTTTGTATTATTTCAAAGGCACCAAATCCCTTTGGTTCCAATTTATTTTTGTTTCATTTCAAAGGTACCAAATCCCTTTGATTCATTTTTTTTCTATTTTATTTCAAAGGCACCAGATCCCTTTGATTCCAATTTCTTTCTATTTTGTTTCAAAGGCACCAAATCCCTTTGATTCTAATTTATTTATGTTTTTTTTCAAAGGCACCAAATCCATTTGATTCCAATTTCAAAAGGTATAGTTTCATTTTTTTTGTTTCAAAGGCACCAAATTCCTTTGATTTCATTTCAAAAGGTACCAAATCTCTCTTGTTATTCTATCACATTGCATTTGTTCATTGAATTCATACATACATACAATAAGACTCCTCATGTGCTAATTTGGTTATATTTTGGATACATGGATATGCATTAATAAATCTAAATTAACATAATTAATCAATGACATATCGTTGCATACGTTTGTTCATATCTATATGCATTATGTTTGTAGCATTGTAATGTATATATCCATCTCGTGTTGTCATTTATCAAGTTGCCTTGTAAATAGATTGCACATAGGAGTCCCTCATATTTTGCACAAATGAGTCAATAAACATACACTAGTTATCACAAATATTATGATGTCTTGTTCAATAATATTCTTAGGTTGTTTGGTAATGGAAGTATTTGATGTTACTCAACCATTCCTAGTTCATTCAATCAACCTTTATTGAAAGTCATTAAGTTCTAATACAATTTTAGACTTCCCTTGGCTAACTTGAGTTCTTTCTTGGACCAATCATGTCTCACACATTAAGCAAATTTTGAGTATATGGAAGACAAATCCATGAGTAGTCTTACCACAAAGTAAAATTTTTCTCTATCATCCTAGCATTCGCATGATCCAATCCGGAGGATCCAAAAAATAACAAGCCACACAAAAAAAGAAAAAAAGAAAAGTGTACCAAAGAATCAAAAGCAAAAAAGAAGAAAAGAATGAAAAGAGAACTACTACTAACTTGTTCTTGGTGTCCTTAGATATTTTAGATGAATCCATCAAGGCTATAGATGCTTGGATGGTAGGGGAGCAACATTGACGGATTGTGGGGATAACCTCCATTGGGACTATAGATGCATGTCTGATAGTGGAGTATACCTTATGATTGGGGACATGTCTGTCACATTAGCAACCTTATTTTGTATAGATCACTATGCACTTATATATGAGCTAGCTTATATTGGCTAAGTTTGTAATTGGTTAGTCCAACCTCACTCAAAATGAAAAAATGAACATCATTGCACACACATTGGTCTATGATAAGCTTAATCTTATTCAGGATGGTCAAGATTTTTGAAAGATATTGATTGACTAATAGATGAGTTTTATTGTTCAAACTAAGGTGTTTGAATTTATAGAAATTCTTATAGCATCCAAAATCCCTTGGAAATAGGAGCAAACAACATCATGGCTAGTTTTGCCAATCAATAGCAAATTCTTCAACTCATTAGTCTAATGTTCAATCATTCTGGTCTTACATTCATTGTTCATTATTATTCGCTTCATGATAAATTTATTACCTTATCTATGTTCAATATTAGAGTTACATTTATCATGTACATTACATGGTTGCTTGTCTTTGCTATTTTAATATGTCAACATGACTATTAACTTATCATTGATTAATTAAATCATTTGTGATTGTAAAATTCAAATATATACATCCAAATATTGATTAAACCAACACATGTGAGTCTAAATCATGTAAATAAATAGAGGACTCATCATCCATCACATAAGCATAGTGCATCCATATCATCCAACATGTCATTTCTATCTACTCACATAAATACATCCATCCAAAATAAAAAAATAAAACAAATCCAAACAATTAAAATAAAAAAAATCAAAAACATAAAAAGTCAAGAAAATAAGAAACAATAAACATCCCAAAATAAAATAAAATAATAAAACCCTAAAAATTTACAAAGAATACTTTTAAATTTGCACCACATCATCCTACATATATTATGTAACTCATACATCATTATCAACACTACCTTGAGGGCTACATCATACATCTATATATATAGGCCATAATACATGCATCATCCTTATCTCATAAACACAATACGACAAAAAATCATGGCACATCCACCACACCAAACAAAGACTGACTGTTGCTAATCCTCTGGAGTCCCCCCACTCTCCTCCTATATACCATATTTGTAAACACTCAAAATTGGCCCATTTTGCATCAAACTTCATCAGTTCACCCTCATATATAGACCCTCTAACCAACCAAGTCAAAATTCCTTTTCAAAGACCTAAACTTAAGCATTTATTACTTTAAAAAGTAAGGTAATATTTGAGCTAATTTTTCCCCTATCAAATATTCTCGAAATTTCTCAAAATCATAATTAGTGGATTGGGATAAAAAAGAGATTTCTGGTAAGTATAGGTTTTGCTATATTCTGACATCACTTGGTCCTCCAAAATGTAAAAAACTGCACAAGGGTCACATCAGTCAATAACCGTATAGACCCATATGATTATTTTTTATCGTACCCATCTTTACGATTCCCACAAATTTTTAAAATTCTCCAAATATTCATCCATTGTCATCATTCCTTTCCACTCTATGTTTATGCAACGAGATTTTTGTCAAGTGCTTCATTGTTGAGTTTTTTTTCTTCACTCATCAACTTATTTCTTGAGGGGGTAGATATTACCCATTAATATAGACGTACGCATGATCGATATTCAAACACTCAATTTTGGAACCTACATTTGTCCAAGAACTTTTCCTAAGACTATAACAAGCTCTCCTTAGCTAGGGAAAATAAAAACATAATTTCTCTTCTTAATCAAACTCTAGAATTTCTCTTCTCAATCAAACTCCAATCCAACCAAATATTGATATACCCCATGTTTGGACTGTATGGTTACTCATTAATTCTCTTCTTTGAAGTGGCAAAGGATAAGACCACTTGCGATCAAAGCATCATGAGAACACATACCAATAGTTGGATGGCTAACTCAATCATATCAAACTCAACAAAATACCAAAGGTAAAGTTTCAAGGATATTCATTCCTTTCACAATTGAGGTATCTCACATTGGTCATGAGTCAAGATAATCTTGTGTCATCTCCCTCAAACAATCATTACAACCCAAAAGTCGTAATCAATCACAATCAATCATGGGTCAACCATAACCACTCAGCATCAATTCATATTTCTCACAATCAATCACCAATTTGGTATCATAAGTTTTTGCACTAAATAGTATTTTCACATAATGCAATACAAAAAGGAGTAAATGTAGACACCTAAAAATGTCACATTATCATTTGTGCAATACTAATGGTTGATTAACTTGAAAAAACCTACAAAATTTGTATAATTTTCCTAAAAACACTATTCATCCTCTCTAGCCCCTTTTCCACCTAAGTCTTCTCCTATGCCTAGCTCCTAGTCACCATGCAACCATCCCTTTAGCCTACCCTAGGGCCACCTCACCCTAGTCAACCCTTTGACTAGTATAGCCTCCACCTCACCTTGGATTACCCAAGACCCTAGTCTACCTTAACTCTTGCTCCCCTCACATCCCTATGCTCATTCAATACCATAAATGATATTTGAAGACTTTTCCATTCAAGGCATTCAAGGCATTGAAGGTATTGATGATTCATCATCCACCATGCCATAATGGGGTGAAGACTTTCCTCCGCCCATGCATTTATGAGGTATGGTACACCCATGACCATTTATTGCATATGGATGGGTGAGGACTTTCCTCCACCCAAAGCTATTTATGAGGTATGGCACACCATGCCACCTCATGGAACACCTCATATGACACCTCAACCCCCCAAAACTTGGTCAAGTATATAAATAGAAGGTCATTTTCATCTTTTAAAATAATCACACACTTGTATACCCAGACTCTACAGAAACCACTCTAGACACCTTTGCATTCAAGCCCTCACTTATGATCAACCACCATGGATGCTTATATGCACCTCTTGACATCCCTTTTTACATTGTAAGCTACTCATAGTTGTAGGTTTAGAAGGCTACTCGACTCAAACAAGAGCTATAGTAGCACCAAAAGTATCCCCTCACCAAATTAGTTCTTTGTCTAGATAAAATAGAGTTTACCGTATAGATTGGTATAGTTAGATTGTACCGTACCCATGGGTTGGTTCCCTTTAGGTATTTGTTACAAATTGGAACACAATAGCAAACATCCAAATCAGGTAAGAAACACTATTTTTATTAGTTTTGTAACTAGTTACAATACTTTTGTAATGCAATAGGCTATATTTCATATCTTTTATATTTTATCAAAAAATGGTTTGATTGAGACAGGTCCCCATATACTATTAACGATTTTGACTGGGTTGTGTAGGTTTAGAGGACTTATGCAATCAACAATGATCCATGTGTAGTAAGTCCACTCTCTTTGAGGTGTTTACAAAAGACCCTTAGTTCCATCATTGATTTAGTAAAAAGAGTGCTTCCACTTTGGAAGACATGTATTGTAGCCCTTGGGTAATTTGTAAAAGAGACTCAATTTGTAACAGTTCTCTTCATTATCAATGAAAATGGCACATTTTATATGAGCACACCCATATGGAAAGTTGTTGGGTCATGTGGTGTGCAGTAAGATATTGAAGTCCAATCCCAACAAGATTTACATTATGATGAGCATGGAGTAATATATGTAAGTAGGTTAAAGTTATTTTGGGGGTATTTAATGTACTATCAAAAAATTTTATAAATAACTTTGGACAAATATCACTCTTGTTAGATACATTGACATACAAAAGTATTTTATTTAAGTGGATATAAGAGCACAAATACTTTAAGTAATTGAAGGTGAAGATTGATTGTGCACACATTCTAATATTTGTAGATTGGGAGGAGTTTCATATCCAAGTAGATGCATCTAATTTTAGAATTGGATGTGGACTTGCTCAAGAGGGACAATATGGGATGAATTAGCCCATATAATATTCAAGTTGGGTGTTGTCTAGGGAAGAGAAAATTTATAGCACAATGGAGTGAGATGCATAAGGGATGGTGTACATAGTGCACAAATTCAAACATTATTTGCTTGTAAACCATTTTTCTTTCTATGTTGATCACTAGGTATTGTTGTACCTTATCAACAAGTCAACCATCCATAAAAGAATAAGCATATGGCTTGTTACATTGCAAGAGTTCACGTTTCAAGTGGTAGTCAAAATGGGTAATAAAAATGTGATAGTAAATCAATTATCAAGGATTCACTGGGGAGAACTTGCAGTGGGAGGAGTTTTAGATGAATTTTTGAACACTCATTTATTTTCAATCACTACATTGTTATTTTAGTACAAGTATGTAGGAGGATTGTATCAACAAACAAGATGCCAAAGTTTGTTGGCAACAAAAAAGAAGATAATAATCAAGTCAACACCATTCCAATTGATTAGTTTGTTGTACAAAATTGAACTACACGGGATTCTACGAGGGTGTGTGATGGATGAGGAGGTGAATACAATATTAAAGGAGGCTCATAAGATATTGGTGAGAGGACACATGGAACTAGATGCAATCACAAGGAAGGTACTTCTGGTAGGGTTGTGGTGGCTCACCCTCTATAATGATGTGAAGAAGTTCATGACCACATGTGATACATGACAAGTTGGGAAGCTATTTCTGAGGGACTTCATGGTATGACATCCATATTAGCCATTGAAGTTGTTTGAACAATGGAATCTCAACATTTTCAAACTACTCAAGACCCATAGAAGGTTTATGTACATTGTTATGAATCTCTCTTCTCATAGCCATAAAAAAATCACCAATTTGTAGAAATATCAAACATGCATCCATAAATAATATGAAAATATTCCTTGATAGTTACATATGTGATTCTATGACAATATTCCTTTATGGTTACATATATGATTCTATGACATTATTCTCCTACATATGGCCCTTCTTACTCAATAGTTCATTTATGGATTATACAATACAATATTAAATTATTAAGTACCTATCTTGGGTACCTAGCATACATTATTGTTGCAATTGGATATTTGAAAAAGTAGGTGGATGCAAGGTCATTGTCAGATAAATCTAAGAAGATTATTATAATTTTTTTTGTATGATCAAATTATTACAGGGTTTATAGTGTCTCTTTAGTTGAAAAGTTATCATAGAGGACACTTTGTCAATGATATTATTTAGTAGTTGATTATGAAGTTCAAAATATTATACTCATTATCATGTCTGTATTACCCTATTGAAAATGGGTAGGTGGAGGCAAAAAACAAGGTTTTGGTTTCCATAATGTATAAAACATGTAGAATTGAGGATGTTGACTAGGCAAAATTATTGGTAATCCTATGGGAATATATGATGATGTACAAGCTAATGATAAATCACATGTCCTTCTAGTTTATGTATGGTTAGGAGGTAGTTATGTTAATCAATTTTCTAGTTCCAAGTTTGAGAGTTATGGTGTAGAACCATCATGGAGACCATAAGATCTTGGAGAATAGGATGAATACACTCATAAAGCTAGATGAGAAGAATATCATGGCATAGTGGGCCATAAAAGTTTCCTAGTGTTAACACAAGAATTGGCATGACAAAAACCAACAAAAGTTGAAGTTGAAGGTAGGTGACTTAGTGCTAAAGTATTATGGCAAGGATGAAATCAAGCTAGGGAAGTTGAATATCCTATGGATTGGACCCTTCGAAGTGGATGAAATGTTGGAAAATGACACATTCATATTAAAGAGACTATGTTGAATTGAGGAATTGTCTTGAATTATAATTTAATGATGTATACCAATTCTATATTTATCAAAGTTAGAAGGGAGTGTCAATGGATTTTTCTAACTTTTATATTGAGGTTGGTTTCCCACTATCCCTACAAAATTATCCTACACTAACGTACACTAATTACATGAAAAGTAAAGTGTAGAAAATAAAACATGCATAAAATATTAAGGGTGTGAGGGATTCCAATTAATACAAGTTTATACCATAGCAAGGAAGTGTGCATGATTAATCAACACATGGGAATTCTAATAACTTCAATGTTCTCACATTAATAGATATGAAATTTCTAAGCGAATAAAAATATGGAAAAAAGGACAATATCTCAATCATCATGCACTTAGCAAACCAAGAGGGTGATGCCACTAATGGAATGTAAACTTGTTAATTTCTCAACAATATCATGAGATCAAAGCATAATATGGGTTTTAATATTGAATTCTCATGGCCAAAAGAGGAGTACAATGGAGCCTTAGGATCCTATTTATAGTTGGAGTTTACTGTTGAGTTACTTGGGGTGAGAAACAATTATTCCTAGTAAAAGTAAATATTTGAATGCATATTTAAAAAAATGATGCACTACCGAATATTACATGCATCTAACTAGACCTATATTAGACTTAGAAGGCTTCCAAAATGAATTACTATGCCATTACATTCCAAAATATTTTTCTTGAAAGATTCACCTTAGGATCTACACCTTTATTTTTACCCATCTATTGGCTATTGAGTGATTTGCCCTATTTAGTGAGTGAATTACTTGTTTTTGCTAGCAAATTTCTAATTGAACCTAAGAAATTGGATCCTGCAAGCCAATTGGGTCCATTTGCAAGTGAATTTGTCTTGATCCAATCAACATATTTTGCAAGTGAATTAGTCCTAATTCAATTGGGACTTATGATGGATTTAGATAAATTTTGGAGGGTTTTGTAAGGCATCTTCTACTTGATTTCATTGGTTTGTGCTGCTTCAAAATTTAAATTTTAAGGTAGTATCAAGGCACTATATTTTTGGTGACTCCATGGGGCTCTAAGCTTAATTATCAAGAGATACTAAATTATGCCTTTATCCTTAGACATAAAGTCTACAGAATTAGGATCATTATTAAAAAATTGTCAAAATTGTGTTCTCCTCAACCAATATTTTTTAGTAACAACCCCAAAAGTTTCTACCACCCTCCATAATCTAGTAGTTATATTGATATGATGTCCTTTACTTCCCCCATAATGTCTTGGAATGGATTTTATGACAACTCATTTTATTTTTATGTTAGCTCCTACAACTTGGTATACAAAGACTCCAACTTCTTTTATGTCTCAACCACATCCCCATTATCAGGTTGGTCCTTTTCCTATTCAAACATGATATCAAAAATACCATCATCCAGGATCATTTGTAGGTCAAATATGTTAGGTATTACTATAGCAACTAAACCTTGAATTTCTTTGGTCATTTCTTTCACTAGGGTTCTTAGGGATGCTAGAGTGCTTTTACAAGCTTGGAGGTCCCTTTGAGCATTTAGAATTTTCTTTAGTTTCTTGAATAGATATTTTTAATCCATCCCAAGTTGTTCCCCTATGATGCAAACATGGAATATAGAAGGTTTATAATATCTTGGTATTCACCCCTAGTAGACAATTATTCTACTTATTTAGTAATTTTCACCTTTTCTAAACTCTACTCTATGTAGGTGGTAAATTAGAAGTATTCTTGTGCATTTCTTGATTTATCTCTAATATTATCCCAGAGAGACTTGAACCATTGGATGTCATGAACTTTAATGAGATTCACAGTTGTCTCTTTATATCCCAAAGTTGTTAACTCTGCAATATTTTGGTTGTTTGCCTATAGGGCTTCCTGAAGTTCTTCTATCTAGTTCTACCCTTGTGTGAGTTCTAAAAGTTTTCTAGTTGTTGCTTGTTATTTTTAGCTTTAGTGAATCAATATTTAAGGTCCTTGAACTACTTCTTTGACTAATCCATTTTTGAGGCATCCTTCTTCAAGACCTCATTCTTGTAATGGAGTTAATCTATTTGTATATTGAGTTATACCAATTCTTCTTTGAGCTCATTATTTATTTCTATACCACTTCATCCTCAACCACCACTCAACCAAACTTCATGGTCATGTCAAGTGTGAGTTTATTTGCAAGTTGGAACATTTGGTATGGATCCATCCAGTTTAGATCTAACTCAAAAAGATTTACGATCAAGATAGTATGATATATGACCACCTTGGAGGGGTCATATTCTTTTACCTCTATGATATAAATTTTATATCCTATTTTCCAGTTAGCTACCATTATATGAGGATTCATGTCATGGAGGTTTTTTTCTTAAATTGCTTATACTCCTTCCATTTCTTTTCCTTGGAGGTAAGCATATCAAATATCTTTGTGATGTTTATTTCCTTTGGCTCATATACTATTTTCTATGTAAATACTTGAGGAGGGCTACAATTGCATTGGCTTATGGGGGTATTCCTACAAACTTAGTCACTTAAGCTGGGGTGGTAGACATTATCACCTATAGGAGGAGTTACCTTGCCTTAGATGGTGGATGAGGTGGGCATGTAAAAATGTTAAGTGGACCAAGTGAAGTGAATTAGATGGTGATGGGAGGAAATGAGATGAAAATAGAGGGAGTGGAATATGACACTAACTATACCAATTTATCGATTTGTGGTGACACTTTGAGTGAAGAAATAGATGAAGACAATGATGTGGTGTAAGGCACTAACTTTTTTATGGTGGATACTTGCATGTTAAGTGATTGGTATGATCCCATGCATACTAGAGACCATTGGATATGAAGTCTCTCTAGGAGAACCATAGGTTGCACCAATGGAGGGTAAGAGCAATATAGTAGAAGAAAGGGTGGAGATAAAATAAGTGGTAATAGAAGAAGAAAGGATAGAGAAAAAAATGAGAGTAGTGAAGGATGGAATGGAAGTGGAAATGGTTGTAAAAGTGGCCATGATGTTGGTCATTCTAAAATCAAGAGAGGATCCCCATTGAAGAATTTTCCACTCTTCAAGTTGGATTTTCTATTGTTGTTTGTGTGCCATTACGACTTTCTCAATCATTGATACATTTTAAAAATTTTATGCCCTTCAATATTTGTCTATATTTCTACCAAACTAACCATTGCTAGCATTGTCGGTGTAGATAAAATGATAATCTCAAGCACCAAATTCTTTGATTTTGAAGGGATTTATAGTCTGACCATTGTCTTGTTTATGGTCTTAGACCTCTTTGCACTCTTAGGATAATTTTTATCCTAGATGGATGATAATTTATTGAAAAATAGGTCATATCTGGTAGATCTCTTTAGTATACCCGTCTCATATTTCATCTTTTTCATGCCAAGATCTTCATGTTAGTGCACCTAAGTTTCCTCAAGTCACCCAATTTTCGATGGTTCATATTGATGTCTAGTTCAAAATCACCTTTCATCTTAGTATAGAATGCATGTCAATCTAGAGGACTATTGTACCATCTCTATATTTCATATTTATATTTGTGTCCACTTCCCAGAGTGGTAAAGACCAATTATTTGTTGGGATTTATCTCCTAAATGCTTTACCTCTTTTCATGTTTAAAGGTATCTAGAATATTGGTCATTAATATCTCCTCAAAGAATTCAATTGTGTCATAATACTATCAATCTCTCATATGGGGTGTGAGTCCTCTATTAGTTTAGGATCCTTAGATTGATTTACCTTTATTTGGTCCTCTTTTTCATTGTTTGGTTTCCTAGTGGAAGGTTCTACCACATAAAGTATATAGTTTTAATTGTACAAACTTGTGGCTCAAAGAATATTTGTCATCATAGTTGTAACATAGATATTATGCTCGACAAGCTTCCATTTATTTGTAGGTGAGATGTTTAAATTGGGGTATTTTGTTTCTTGAGTTTGGTGATGTATAGGAAGAAAATAAGGTTTGAACCTATGGTAATTTAAAGTATATCTTTATGCTACAAATTTATCCATAGTGATGATGAATTTTGAAGCCTTAATGTTAATATCAAACTCAAAGGATAAATATCATAAGATCAAATATGATATAGCTGCAATATAATATTAATATAATGATGTAAACAAAATAATATGAACCAATTAATAAGTAAATCAAGGCTTATAATATATCAAATTACATTCATTAATATATATAAATATGAATGTAAATAGCCTAAATCATACATGTATAAAGTATGTAGCACAACTTACAATATTAATTACTCAAAAAATATGTTGTCTTTATTACTTTTCTTTCTCTTACAAATGTATCATAAAACTCTATTACAACAATGATAACTATACTTGTGCTCACTATACTTGCTATGTTTGCTTTGTTCACTCCGTTCTTCTATGGATCTCCATGGAGTAATATATAGCCATTGTAGAATGACTCTTTGGATATTTGACCATTCATTTTCTTATTCTAAGTCTCATGACTCTTGGCTTCTCTACTTGACACTTGCATACACATGACTCTTCACTTGACACACTTTAATATAAAGACACTTGTGCACTCTTACATATTAGATACTTGTGTACATATACTCACATGTCATTTGTACATTTATTGCACATTATTACATTACGTAAAATATTACTCACACTCTAATCTAAGACTTGACCTTTGTCTAATATTTACAAGCATGTACTATGAAGGTACCATGGGGTACATTGGCATGTACCAAATAATGTAATATTCTCCAACACTCCCTGTATTACATTATTTGGTTATTGAAGACTTTAGTCTTCAATCATGGTCTTCATTCTTCAAGTGATCCTGAAACTTGTTCTTACTTTTTCATCTTTGAATTTAGCATAATGTTCTTCAGTCTTTGTAGCTTCAAAATTACAAGTGTCTTGAATTTTTTCATTATCATTAGATTCTTGTATAATAATATTTCCTTTGCCTTTATCTTTAGAATCATAAGACCCCTTCTTTTCCTGTATATAAACTTTTGAGCACTCACTTAAAGCATCATAATAGATTTCTGAGTTAGATGAACTTGATTTATCAATATTGAATGAAAAATGAATAATCTTATCTAGAAATGATTCATCTACTTTTGCTTTCTTCTTGAGAGATTCAATCAACTCCTTTTGTTTCATATTTTATTCTTTATGAAATCTAAGTGTAAGCAATGTCATATACATTATGCTACCAATATCTAAAGGTATCATAATACTATCTTTTTCATCATCAATTGCTTCAACAATTCTTGCATGTAAATAGTACTCAAATATTTCAAAATTTTCATCTATAGCTTCATTATAGATTAACTTTGAGACTAGATTTAACTTTCCTTCAAACTTTTTATTCAAAGTTTTTAACCCATATTTTATCTTATTTACTTTTTCTTTTTATCTTGTTATCTTTTGAAGTAGACATCCTTGTGACTCTCAAGGTTTAAATAAATCAAAGTTTCTAAATTAGAAAACTATGAAGTAAAAATCCTTATATCTCCCAAATATTAGAAACTAAAAAAAAAAATGAAAATTTAATTTTACCTAAATTTAAAGTTGTAATCCTTTTGACTCTCAAATAATTAATTTGCAAAAAATCAATAATCTATTATTTCAAAAAACTAATAAATCAAATCATAATCCTACTTATCTCTCCATTAAGTAAATAATTAATGAAAAACTCATTACACTTAATTATTTTTTTAAACCTTAATAAACCACTTATCACTCCTTAATAAATTAAATATAAGTTTTAAACTTTAAAAACCTAAAAAATTTAATAAAACCTTATCACTCCACAAATCAAACTTTGAAAACTTAAATTCAAACTTTACCTCTACTCACGCTCGTGCTCTTTTCTCCTTACGTCACTGGACTTCCTTGATTGCCTTCAAAGTAACTTGACAAACTCGTTAATCTGCATGCTTCAATGTTATGTGGCTCTAAGAAATATTCTATCTCCTGGCGTTTGACCATCCTTCTTACATGGCAGTGAGAAACGTGTCTAAAGTGTTATACTCGCAATTATCTCCTTTCTTTGCTATTTACGTTACATCTTAATGTAACACTCTTTTAAGTTACTCAATCTGCTCAATGTGTCACTCTTTTCAACGGCTTTCTAACGCTCAGACTTGTATGCCTATGAGGAAAAACCTTCTGCTTCGTTTCACAAGCAACTCTTTCAACCTTCGTCTTGATGTTCCTTCTCAGGTGCCATCTATTGGCTATTTACATTTCGAGTCTCAAGTGTCGTCTGTTGGTTGTTTGCTCTATGTCTTAGGTAACATTCCGAGTGTTGCCTGTTGAGTGTTTGCTCTACATCTTAGGTGACATTTCGAGTGTCACCTTTGGTAGCTTGCAGAATGGCTCATCGTTTGAAGCCTCTGCCTAGTTGCTTGGCACTCCGCTTGATGGATAGCTTACTGAATATGCTCTAACGATAGCACTCTGGTCTTGATATCTTCTTCCTTAAAGATAGCACAATGTTCATGGTATCTTCTGCCTTAACAATAGTGCTTTGGTCATGACATCTTCTCCGTGACAGATAGGTGTTCTGGTAGCACTGATGCTTAACATTGTTGCACTAATGGATTCAATGCGTATCTAGGGAAGCTTAGCTTTCACTTAACTTCTATGTACAAGTTGAATAGACGGCTGGATGATGCGGTTTCTGTCCTATGATAATATTTGTATGGCCTTCAATGTTGTTCGAACGAACTTTGTTCTATTCGCTGGCCGAATGACTTTCTCTATTCGTTGGTCGAATAGATTCTCATTTCTTTTTACTTGCTAGTTGAATGGCTTTCCTCTTTATGCTAATATACTTCAGGCCTTCTTTCTTCCTTCTATAGTTAGCCGAATAGAGCTTCTTTCTAACCTTTCTCAATATAAGCTTCTTTCTTTTATCATGGGCCTTTATTTAATGGCCTCTCTATCTACATTATACAGGCCTCTTTTCTTATCCTATAAGGGCCTTTCTTACTTAGAACCAAATCTCTTCTTCTCTCTAGCTGTTATATCTAGAGTCTTCTTTTTAATATTGTTGTTGTATCTTGTTCTCTATTCCTCAACTCGAATATTGTAGGACTCGGACTTCCTTAGAGACATTGTCATTCTTCCACGCACACAACTAATAGAGCATCTGCACAGACATTTGCAATTTTCTACACCCACAACAGCATCATCTATATCAAACAGAAAGTTATTCATTCTATAAATCTACACAACCAGCATACAAAGGGAATTGTTGTTACGGAGTTGGATTATGTCTTTTCACCTCTTAGATATTGTGAATAATTTGTATCACACAAATATTTTATCCCGTTTCATATTTAAGCAATGATCATGACATTAAAAAAAGTGCTATGATCACAAAATTGAGCATTGTTTTTTTTTTTACCTGATACAGGCTCTTTTTGGCTGCTGCTGTTGCTTGTATCAGCTCCTTCCTCCTGAATTATCTCGAGGTGAAACTCCAGCTTCCTTTTACAATCTGCTTCTGAATAATTTGTATTAAACATTTTTCTCTCTTCACATTTAAATAATACAACACAAAAATAATATAATTACAAAATTTATTTTCCTTTATTCGAAAAAGCTTCTTGTATCAGCTCCTTCCTCCTGAATTATCTCGAGGTGAAACTCCAGCTTCCTTTTACAATCTGCTTCTGAATAATTTGTATTAAACATTTTTCTCTCTTCACATTTAAATAATACAACACAAAAATAATATAATTACAAAATTTATTTTCCTTTACTCGAAAAAGCTTCTGCCTGGCCCTCTGGTCTCCATTGTATGAGTTTCACTTTTAGAAATTAGAAAAAGAAAAAAAAATCATCAAGAAAAACGAAAGAGTAATGGTATCCATTACAATATTGAACCAATGTTTACTTAACCTGTTGAAGATTTTGAGGTTTTTATTTCTTTGAAAACTGGACCCAGCTGCTAATTGAGAAACTTCTCTGTTTCCCATCATCAGGATCTAGCAGGGCCAACGGTAGCTGTACTATTTTACTTATATACTTCTCTGCCAACTGTGCCGGATCTTCTTCCATTCTGTTGTTGTCTTCAAAGGGTAGTGTTTGAAGAAATGATTTTAATTTTCGATTCGCCGAAGTCCGAAAGTCGGGGGCGAAGTGCGGACTTCGCTCAGTCGACGGTGCAGTGCGAACGTCAGGGGCAAAGTGCGGACTTCGCTCACCAAATGGCGCAGTTCGAACTTCAGGGGCGCCAACGGACTGCGCTCAGCGGAAAGGCGCAGTTCGAACTTCGGGGGTGCCAACGGACTGCGCTCAGCGGAAAGGCGAAGTGCAAACTGCGCCCGACGAAGTGTGGACGGGGCGACTCGCGCTTCGCTTGCGCACTCGGGCTGCGCTCGGATCTCGGGCGCAGTCGGGTTGCGGCAGCGAACTCGGAAGACTCTTCTGGACTTAGCCAACTTTGGCTCTGCAGTATTTTCTGCTCGAAAGGCTTGCGCGGCTGCGGCAACTGCTTGCTTGGCTGGGAGGAGAGAAACACCGAAACTGAGATCAGAGTCTCGAATCTGAGCTCTAACTATTAGAACCCGAACACAATCGCTCTGAAGCGATTTGTAGAGAGAGCAAGAAACTTTAACACATAAAATGACTGCAAACCCTAAAGATGCCTAAAACAAACAACAAACTTTATTCATATGAAACGAGGGTTACAGAAGTCCTCAACTGAGGAAAATAACAACATCTACAGACTAAGCTGCAGGATAAACTAGAAGGAGAAATGTTGAGTCGGCTGCTCGAACATTAATCAGATGAGCCACACTGCTCACTGAAACGCTCTCCTTTCTCTGCTCTATTCTCCGCACTTTCTCTACACTTCCTTCGTCTTCTGCTCTCTCAATGTCTGAAGACCCGAACTGCCTTATATAGCCACGGGGAGAGGAGGATTAGGGTTTGTCCTCTGACAGGTTCTGACAGACCCTCAACTAGGGTTTCTGACCAATCGCCGAACTAGCATTAAATCGCCGAATTGGCATTAACTTCTGCGATGATCGGATCTGTCAGATGTCACATCTGTCAGAGGGTAGGTGCGACGTCATGTCAGACCTTTTTTTGGATCCCCAACTGCGCGAGCACAGTCCGACTTCGCCCATTTTCGGAGCGTAGTCTGGCGGAGGCATGAAATCTGGGTTAATATTTCTAACACCCTCCTTTAAACCTGATTTCACGAGCGCTTTGACTCCAAGCTGCTCTCGCAATCTGTTGAAGTCTTCCTCCTTCAAAGGCTTCATGAAAATATCTGCCAACTGCTCCTTGGATCTGCAAAACTACAGTTGAATTTCTCCAAACTTCACCAACTCTCTGATGAAGTGATAACGAATATCGATGTGCTTTGTTCGGCCATGAAACATGGGATCCTTTGACAGTGCGATGGCCGAATTGTTATCACAAAAAATTGTTGTCACGCCTTTCGGAGGATAGTTTAGTTCACTCAGAACTCTTCGCAGCCAAACTTCCTGGCATGCGGCTGACGTGGCGGCGACATATTCTGCTTCAGCTGTGGACAACGCAACGATGGGTTGCTTCTTGGACGCCCATGAGACTGCCCCTGATCCAAGATGGAAAGCATACCCGGAGGTGCTCTTCCGATCGTCGGTACTGCCAGCCTAGTCACTATCTGTGAAGCCAAACCTTCCAACTGGTCCTGTCTGGCGTAAAATAGGCCACTGTTTTGCGTCTCATTGACATAGCGTAAGATCCTCTTGCCTGCTTGCCAGTACGTGTCCTTTGGAGTCTCCATGAAATGAATGATTAGACTGAATTTGAACATCATATCTGGTCGAGTTGTAGTCAAATACATCAGACTGCCAACTAGCCTCTTGAACAGGGTTGGATCTACATTCCTCCCTGAATCTAATTTGCTCAGCTTCAAACCCGTGGCTGTGTGTGATGGCAGGTTTGTTGTCCTCCATCTTGAACCGCTTCAGGACATCCTTCGCATACTTGCCCTAAGAAATGAAGATGCCATCTGCCGATTGGTCAACTTCAATGTCGAGAAAATACTTCATCAGCCCTAAGTCCGTCATCTCGAACTCGTTCTTCATGGTTGTTCTAAACTTGTCGAACAGGACATTACTATTGTCAGTATAAATAAAATCGTCCACATACAGGCAGACGATAATGAGCTTACCTGCTTCATTTATCTTCATGTATAGCGTGTGCTCATATGGGCATTTGACAAACCCATTTTCCTAAAAATAGCTATCAATTCGGCTGTACCAAGCCCGGGGCACCTACTTCAAACCGTACAGGGCCTTCTTCAGCTTCAAGACTTTGCCCTCCTGGCTTTCAATTTCATAACCTGGTGGCTTGTCTATGTAGACCTCTTCCTCCAACACTCCATTGAGGAAGGCTGACTTGACATCCATCTGGTACATATTCCAACCTTGTTGGGCTGCCAATGCCAGGATCATCCTGACTATGTCAAGTCGGGCTACAGGCGCATATACCTCATGGTAATCGATGCCTAACTTCTGCTTGTACCCGTTCGCCACCAGTCTGGCTTTATGCTTGTCAATGTCTCCTTGGGCATTGAAATTTGTCTTATACACCCACTTGACCCCAATGGTCTTCTTCCCTACTGGAAGATCTGTCATCTGCCATGTCTCATTCTTTTCAATGGCTGCTATCTCCTCATCCATCGCATGCACCCACTTCTGATTCTGACTTGCATCTTCAAACTCTACTAGATAAAGAATGCAAAGTCAGAGTACTCTTCATCTACATGGGTTTGGGTTGCCTCGTAGATTTCTTTCAAGCTCCTTGTCTTTGCTGGCATCACCAGGTTCTGGATTCTACTTGCGAGTGGAGGCGACCAAGATGGAGTGGTTGTGCTACTACTGGCACCGCTACTGCTGCTGGAAGTTGCAGGTGGCTGCACACTTCCTTCTTCCAAGTCAACAGACTCTACCACTATTGGCTCTGACTGTCCAGTCTCTGACTTCCCGTTCCAGGCTTGATATTCAAGAAACTTCACATCACGGCTGATGATGAGCTTCTTCATCATAAGGTTGTATAGCCTATATGCCTTCGCCTGCTCATTGTACCCTATGAAAATACACTTCTCAGATCTATCATCCAACTTCTGCCGCTTCTCTTCTGGAACATGTGCATATGCAATGCACCCGAACACACGTAAGTGAGCCACACTTGGCTTCACTCCGCTCTAGGCCTCCCTGAGGGATTTTGTCCTTCACACTTTTGGTGGGACATCTGTTCAGCAGGTAGACCGCACATGTTACAGACCTCTACCCAAAATTCATGCGACAATCCCTTCGCCTTCATCATGCTTCGTGCCATCTCCATGATGGTTCGGTTCTTCCTCTCAGCTACGCCGTTCTACTATGGCGTGTATCTGGCAGTGAACTGCCTTTGAATTTTGTGCTGCTTGCAGTAGTTATGGAATTCATTGGAGATGTATTCACCTCCACCATCTATCCTGAGAGTCTTGATCTGATATCCGCTCTGTTTCTCCACCAGAGCCTTGAACTCCTTGAATCTGGCAAATGCTTCTGAATTTAGCTTGATGGCATAGATCCAAGTCGTCCGGTTGAAGTCATCTATGAATGTCAAGAAGTATTTGTTGCCGGCAAATGTGTTGTTCTGCATCGGACCGCAAATTTTTGAGTGCACTAGCTCCAATGGCTGTGATGCTCTCCAAGACTGACCGAAAGGGAATGAATCCCTATGTTGTTTGTCGACTAAGAAGCCCTCATAAACTTGATTTTGCTGCTCTATCAGGGGTAAACCCCTCACCATTTGATTCTTGTGCAGTTGATTCATGCCATTGAAGTTCAGGTGACCAAACCTGAGATGCCACAGCCAGGTAGCATATTTTACAACTGCACTCAGAGACATCAATGATTCATTCTGAATCTGCAGTGAAAACATGTTGTTCTTCGTCATGGAAACTATAGCAATCTGCCCATGTGACTTGTCTCTGATGGTGCAAGCTTCATTTTTGAACTGGACCGTATGTTCCTTCAGCATGAGCTGTCCAACGCTCAGCAGGTTATGCTTCAGGCCAGGCACATAGTAGACGTCATAGATGTGCTTTCATTCGCCGTGCCTAGTGTGAATGAGGATTTTTCCTTTCCCCATTACGGGAACCTTGTTGTTGTTCCCCATCTTCACCTCAGACTGGACTGTTTCATCCAGTTGGGAGAACATCTCTTTGTTCTTCGTCATGTGGTTGCTGCACCCATTGTCTAAGTACCAGACATTCTTTTGGCACTCCTCCTCAATGTTGTAAGTCAACAACACATTTCCTCCTGCCACATTTATGGTTTCATATGTGTAATGGGCTTGCTGCTGGTTCTCCGTGGCCATCCGTTTTATGCACTGTGAGATGTAATGGCTGAACTTCTTGCAGAAATAGCACTGGACCTTTGACATGTCCTTCTTCTGACCAGATCCAGTTTGCTGATTTCTCGAACTGCCTCTTCCACCTTGCTGATGGAAATTACAATTGGTCTCCCCTTCACTAGGGTTTGACCGTCCTCCTTTCTTGTTGCCTTTCCCACGCCTGCCTTTGCCTCTTCCTCCATGAGAACTAGAGGCGCCATGGTGGGAATCTTGTCTGCCACTGTCTCGAAATGAGACCTGAGCCCTGAATGCTTTCTCCAAAGAGGTCTGAGACGAACGGCTCAGCCTCTGTTCATGTGTCTACAACGAACCCATGAGTTCATCTGTCGAGAGGGTTGTCAGATCCCTTGACTCTTTGATTGCTATCACAACCGAGTCAAACTTGGAGGGCAGAATTCTGAGAATATTCTCCACGATTTTGTAGCTCTGCACATTTTCTCCGTTCAACCGCATATGGTTGATAATGTCCGTCGTCTAGGTGAAGAAATCACTCATGTACTCGGACTCACTCATCTATAGATTTTCAAACTCCCTCCTGAGCATCTACAGCTTCACCAAATTTACCTTGTTGGTGCCCTGGTACGAGCTGGCTAGAATCTCCCAGGCCTGCTTCGCTTTGGTGGCTAATGCGATCCGCGGGAAGATGGACTCCTCGATCGCTTGCATGATGTAGAAGAGGGCCTTCTGGTCCTTCTTCATGTTCTCTTTCAACAGGTCCTTGTCTGCTTGAGAGAGGGCGACCAGTGCTGCTGCATATTCTGGTTCTAGATAGCCGTTCTCGACTAACTCCCACAGCTCCTGAGATCTGAACAAGATCTTCATCTAGATGCTCCAGTAATCGTAATTCTTCTCGTTGAAGCGCGGGATCTGCAACTGCAAATTGTTGTTTCTGGAAGCCATTCTGCTTCGGTCTCCGCATCAAGGGATCAGTGGCTCTGATACCAATTTGAAGAAATGATTTTAATTTTTGATTTGCCGAAGTCCGAAAGTCGGGGGTGAAGTGCGAACTTCGCTCAACCGACGGCACAGTACGAACGTTGGGGGTGAAGTGTGGACTTCGTTCACCAAATGGCGCAGTTCAAACTTCGGGGGCACCAATGGACTGCGCTCAGCGGAAAGGCACAGTTCGAACTTCAGGGGCACCAACGGACTGCGCTTAGTGGAAAGACGAAGTGCAGACTACGCCCGACGAAGTGTGGTCCGGGTGACTTGTGCTTCACTTGTGCACTCAGGCTATGCTTGGATCTCAGGCGCAGTCGGGTTGCGACAGCGAACTCGGAAGACTCTTCTGGACTTAACCAACTTTGGCTCTGCAGTATTTTCTGCTCGAAAGGCTTGCATGGCTGTAGCAACTGCTTGCTTGGATGGGAGGAGAGAAACGCCGAAACTAAGATCAGAGTCTCAGATCTGAGCTCTAACTATTAGAACCCGAATACAATCACTCTGAAGAGATTTGTATAGAGAGCAAGAAACTTTAACAGATAAAATGACTGTAAACCCTAAATATGCCTAAAAAAAAGCAAACTTTATTCATATGAAACGGGGGTTACAGAAGTCCTCAAATGAGGAAAATAACAACATCTATAGTCTAAGCTACAGGATAAACTAGAAGGAGAAATGTTGATTCGGCTGCTCAGACATTAATCAGATGAGCCACACTGCTCACTGAAACACTCACCTTTCTCTGCTCTATTCTCCGTACTTTCTCTACACTTCCTCCATATTCTGCTCTCTCAATGTCTGAAGACTCGAACTGCATTATATAGCCATGGGGAGAGGAGGATTAGGGTTTATCCTCTGACAGGTTCTGACAGACCCTCAACTAGGGTTTCTGACCAATCGTCGAACTAGCATTAAATCGTCAAACTGGCATTAACTTCTGCAGCGATCAAATCTATCAGATGTCACATCTATCAGAGGGTAGGTGTGACGTCATGTCAGAACTTTTTTTTGAGATCCCCAACTATGCGAGCGTAGTCCAGCTTCGCCCATTTTTGGAGCGCAGTCTGGCAGAGGCATGAAATCTAGGTTAATATTTCTAACAATGTTATCATCTTTAAAATTACTTTTAATTGCTCTTCTCACCATGTTTTTGTAAATTCCTAGAATCACGTTGATTTCACAAGCAGTTAAGACAAGATTAAGGGTAGACAGTACCTGATAGGATTAAGTAGCTTTTTTTAATCATTGTTATAAGAAGGATCAAAGTGATTAATTTGAAATACCTGTAAAATGATTTTGTCGTGACATCTGTCAAGATCACCTACAAAGGCGATCATACGAAGGTGGTCCCCAGAAGCTGGAGATGACTTTGGTATGGATGAACCTTTGACTGTGTCTCTGTTAAGTAAATTGTTTTAATGCTTAAGGATGGACAGTTAGATTCTCGATTACAGAACTGCCCGCTCCGTTAGATAGATATTAATTGGAAACACATTTTAATCATGGAATATATTATTAGACTTGCATCATTATATTAATAGGTTAGAAAGTAAAAGGGCCAACCCCCACATACATGCCTAAACTCATGTTAATAGGAGTGAGGAATCCCACAAAGTGGGACCAAGGACTTGCACTTTTAAGTCTGCCACCCCATTGGCAAAGAGTATGGTAAGTGTTAGGGTTTAGAGAAATTGCTTAACTATTTTTTGTTCTTTTTATTTTATAAACATTTGGTACTGAGTGAATTTAACGTTTTTTTCCCTTGAATGCAATTTTAACAAATACTTTGTTTTCTTCTTCATTTTGAGTGTTATTGAAGTATTTATTTTATCTCTATAACCTATTCTACATCTGCTTTATTTTAGATTTAATCTGCTCTATTTTAGATTTAATCTATTCTATTTTAGATGTAAATTGTATGCCTTTGTTTTGTCATCTGTTTTAAAGTACTGTATATTTGGGCTTTGCTTTGTGGCATTGTGTTTTGCAAGTCCAGTTTTTCAACAATTGGTATCAGAGCCTAGGGTTGAAAGTGATTGAAAGAACATAGGTTTGAAGGAGATTGGAAGAGATGGCAACAAGTAATAATCATATGGTAGTTCCTCCATTCAATGGGGAATGATATGATTATTGGGCAATAAAAATGCAGACATTGATGGTTTACAAAGAAGTTTGGGATATTGTGCAAGATGGCTATGTTGAGCCACAAGATTGGATTGTGTTGACTGCACAAGAACAAACCAACATGAGGGAAGAAAAGAAGAAGGATGCCTTAGCCAAATATTTGATTCAAAGTGTTGTAGATGAGAGTATTTTTCCAAAAATTGCATCTACTAAAAGTGCAAAGGAGGCATGGGACACATTGCAGATATCATACCAAGGCACAAGCAAGGTGAAGTTGGTTCAATTGCAATATCTACTGAGAGAATTTGAAACTTTACAAATGAAAGACAATGAGAAGATTGTTGATTTTTATATTCAAGTGCAGAATAATGTGAACCAACTTTGCATCCATGGAGAAGATATTAAAGACCAGGTAATTTGTGAGAAGGTATTAAGATCTTTACCTCTAAAATGGAATTTTATTGTTACTACAATTGAAGAAAGTAGAGATTTATCTGTTTTGAGATTGGATGATTTGATGGGTTCACCAATGTCACATGAGAGTAAATTGGAAAAGCCTATTGAATATTCAAAACATGTTACAATCCTTAAGACAAAAATCCAATGTTGTTATTGTAAAAAAAATGGTATTCCATAAAAGATTGTTGGAAGCTATAACATAAAACAACAAACTTTACAAGTAATGATGGAGAAGATGCTAAAACAAATATTTTTCTCTCAAATTATGCTGCTGAAAAACCAGGTAACAATTTGTGGTTTCTTGATTCTGGGTGTTCTAATCATATGATAAGTAATAAAGAGTTATTTGTTGAAATGAATGAAATGGGAAAAAACAATGTGACATTGGGGAATGATCAAACTATTGATGTTGTTGGTAAAGGAACTCTGGCTATTCAAACTAAACAAGGAGAGATAAAAAATATTAATGATACATTCTATGTCCCTGGTCTCAAACATAATTTGCTAAGTGTAGGGCAGCTATTAGAGAAAAATTATGAAGTTTTATTTAAAGACAAGGCTTGCAAAATCATTGACAAAAATGGAAGATTGGTGTGTGAAATACCCATGACCAACAATAGAATATTTCCATTAAAATTGCAACAAGCAAGTACCAATATGTTGAAGGTTTCAATTGATGATAGTAATTGGCTATGACATAGTTGTTATGGTCATTTGAATTTCAAAGCATTGAAGCTTTTGCAGGTGAAACATATGGTACATGGATTACCACACATTTTAGTAAAAGATGAAATATGCTCAGCATGTGCACTTGGAAAACAACATAGGAACAAATTTTCAATGGCAAGGCAATGGAGAGCCTCAAAATAATTGTAGTTAGTTCATGCAGATATATGTGGTCCCATGCAAACACCAAGCCTTGGTAATCATTTTTATTTCCTCACATTCATAGATGATTATAGTAGAAATATTTGGGTATTCTTTTTTAAGCATAAGAGTGAGGTATTTAGATGTTTTTTGAAGTTTAAAGCAATGGTTGAAAAAGAAAGTGAACATTGTATCAAAAATTTAAGGACTGATAGAGGAGGTGAATTTACCTCAAAATAATTTATGGCATCTTATGAAGAAAATGGAATTAAAATACAATTAACAATTGCTTTCACACCACAACAAAATGGTGTGGCTAAAAGAAAAAATCATACTATAGTAGAAATGACAAGGTCTATGTTGCAAGCCAAGCATATGGAAAATGAATTTTGGGGAGAAGCAGTTGCCACAACAATATATATTTTGAATCAAAGCCCAACTCATGTAGTATTGAATCGCACACCTAAAGAAGCTTGGTTAGGATGGAAGCCTAGTGTAGGCCATTTGAGAATTTTTGGGTCCATTGCATATGTGCATGTTCCAGATAAACAAAGAAAAAAGTTGGATGCTAAGAGTGCAAAATGTATTTTTGTGGGATATTCAAAAGAAACCAAAGCATACAGGTTGTGGAATCCTACATTGCAAAAATTGATCATTTCTCGTGATGTGCTATTTGATGAAGGGGGAGTTTGGAAAGTAAACGAGCAACCAAAAAAACTAGTAGTCATTGAAGAAGAGTTTACTCACCCCACCATTAGTTCAAGTAGCAGTTCGAGTGAAACTTCTCCTCCAAGTCCTCCAAGAAGAAATACAAGCAATAGTTCGAGTGCAGCTTCTACTCCAAGCCCTCCAAGAAAATTTAAGAGTCTTCAAGAGATATATGAGAAGACTGAAGAGGTAATTTTGAATCTGAATTTTGTATTATTTTCAGATATTAAAGTTGAACCAACAACTTATGAAGATGCAGTGAAAGAAAAGGTTTGGAGTGATGCCATGGAGGAGGAATTGAAGATGATTAAGAAAAATGACACATGGGAGTTGGTACATCTTGAAAGGAAAGGAAGCCATTGGAGTGAAATGGGTATATAAAACTAAGTATAAAGCAGATAGAACAGTGGAAATGGGTATATAAAACTAAGTATAAAGTAGATAGAATAGTGGAAAAGCATAAAGCAAGATTGGTTGTAAAAGGTTATTCTCAACAACTAGGTATTGATTATTTTGAAACCTTTGCTCCTGTTGCTAGATTAGACACTATAAGAACTATTTTAGCACTAGCAGCACAAAATAAATGGAATATTTTTCAAATGGATGTCAAATATATTTTTTAAATGGTGTTTTGGATGAAGAAGTCTATGTTGAACAGCCCCCAAGTTATGAGGTGACAAGGGCAAGAGCATAAGGTTTACAAATTAAAGAAATCACTCTATGGACTCAAACAAGCACCAAGAGCATGGTATAGCAAGATTGATGGATATTTCCATAGCCAAGGGTTTACAAGATGTGTAAGTGAACCCACTCTATATCTGAAATATGGAAATGATGGTGAGCTATTGATTGTTTGTTTATATGTGGATGACTTGATATATACAAGAAATAGCATGAAGATGATGAATGAATTTAGAAATGCAATGAAAGATGAATTTGAGATGATAGATTTGGGTTTGATGCACTATTTTCTTGGGATTGAAGTGAGACAACTAGATGATGGTATTTTTATATCACAAGGTAAATATGCTTCTGAATTACTTGAAAATTTTAGAATGTCAAAATGCAAATCTGTTAGTACTCCTTTAATTCTTGGTGAAAAGCTTATTAAGGATGATGGAAGTGGCAAGGTGAATCCTACAATTTATAGAAAACTAGTAGGCAGTTTAATGTATCTTACAACTACTAGGCCAGATTTAATGTATGTTGTAAGTGTGGTTTCTAGATTTATGCAAGATCCAACTAAAGTACACTTCAAGGCAGCAAAGAGAATATTGAGGTATGTGCAAGGAACGAGTGATTTTGGCATTTGGTATAGCAATTCTGATTATTTTCATTTGGTTGGATACACAAATAATGATTGGGCAGGTTGGAGCTTGTTAACAAGGACATATAACTATGAAGTGCTGTCCATCCAAGGAGCAAGTGGCAGATGTATTTACCAAGATGCTGCCAAAAGACAGTTTTGAGAGGTTTAGAACAAAGTTAGGTGTGATTCCCTTAAACATTAAGGGGGAGATTGTTAAGTAAATTGTTTTAATGTTTAAGGATGGACAGTTAGATGCTCGGTTACAGGAACTGCTTGCTCCGTTACAGAAACTGCTTGTTCCGTTACAGAAACTGCCTAACTGTTTTTTATTCTTTCTATTTAATAAGCATTCGGTATGGAATGAATTTAACGTTTTTCCCTCGATTGTAATTTTATCGGATACTCTGTTTTCTTCTTCATTTTGAGTGTCATTGAAGAATATTTTATCTCTGTAACCTATTCTGCATCTGCTTTGTTTTAGATGTAAGTTTTGTGTTCTGTTTTAGAGTACTGCATATTTAGATTCTGCTTTGTGGTATTGTGTTTTGCAGGCCCAGTTACAATCCGAACCAATTCCAAAACCATGCAATGATTTTCCACCCCAAAATGGGTATTTCCATATTTCTTTCATCAAGAATTTTATGTCTGATATCACTCTATGCTGATAACCGAGATTTGCACTATGGTCTGGTAAACAAAGATATCCCCTAATTTGATCGTTGATAGTTTTTTTGTACAGAAAACACTTGTCTCGTTACATTGAAAACAATTACCAGCACACTCATTTTAAATCTGCCAACACTTTTTGCTTTAATCTACTTAATAACAACCATGATGCCCAAGTAACCAAACCTATTGCAAAGTCTGGCCAGATTTTACTACGGTGTTGTCTCCATGCATATTTCCAGCGACTCCTGATTGTTTGGGGACTTGTCATTGTTTCCTCTATAGCACTGGTTATTACAGCCAAACCTGTCTACGCTTCAAACTTATTCTGGTAATGCCATGCATCGTACCAAGTCGTTATGACGGCAGTAACCTTCTCAAGGTGATATTGTTCGCGGCTCGTTGAAAACTGGGAGAACACAATGATCAGGGTGCCATGAACAGCTATAAAAATGTGATAACAACGCAGTAAAATTTAAAAATTATTTGGGAAACCAACTCACCATCCCATTTCGGTTAATTAGAGCTAACGATTTATAAACCTCGTGGTATTGCTCTTGATAGTTGTCTAGCAAATGCTTTGGATCACCCTAAAAGTAACAAGTTTAGAGGAACACTATGGTTAGAAGTGTGACGGAAAGGTTTTAGAGAAATCGATGTTTAATATAAAAAGTATATCTCAGAATTAATAAGCTTGGAGAAACGCTATGGTTTGAGGTGTCACTTGTAAAGATGATTAGAGAAATAAGTTTTTTTTTAATATATAATAAAAGTTGAAGCATTTTTTTAATATGTAATAAAAGTTGAAGCATTTAATTGAGGTATATTAGAGGTTATATTAAGTTTGAAAAACATTATGGATATAAGTACTACATAAAAAGTTCATTTTAAAACCCATGTATTGTAGGTGAATTGGAGAGGGTAGGCAATCCTCTAAGGAGGTTTCTGGTTCAAATCTCCATCCTACCAAACGCACATCGGGTATTCAAAATCCAGTTGATAATGATGTGCGGGAAAAGTCGGGTGCGACTTTTGGACGATTTTGATGGTGTAGAACCCCTTGGTTGGCGTTTCTCATACCAAAGCGGTCCTGCAAGGGACTTTTCGTTAAATTAAAAAATAAAAAGCACGTCTAACATTATATTCTCATACCAAAGAGGTCTTGCAAGGGACTTTTCGTTAAATTAAAAAACAAAAAGCTTTTAACGGAAAAAATATTTATTTTGTGCATTATTCATAAATAAATTAAATCAGATAATATTGAATAACAGTAAATTTGTAACAATGATTATTAATCTAATGTTATTATTATTTTATTTTGTGCATTATTCATAAATGAATTAAATCAGATAGTATTGAATAATAGTAAATTTTTAATAATGATTCTTAATCTAATGTTATTATTTTTTGATAAGGTGGACGAAAGGAGTTTTGAAAGGTCCTCCAAACCTTAACAAAAAGGAGCTAACCTCTGAATGCAGTAGCAAGAGGTAAAGAGAAACCAAACAAAGAATTACAGATTAAAGGCTGGCTGAGAAAGACAACCAAAAATAACCCAAATCATCAGGAAAAACTAGCAATCGATGACCATCAAACCCACGTAGAGGAAACAAACCAGGAACACAGGCCCAAAAACATTGAGCAAAACATAAAAACAATAAATATGATACCCAAATTTAGAACTTACTCTCACTAGGGCCTGCTCTAGTCTTGTCCTTAAATTTATCCCCATTGGGCACTTGCCATCCTATAAGGGCCAATACTTCATTGGTGCAGGAAATTGATGCCTGCATGAAGTCGATCATTGAACGCTACAACTTTAAAATCATAGTATTAAGATCCTTCGGGTTGTAACCTCCCCAATGTAATCCATGGTTCTAAATCCTCCTAGCACCTCCCACTTCCAACACCAAATTTGACTTCTAGGATGGTGGAGGAAATTCTTTCGAATCAGAGTCATTGACAGTCATCGAATCCTTACTAGTAATTGCCCTCTTAGAAACCAAATGCTTTGATCTCCTCGTACCCTCTTCACTACCGCCAGGACCTCTTGGATTAGACTCTACAAAATCTGTAAGATTCGTTGCTAAGGGAGTGTCTTCCATGGCCTCTTGGATTGAAGAATCCGAGTCCCTTGAAATTGAAGAGGTCAGATAACCCACCATAAGAATAGGGATATTAATTAGGGTATTAAGGATATTTTTCACCATCCAAGCCTCTTTGCTTAACCACATGATCAAAAATCATCTTCAACAGACCTTGGTGCAGTAGATCAGAGGTCATCCCTTTCTTATCCCTTGAAATTATCCTCACCAAAGACTAAAACATAAATTATGGGATGCGCATTTTTTCTTGTGATGTAAATGGTTAAGAATCATGAAATGGTAGCTTCTCAGGATTGCTAAATTCTTTTCAAGGATAAAATACTGCATTACCACCAGTACCACACAATCCCATGGGGCTTTAAGGGAAGTACGTCTAAACTTGTTCTAGATTTTTGTCAACTCCTTTTTACCACCCATAAACACTTGAACTTCTTTTTCCAGGGAATGTTTCTCCTTGTTATGAACCAAGCCATCTGCCATAGTCATTATCACCTTAGAGATAAGGGGATATTGATCTCAAACTCCACTAAACCCACTCTCACCATCCCCTCACACCATGAGTAAGCAATATGCTTGGCCATCTCTTGATGATGGCCATTAAATTTAGAAAACACTGGAGCACATTCTTTTTTTTCAAGATATTGCAAACTTCCTCATCCATCGTAAGGAATTGAGGCTCTAAGATCAGGGTAACCATCCTAACAATCTTCCTTATACTGCTCAGAGAAATTATGGTAGAAATATCACCTTTCACCTGCCCCAACCTACGATAGAGGGAGAATAGACTAGAATTCTAGCAGAAGTTCTGACCTCTCTGCCTGTATAACACACGCTCCAGGCACACATGGATCTTCTCGTCCTTCACAAGATGGACTAACGACACACTAGTTCATAAAAATCTACCAAATATAATAACATGGGTCCAATCAAGCTATATTGAATGATAAACCTCCAACATTTCTTGGTCAGCAAGGCTTTGTTCATAGGTTTGATTTTACTTAATCTAAGACCCCTAACATATTTTTTTGAACACACCTGGTCCTAGGAAATGAGGTGAAATATTTTTTTGACTTCAGTTCTTCCCATAAAAAATATCTTTGGAATTGCTTCAGTTTTTAGCAATTTTAATAATAATTTGTAATAGAGGTAGAAAATAAACTAGGAGACTTTGCAAGGTGGATTTGACCAACTGGGCCATACCTGCCTGACTGAGGAGGGCTCCCTTCCAAGTTGCCATTTTTTTTTTAACTCTTTCAATAAGTGGATTCCAGAGATCCTCCCTACATCTTCCAAAGAACAGAGGCAGACCAAGGGATGTGTAAGGGAGAACATCAATGGAACAACCAAGAATTTGAGCAATAGCTCTCTACTTGTTGAAAGGGGTGTTGAAGAAAAAAAGTTTACTTTTCAAAAAATTGATGTATTGCCCTACAACCAATTCATAGTCCTTCAAGTGTTTATTAATTTCTTTATCTTGGGGAATAGAGAAACTGGTGGAGAGCAAAGTATCATCCACAAACTAATGGTGTGTGATAAAATTTATGGGAGAAGTAGGTTTAATTCCTTCTATTCTCTTGGATGAAGCAACAACATTTAGGGCTCTACTCAGAGCTTTAGCAAGCATAATGAAGAGACATACAGATAAGGGATCTCATTATCAAAGGCCTCTGTTCTGACTAAAATATCTAGAGACTTCTCCATTGAAATTTGCTAATAATTTGGGGGTAGAGAAGCATTGCTTAATTAGGGAGATCCATCTAGCATGAAAACCAAATTTGCACAACACATTTTTTAAGAATTTCCATGAACCCTATCATATGCTACACTTATGTCAAGCTTGAGAAACATACCTACTTTACCACTCTTACTGATAGAATGGATTAGTTCATGGACCTTAATGATACCATCCAAAATTTGTCTACCTAGAATAAAACCTCCTTGATTGGGGTCAATGATTGTGGGAAGGATGGTTTTCAACCTATTGGTTAGCACTTTTGCTAAGATTTTGTAAATGGTGTTACAAAGGCTAATGGGCCTAAAGTCTTTAAGATATTTGATGCCAAAATTTTTGGGAATGAGCACAAGGAAAGTGGAATTGACATCATTAGGGAGGAATCCAGATCTTTGAACATCAGAGATAGTAGCAATAACATCAAATCCTATGATATACCAAAATATTTGGAAGAACAGGGCAGGAAATCCATCAAGGCTAGGGGATTTCTCTCTAGCCATAAAGAAAACCACATCTTTGATTTTATCAGGAGAGAAGGGGGAGGTCATCCTGGAATTCTGTTCTTGAGAGATGAGAGATGGAATGTTGTTTAAGAGTCTTCTCTTAGCTTGGATATCACCTAGTCCAGAGGAGTTAAGCAGGGATTCAAAGAAGTTGACAACTTCATCTCTAATATCCTTTGGGTCAACCAACCTGGATCCATATTCTTTGATAATCTCTTTAATTTTGTTATGAATTCTATGCTTCAAGGTTTTCATGTAAAAAAAATTGTATTCCTATCCCCAATTTACAACCACCAAACCTTGGATATTTGCCTCCAAAAATATTCCTCTCTCTTTAGGGTGTTATAAAAATCAGATAGTAGATATTTTTCTAGAAATATAATATTCTCCTCAAGAGTTCCATGCTCTTGAGTGAGCTATAAATCCTGTAATTGTGCTTTTAGCTCTTCTTTTTCCTTGTTGAAGTGCCCAAAAATATCTTTATTCCAACTTTTTAGATTGGTTTTAATAAATTTTAGCTTCTTGGAGATCTGAGAAATTAGAGGGTCTGGGAAGATTTTTGACCACCACTCCATAATTCTTGGTTCTAGGTTAGAGTGAAGGGTCCACATAGACTCAAATTTGAAGGGTCTTCTAAAGTTTGAGAGAGAGGGGAGAAACTCAAGAACTAGGGGGTTATGATCCAAGCCTATCTTAGGGAGGGAGATGAGGGAGGAATAACCCAAAAATTCTAGGTCATATTTGGATATTAAGACTCTATCTAATCTACATTGAATGAGAAGGGAACCAGGTCGTCTATTACTCTAGGTAAATTTCCTGCCCCAAAGCTCCAAATCAAACAATTCAAGTTGGTTAACAAAATTAGAGAAATCATTCATACCCTTAGACAAGATAGGATTCCCACCCTTTTTGTTAGAGGGATACAAAGGAGTGTTGAAGTCACCTGCAAGCATCCAACATTCATTCAAAAAAGAGAGTCTCATTTGGCTAAGGAGAGCCCAGAGGGAGCATCTTTCATAAATGGAGTTGGGAGCATAAATGTTGGAAAGAACCCATCTCTTATTGCAAGATTTTCAAGAAAATAGGATGTTAATAAATCTATCAGAAGATGAAATTAGAAAACCATAAACCTTTAGGGGTTCCCATAAACAGAGAATTCCACCAGAAGTACCATGAGCATGGTTGGATGAAAAGGGATCTTCCTTACAAATAAGATTCTTAACTCTGAGTAAATTATTTTCCATAAGCTTAGTCTCCTAAAGGAGTATAATGTGAGGGGATAAATATATTCTCATAGAAATGAGAAGTATTTGTTTGGCAAGGCCATTAAGACCTCTGAAATTCCATGACAAGATCTTCATTTATGGTTTTTGGAATGTTTCCTAGCCCTACCTGACATAGTCGGCGTATGTTTCTTTAACTCTACTAAGGTGGGAGAGGAATCCTCCTCACGTTTAAAGCCACCTACTGAAAAATTAAATTGAGAACTATCTACAATATTTGCTTCTATTGCATGCCTTCAAAGGTCTTTGTTTGATGGTTTTCCCACTTTTTTTCTATACCAACATCCATAGGGCCTTTATTATGAGTTCTTGTAACTGGGTCTGAGCCAGTGTTCAAAATATGTTTACCTTTAGAAAGGGGGGTTCAAGGCCTTCAATAATATGGACACCTTTCCAGGGGATCCTCGATCACCATTTATTAAGATCTTGGAAGGAGAAGCTAGAGGCTAGGGTTGGCCAACTAAGAAAGCTAGGGAGGATGGCCCTAACTTATAAATGAAGTGATAAGGAGTTATTTATACAAAACATCTATAAATGGGTAAATCTTGAACAACAAATTTTAAAAGCAACACTCTACCTGCAGTGGATAGCCATATGAAAGTCCAGTGATTCACCTTCCTTCTAAACTTATCAAGCATAGACTGCCAAGAAGATCTAGGTAGACGATGAGATGAAATTGGAATACCAAGATAAATGAAGGGGGGAGTCCCAACCTAGAATTTTAGAATGCGAGAAATCTTGGCTTGAATAAGAGGAGGGGTATTGAAGTAGAAAATATAAGACTTGTCCTCATTAATCAATTGTCTAGAAGCACCAAGATATATGTCAAGAGACTGTCTAATATTGCTAGCTTCCCTGATAGTGGCAACTCCCAAAAAAGTAGTATCATCAATAAATTGAAGGTGAGAAAGAGGTGGCAAACTACTATCCCACTTCCATCCCTGAATGAGACCCTGCATGAATTGAGACTTGAGCAATATTTCCAAACCTTTTGCCATAATGATAAACAAATAAGGAGATAAAGGATCTCCTTGCCTCAATCCCCTTGAGGCCTCAAACAACTTTGATGGCTCATTATTAACAAGAAAAGAGAATGAGGAAGAAGAAACACAACTCATCACCCATATAATCCATTCCTCCTCAAATCCAAAAGTAGAAATAACTTTTTGAAGAAAGGACCATCTAACCCGATCATAGGATTTGGCCATGTCCAACTTAATGAACATAGTTTTCTCCTTAGAAGTTTCCATCAAGTGAATAGCTTATGTAGCAATAACAACCCCATACAATATTTGTTAGCCAACAACAAACCCTCCTTGCTCTTGAGAGATGAATTTGCTCAACCATATCTTCAACCTCTCAACAATAATTTTTGTGATGATCTTATACACAACATTGCATAGAGCAATAGGCTTGAACATATCCAAGGAATTTGCTTCCTCTTTTTTGGTATAAGCACCACAAAAGTAGCATTTAGGGCCCTTAGCATCTGTTTGTTCTTTTGGGACTCATGGACCACCTCCAAAAGATCAAATTTGATTAAATCCCAAAAATCCTATTAAAACTCAATCGGTAATCCATCCAGACCTGGGGCTTTTCCTTTTTTCATCTTGAATACAAAATTTTACAACTCCTCAAGGGAAATTGGACCCATCAAGTGCTCATTCTTCTCTCTAGAAATAATCGTTGGAATATAGTTTAGAATAAGCTTTTCATTCTCATCATCTGATAGGGAGTTCTCCTTGAAGAGAGAGGAAAAATACCTCCTAGTATCTTCTGAAATATCCCTAAAATAAGAGAGTAGGACACCCTAAGAATTCAAAAGAGAGGTAATCAGGTTACCATTATGACAAGCCTTAACTGAGTTATAAAAGAAGGTTGTGTTCCTATCCCCTTCCTGAAGCCAATCTACTCGAGCTTTTTATTTCCAAAAAATTTCTTGCTTTAGTTCCCATTCAGCAAGGTCTTTTGCAGCCTCATATTCCTCAACAAGATTCTCCTTCATGAATCCCTAATCTCTAATCTTCCTTGAAGCTTCTTCCACCCTCCTAAGAGCTGCTAACTTAGCTAAGGAAAGGTTACCAAAATTTAGTCTATTCCATCTCTTCAATTTATGTTTTACAAATTGTGGTTGCTTCATAAAGGAATACATAGCGATGTCATGAGGAGGTTTGCCAGTGGTCCACCAACCTCGCATGAAATCATGAAGCTTAGGATCACGAAGCCACATAAGTTGAAACTTAAATGAGGGATTATTTTTTAGCCCTAACTCCAAATCAGAGAGTTTGATAGGCCAATGATTAGATACCCTACCCTCCAGAATCATAGAACTAGCACTTTTGTTATTACCCATCCAATAACTGGATATCAAAAACCTATCTAGTCTCTCTAAGATGGAAGCTTCCCCACACCTTCTATTGTACCAAGTAAAGATCCCATTATCTGGCTTGATGTCAACCAAGTTTAGGGCCTGGATATGAGCACTGAAGATAGAAGAAAAAGGTTCGAGACGATCCACCCCACCACATTTCTCCTCTAGAAAAGTGATAGAGTTGAATTCTTCAGTCAAAATCCATGGGTGCAGGGGAACCAAACTTCTCATAAAGCAAATGTGCTCCCACAAATTCACTTTACCATTGTAATCAATAGAAGCATACACATTTGTAAGTAGGATGGTTTCACTAGATTCATTATCATACCCAAACATCGAAATAGACCATCTGCTGGAAATCCAAGTAAGAGGGGATATCTTAATCGGATCCCATAAAAAAGCGATGCCACCAACATATCCACATGCACCAATACACTGGAATTGCCCCCTTATCCACAACTTGAGAGTAATATTGAACATACTATCAATAGCCAATTTAGTCTCCTGAATAAACACCACATTTGGAGAATGCACACGAACCAAATCATGAATAAATTTTTGTCTGGGGATGCTGTTCAACCCCCTTACATTCCATGAGAGGATAATAATTTTTGGGGGTTATAAAAATGGGAGTCTAATGTTCTCACAAAGCCTGACTCCACCAAAGTCTCCCCCATTAACATAATTTTATCCTGGCCCTTTTTATCCGATTTTTTTTTTTTAATTATTTTCTGCTACAATCCCCACATCCTAGGAGTTTTGTAGTCCAAGGATGACTGCATCAGTGCCTAAGTAGGAGAGGGCATAACTAAATCTGTAACACTTTCCAAAATAGTTTTCCTTATAGGGCTAGACCCAACCATGTCCCCTATACTCAGATCCAAAGCCCTTTGTTCTTCATTTAAACCCCCTAGATATGATTCCTTAAGTTCCCCATCAAGAAGAGACATCTGATTTGGCCTTGTTATATTTGCATCAAGTAGCGACGTTTCAGGTATCTCCATGCACTAATCAAGATCATCTAATATTTCAAAATGGTTGAGTAGAGCATCTGGTTGGCTATCCTTAAGGTCTTTGTTTGCCCTTCGTCCTCTGTTTTGGGCTTTTACCAGAACAAAACCTTCCTTATCCTGTTACCCTTCCTTTATCGAGGCTTTTCCTTTATCCAAACTTTGTATAGACTGAGAGGGCCCAAGATTTGAAGCCACAAGTGGGACAAACATAGGGCATTTTCTTTGTAGGTGGCCATATTCATGACAAATCCGAAAACGAAATGGAAGAGCTTCATAGTCAAGTTTTTGAACCCATGTAGTTGATCCAAATTGTATTTCAATAGAATCTGGAATAGGATTATTTAAGTCAATTTCAACACAAATACAAGCAACAAAGATTACATTTTTATCCATTGTTTGTTATGATGATCCAACCAACTTCCCAAGCAGAAGGGCAATCTTATGCAATATATCAGTTCTCCAGAATTCCAATGGGAGCCATGGAAGCCACACCCATACTGGAACCCGCAACGATCGCTCCTTTAATGGGTTGAAACCCACATCACATCCACATTACCTTCAGGATTCCAAGTCTTCCTGACCCAAGCCTCCACAAAGGGGAGAGAAATTTGGATGCTCAAAAATTTACCAATAAGGGCATGTTTGGTTAGATACTCCACATCTTTCGCTATTGAGTCTGGTTGAACCACTAGAACTAGCCTTGCTTCACATCGTTCCAAACATCCATTGTTATTTAAAAAGTGGTTCAAGACATGCACTGGAAAATCCTATTCCTTCCAGTCATTTTCAGATGAAAAAACATCACGAGCATGCACTCTCTATACCAGAACCGATGCCATCACGACATTCCTCCAATTTTTTAGACTTCCTCTGAAAGGTGCTGCCATCCCCGTAGAGCAATTTTTCTTCATCAAACCCTACCAAAGTAGTTTTTCCTCATCAAACCCTAGCAGAGCCCTCTATGTTCACCGAGCAAAAAAAATCCCAAAAAGCTAGAGTTGATTCCTACATATATTTTTTGTTTTTTCTTGCTTTCTTCAACCACCCTTGGAAGATCTATCTTGATGATGTTCCAAAATTCCTGATAAAAAATAATCGTTTTTTAATGCAATGTTGCACCTCTTTGAAAATCATAATAATAAAATCCATACAAACTAATCCAACTATGCATATTTTGGATGATCCAGCCAATTATGGATGAATGGATGATTTCATTTGTGAGGAGATACACCAATATAAAGAATTATTACAATGTTAATAATAACTTATTTTTTTATTTATAAAATTTTTATCTTTATAATTGCATTTTTAAAAAAATTCAAACACTTTACATGTGTTTTTCACATTAAGCATTATTTTTCCAACATTCTCCTCGTTAATGTTTAATGCTATAATTTTCAATTTTACTAAGAAAACTCTTTCTTCTACTTGTTAACTTGTTGTTGCACATATGTCTGCTATGCATTCAATTCACATATTTTTTAACATTGTGCTAATGACTTTCATTTTTAGTGTGGGCTTGATCCTATGACTTTAATTCACATATATTTTTTTAACATTGTGCTAGTGACTTTCTTTTTTAGTGGGTTTGATCCTATGACTTAACACTGTGTTAGGGACTTTCTTCTTTAGTTTGGATTTGATCTGTGTCCTTTTGGTAACCTTCTCAACCTACTAGAGTGCATAACTTGTTGTTGCACATATGCCTACTATGCATTCAGATTTACATGTACGTTGCTTCTACCACATATAACCTTTATTCAATGGTTCTTATCATTTTTCCTTTCTTCTTTTAGAGATACTCTTGTTGTTGCTCTTCCTCTTTTAGCACAATTTTTGTTTCCCCTTGTCTTTTAATTTGATTACTTTGTGTCTCATACGCTATTAATGATATTGACCAACTAAAACTCAAATTTAAGAGCTCCATTTATTAAGGTTGTTAAAAAAAAGTACAGTAAACGTGCCACACGGTTTGCATGGTTCTGTCGTCGCTTATCAGATAGAGTCTCTTCACCAAACCATTGGAAAAAATAAGACAAAAGCCAATTGTACATTTGCAAACCAAGAAATTACTTGAGTAGAGATGAAAACATGGTTTCCCGTGAAATCAGAATCAACCGGATGAGCTATTCTCGTCAAGTCATTAACCGAAAATAATTACTATGGCTTTCAACCAGAAATGTTGTATTGCAGTGGTGGGATCGTATGCTCTTGTATAAATATGGTTTTCCTGGAATCAGAATCAATTCACCAAATCGTTGGAAAATAAGATGGGCTATTGTCCTTCCCACCAAAAGCGGAAATAAATGCTGTGGCTTTCAACCAAAAATATTGTATTGCAATGGTGGGATCATATACTCTAATAACTAGAATGAATTGGATTAAATATTCACCAAATCATTGAAAAATAACATGTACTATTGTCCTTCCCAAAATAGAAAATAATTACTCTCCCTTTCAACTAAAAATGTTGTGTTTAAGTATGTTATTATATTATTTGTTAGATCTAATGTTTTGATATTAATCGTTAAATTGTCGACATTAGCTTTATTTTGTCATCTGTCTTTTTATATTATATTAATTGTCAACACCAACTCTGAGTACTCAGAGTACTCAGAGTATCAAAGTGTTTTTCTATCGGTTTTTGTCAACACCAACTCTGAGTACTCAGAGTATCAAAGTGTTTTTCCATCGGTTTTTCTATATCGGTTAAAAGGTACACGAAAGTGTTTTCCTTTAACCATATCAAACTTTAATTTAACATTAAAAGTACACGAGAGCGTTTTCTTTAAAAAGAAGAAAATATTTAAAAAATAATTATAATTTAAAAAATATATAAATATTTTTGAGGTTTTTCTTTCAAATGAATTGAAAGATAGAATGATAAATTTAAAAATAAAAAAAAACAATTCCTTAGTTAAGGAAAATGTATTCTCTGAATTATCCATTCGTTTTTTATTGATCATCCCTAATTGAATTAGTCTAAATAAATTATGCATCCATCTTTACTGGATCATCTATAATTATAATTAAATTAGATCGTATGAAATAAAATACTATAGCTAAAAATTAGGCTATGTATTAAAAATATTACATGAAACTGATGTTGATACTCTTGCTGTGTAGTTAAACCTGAATAAATTTATAAATATGATAGAATGTTTGGTATACCAACAAATTTAATTTTCACAGCATATGATCCTGTCAAGTGGCGTCTCTATAAATTCGAATCACCGCCCTCACATTATAAACTGCACGGCTGGAACTAAATGTGATATTGTCGTTCTGAAAAGACCCACTATAAGCACGTAGAAACTGTTTGAATAAGGTTTACATGCTATTTCCTGTTGGAGTCAAAATCAATCGCTTATCGCATTAAGTCGTGTAACCAAACCATTGGAAAAGATACAGAAAACTAACATGTAGTGTCGATTGAAGTACTCTCGGTTTCAATCATAGTGGTGTCTCTGTGTGGCATTGTTGTCCTCATGTGGAATTATTGTGGAATTGCTCCGTAATCACGAGTGTGAAGATGCCGTCCCAGAATTTGGTCTACACGTGGAATCACCAACCTCACACCATAAACGCGGAAAGCTGGACCTCATAAACCTCTGTAAAAACTATAGTGGCGTCATAAACGCGAATAACGTGTTTAGGCTTACCTTCCGTTAATATAGACCGTGTTTTAGGCTTATTTATTTGGAAATAAACAGTTTGTATATAAACACAACATCATGAATTTTATTGGAAATAGAGCTTAAATGTTGGAAATATTATTTAATCTAAATTCTGTACTCACCTTCGCCGTTAGAATGTCCCGTCTGGCAGAGGAAGCATGGGTGAGTTAAGGGAGTAGGTGAACTCCGTATGCCTCCAGGCTGGCCTCGAGATTCATGCCAAGCCAGCCTCAGATCCCCTGCAAGTATAAATGGAAGCCTCGGGCACGCATTCGGTATTCTGGGCAGCAGCCCCAGTTTCCCTGCACACCAGCTGTGCAGGCTATTCCCTGCACACCAGCAGTGCAGAGGATTCGGCGGCAAGCCTTGCCGCAGTTGATTGCTCAGTGTGAGCTTCGGGGGTTCCTGCTGCTCCTTAGCACAGAACCCCCTGTGTAATCCAGTTGGGATTTGGGTGGTTTATTCCACAGGCGGCAATGTCCGCAGATGTAGGCTCCGCAGAGCCATTTCCCTATTTTGGGTGCCCTCCCCTGTTTTCAATATAAACTCTGTAATTATTTGCCTCCGCCTGGTTGTGTTTGCCTGTAACAGGGCATGTCTCAAAGATCTTCAGATTTATTTGTTTTGTTTAAGTTTCAACTTTTTAACATGGTATTAGAGCTTGGAGATTGGAGATCCGTAGGCGGAGAGGAGTGAGAGTCGCAGCGCTGGGCCGAGAGTGGTTCATCGGTAGAGTGAGGGCAGGAGTGAGAGTCGCAGCGTTGGGCCGAGAGTGGTTCATCGGTAGAGTGAGGGCTCCCGTAGACACGGGTTGCCTGTTTTTCTCTTGACTGTGAAGCTCAAGTACGTGATGCTTGGATACCAGTACCTGGTTCAGCATTTACTCGCGCTTCTGCTGCTTCCGCTGTTGGCCGTCGTGGTGCTGGAGGTCGGGCAGAATGAAGATCTTGGAGCGCTCGGGCCTGAGCGAGGAGCGAAATTTGGGAGCGTAGCCCGATCGTGCAACTCTCGGGAGCGCAGGCCGAGTTCTGCTACACAGCCCTACTTCGGGCCCTCCCCCTTTCGCATTGCGCTCTCGACTGCGTAGAACCCATGGCGCAACCCAATTTCGGGCCTCCCCCTTTCGGTCGATCGCCCCCAAGCCGGTGGCGGAGTGGTAGACGCAGTGCAACCACAACCAATTTGTAGGAATTTTTTATTTCAATTTTTGCCAAAGTCCGACGGCTCAGCTAAGAGCGAAGTCCAGACTGTGCACAACGAACGGCACAGTGCGAATGTCGGGAGCGAAGGACGGAGTGCACAGCGGAGGCGAGCGAAGTTTTTTCGAAAGGTTGAAGAGAAACTGCTTCGGCAGAATTGAGCCGCTTCGCGAGAGTTTGGGCCGAAGTGAATCAACTTCGGGAGTTTGGACAGCAAAGTAGTTGCTTCGGAGAGAAAATCGTCGAAGTAGAATTTCCTGAATTGGAGAGTGCCGAAACTCATTTCTTTTTTAGAAGAATTTGGATTAAGGGAGGCTGTTGGAAATATTATTTAATCCAAATTCTATACTCGCCTTCGCCGCTGGAATGTCCCGTCTGGTAGAGGAAGCATGGGCGAGTTAAGGGAGTAGGTGAACTTCGTATGCCACCAGGCTGGCCTCGAGATTCACGCCAAGCTAGCCTCAGATCCCCTGCAAGTATAAATGGAAGCCTCGGGGATGCATTCGGTATTTTGGGTAGCTACCCCAGTTTCCCTGCACACCAGCTGTGCAGGCTATTCCCTGCACACCAGCTGTGCAGAGGATTCGGTGGCAAGCCTTGCCACAGTTGATTGCTTAGTGTGAGCTTTGGGGGTTCCTGCTGCTCCTTAACACAGAACCCCCTATGTAATCCAGTTGGGATTTGGGTGGTTTATTCCGCAGACGGCAATGTCCGCAGATGTAGGCTCCGTAGAGCCATTTCCCTGTTTTGGGTGCCCTCCCCTGTTTTTCAATATAAACTCTGTAATTATTTGCCTCCGCCTGGTTGTGTTTGCCTGTAACAGGGCATGTCTCAAAGATCTTCGGATTTATTTGTTTTTGTTTAAGTTTCAACTTTTTAACATTAAAAAGTAAGAGGGTCAACCACACACATGCGAGAACTTGATGTTAATAGGGGTGAGGAGTCCCACATAAGCAGGACCAAGGGCTTCTATCTTTAAGCTTGCTACCCTATTGGCAAAGAGTTTGGCAAGTGTTGAGTCTCATAAACCACTCAAGTCCCACAACCGGGTTAATGTGGGGATTATTAACACATGCACACACTACACTAACTAAGTAGAAGTATTAAAATGGAACGGAATTCCAACATAGAAATATGCCACTACAAATAAACATCTTGTATGGAAACAAACATAAACATCAAATAGGAACAAAACATCACATGAATAGATTAGAAAGCAAAAGGGCCAACTACCCTCCACATACATGCAACCATTCCATGTTAATAGAGGTGAGGAGTCCCACATGGAACCAAAAGCTTTCACCTTTAAACTTACTATCCCATTAACAAAATATGTTAAAGCTCATATGATTATGTTGTTTCTATAATTATCCAAAATCTCCGGACATTATCAAGCCTTCCCTACGTTAGAAAATCCAAAGGAAGAGAGTAGGTTTAGTCAATCTGTATTAGTTGCCTGATATAATGAGCCTTGTTTCTATCTATTTCGAAATATTCACATAACTCTCTTCATGGAGTTCCAAAAGCGCGCAAGGCGTCCAGACCAATTATCAGATCAGTGGCGTTTGGCTTCTGTTCAAGAAGTCGATGAAAATATTGCAAAGATCAAGCATGAGGAATCCTGGATTCGGTGGAATCTCTACGTCTTTTAGGTGGACTGTGGATTTCCGGTCGTGTTGTTATAGTCCTTATTTTTTTTAGTAAGTGGTAGGGATTGTTCCCAATAACTTATAGTTTATTCGTTTTCTTGTATTAGCCCTTGAGATGGAGACCATTAATCTTCTAACGCACACTTAAAAATTTAATACGATTATTACCTTTATTAAATATAAATCCAACATTAACTTCCAGAATCAACAGCACAAGGTAAGTCATTCTACTGCATCTATACAATGGCTGTGATTTAAAATTTATTTACTTTATAATATCAATCTATGCTGCTTTTGAGTTTTTATAGCAGCCCTTTTGAAGAGGGCTTGGAGGATTGACTACTTTTTTATTCAAATTGCTTCCGTGTAAATTTATTCATTTGTGTTTTTTAGGATGGACTACTTTGTTATTCAAATTGCTTTCATGTAAATTTATCTGTTTTTTGTTTCTATTAATTTAAATTATAATATATTATATATAAAATTAAATTAAATTATAATATTATATTTTTATACAAAATAAAATTGTATGTTTAATTTGGATGTAATTAAATTACTTATCCTATTAAATTAATAATTATTATATTATAATAAATTTGATGTTGTTTTTTATAAAATATTTTTAACTTTATTCTATATAATTTTACGTAATCTAATATGATGATGCACATCTTAAATAATCAATGAGATGATATACATTTTGAATAATCCAGACAAATTAACTATTATAAGATAGTTAATGTATAATAGAGAATAGTTAAATTAACTTTGGTTGATTGAGAAGTTTGTGTTTTTTTATTTATATTTACAAATAAATCAAATAATAAAAAATATACATAAATACTATCAAACTTATTCGTAATTTTTTTTTTAATTAACGAATTTTAAAATTTTATTTTTTCTTTTCACCTTTTTATTTTTATTTTTTCCTTATTTTTAAAATGATTTTTTTTATTTTTAAATTATTTAAGGAAACCCTGAATTATTTTCCCGAATAGGACTAACCGTCTAGTGACTTTCGCCAGATGTTTCCTCTCCGAAAACCCCTATCCTCAAGTGAAACCATAAAAAATTATCTTTTTCTTTCCGTCTTTTTATTTTTATTTTTTATAATCTTTCTATTTCCAAAATTACGTTTCTTATTTTTCGAATTATTAAAAAAACTCTTTCATTTACATTTAAGTATTATTTTCTCGAAGAGGGTTAACTATCTAGTGACTTTCTCCAGATGCTTCCTCTCCTAAAACCCCTACAAAAACAGAAGAAGGTTCCTCAAGTGAAACTGCCTACGACGGACATAAGTGGAACCCTGCAAAAAGAAACGCTGCTTTATGTTTATCTTGTGATGATAAGATTACGGAAGTCATATATTGTGCTCTAAAAAATGTTGAGGATGACAAACAGTTGGGTCGATTGACGAAACGTTTGGAGGAGACTTTCGGTGAGAATAGAACTGCTTCACATTATGCTGCAGATCAATCTCATGACAAAGAATATCCACTGAAAGTTGCCATGTTGCTTAAGTAGAAATTTAAAGAAGGTAAAAAAATGGTGGAAGATAAAGATAAAACCGGGAAGACCACTCTTCATTTTGCTGCTATCCATGGCCACGAATAGCTGTGCCGATTCCTTATCAAGGATTGCAAGTTGAAAGTGGGTGCAGAAGGGCATATAGAAGCAGTAAAGTACCTTTTGGAAAGTGGGTGCAGACCTCTGAAATAACGCAATGCTGGTGGGAAAACTGCATTGCACTATGCCGTACAATTGCCAGAAGAACTAAAGGCAAAAGAGATGGCTAAGTTATTACTGGATCGATTTTCCGCCAAAGAGAAACTTCTTCTATTGTAAGCTCCCGCAACCGAAGACGGCACAGCATATGATGTCGCAGTGTCACAATGCCTAAGGACTTGGTACTTAGGGCGCTTGATATGAACTATCAGAAGCTGGCATGGGAACTCTTCAACAGAGGTGCTGGTATTGCGTGCATTCATCCTCCCTGTGAGAGAATAAAGTTTCGGGAGTCCCAAAGTCTTTTCGGGACACAGAAGCCTGTTTTCGGGACCACGGCAGACAAGAGAGTTCAGAAAGGTGTTTTCGGGAGAAATGCGTCCCGAAACCTAATTTCGGGACAAACTTACCCGAAACGTTTTTTTCGGACAAATAAAATGCGAAAGAACTTTGCCCAAGGACAAAGCCAAATGTACGGTAAAATGGGTTTTCGTACTAGGAGGTTGCCGAAATGCTTTTGCGCGTAGGAGGGTGCCGAAATGCCTTTTGATCAGGGTCAAACTCTATTCCAGAGAAACTAAACGCGAATTTGATGCACACACCGAGGGTTTAGAGTACAGTAAACCAAAGGAAAAAAAAACATTAGAATTTTTGTATTAATTCAAAAGAACAACATACAATCTGTATTTCCTCTTTTATTATATTTCTTTCTTTTACTATAAGCTGTAGTGGTCTTCTATCTCCTCTCTTGCTACTGATCTATATATACTTAATTATTTTATTTTTTTTACTTTCTTTAAAAACTTCTTTTAGCTGTTCTTTGTAGTTTTATATTCTTTCAAAAAAATTTCTTTTTAAAGCTCTTGCGTCATTCTCCCGGGGTAAGAAAAGTTTTAGTATGAGTTCCAGCTCATGCCAAGGCTTGATATTCTTTAACTGTGTGTCCAAACTTTGCCAGTTCAACTGGTTTCATCCATGTTGCATCCTCTAATGGCCTGTTACTCCACTTAACCAAATATTCAAAATATTCTCTTTTCCTAGTCTTTTTGTACACTCTTTTATCTATTATGTCTTCGATTGTTTCCTCTTCTTGTTTAGGCATCTGCTGCTCCCAATGGACCTCTTCATATTGCTCTATGTGATCATCCTATGTAGTTAAGTTTGGATAAGCATACAAATTTGCAACATTGAAGATTGGAGAAATTCCAATTCCATCCGGTAATTCTATCTCATAAGCATTATCCCTGAATTTCTTTAGCACTCTACACGGTCCAATTTTCTTTGACTTCAACTTATTATATTCCCCTTCGGAAACCTTTCCTTCTTGAGGTAAGCATATACCACATCTCCAACTGAAAACTGACTTCTCTTCTTTTCAAATTTGCATGTTGTTTGTACTTTTCGATACTTATTTGCAGCCTCTTTCTTACCATGTTCTACATCTCATGTGTTACCTCTGCAAACTCCTCAGCATCAACACTCCTCTTATTCAAATATACTATATCCCTCAATTTATAAACTCCTTTGGGGCTATATCCATACACAATCTAAAATGGTGTTTTTCTGGTGCTCCTGTTTACCGAATCATTGTATACAAATTCAGCCTTTGCTAATACCAAATCCCACTGTTTTGGTTTTTCACTTGCAAAACACCTCAATAGATTTCCTAAAATCCTATTGACAACCTCTGTTTGCCCATCCGTCTAAGGGTGATAAGCTGAACTACAACTCAACTTTATTCCCAATTTCTTTCACAATGTTCTCCAAAAGTGACTTACAAATTTAGTATCTCTATCCGAAACAATGCTTAATGGCAAGCAGTGCAATCTCACTACTTCTTTGAAGAATAAATTAGCTATATGTGTGGCATCATTACATTTGCTACAAGCCAAAAAATGTGTCATTTTGCTAAATATATCAACAACAACAAAGATGAAGTCCATACCTTTCGTTGTCCTAGGCAATCCAACCACAAATTCCATACTTATAGCTTCCCATGGCTTTTTTGAAATAGGTAATGGATTGTACAACCCTATATTTTGACTCCTTCCTTTTGCATGTTGGCATATCCTACATCCTTGTACATATCTCTTCACATCGATTGTCATCTTAGGCCAATGATAATTTTCACTCAGCTTGGCAATGTTTTATCTATGCCAAAATGACCAGCAAGTCCTTCGCCATGCTTTTCTTTCACTAAATTCTCCCTCATCAAACTCTGTGGTATACATAATTGCTTCCCCTTTAACAACAGTCCTTCTTGGATAAGATAATCCAGCCAGGGTGTCCTATCCTCCACTAGAGGATTCTCACATGCCTTCCATGCCTTCATGAAATCCGGATCAATCTTATACAAATATTTGATTACATAAAATCCAATCACTTCTAAGCTCATTTCAGTCATCAAAAGACTCCTTCTACTCAATGTGTCAGCTACTTTATTTGACTTCCCACTCCTATGCTTCAACACAAAAGTGAAATTTTGCATGTACTCAACCCATTTTAAATGCCTTTGATTCAACTTACCTTGGCTATTTATGTATTGTAAAACTTGATGATCTATGTATAAAACAAATTCTTTGGGTAAAAAATGGTGCCTCCATTTCTTCAAAGCTTGGATGATAGCATAGAGCTCTTGATCATATATCAAATACTTTCGCTTGGCTTCATTTAAATTCTCACTGAAATAAGCTATAGGTCTACCTTCTTGACTTAAAACACCTCCAATAGCTGTATCGCTTGCATCACAATCTACTTGGAATACTTTATTAAAACCTGGTAAAGCCAATATAGGCTGCTTCGTAATCCTTCTCTTCAAATGCTGGAGACTTCTTTGTGCTTCAGTTGTCCAAACAAATTGTTTTCCTCCCTTAAAAGTTTTCATAATAGGTGCACATACTTCGTTGAAATTTATTATAAACTTCCTGTAAAAACTAGCCAAACCATGAAAACTTCTAGCTTCGAATGTACTCCTTGGTGAAGGCCAATCTGCAATCGCTTTCACCTTTTTTGGATCCATTTTTAGTCCATCCTTCGATATCACAAAACACAAATAAACCAACTCCTCCTTCATGAAGCTACATTTTTCTAAATTTATCAATAATTTTTCCTGCCTCAACTTATCTAACACCATCCTAACATGCTCCAAATGCTCCTCTTTAGTCTTGCTGAAAATCAAAATATCATCCAAATAGACAATTACAAACTTACCTATGAATGGCTTTAGGACCTCATTCATCAATCTCATAAACGTCTTGGGTGCATTTATCAATCTGAAAGGCATGACCAGCCATTCATACAATCCATCATTGATCTTGAATGCTGTTTTCCATTCATCACCTTCTCTAATTATGATATTATGATATCCACTCTTCATATCAATCTTCGTAAAGTACCGAGCTCCACCAAAACAGTCTATAATATCATCAATTCTCGGTAATGGGAACCTGTACTTAATTATTATTTTATTAATTGCCCTTGAATCTGTACACATTCTCTATTTTCCATCCTTCTTTAGTGCAAGTATGGTTGGTACTGTACATGGACTCAAACTCTCTCTTATCAAACCTCTATCTAGCAAGTCATGTACTTGTCTTCGGATTTCTTCATTTTCATGTGGCGTCAACCTGTATGCAGCCTTGTTAGATAGGCTTGAACCCATAATTAGGTCCATATGATGGTTGATCTTCCTCATAGGTGGCAATCCACTTGGAAAATCTTCTGACATAACATCTACATAATTATCCAACAATTTTTTGATCTCTTCCAGATATTCTTCCTTCCTTTTCTCACCCTTTACACCTGCTGGTTTAGCTACAATAGCCAAACAAATCCCTTAATTTTCCTTTATCTGTAGAAATTCCTTTCCTGCTATCAACATTATCTTATGTTCATGTTCCACCTCTTCCTGATTATCCTACAACTTTAACTTAAATTTTATTTCATCCTTCCATATGGTGCAAGTATTTTCTCTCCCATCATGGACAACATGCCTATCATACTGCCAAGGTTGTCCAAGAAACAAGTGGTAAGTATCCATAGGCATAATATCACATAAAATATCATCATAATAATTACAAATCTTAAAACTCACCAGACATTATTCTTTGACTACCAATTGGTACCTCTTCAATCCTAGCTTGGTCACCATCTCCTTGGACACAAGATCATTCGTACTGCTGCTGTCCATGATCACTTTGCAACATTTTCCCTCTACCTTGCATATTATTCGGAATAAGTTTCTCCTTTGTGAGGGTTTAGGTTCCTTTTCTGCTGGTGGTTTCATTAAAATCTGCCTCATGACTAATTATTCTCCGTGCTCCACTGATGTACACTACGACCTACCTTCATGCTTCTCCTCATATGCAATATGAACCTTACCCTCAGGTGCTCTTTGACTAGTTGTAGGTGCATTTTCAAGATACTCAAATGACCTATGCCCAAAAAATTGATTGCATATAAAACATTTTCCTCTAAAGCTTCCGCCTTGTCCTTTATTATAAGACCCTCTATTATAAGACCCTCTTACTCTAGTTGAATATTTACCTCTTGTACCGACATCTTGATAATGTGCATGGTTGGTTCCTTCATCCTTTACCTAATATTTTTGACTGTTGCCTTCCTCTCTTGGCTAGGATCTCTGGCTGTCTCCTCCTTGAGCTCTTCCTCTCATTAATTTACCTCTTCCTCTAGATCTACTCTACATTTTCTTTGCCAATTTTTCTTCCACCTTCAATGCATACTGGTATGCAACTTCTACGAACTTAATGTCCATTAAGCTAATTTCATCCTAAATGTTATACCACAATCCATTAATGTACCTATCCATTTTTTTTTGTTCTGAGTCATCATGACCAACTCTTATGGATAATTTATAAAACTCCTCCGTGTAATCTTGGACACTCATCTCTTTTTGCCTCAAATTTTGTAGTTTTCAGAATAGACCCACCTGGTAATCAATAGGTATGAACTTGAATTTCATCCTAGACACCATATTATCCCAATTTTTAATTTTCTCATTTACTTTCCTTTTCCTCTCAGCATGGATGCTATTCCACCACAACAACGCATGACCTTTCAACCTTGAACTTGCATATTTTACTTTATTTTTATCTTCTATCGATTCCAAGTCAAAATACCTATCCATTTCGTTGATCCAATTGATTAATTTATTAGGGTCAAGACTTCCTTCATAGCTAGGGACCTCAATGTGGGGTTTACCTTCAATTTTTGCTATGGCCCGAATTAATATTTTACTGACATTATCTAATTTCTATCCTTGGTCTTCCTCAAATTCTGATTCCTCATCACTTTCCTTTGTAATAGGTGTTCCTCTATGTTGTGCTACCTCAATAGCATCTAATCTAGCTGTGAAAGTTCTCATTATTTCATTCAATTCTTCTCTTTCTAGTGCCCTTATTCTGACTTTGCCCCAAAACACCATACTGCCGCAATGTTTCTTCTCCTTTCAACTTCACCCGTAAGTGTCTATTTCGCCACTTACCCAGTCAATTTCTCTCTTTGCCCTCACATTGGTCTTTTCACCCAAGTCTATTGATTATAGTTTCTCTCTGTAAGACCTAACCTGCTCTAATACCAAACTAATGCATGCACAGGATATGAGAAACAAAACAAAGGGTCTATACCCTACTGCTAATCATACAAATTACACAACAAACCAACAAGGCAAAAAAAAAACACTAGAGTTTTTATATTAATTCAAAAGGACAACATACAATATTTGATTCTTCATGTATTCACTCTCTCAATTCTTCATGTATTTCCTCTCTCACTACAAGCTTCAGCGGTCCTATATCTCTCCTCTTGCTACTGCTCTATATATACTTATTTATTTTATTTTTTTACTTCCTTTAGAAACTTCTTTTAGCTATTCTCTATAGTTCTATATTCTTTTGGAAACTAATTATATTATTTTAATTTATTTTATTTTTATCTATAGTTCTATATTCTTCCGGAAACTTCCCCTTTTAAATCTCCTACATCAGAATTGCCTTTTTGGGAGAATGAATGGGCGAAAGGAGGGTTTTCGAAGGTCAAAATGGTCAAGGCCCTTTTTGGAGCTCTCTTGCCCAAAAATTTCCTTTTTGAAGCGGACCTTCACAAAATAGCAGAGACTCTGAGTTTTGTGAGGAGAAGATGAACTCAAGGGGGTACAAGATAAAGGAGAAGATAAACTAGAATTTATCCATGCTCTATTACACAAACTTGGAACATACATAGTACTCAAGGAAATACATGAAATATATTTTCTATTAAAGATAAACTGACTATGGGTGCAGTATTACAAGAAAAATGAAATCTTGCACAAGCGCTTCTTTCAACTGAAGCTTTACAAACTCATCTATAAGCTAGTTGCAGGATAAAATTAAAACAAGGAAGTTTGTGACTGCTTTAGCTTCACCTCCTCACTCTTCCTCTCTTCTCTGCCCAAACCTTCACTACTATGCACTTCTTCGATATATTTTTTGAAAGACCGCATCGCCTAATATAGCCGAGTGGAAGGGAGGATAAAGCTTATCATATGATATGCTTATCCTCTAACATGCTTATATTCTAACATGCACTGAACAAAAACTAGGGTTTCCTTCCATTTGCAACCGTCAATATTAAATGCACATACTAAAAACTTTTAGTGATCTGATGTCAAGGATCTGTGATCAAATTTGAGCGATAAGATCTATAAAAGATCTTATAGGTGCGAATTTGAGTTTAATTTATAACATCCTCCTTTAAACAACATTTCACAAAGAATTTGATGCCCAAAATTTCCCTCAACCTATTGAAGTCCTCCTTCAAAGGTTTTATGAAAATATCTACTACAAGGTCTTTTGACCTGCAAAACAATAACACAATTTTGTTAGCTTTCACTAGCTCTCAAATGAAATGGTAGTAGATATCGATGTGCTTTGTCCTGCCATGAAACATTGGATCATTTGATTGTGCTATGACAGAATTGTTGTCACATAAAATTATTGCCTCTTTCGATGGATGATTCGGCTCATCCAATATTCTTTGCAGCCATACTACCTGGCATGCAGTTGACGTGGTGGCAACATACTCTGCCTCTACAGTGGACAACACAACTATCAGTTGCTTCTTGGATGACCTTGAAACTGATCCTGATATAATATGGAAAGCATAACCAAAAGTGTTCTTTCGATCATTAGTGCTTCCAGTCCAATCACTATCTATATAGCCAATCAGTTCAAGCTGGTATTTTCTGGCATAAAAAATTCCATGGTTTTACATCCCATTGACATAGTGTAAAATCCTTTTACCTGCTTGCTAGTGAGTGTCCTTTGGAGTCTCCATAAACCTGCTAATTAAGCTTACTCCAAACATCAAATCTGGTCTAGTTGCAGTCAAATACATGAGACTAACAACTAACCTCTTATACAAAGTTGGATCAACATTTTTGCTACAATCTATTTTGCTCAGCTTTAGACCTATGGTAATAGGTTTGCTGGCAGGTTTGCTATCCTCCATCTTAAACCTCTTCAGGACATCTTTCACATATTTACCCCTAGAAATGAAGATGGCATTCGCATATTGGTCAACTTAAATGCCTAGAAAGTATTTCATCAGTCCTAAGTCCGTCATCTCGAACTCTTTCATCATGGCTATTTTGAACTGGTCAAATAGCACATTTCTATGGCCAGTGTAAATCAGATCATCTACATACAAGCAAATGATTATCATCTCCCCTTCTCCATTTATCTTTAGGTACATGGTGTGCTCATATGGGCATTTGATAAACCCATTATCCTAAAAATAGCCATCAATCTGGTTGTACAAACGCTTGGGTGCTTTCTTCAACCCATACAGGGCCTTTTTCAATTTTAGGACCTTACCTTCTTGTCCTTCAAACTCATAGCTGAGTGGTTGGTCTATGTAGACATCCTCTTCCAACACTTCTTTTAAAAAGGTAAACTTGACATCCATCTGGTAAACAGTCCAGCATTTTTGGGATGCCAATGCTAGAATCATTCTAATTGTGTCAAGTCTGGCTATAGGTACGTACATCACATGATAGTCAATGCATAACTTCTGTTTGTAGCCTTTCACAACTAGTCTGGCCTTATGTCAATCAACCTCACCTTGGGTATTAAACTTAGTTTTGTATACCTATTTGACTCCAATGGTCTTCTTTCCTACTGGGATATCCATCAACTGCCATGTATTTTTCTTCTTTATGGCCTATATCTCATCATACATAGCTTACAACCATTTACGATTATGAATTACTTCTTTAGATGAAATTCGATCACACTCAAAAGATAAAGCAAAGTCAAAATTTTCTTCTATTTGATTTTGGGTTACCTCATAAATGTATTGCAAGATCCTCATCTTTGCGAGTGTCCTCAAGTTGGAGATTCTGCTTGCAATTTGAGGCATTTGTGATGATGAGGTAGTGCTACTACTAGCTCCACTATTGCTGCTTGAAGCTACAGGCTGATGCACTCTATTTTCTTCTTTCAAGTCCTTAGACTCAATAATTGCTGGTTCAGGCTGGCCAGTCTTTGATTTCTAGTTCAATGATTCATCCTCTAGGAACTTCACATCTTGGTTGATAATAAAATTCTTTGTCATAGGATTATACAACCTATATACCTTAAATTTTTCACTATACCAAGTGAAGATGCATTTTTCCACATTATCATCCAACTTCTTTCTATTTTCATCTAGAACATGTGCATATGCTATGCACCCAAAAAATCTTAAATGAGCCACAAAGGGCTTTTGATTTCTCCAGGCTTCCTAAGGAATCATATCCTTCACACTGTTTGTGGACATCGATTTAGTAGATAAACTGCACAATATACAACTTCTACCAAGAATTTATGTGGTAAATTCTTTTCCTTCAGCATGCTCTATGGCATCTCCATGATTGTTCTGTTCTTCCTCTCTATAATATCATTCTGCTATGGTGTGTATCTGGTAGTGAGCTGCCCATAAATTCAATTTTTCTTGTAGAAATTTTGGAATTCTTTGGAGATATACTCACCTCCTCCATCTATTATGAAAGTCTTCACTTGGTAGTCACTCTGTTTCTCAACCAGAGCATTGAACTCTTTGAATTTACCGAATGCCTCTGACTTTTGTTTGATGAGATATACCCATGTACTTCGACTAAAATCATCAATGAAAGTCATCAAGTATTTATTATCGAGAAATGTGTTGGTCTGCATTAGACCATAAATATTTGAATGTACAAGCTCCAATGACTATGAAGCTCTCTAAGATTGTCTTGCAGGGAATACATCCATGTGCAACTTTCCAACTAAGCAACCTTCACAAACTTGATTTGGTTGTTCAATAAGGGGTAAACCCTTCACCATCTACTTCTTGTGCAACAAGTTTAGGCCAATGAAACTTAGGTGACCAAATTTGATATGCCACAACCAGGTAGCATCTTTCACAACTGAACTTAATGACATCAACAATTCATTTTGAATCTATAAGAGAAACATCTTGTTATTTGTCATGGATAAATTTGCAATTTACCCATGCTCTTTGTCTTTGATGGTACAAACTTCATATTTAAATTGAATAGTGTGCCCCTTCTGCACAAGTTGTCCAACACTCAACAAATTGTGCTTCAAACCAGGCACATAATATACATCACAGTTATGCTTCCTTTCACCTTTTCTGGTACAAATAAAGATTTTTCCTTTTCCCTTTATAGGTATCATGTTATTGTTCCCCATTTTCAATTTAGATTGGATAGTTTCATCCAACTATGAGAACATCTTTTTTTTACTAGTCATGTGATTGTTGTAACCACTATCGAGATACTAGATATTATTTTGGCTCTCCTCCTCAATACTACAAGTTAACAACACATTCCCACATGCATATCTACACTCCGTATTTTTATTTTCGTTTGTGTAGTGGGCTTGCTTCTTATTATCCTTGGCCATCTTCTTTCTACATTCAAAAATATAATGACCAAATTTCTTGCAATAATAACATTGCATCTTCGATTTATCATACCTCTGATTAGATCCTCCTTACTATTTTTTATCATTATCTCTTCCTCTTGCTTGATGGAAGTTGTAATTGTTCTCTCCTTCATCGGATTTTGATCTTCCTCCTTGCTTGTTACCTCTTCCATGCTTGCCTTTGCCTCTGCATATTTCTACTTGAGAACTAGAGACTCCTTAGTAGGATTCTCCTCTACTATTGTCTTAGAATGAGACCTACATCTTGAACGCTTGCTCCAATGAGTACTGAGTTTAGTGGCTTAGCCTCTACTCATGTGTTTGCAAAGAACCCATGAGCTCATCTATAGAGAGGGTTATCAAATCCCTCAATTCTTCAATCATGATTACTACTGAGTCGAACCTTGCTGGTAGACTTCTCAATATTTTATCCACAATCCTCTAATTTACCATGTTCTCCCCATTTAGTCGCATCTAGTTGATGACATCAATTGTTTGAGTGAAGAAGTTGCTCATGGACTCCAACTCGCTCATTTGCAAATTCTTGAACTCCCTTCTTAGCATCTGCAACTGCACCAGCTTCACTTTATTGTTGCACTAGAAGGAGCTAGCTAAGATTAATGGGAAGATTGTTATTGCTATTCACACTAGCCCCCTTCAATTTGGTTGTTGTTGCTATTCATAGGAATATTATCTCTTCAACCACCTGCATTATGTAGAATAATGCCTTCTGGTCCTTCTTTTGGTTCTCCTTCAACAAATCTAAGTTTGCCTAGGAGAGAGAGATCACGACTACTATATTTTTTGGTTCTGTATAACCATTTTGGACCAAGTCCCATAGCTCCTACGATTCGAACAAGATCCTCATATGAATAGTCAAACAATCATAATTTTTATCATTGAACCATGGGATATGCAACTGCAATGGGTTGCTATTGGAAGCCATTATTTCTTATCATCCATGGGAAGGCTCTAACTCTGATACCGGTTTGAGAGAATAAAGTTTTGGGAGTCCCAAAGTCTTTTACGGACATAGAAGTCTTGAAAATCACCTTCAAGACAAGAGTATCCCAAAGCTTATTTTTGGGACACAATAGTCTCGAAATCCACTTTCAAGACAAGACAATTGCAAAGCCTAAAAAGGTGTTTTTGGGAGAAATGCATCTCGAAACCTAATTTTTAGATAAATAAAATGCGAAAGAAATTTGCGCAAGGACAAAGTCAAATGTACGATCAAATGGAGTTCAATAACTTGTAGATGAGCGAGTTAGAGTCCATAAGTGACTTACTCACCCGAACAATGGATGTCATCATCCAAATGCAGTTAGATGAGAAGAACATGGTAAATCAGAGGATTATGGAGAAGATACTATGGATCTTACAAGCAAGGTTTGACTCAGTGGTGATAGCAATCGAAGAATCAAGTGATTTGAAAACCCTCTTTGTAAATGAGCTCATGGGTTCCCTGTAAACACATGAGTAGAGACTGATCCGCTCAAATCAGTCCTCATTAGAGCAAGCGTTCAAGGTGTAGGTCTCATTTCGAGATAGTAGTAGAGGAGAATCCCACAAAGGAGCCTCTAGTTCTCAATGAGGAAGAGGCAAAGGTAAGTGTGGGAAAGGCCACAAGCAAGGAGGAAGGTCAAACTCTGATGATGGAGAGACTAGTTGCAACTTCCATCAGCAAGGAGGAAGAGGCAATGGCAAAAATTAGCAAGGAGGATCTAATCATAGGAAAGATAAGTCAAAGATCCAATGCTATTACTGTAAAAAGTTTAGTCATTATATCTTTGAGTATAGAAAGAAGATGGCTAAGGATAACCAACAACAAGTGCACTACACATATGAAGCTGAGTGTAGAGATACTAGTGGAAATATGTTGTTGACTTATAGTATTGAGGAGGATAACCAGAAGAATGTCTGGTATCTCAACAATGGGTGCAACAATCACATGACTAGGAATAGAGAGATGTTCTCACAACTAGATGAAACAGTCCAGTCTGAGTTGAATATGGTGAACAATAGCAAGGTTATTATGATGGGTAAAGGAAAAATCCTCATCCACACCAGGCAAGGTGAAAGAACGTAGATCATCGACATTTATTATGTTCCTGGTTTGAAGCACAATTTGTTGAGTGTTGGACAACTTGTGCAGAAGGGGTACATTATTCAATTCAAGGATGGAGTTTGTACCATTAGAGATAAAGAGCATGGGTAGATTGAAATAGTGTCCATGATGAAAAATAAGATGTTTCTACTACAGATTCATAATGAATCTTTGATATCTCTTATTGCAGTTGTGAAGGATGCTACCTGGCTGTGGCATCTCAGATTCGGTCACTGAGTTTCAGTCGGATGAAATTGCTTCACAAGAAGCAGATGGTGAAGGGTTTACCCCTTGTTGAACAACCAAATCAAGTCTGTGAATGTTTATTAGTCAGATAACAACATAGGGATGCATTCCCTATAGGACAATCTTGGAGGGCTTCATAGCCATTGGAGATAGTGCACTTAGACATTTGCGGTCTAATGCAGACCAACACTTTTGTTGACAATAAATGCTTCTTGAATTTCATTGATAATTTTAGTCGAAGGACATGGATATATCCCATCAAGCAAAAGTCAGAGGATTTTGGTAAATTTAGAGATTTCAAGGCTCTGGTTGAAAAACAGAGTGGCTACCAAGTGAATACTCTCAGGACAGATGGAGGAGGTGAGTATATCTCCAACAAATTCTAAAATTTCTGTAAGCAAATTGTAATTTGTAGGCAGCTTACTACTAGATACACACTGCAATAGAATGGTGTAACTAAGAGGAAGAACAAAATAATCATGGAGATGGCACGAAGTATGCTGAAGGTAAAGAATTTGCCTCATGAGTTCTAGGCAGAAGCTGTAACCTATGTAGTTTATCTGCAAAATAGATGTCCCACAAAGAGTGTGAAGGACAAGATTCCTCAAGAGACCTAGAGCAATCAGAAGCCAAGTGTGGCTCATTTGAGAGTTTTTAGGTGCATATCATATGCACATGTTCCATATGAGAAGAGGAAGAAGTTGGATGACAAGGCAAAGAAGTGCAACTTCACTAGGTATAGTGAAGAGTCAAAGGCATATAGGCTGTATAATCCTATGATGAAAAAGTTGATTATTAGTAGAGATGTGAAGTTCCTAGAGGATGAATCTTAGAACTAGAAATCAAAGACTCGCTATCCTAAGCCAGCAGCTATTGAGTCTAAATACTTGGAGGAAAACAAGGTTCAATCACCTATAGATTTAAGCAGTAGTAGTGCTGCCAATAATAGCAATGCCTCATCATCTCAATCGCCTCCACTTGCAAGCAAATTCTCAACTTAATAACACCCACAAAAATGAGGAGCTTGCAAGAAATCTAAGAGGTAACCCAAAATCAGATGGATGAAGAACATTTTGACTTTGCTTTATTTTTTGAGTCTGATCCAATTTCGTTTGAAGAAGCAAGTCAGAATAAAAAATGGGTGAAGGCGATGGAGAAAATAGAAGCCATTGAGAAGAATGAGACATGGCACCTGGAAAATCTCCCAACAGGGAAGAAGACCATTGTGGTCAATTGGGTATATAAAACAAAGTTTAATGTCCAAGGAGAAGTTGATCAGCATAAGGTTGGATTGGTGGTGAAAGGCTACAAGCAGAAGTCAGGGATTGACTATCATGAAGTGTATATGCCTGTAGCCCAACTTGACATAGTAAGGATGATCCTGGCACTAGCAGCCTAGAAGGGTTGGAATGTGTACCAGATGGATGTCAAGTCTACCTTCCTCAATGGAGTGTTGGAATAAGAGGTCTACATAGACCAACCACCATGCTATGAGTTGGAAGGACAAGAAGGTAAAGTCCTAAAATTGAAGAAGGCCATGTATGGGTTGAAGCAAGCACCCAGGGCATGGTACAACCAGATTGATACTTACTTTCAAGAGAATGGGTTCATAAAATGCCCATATGAGCACACCCTATACCTGAAGACAAATGCTGAAAGAGGGATGATACTCATCTGCCTATATGTGGACGATCTGATATATACTAGCAACAACAATGTGTTATTTGACCAGTTCAGAACAACCATGAAGGAGTTCGAGATGATGGACTTAGAGCTGATGAAGTATTTTCTTGGTATTGAAGTTGTTCAATCTACAAATGACATATTCATTTTCAAGGCAAGTATGCAAAGGATATCCTAAAGAGGTTTAAGATGGAGGACAACAAACCTACCATCACACCTATTGTCATAGGTCTATAGCTGAGCAAGATGGATTCCTACAGAAATGTTGATCCAACTCTATTTAAGAGGCTAGTTAGTAATCTCATGTACTTGAGTACAACTCAGCCAAAATTTGACATTTTAGGGTGAGCCTGATTAGCAGGTTTATGGAGAATTTGAAGGACATGCATTGGCAAGCAGACAAAAGGATCTTGCGCTATGTTAATGGGACATGAAACCATGAAATTTTTTATATCAAATGAGACCAACTGGAACTGGTGGGTTACACATAATGATTGGGCTGGTAGCACTGATGATCGAAAGAGCACTTTCGACTATTCTTTCCATCTTGGATGGGGAGCAGTTTCATGCTAATCCAAGAAGCAACCGATAGTTGTGTTATCCATTATAGAGGTAGAGTATGTTGTCACCACATCAATCACATGCTAAGCAGTATGGCTACGAAGAATCTTGGGTGAGCTAAATCATCCAACGGAAGGGGCGAAAACCATTTTTTGTGATAAAAAATCAGCCATAGTACTATCGAAGGATCTAGTGTTTCATAGTAGGACGAAGCACATTGACATCCGGTATCATTTCATCAGAGAGCTGGTGAAATTTGGTAAAATTTAGTTACTATTTTGCAGGTCCAAGGAGAAGGTAGCTGATATTTTCACAAAACCTTTGAAGGAGGAAGACTTCAACAGGCTTTGAGAAATATTAGGCATCAAAGTCTTTGTGAAATTTGGTTTAAAAGAGGGTGTTAGAAAATTAAATCAGATTTGACACCTGATAGATCAAATCATCGCAAATCCAATCATCCCAATTTTCAATCATGTGCAGTTAATGTCGATAGCTGCAGTTCGACAAGCGGTTAGAAACCCTAATGCGGTTCATGTCAAAGAAACCCTAATGTGGTGCATGTCATAGAAACCCTAATGCAGTGCATGTCAAAGGATAAGCCTTATCCTCTCATCTGCCCGACTATAAAAGGTAGTGGTGCCATTTAGTTTGTGCAAGGGAGGAATTCAAGGAAAATCGAAGAGCGAGGGATAGCAGAGTAGAGCAGAGGAGTTGGAGCAGTAGTCTCCCAAAACTCCTACAGTGTTTATCCTACAACTTTTTTTTACAAATGATTTTGTAAAAGTATTGCTTTGTAAAACTGTATTTACAGTCTGTTTGTTTCAATCAATAAAATCAATTTATGCAAGTCTTGTTTCTTTCTATTTGTTTGTTTTTTCCCAAATTTGTGCTCATTCCTTCCCATGCACCCAAGTAAAATGCAAATTTCAATTGTGCCAGACTCAAGACACAAATTACAGTTGCACTCAACACTAGGTGCAACATTCTATTGCGCCCGAGTGCAAGGCGCACTTCCTAGTTGCACCCAAACTCAGGTGCACCTTGAATTACGCCTGACCTGAAGTGCAACCTGCCAACTATGCCCAATCAAGGGGCAACCTCCAGTTATGCCCAACCTAAAGGTCATTCCCTTTATGCACCCAAGCATGGGCGCACCCTCCCTTTGCACCAAAGTCAAGGTGCATTCCTTTTGTATGCCCAAGACTGAGCGCACCCTTCCTTTGCGCTTAAGACAAGGCACACTCCATTTGTTCCCCAATACTGGGCGCACCTGTTAGAAGTTGAAACTTAACCAAACAAATACAAATGCGGAAATTCGAGGATCTTTAGACATGCCCTATTACAGGCAAATACAGACAAGCGGAGGCACATAAAATACATTTACAGGGTTTGCATTAATAAACAGGGGAGGGAACAAAACATGGGAACTGGCTCTGCGAAGCCTTACATCTGTGGCATCTATCGTATTTGAAATAAACCATACACAACCCATCTGCAGAATTGGTCTATTGGGCATACAAACAGATCTGCACCGCGACAGAGAAGAGTCTGCTAAACTGCCAGGAAAGGTTCTGCGCTAAGGAGCAGCAAGAACCCCCGAACCCTTTCTGTGCGTGCAACTGCGGCAAGGCTTGCCGTCGGATCCTCTGCACTGCTGGTGTGCAGGGAATGGCCTGCATAGTTGGTGTGCGAGGAAACTGGGTCTGCTGCCCAGAATACCGAATGCGAACTCAGGGGCCGCCATTTATAGCTACAGAGGACCTCAGACAGGCATGGTGCAAATCTCGAGTCCAGCTTGGAGGTATACAGAGTTCACCTACTCCCTTAACTCACCCATACTTCCTTTGTCAGACGGGACATCCCAGCGGTGCAGGCGAGTATAGAATTTGGATTAAATAATATTTTCAACAGCCTCCCTTAATCCAAATTCTTCTAACACAAAAAAATTGAGCTTCGGCACTCTCCAATGCGAGATTTTCTACTTCGGTGATTTTCTCTTCGAAGTAACTACTTTGTTGCTCAAACTCCCGAAGTAGATTCACTTCGGCCCAAAACACTGCCAAAACAGTTCAATACTGCCGAAGCAGTTCTTCTTCGATCTTTCTTAACCAATTTCACTTTGGGAAAAAACTTTTCGAACTACTCTTCGAAGAACTTTGGTCTGTCGAAGTAATTTCACTCTGCTGAAATAGATTTACTTCGGCAAAAATAGGTCCGAAGCTACTGCTTCGCTGACCAAAAATTTGAAGAGGCTTTCTGAGACATTTTTACTTCGGTAAAAACTTCTGTGAAGCACTTTCAAATTCTCGAGGCACTTTTACTTCAGCTAAAAACTGATCCGAAGCAAGTTCAAACTGCTCTAACTACCGAACCATTTCCATCTCAGACTTCAAACTGCTGAACCATTTCCACTTTGGCAAAATCTTGAGCGAAGCTGCTGCTTCGGGACCAAAAAGTCCGAAGGACGCATCTGTCCATTTAAAAACCTGCTGCAGCGAACCTTCATGCGGATTTGCCGAAACATGCCATCTTTCCCAAACTTTGGGAACAAATCCGACCTCCTGCTGCACTTGATCTGCACTTCGGCAAAGGCTTATGCGAAGTGACATCACACTGCCGAAGTATTTCTACTTCGACAAAAGACTTGTGCGAAGCTGCTGCTTCGCCCGAATCTTCCACTTCGGAGGCAAGTGCACCGAAGTTCCTTCCTCGCTTCCTCCGAAGTTCCTTCCTCGCTTCCTCTGAAGTTCCTTCCTTGCTTCACAAACCTGCGAAGCTTCCTTCGAGAGTGCTTCTGCCACTTTCTCCTTCTTCTTCTTCTGCCTCGCCTTAGCCCGAAGTTTCCTTGATGCTCTTCTGCAATGTTGTGGCCGCCTCTGCGGCAACTAAGGGATCCATGTGGCCCTACTGCCTCACCAGAGGCCTGACGATTCTGCTCTCGAGCGCGCCAAGCAATCGATGGCCATCGACATCGAGATCAGTAAAGAGGCTTTCCTTCCTCCTTGCGCTCCCGCAAAAGCACTGCCGCTGCATCTCTCGACCGAGAAAAAAATGCACTCCGATAAAACCAGATCTATCCGCGACGAGGGTTCTACAGGCCGCCTTTAGCATGGTGCAGGCCTCGCACTTTTTAACCTCTGTGGGGCTCGAACGTGGGACCTCCGAACTTGAACACCATATTTAAACTTCGTCCCGGGAACCCACTACGATTTCATCACAATCCTCCCTGTCGAGTTGCTGTCGACATTGGGATTCATCATCTAGGGTTTTAAATCTTTCACGAAAAAAACTCTGCAGACACTTTCTGCCTCAAACACCAAACCTTAGCAAATCTTCAAAAATAATTTCATGGATGTCCTCCACGCAGCTTCTCCACTACTGCTCTACACACAGCTTCTCTCGACCACGCCTGCTGTCTCTATCTCCTCGCTCTGATACCATGTGAGAAGTTGAAACTTAACCAAACAAATACAAATGCAAAAATTCGAGGATCTTTAGACACGCCCTATTACAGGAAAATACAGACAGGCAGAGGCACATAAAATACATTTACAGGGTTTGCATTAATAAACAGGGGAGGGAACAGAACATGGGAACTGGCTCTGCGGAGCCTTACATCTACGACATCTTTCGTCTTCGAAATAAACCATACACACAACCCATCTGTAGAATTGGTCTACTGGGCATACAAACAGATCTACACCGCGACAGAGAAGAGTCTTCTAAACTGCTAGGAAAGGTTCTGCGCTAAGGAGTAGCAAGAATCCCCGAACCCTTTTTGTGCATGCAACTGCGGCAAGGCTTGCCGTCGGATCCTCTGCACTGCTGGTGTGCAGGGAAACTGGGGCTGCTGCCTAGAATACCGAATGCGAACTCAGAGACCGCCATTTATAGCTGCAGAGGACCTCAGACAGGCATGGCGTGAATCTTGAGTCCAGCCTGGAGGTATACGGAGTTCACCTACTCCCTTAACTCGCCCATACTTCCTCTGTCAGACGGGACATCCCAGCGGCGCAGGCGAGTACAAAATTTGGATTAAATAATATTTCCAACACTGGGCAGCCAGTTACGTGAATGATCGATTTTTAATTTTTTCAATCGCCCAAAATCTGCACAGCGCTGCAGCTCAGAAAGCATAGTGCGCAAGTAGCGAGCGCCGACGGACTTCGCCCAGGAATGGGTGAAGTGCGCACTTCGGCTGCGCATTCGGACTTCGCCCAAACTTGGGCGAAGTTCGCACTTCGGGGCCGCAATCGGACTTCGCCCGAAATTGGGCGAAGTTCGCACTTCGCGGCTACGATGGACTTCGCCCGAAATTTGGGCGAAGTTCGAACTTCACGGATGTGACAGACTTCACCCGAAATTTGGGCAAAGTTCGCACTTCGGGGAAGCAAACAGACTTCGCCCGAAACTGGGTGAAATTTGTACTTTGGTCAGTCGATGGACTTGCGCTGGGTGAAGTGCGGACTGCGGCTGACTTCAGACCTCTCTTGCGCACTCGAGCTGCTTCAGACTTGGCCAACTCTGCCCTTCAACTTCTTCTTCTTCTGTGGCTGCCACTAGGTTTGCCTGGCTTGACAACACCCGTATGAGAGGAGAGAAACGCCGAAACAGAGAACAACAAACTGCAAACCCTAAAGATGCTCAAAGCAAACAACTAACTTTATTCATATGAACAACTAGGGTTACAAAAAATTCCTTAATCGAGGAAGTAACAACATCTGCAAGCTATGCTACAAGATAAACAAAACAGGGGAAATGTCGAGTCTGCAGCTCGAACATTTCTCAGCTGAGCCACACTGCTCACTGAATCACTCTGCTTTCTTTCTCTGCTCACTTTCACGAACTTCTCTCACACCCGCTCTGCTTCTCAATTTTGCACACATTTGTCTGTAGACCCGAACCGCCTTTTATAGCCACGAGGAGAGGAGGATAAGGGTTATCCTCTAACAGCTCCGGATAAGGGTTATCCTCGGACCGACCCTCATCTAGGGTTTCTGACAAACACCGACTGGGCATTAACTCCTGTGGAGATCGGATCCGTCGTGTGTCAAATCTGTCAGAAGGTAGGTGTGACGTCATGTCACACTTTTGCTGGGATCCCAGACTGCAGCATCGCAGTCCGACTTTGCCCATGTCTGGAGCGCATTCCGGTTTTGCCCAAGGTTTGTAGCGCAATTGGGCACAGGCATGAAATCTGGGTTTATTTTTCTAACACCCTCCTTTAAACCTGATGTCACAAGCACTTTGACTCCAAGCTACTCTCGCAATCTGCTGAAGTCTTCCTCCTTCAAAGGTTTCATGAAAATATCTGCCAACTGCTCCTTGGATCTGCAAAACTACAGATGAATTTCTTTGGACTTCACCAACTCTCTGATGAAGTGATAACAAATATCAATGTGCTTCATCCGACCATGGAACACGGGATCCTTTGACAGTGCAATGGCCAAATTGTTGTCACAGAAAATTATTGTCGTGCCTTCCGGAGGATTGTACAGTTCACTCAGAACTCTTTGTAGCCATACTGCCTGGCATGCGGATGTTGTGGCGGTGACATATTCTGCTTCGACTGTGGACAACGCAATGATGGGTTGCTTATTGGACGCCCATGAGACTGCCCCTGATCCGAGATGGAAAGCATACCCGGAGGTGCTCTTTCGATCATTGGTACTGCCAGCCCAGTCACTGTCTATGTAGCCCACAAGCTCCAACTGGTCCCTTTTGGCATAAAATAGGCCATGGTTACGCGTCCCGCTGACATAGCGCAAGATCCTCTTGCCTACTTGCCAATGCGTGTCCTTCGGAGTCTCCATGAAACGGCTGATCAAACTGACTCCGAACATCAGATCTGGCCGAGTTGCAGTCAAGTACATCAGACTGCCAACTAGCCTTTTGAACAAGGTTGGATCTATAGACCTCCCTGTATCCAAATTGCTTAGCTTCAAACCCGTGGCTGCGAGTGTGATGGCAGGTTTGCTGTCCTCCATCTTGAAGCGCTTCAGGACATCCTTCACAAACTTGCCCTGAGAAATGAAGATGCCATATGTTGATTGGTCAACTTCAATGCCGAGAAAAAATTTCATCAGCCCCATGTCTGTCATTTCAAACTCGGACTTCATGGCTGTTCTGAACTGTGCAAATAGGCTGCTTCTATTGCCAGTAAATATTAGATCGTCTACGTACAGGCAGACGATGATGAGCTCACTTGCTACATTTGTCTTCATGTACAGGGAGTGCTCATATGGGCATTTTTGAAACCCATTCTCCTAAAAATAACCGTCAATACGGCTGTACCATGCCCTGGGTGCTTGCTTCAACCCATACAGGGCCTTATTCAGTTTCAAGACTTTGCCTTCTTGCCCTTGTATTTCAAAACCGGGCGGCTGGTCTATGTAGACCTCTTCTTCCAACACTCCATTGAGGAAGGCAGACTTGACATCCATATGGTACACGCTCCATCCTTTCTGAGCTGCGAGTGCCAGAATCATTCTGATTGTGTCAAGTCGGGCTACAGGTGCATACACCTCATGATAGTCAACTCCTGAATTCTGCTTGTAGCCTTTCGCCACTAATCTGGCCTTATGCCTGTCAACTTCTCCTTGGGCATTAAATTTCATTTTATATACCCACTTGACCCCAATGGTCTTCATTCGTGCTGGAAGATCTGTTAGCTACCATGTCTCATTCTTCTCAATGGCTGCTATCTCCTCATCCATCGCATTCACCCATTTGCTATTCTGACTTGCCTCTTCAAACTCCACTGGATCACATTTAGTAAAGAGAGAAAAATCAGAATAATCTTCATCTAATTGATTACGGGTTACCTCATAGATGTCTTGCAAGCCTCGAGTCTTTGCAGGAGTCCTCAGGTTTTGAATTTTGCTTGCAAGTGGAGGTGACCGGGATGATGAGGGTGTGCTACTACTGGCACCATTGTTGCTGCTTGAAGGCACAGGTGGTTGGACTCTGTCTTCCTCCAAGTCTACAGATTCAACAGTTGCTGGTTTAGACTGACCAGTCTTTGACTTCCCGTTCCAGGCTTCATCTTCCAAGAACTTCACATCTCGATTGATGACAAGTTTCTTTGTCACAGGATTGTACAGCCTATATGCCTTTACTGGTTTGCTGTATCTTGTGAAGATGCATTTTTTATCTTTGTCATCCAGCTTCTGCCTTTTCTCATCTGGAACATGTGCATATGCTATGCACTCGAAAACTCACAAATGAGCCACACTTGGCTTCAACTTGCTCCAGGCTTCCTCTGGAATTTTGTCCCTCACACTCTTGGTGGGACACCGGTTTAGCAGATAAACTGCACAACTTACAGCTTCTGCCCAGAACTCATGTGGAAAACTTTTTGCCTTCAGCATGCTCCGTGCCATCTCCATGATTGTTCTGTTCTTCCTCTTAGCTACGCCATTCTACTATGGCATGTATCTGGCAGTGAACTGCCTCCGAATTCCATGTTGCTTGCAGAAATTATGGAATTCGTTGGAGATGTACTCTCCACCTCCATCAGTTATGAGAGTCTTCACATAATAACCGCTCTGTTTCTCAACCAGAGCCTTGAACTCCCTAAACCTTGCAAACGCTTCTGACTTCAACTTGATTGGATAAATCCACGTCTTTCGGCTGAAGTCATCAATGAAGGTCAAGAAATACTTGTTGCCGGCATATGAGGTGGTCTGCATGGGACCATAGATGTCTGAGTGCACCAGCTCCAAAGGTCGTGATGCTCTCAAAGACTGCCCTACAGGGAATGCATCGCTTTGCTGCTTGCCGACCAGGCAACCTTCACAAACTTGGTTCGGTTGCTCTATAAGGGGTAAACCCTTCACCATCTACTTCTTGTGCAGCAGATTCAGGCCACTGAAACTCAGGTGACCGAATCTGAGATGCCACGGCCAGGTAGCATCCTTATCAACTACACTCAGAGACATCATAGATTCATTCTGAATCTGCAGTGGAAACATTTTGTTTTTCGTCATGGACATAGTTGCTATTTGTCCATGGACTTTGTCTCTGATGGAACAAACACCATCTTTGAACAGTACAGTGTGCCCCTTCTGCACAAGCTGTCCAACACTTAGCAGATTGTGCTTCAACCCAGGAACATAAAAAACATCTTGAATTGTTTTTCTATCATCGTGTCGGGTGAGGATGAGTATCTTTCCTTTCCCAATCACAGGAACTTTAATGTTGTTCCCCATCTTGACTTCGGACTGGACTGTTTCATCCAGTTGTGAGAACATCTCCCTGTTCCCAGTCATGTGGTTGCTGCAACCACTGTCAAGATACTAGATGTTTTTCTTGCTCTCCTCTTCAATACTGCAAGTCAGTAGCACATTTCCTTCTGTCGCATTTTTGGGTTCCTCTGAATAATGGGCTTGCTACTGATTCTCGTTCGCCATCTTCTTTTTGCACTGTGTGGCATAATGGCCGAACTTGCTGCAGTAGTAGCATTGGACCTTTGACATGTCCTTCTTTTGTTGAGAGCCACCTTGCTAATTTTTGCCAGTGCCTCTTCCTCTTTGCTAATGAAAGTTGCAACTTGGCTCAGCGTCCTGAGGGTTTGAGTTCCCTCCTTGCTTGTTTCTTCTCCCACGTTTGCTTCTGCCTCTTCCTCCTTGAGAACTAGAAGCGCTGTGCCGAGAGTCTTGTCTGCCGCTGTCTCGGACTGAGACTTGTGCTTTGAAGGCTTGCTCCAAAGAAGACTGAGTTGAACGGCTCAACCTCTGTTCATGGGTCTGCAGGGAACCCATGAGTTCGTCTGTCGAGAGGTTTGTCAAATCCCTCGACTCTTCGATTGCTATCACAACCGAGTCAAACTTCGCAGGCAGACTTCTGAGAATCTTCTCCATGATTCTCTGTCTCTGGACATTTTCTCCGTTCAACCGCATCTGGTTGATAATGTCCGTTTTTCGGGTGAAGAAGTCGCTCATCGACTCGGACTCGCTCATCTGTAGATTTTCAAACTTCCTCCTGAGCATCTGTAGCTTCACCAACTTCACTTTGTCGGTGCCCTGATACGAACTTGCCAGGGTTTCCCAGGCCTGCTTGGCCTTGGTGGCTGATGCAATCCGTGGGAAGATGGTCTCCTCAACCGCTTGCATGATGTTGAAGAGGGCCTTCTGGTCCTTCTTCTTGTGCTCTTTCAACAGATCCTTATCTGCTTGAGAGAGGGTGGCCAGTGCTGCTGCATCTATCGATTTTGGGTAGCCATTTTTGACTAACTCCCATAGCTCCTGAGATCCAAACAGGATCTTCATCTGGATGCTCCAGTAATCATAGTTCTTACCATTAAATCGCGGGATCTGCAACTACAGCGAGTTTCTCTCGGAAGCCATGCTTTTATCTCCGTGTCACGACACTATCTACTCTGATACCAATTTGAAGGATCGATTTTTAATTTTTTCAATCGCCCGAAATCTGCACAGCATTGCAGCTCAGAAAGCGCAGTGCGCAAGTAGCGCGCGCTGATGGACTTCACCCAGGAATGGGCAAAGTGCGCACTTCGGCTGCGCAGCCGAACTTAGCCCAAACTTGGGCGAAGTTCGCACTTCGGGGCCGTAGCCGGACTTCGCCCGAAACTAGGCGAAGTTCGCACTTCGCGGCTGCGACGGACTTCGCCCGAAATTTGGGCGAAGTTCGAACTTCGTGGCTGCGATAGACTTCGCCCGAAATTTGGGCGAAGTTCGCACTTCGGGGAAGCAAACAGACTTCGCCCGAAACTGGGCGAAATTTGTACTTTGGTCAGCCGATGGACTTGCGCTGGGCGAAGTGCGGACTGCGGCCGACTTCAGACTTCTCTCGCGCACTCGAGCTGCTTCAGACTTGGCCAACTCTGCCCTTCAACTTCTTCTTCTTCTGCGGCTGCCGCTGGGTTTGCCTGGCTTGGCAACACCCGTATGAGAGGAGAGAAACGCCGGAACAGAGAACAACAAACTGCAAACCCTAAAGATGCTCAAAGCAAACAACTAACTTTATTCATATGAACAACTAGGGTTACAGAAAATTCCTCAACCGAGGAAGTAACAACATCTGCAGGCTACGCTGCAGGATAAACTAAACAGGGGAAATGTCGAGTCTGCAGCTCGGACATTTCTCAGCTGAGCCACACTGCTCACTGAATCGCTCTGCTTTCTTTCTCTGCTCACTTTCACGAACTTCTCTCACACCCGCTCTGCTTCTCAATTCTGCACACGTTTGTCTGTAGACCCAAACCGCCTTTTATAGCCGCGGGGAGAGGAGGATAAGGGTTATCCTCTGACAGCTCCGGATAAGGGTTATCCTCGGACCGACCCTCATCTAGGGTATCTGACAAACGTCGACTGGGCATTAAATCCTGCGGAGATCGGATCTGTCAGGTGTCAAATCTGTCAGAAGGTAGGTGTGACGTCATGTCACACTTTTGCCGGGATCCCGGACTGCAGCAGCGCAGTCCGACTTTGCCCATGTCTGGAGCGCAGTCCGGTTTCGCCCAAGGTTCGCAGCGCAGTTGGGCACAGGCGTGAAATCTGAGTTTATTTTTCTAACATTACGCCCAATCAAAGGGCAGCCTCCAGTTACGCCCAACGTAAAGGTCATTCCCTTTGTGCGCCCAAGCATGGGCGCACCCTCCCTTTGCACCAAAGTCAAGGCGCATTCCTTTTGTACGCCCAAGACTGAGCGTACCCTTCCTTTGCGCTTAAGACAAGGCGCACTCCATTTGTGCCCCAATACTGGGCGCACCCTCCCATTGTGCCTCAGCAAAAGGCGGAATTCTCCATTGCACCCCAACCTGGGCGCAATTCAAACCTGCGCCCGACCTTCAACTGCTTTATGTTGTTATAACTTTGTAACTATGTTCCCAAACTAGTCGTTCTCGTAGCTTTAGGGCTATGAAGCGTAAATGACAATTTGACGTGGCTCGAAAAGGGAGACTTGATTTTTCCAAAGGCGTAGCGGATCTCTTTCTATATCCTTTTGTTAAAACTCCTATAACTGTGGGTATTTTTGGTGACTCGGGCACGGGAAAATCTAGTTTAATGAAGCAGGTACATTCAAATTACTAGATTTCAAATATTAAATTTGAGTACACTTCCTAAAGAAAAGTATCTCCGATTGAAAAATTATTAACTATTTGTAAATTTTATGAGAATAGACAGAAAGCATTCTACTTATCCATGGAGCTCAGTTAGCATTTCCAGACTTGTTAGAGACAGGAAAATTCTGGAAAAGAGGACATCGGCCTCAAAATGAAAAATACACAAAAATGAGAAAAAAGGTTATTGATTTAACGAATAGGTCTCCGCCCGAGGGAAATAGCCTTTAAATATCTCTATTTTAGGTTTTAATGGGTTTGTAACCTTTCCTTATGACACGTCTAACCATAGTGTTTCTTCAAACTTATTACTTTTGGGATGATTAGAAGCATATCCTAAACAATTATCAAGAGATATACCACGAATTTTATAAATCGCTAGCTCTGATGAACCGAATTGAAGAGGTGAATTTCGTTTCCCTGATAATCTATTTTTTTCAGCTATTTATTATAATATTATTTTTATAGCAGTTCGTTGCATCTTAACCATTGTGTCTCTCCCAGTTTTCAACAGGCCCCAAACAATATCACCTTCAGATGATTCCCGCCATCCTGACAACTTGGTACGATGCATGACTTTACCAGAATAAGTTGGAAGCATGGGCAGGTTTGGATTTTGTCATAAGCAATGCCATAGAAGAAACAATGACAAGTTCCCAAATAATTAGGAGTTGTTGGAAATATGCGAGTGAACACCGTGGTAAAATCTGGCTGGAGTTAATTCTACCTTGCCTCTTTGCAATTTTCCTGGCAGGTTTGGTTGGTTGGGCATCATGGTCGTTATTAAGTGGATCAAAGCAAAAAGTGTTGACAGATTTAAAATATGGATCCATACCTGTAACTATATATATGTATGTATGTATGTCATGATCATCGCTTAAATCTGTAGAGAAGAAAATATATGTGTGATACAAATTATTTACAGTATGTAAGAGGTGAAACGACCAATATTCCAACTTTGTAACATCAATTTCCCCTTTTATGCTGATTGTTTAGAATCTTTAGAATGACTAATTTTTTGTTTGATATAGATGATGCTGTCGTGGGTGTAGGATCATCTGATATAAATCACGTAGCTGTGTGCGTGGAAGAATGCAAATGTCAACCCAAGCCGAGAAATAACGAACTTGGCAATGGTAATAATTCATATTGTGGTTAGGATCTTGTTTGGGAAAATTATTATAAATAACGACTGGCGACAAAATAGGTTATGGCATTCCATCACGGTCGGCCGAGTTGCAGTTAAAAAAGATGCAAATGCCAAAGTACATGCCAGAGTATAGCAATCTAGAGCGACAAACAATATTCGAGTTGAGTAAAGTGACAACGGGTGTCCATAGAGTTCCACGTGAATGGATACGATTTTTGACATATTATCGTCTAGCCTGGAACATTTTTTCTAAAAATAATGTGAAGATGTTGGCATCGTGGCAGTTGGAACTGGTTGTGTGGATATTTTGTTGCTGGCAATGGTGAGAGCAAATAAACGCTCTAATAGAGGTAAAGTCTCATTTCATATTATACGAGTAGGTAGATGATAAGGTGATGAAAAACAACTTAGAAATTTGCTAATACTCTTTATGTTTCTGGTAGAACTGGGAGAAGCTTCTTGTATCTGAAGAAGAGTCTACAAATAGAGAGGACGAAGAGTCTAGAAATGGAAAGGACGACGGACCATCGCTGAGACAGATTGTTGAGCATTACATTAAAGAAATCTAGTGGCCTGTTTACAAAAAATACTTGAATGACAAGCAGACAGAGTCAAAAGAGCAAAGATGAAGAAGAAACGGAGAATATAAAGAATATGGAAGATTGTCTCCTCATAAATAATTGGGATGACAAGCAGAAGTGTGAGGAGAAGGAAAATTGGTCTTCACTGAGAAAGACGCTGATTAAATACGATGTGACGATGTAGGGTCTACAACATTTTCAAAAATTTCGAATGCATTGTCATGTCGGGCATTCATTTATTCAAAGGTGTAAAGCTGAGATACAGCAGGTCCTAGTCCATGGAAGAAGCATCCCTCTTCGGCGTCCAGTGTCGCTTTGCTTTATCAGACCGTCGCGCTGCCACTTAACAGTAAATAAATGGCCTGTTGCTGTGGTTACTTCCATTCCGACTTTTGCATGGCTTGCAATCATAATAAATTATTAATAATAATATTGTAATGCATATCTTGGCCCTCAAACACTATGTATTAGTTTAAAATTGAAAGTCGGGCGCAGTATAATGTTGCGCCTTGGACTAGGCGCAACTCAGGAATTACGCTTGAGCTGGGCGCAATGTGAGGGTGTGCGCCGTAGACTAGGTGTAACTCATGGATTGAGCCTGAGCTGGGCGTAATCGGAGGGTGCGCCTAAATTTAGGCGCACAAAGGAAGTGCGCCTTAGACTAGGTGCAACTCAGGGATTGCGTCTGAGCTGGGCACAATAGAAGGGTGCACTTAAATTTACAAAGGGAGTTTGCCTTGGACTAGGTGTAATTAAGTTTAGGCGTGCAAAGGGAGTGTGCCTTGGACTAGGTGTAATTAAGTTTAGGCGTGCAAAGGGAGTGTGCCTTGGACTAGGTGTAACTCAAGATTGCGTTTGCATTGGACGTCGCTTGGAAGATGCATTCGTGTTAGAGTAAATCACTATATAAAATATAGAAAAGCAATTATAGTGTTTCAAACTTTAACATCAGAATTAACAAAATCAGACAAACACACAGTAGAAGAGACAATGATTTTAACGTGGTTCATCCAATGTGGGTTACATCCACCGAGAATTTTCAGTCCTTTCTTTCTTAATCCAAGCAATAGAGGGTGACAACCTACAACAAACATATGCTGTAATTTCCTCTCTATATTTACAAGGAATCAACACAGTAATTTTCTTTTCCATTGTATACTCTATTTTTCCTCACAACTATATATAAGAAAAAAATAGAAAAAAAACTGCTTTTCTTAATACATTCCAAGATTAACACTGAGTTCCCAGCATCTAATTTTGGGATAAAAACAAAAAAACTTTCCCTGGCTATCCTGTTGTAAATTCGAAAACTTTCTCTGGTAGACTAACGATCAGTAATCGGGAAACTTTCCCTCGCCCGTCCCGCAAGAAATCCAAAAACTTTCTCTGTTTAGCCTCCTCATAATTAGGCTCCATTCCTAACAATCTTCCACTTGGAGACTAATTCCATTGCACCATATAGCAACCAAGGACTGAAAAATTCTCATCATGGCCTCTTATTCCTTAAGGCCAACTGAAGTTGAGCAAAAGCTCAACTTTTCTCTTGACACCACTTTTATAAGCATGTCAGCAGGATTTTGTGATGTGTGAACTTTCCCTAATTTCAAAGATCCATCTTCCACTACTGATCTAATGAAATGATATCTAAGTTTGATGTGTTTAGTTTTTGAATGGAATACCGAATTCTTCGCAAGGTGTATAGCACTCTGACTATCACTCCACAACCTATTATCCTCTTGCTTCTTCCCCAGTTCTTCCATTAGTCTTTGCAACCAAACCATCTCTTTGCTTGCTTCTATAGCAGCAACATATTCAGCTTCAGTGGTTGAAAGGGCGACTACGTGTTGGAGTTTAGAAATCCAACTAACCGCTCTTCCTCCTATAGTAAAGATGTAGCCAGTAGTGCTCCTTCCACCATCAAGATCACCTGCCATATCAGAATATACAAAACCTTTCAAGCATATATTAGAGCCTCCAAAATTCAAAGAATAATTTGAAGTTCCTCTCAAGTACTTGAGTATCTATTTTACTGCTTGCCAATGTCCTTTTCTTGGATTACTCATAAATCTACTCACTCCTCCCACTGCGTGGGCAATGTCTGGTCTTGTACAAACCATTGCATACATCAAGCTTCCAACCGCTAATGCATAGGGAACCTTAGCCATATGCTCTTGTTCCTTTTGTGTCTTGGGACACAAATCTTTGGTGAGTTTGAAATGCTTTGCCAATGGAGTAACAACAAAATTTGCATTGTTCATGTTGAATCTCTTAAGCACTTTTTCAATGTATTTTGCTTGTGATAATTTTAGAGTGTGACTCTCCTTGTCTCTTGTTATCCTCATACCAAGGATTTGTTTGGCTTCTCCCAAATCCTTCATGGCAAAGGATTTAGCCAACTTCTTCTTGATCATGTTTATATCTTGCATATTTGTTCCTGCAATTAACATGTCATCCACATACAATAGCAAAATAACATAGTTACCATTTCCGGCTTGCTTAAAATATACACAAGTGATCACTTTGACATCTTTCAAACCTTTGATTAGCCATGAACTTATCAAATTTTAAATACCACTGCTCTAGGAGCTTGTTTTAACCTATACAAGCTCTTTTTCGGCTTACATACCCAATCCTCTTTACCTTTCACCCGAAAGCCTTCGGTTGGTGCATATAAATTTCCTCCTCCAAATCACCATGAAGAAATGTTGTCTTCACATCCAATTGCTCCAGATACAAATTTTCTATAGCTATAAGACTCAAAATAGCTCTAATAGAGGTCATTTTTACAATTGGAGAAAAAATCTCATCAAAATCAATACCTTTTTTTTGAGCGAATCCCTTGACCACTAGTCTTGCTTTATATCTCTTATGCCCTTCATTCTCCTCTTTAATATTGTACATCCATTTATTGGTCAAAGCTCTTTTACCGTTGGGTAGCTCAACCAAATCCCAAGTTTGGTTGTGGAATAAAGAGTCCATTTCTTCATTCATTGCAAGCTCCCACTTATTCCTGGTATCCATCTATAATGCTTCCTGAAAACATTCTAGCTCACCAACATTAGTATACAAAACATAATCGGAGAAACGTTGAGGAATTTTACTTATCCTGGTAGATCGTCTAACAGCACTTTCTGGAGATTGAGGTGCTTGTTGTTGTTGTTGTACATTTTGATCTTCTACCACTTTTGGAGTTACCTTTTCTATGTGTCCATCAAGGTCTATGTATTCAATAATATTCTCTTTCTGTTTCTTTCCCTACAACCGATCTTTATACAAGATTTTTTCATTAAATAGGACATCCCTACTTCTAATGACTTTTTGGTTATCACAATCCCATAATATGTAACCCAAGCCATCAATACCATAACCAATAAAATAGCACTTTTGGGCCTTAGCATCTAACTTATTTCTGTTCTCTTTGTCTATATGCATAAAAGCCTCACATCCAAATACCTTAAGGAAAGAATAATTTATCGGTTTACCTGTCCAAAGCTATTACAGAATTCCTCCATCCAAGGCACTAGACGGTCCTCTATTAATCAGATATACTGCAATATCAATAGCATGAGCCCATAAAAATAATGGTAAGCCTGCATGTATTCTCATGCTCCTAGAACGTTTAATGATGGTTCTATTCATTCTTTCGACAACCCCATTTTCTTGAGGTGTTCTTGGAACTACCTTGACTCTTCTAATTCCATTTTTAGAACAAAACACATCAAATTCTCTACTGCAATATTCTCCACCATTATCCAACTTTAGACACTTTAACCTTTTTCCAGTTTCATTTTCAACTAATGCTTTCCAATTCTTGAAGGTATTAAAAACATCACTTTTATTCTTAATGCAATATATCCATGTTTTCCTTGTTGCATCATCAATAAAAAGTACATAGTAAGAGGAACCTCCAAGAGAAGTTACCTGAGCTGGGCCCCAAACATCTGAGTGCACGAGCTCCAATTTCTCTTTCTTCCTTTCCTTGCCATCCTTGAGAAATCTAACTCTCTTTGCTTTACCATAAACACAATCCTCACAAAATTTCAAATCAATCTCTTTTAACTTAGGCAATAACTTTCTTGAATGTAATATTTCCATACCTTTTCCACTCATATGGCCAAGTCTTTGGTGCCACAAAGATGCACTCTCACCCGTAGAAACTAAATTCATGGAGCAGTGAGAAAAATCAGTAAGTAAATAAAGAGTACCCACCAATTTACCTCTAGCTACTATCAATGAACCTTTAGTAACTTTCCAAGCATTTTCTCCAAATGCAACCGTGTATCCTTCACCATCAAGCTTACTTGTCAATATAAGATTTCTCTTTAAATCTGGTATGTGTCTCACCTCTTTAAGAGCCCATTGAAATCCATTTGGGGATTTAATCAAAATCTTTCCAATACCCACGATTTTACACGATTGGTCATTTCCCAACGCGAACCGTCCATAATCTCAACGATACATATATCTATGAAGTATTCCTTATGTGAGGTAGCATGGAATGAAGCACCACTATCAATTACCCAATAATCACTATTTCTATCAAGAGATAATATTAAAGCATCTTGTAGAATTTGTCCGAAATATTGGTCTCTCAAGTGTTACCATTATTATCATTACCTTCATTTCCATAACCCTTTCTTTGCCAACGGTCCTTCTTGAGATGACCCTTTTTGCCACAGAGCCAACACTGTAGCTTTCCTTGTCCATGTGATTTGGATCTGCCTTTGGATTTTCCACGATGTGAACTCTTGCCTCTTTCTCTTCCTCTTCCTCTATTCTCAACAGGTTAAGGCGGTGCTAGATGATTCTCCTATGGTTTTTCTTCTCATGCCCTTCACCTGAGTATCACCAACCACCATCATCATCAATTCTAATTTATTTGAACGACTAGGTAGTTACTTACCGCCATTACCAAACTGCTCCAACTTTTCGAAAGAGAGCATAAGATTAATAAGGCCCTAAGCTCATCATAAAAATCCAATCCTACCGAATGCACTGATTAGATGATGGATATTAAATCCATTTATAAATGATCATGCACGGGATCCTCCTTCACTCATTTTCATGTTAAATAATATTTTCATTAAGAATACCTTATTTGATGTTGATGGTTTCTCATACATCTTGGCCAACTTATCCATGACTCCCTTGGTAGTCTTTTCATCGGAGAAGATGTAGGAGCTGCTAGCTCCAAGCACACCCCCACAAGACCCCAATGCCTTTCTATCAAGGAGACTTCACTTCTCATCGACATAGTTGAAGGTCTCTCTTGTTTCCCCCCTGAGGTAAGTAAAGATCCTTTTGGTACAAGTAATCCTCCATCTGCATCTTCCAGAATTGAAAGTTCTGGCCATTGAATTTTTGAACTCTAATCCTTCTTTCTTCCACCATTGCTCCCACTTGATCCATAAATTCTTCTTTTGTCAAGTGCACCCAAAAAAAAAAAAGCTCTGATACCACTTGTTCGAGTAAATCACTATATAAAATATAGAAAATCAATTATAGTGTTTCAAACTTTAACATCAGAATTAAAAAAATAAGACAAACACACAGTAGAAGAGACAACGATTTTAATGTGGTTCACCCAATGTGGGTTATATCCATCAAGAATTTTTAGTCCTTTCTTTCTTAATCCAAGAAATAGAGGGTGACAACCTACAACAAACATCTGTTGTAATTTCCTCTTTATATTTACAAGGAATCAACACAATAATTTCCTTTTTCATTGTATACTCTATTTTTCCTCACAACTATATATAAGAAAAAAATAGAAAAAAACTACTTTTCTTAATACATTCCAAGATTAACACTGAGTTCCCAGCATCTAATTTTGGGATAAAAACAAAAAAACTTTCCCTGGCTGTCCTATTGTAAATCCGAAAACTTTCTTTGGTAGACTAACAGACTGTAAATCTGGAAACTTTCCCTGCCCGTCCTGTAGTAAATCCAAAAACTTTCTCTGTTTAGCCTCCTCATAATTAGGTTTCATTCTTAACAATTCGGGTCAAGCGCACGTGGGGAGTGCATTCAGGTCAAGCACACATGGGAGGTGCGTTTAGCTTGAGTGCATGATGAAAGGTGCATCGGGGTCACTCTGGCAAACTGCGCAACTTTCCCAACTAGATGGGTGTAAGGTTAAGGAGAAGATCAAACACAAAATTATAACAAGAAAGAGAGATTTTATTCATTGAAACAAAAGCAGATTACAATGCTTTCTTGTGAAGCTTTATAGTCATCTGTAATACATTTGTAGGATAAACATTGAAGGATATTCTGGGAGGCTGTTGCTCTTTCTCCTCTGCTCTTCTTTGCTACCCCTTGCTTTGCTCTGATTTTCCCTGATGATGCTTCTGAAAGACCACTCTGTCTTATATAGCCGAGAGGAAGGCAGGATAAGGCTGATCCTCTGACATGTGCTGCATTAGGGTTTTTGACCATCGAACTAGGTTTTTTGACCAATCGTCGAACTGCAACTACCAACATTAACTATGCATGCTTGAAAAATGCAGTGATTGGATTTACGAAGATATAGTTTGTCAGGTGTCAAATATGGTTTAATTTTCTAACACCCTCATTCAAACCATATTTCACAAAGACTTTGATGCCCAACATTTCTTGAAGCCCGTTGAAGTCTTCCTCCTTCAAGGGTTTTGTGAAAATATCAGCTACCTACTCCTTGGACCTATAAAACAGTAACTGAATTTCATCGAATTTTACCAGCTTTCTGATGAAATGATACCGAATTTCAATGTGCTTTGTCCTACCATGAAACACTAGATCCTTTGAAAATGCTATGATGGAGTTATTGTCATAGAAAATGGTTGTCGCCCCTTTCGATGGATGATTTAGCTCACCCAAAATTCTTTGCAGCCATACTACCTAGCATGCGACTGACATGGCGACAACATACTTAGCCCCTGTAGTGGACAACACAACTATCAGTTGCTTCTATGACCATAAAAATGCTCCCAATCCAAGATGGAAAGCATAGCCGAAAGTGCTCTTTCGATCATTAGTGCTGCCATCCCAATCGCTATTTGTCTAGCCACCTAGTTCCAGCTGGTCCTTTTTGGCATAGAAAATTCCATGGTTTCGCATCCCATTGACATAGCACAAAATCCTTTTGCCTTATTGCTAGTGCATGTCCTTCGGAGTCTCCATAAACCTGCTAATCAGGCTCACTCCAAACATCAAATTTGGCCGAGTTGTAGTTAAATACATGAGACTACCAACTAACCTCTTAAACAAGATTGGATCAATGTTTCTACTAGAATCCATCTTGCTCAGCTTCAGACCTGTGGCAATAGGTGTGATGGCAGGTTTGTTGTCCTCCATATTAAACCTCTTTAAGACATCCTTCACATACTTACCCTGAGAAATGAAGATACCATCTATAGATTGGACAACTTCAATACCTAGAAAGTATTTCATTAGCCCTAAGTCCGTCATCTTGAACTCCTTCATGGCTATTTTGAACTAGTCAAATAGCTTATTTTTGTTTTTAGTGTATATCATATCGTCCACATATAAACATACGATTATCATTCCCCATTCTAGGTTTTTCTTCAGGTACATGGTGTGCTCATATGGGCATTTGATGAACCCATTCTCCTGAAAGTAAGCATCAATCCGACTTTTTGTTCAACCCATATAGGGCCTTCTTCAGCTTCAAGACTTCTTCTTCTTATCCTTCCAACTCATAGCCTTGTGGTTAGTCTATGTAGACCTCTTCTTCCAACACTGCATTCAAGAAGGTAAACTTGGCATCCATCCGACACACATTCCAGCATTTCTAGGTTGCTAGTGCCAAGATCATCCTAACTATGTCAAGTCGGGCTATAGGTGCATACACTTCATGATAGTCAATCCTTGACTTTTGCTTGTAGGCTTTCACCACCAATCTGGCCTTATGTCTGTCAACTTCTCCTTGGGTATTAAACTTTGTTTTATATACCCATTTGACCCCAATGGTCTTCTTACCTACTGGGAGATCCGCCAACTTCCATGTCTTGTTCTTCTCTATGGCTTCAATTTCCTCATCCATCACCTTCACCCATTTCTGGTTCTAAATTGCTTCTTTAAATGAAATTGGATCACACTCTGAAAATAAAGCAAAATAAAAAAAAAATTCATCTACTTGATGTTGGGTTACCTCATAGATGTCTTGCAAGCTCCTCGTCTTCGCAAGTGTCTTCAAGTTGGAGATCCTACTTGCAAGTGGAGGCAATTGTGATGATGATACGGTGCTGCTGCTAGCTCTAGTGTTACTGCTTGAAGTTGCAGACTAATGCACTTTGTTTTCTTCCAAGTATTTAGACTCAATTATTGCTAGCTTAGGTTGGCCAATCTTTGATTTCCAATTCCAGGCTTCATCCTTTAGGAACTTCACATCTCGGCTGATAATCAATCTCTTCATCACAAGATTATATAGTCTATATGCCTTCAAATATTCACTATACCCAGTGAAGATGCACTTCTTTGTCTTGTCATCCAACTTCTTCCTCTTCTCATATGGAACATGTACATATGCTATGCACTCGAAAACTCTTAAGTGAACAATGTTTGAATTTTGGTTGCTCCATGCCTCCTAAGGAATTTTTTCCTTCACATTTTTTGTTGGACATCAATTTAGCAGATAGGCTGCACAACATACAACTTCTACCTAGAACTCATGTGGCAGATTATTTACCTTCAACATGCTCTATGCCATCTCCATGATTGTTTTGTTTTTTATCTCAGAAACATCATTCTGTTGTGGTGTGTATCTGGTAGTGAGTTGCCCGTGAATTCCATTTGCCTTATAGAAATTTTGGAATTCATGAGAGATATGTTCACTTACTCCATCTTCCCTAAGAGTCTTCACCTGGTAGTCACTCTATTTTTCAACCAGAGCCCTGAACTCCTTGAATTTATCGAATGCATCTAACTTTTGTTTGATGGGATATACCCATGTCCTTCGATTGAAGTCATCAATGAAAGTCAAAAAATATTTGTTGTCGATAAATGTGTTGGTCTACATTGGACCGCAAATGTCTGAGTGCACCAGCTCCAATGGCTATGAAGCCCTCCAATATTGTCCTATAGGGAATGCATCCCTGTGTTGCTTGCCAACTAAGAAACCTTCACAAACTTGATTTGGTTGATCAATAAGGGGTAAACCCTTCACCATCTACTTCTTGTGCAGCAAGTTCAGGCCACTGAAACTCAGGTGACCAAATCTGAGATGCCATAGCTAGGTAGCATCCTTCACAAATGCACTAAATGACAAAAAGGATTCATTCTAAATCTGTAAGGAAAATAATTTTTTCTTTGTCATGGACACAATTGAAATATTCCCATGCTCTTTGTATTTTATGGTACAAACTCCATCCTTGAATTGAATAGTGTGCCCCTTCTACACAAGTTGTCCAACACTCAGCAAATTGTGCTTCAAACTAGGCACATAGTAAAAATCGATGATCTGCTTCCTTTCACATTGCTTGGTACAAATGAGGATTTTTCCTTTCCCCATTATAGGAACTTTGTTGTTGTTCCTCATTTTCACCTCATACTAGACCGTTTCATCCATTTGTGATAACATCTCCTTGTTCTTAGTCATGTGGTTGCTGCACCCACTATCGAGATACCATATATTCTTTTGGATTTTATCCTCAATACTGCAAGTCAACAACATATTTCCATAGGCATCTCTACACTCAGCTTCATCTATGTAGTGCACATGTTGTTGGTTATCCCTGGTCATCTTATTTCTGCACTCAGAGATATAGTGATTGAAATTCTTGTAGTAATATCATTGGATCTTTGATTTATCCTTCTCTGATTAGATCCTCCTTGTTGGATTTTGCTGCTACCTCTTCCTCCTTGTTGATGGAAGTTGCAATTGGTCTGTTCGTCATTGGAGTTTGACCTTCCACATTTATTGTGGCCTTTCCCATGCTTATCTATGCCTCTTCCTCCTTAAGAACTAGATGCTCCTTGGTGGGATTATCCTCTACAACTATATCAAAATGAGACCTATATCTTGAATGCTTGCTCTAATAAGGATTGAGTTGAGTGGCTTAGCCTCTGCTCATGTGTTTGCAAATAACCCATTAGCTCATCCATAGAGAGGTTTGTAAAATCCATCGATTCTTCAATTGTAATCACAATTGAGTCGAACCTTGCTGGTAGGCTCCTCGGTATCTTCTCCATAATCCTCTAATTCACTACGATTTCCCCATTCAACCGCATTTGGTTGATGACATCCATTGTCCGAGTGAGGAAGTCACTTATGGACTCCAACTCGCTCATTTGCAAGTTCTTGAACTCCCTCCTTAGCATTTGCAACTGCACCAACTTCACCTTGTTAGTGCCTTGGAAGGAGCTGGCTAAGATTTCATAGGCCTCCTTCGATTTGGTTTCTATTGCAATTCACAGGAAGATTATCTCATTAATCGCATGCATTATGTAAAACATCGCCTTCTGGTCCTTCTTCTGGTTCTCCTTTAGCAAATATGAATCTTCTTGGGATAGTGCACTCAATGTTGTTGCATCTGCTAGCTCTGCATAGCCATTCTGGACCAAGTCCTATAGCTCTTGTGACCTAAACAAGGTCCTCATCTGGATGCTCCAATAATCATAATTTTTATTGTTGAACCGTGTGATCTGCAACTGGAATGAGTTACCACTGGAAGCCATTGCTTCTTGTCATCCATGGGCAGGATCTAGCTCTGATACCAATTTGAAAGTTAGGCACAGTATAATGTTACACCTTGGACTAGGTGCACTCAGGAATTGTGCTTGAGTTATGCACAATATGAGGGTGCACCTAAGTTCAGGCACAGAAAGGGAGTGCACCTTGGACTGGGTATAACTTAGGGATTATGCCTGAGTTGGGTGCAATCAGAGGGTGCACCTAAGTTTAGGTGCACAAAGGAAATGTGCCTTGGATTAGGCACAACTCAAGGATTTTTCCTGAGCTAGGTGCAATAAGAGGGTGCACCTGAGCTGGGCGCAATCAGAGGGTGCACCTAAGTTTAGGTGCACAAAGGAAGTGCATCTTGGAATAGGTACAACTTAGGGATTGCACCTAATCTGGACATAATTTGGAGGGTGCACCTAAGTTTAGGTGCCCAAAGGGATTACGCCTTGGACTAGGCACAACTCAAGGATTGCATCTGAGTTGGGCGTAATCGGAGGGTGCACCTAAGTTTAGGCACACAAAGGGAGTGCACCTTCGACTAGGCACAACTCAAGGATTGCGCCTGAGCTGGGCGCAATCGGAGGGTGCACCTAAGTTTAGGTGCACAAAGGAAGTGTGCCTTATACTAGGAGCAACTCAGGGATTGTGCCTAAGTTGGGTGCAATTGGAGGGAGCACCTAAGTTTGGGTGCACAAAGGGAGTGTGCCTTAGACTAGGCACAACTCAAGGATTACACCTGAGTTGGGAGCAACCGGATGGTGCACCTAAGTTTAGGTGCACAAAGGGAGTACACCTTGGACTAGGCACAACTTAGGACTATGTCTGCATTGGGCATCGCTTGGAAGATGCGCTCATATCAGGTGCACATGGGGAGTGTGCCTGGGTCAGGAGCATGTGGGGAGGTGCATCTTGCTTGAGCGCACAAGGAAAGGTACACTGGGGTCACTCAGGCAAACTGCACAACTTCCCCAATAGGACAGGTGCAAGGCTAAGGAGAATATCAAACACAAAATTATAACAAGAAAGAGAGATTTTATTCATTGAAAAAAAGTAGGTTACAATGCTTGCTTGTGAATCTTTACAGATATCTACAACACAGTTGTAGAATAAACATCGAAGGATATTCCAAAAGGTTGTTGCTTCTTCTCCTCTGCTCTTCTCTACTACCCCTCGCTCTGATCTAATTTTTCTCGATGATGCTTCTCAAAGACCACTCCGCCTTATATAGTCGTGCGGAAGGAAGGATAAGGGTTATCCTCTAACATGCTTATCCTCTGACATGCACCACATTAGGGTTTTTGACCACCGAACTAGGGTTTCTAACTAATCACCAAACTACATCTACCAGCATTAATTATGCATGCTTGATAATTGCGGTGATCGGATTTGCGATGATACAATCTATTAGGCGGCAAACCTGGTTTAATTTTCTAACAAAAATAAGGGGAATATAATATCTAGTATTCTTCATCTGCTAATAATGTTGTGGGCTGATCAACCATCCTCTTTAATTTATTTATATATATTTTTATTTTTTTTATTATTTAAAATATAGCATATTTTATAAAATAATTTATAATTTAAAAAATGCATTGGAAGTTATAATGCCATGTTTTATTTATTGTTAATTATTGTTTGTCCATTGAAAACTATGTTTTTTAATGTTGTGCTTTTCTTTTTTTAATACTAATATTTTTTATTATTGTATTTTATATTATTGAGTTTTTTATTTTTCTTAATAATTTGAAAAGTTGGGTCATTATGGGGATTCCAATACCTTTTGCCATTACAAAGTTTCTATCATGACATTTTTATATTACTATGTTAATGTTATAATTAGAGAATTATTTGTTAAGAGTTATTTTTATCAAAATATTATTGTGTTTTATGTATTCCTTTTAAATTTATTTCATAATAATACGGATATTGATTTTGATTGTAAAAATGTTGAGGTAAATAAAAATATAAAACAAATTTTAACATCCATTAGGCCATAGGCCGTATGATACCACCCTCATACAGGATGCAATTTATCAAAAAATATATAATTTAACAACCATACTTTAGTTACTAAAGCATACATATATAATTATACAACCATACTTTAGTTACTAAAGCATAGTGCACAACCCTATCCTCTACAAGATTTACATTTTAATCAAGAAAATTTCTTTTAACTAAGTTATATATAATTAAATTAATGACTTAAACTCTTTGGCTACATTTTCCTTCTCCAATAGATTGTATGCAAATTACTGGATCTAGCTACATTAAAACTTTGACTATTTATAATGAAATTAGATTTTAATATTGGGGGCTTGCAATAAAAAGTGTTGACAAATAAGAAGCATTATGAAAGATTGTCACGAAGAAGCTGTAAAGCCTCAGAATGAAAAACAAACTGGAGTGAAGTATCAAGATCCAACAAACACAAAAATTATTAGTAAACCATTGAGACCACATGCGAATGGAAGGTTTTTTAAATTAAATGACCCATAAGAATTATAAAAAAAAGTTACAAGAAAAATAACAAGGGTATGATCTTCGTAGTGCGTTTAGCATAGAAAGAAAAATGTTGAATTTAGAACCTATTTACTTTAAAATGTTTAAAAAATCTATAAAGAAGGGTGCTTTAGTTTTTTTTTTTTTGAATTTACATGGTGGAATCAGTAGCCTCCACAAATCCGAGTAGATTTTATTGCTTTTAAGGCCACCATAATATTTTACAATGTTCATCTCAAAAGCCGCCACATAGATCTTTGCACAGTCCGTCCCTATAACCACCATGCCAAAATCATTTTAAACCTTTTACACCGTTGAAAACACCAAGAAAGGGACAAGCGTTTAGTCCGACGAGGCCCAAGATTTGAATCTTAGACTGAGATGAGTTAACAACTAATACACTCATTTACAAGAAGTATAGGAGAAATAATTCATAGAAAGGTCCTTACCCATCATGATAATAATAGAAATAACCTAAAAAATAAAATATGTATTGCCACATCTATGATAAAAATGGATGCACTACAAAGAGTTATTGATATAATATTATGACTTAAGAAGATCAAGTTCATAAAACACATTAGAAATAGATATAATATAAATCATGTCCCAGGTAGAATTGACAACAAGGACATGTTATGCATGAAGAATAAAATTTAAAATCCAAACATGCACATAAGATGTTAATGTCCACGACGATAAAAATATCAAAGGATGATGTTTGTTATATTGATTCAGGTGCTAGGGAGTACATGAATAAGGACAAAGCATGATTTGATTCACTACAAGACAAATGTAGGAAACCAATAACCATTGTCAAAGATACAATATATCATGTCAAAGGAGTGGGAGATGATTCTCTCAATCTTCTTAGAGGAAAATACACAATTGAAAAGGTATTACATGTATGTGTATTGGCAAATAATTTTTTGTTCATACCATAGTTTTAGATTAAAATATGATGGTAGATTTTCAAATTCTTGATGACAACAAGAAGTGTTATATCACAAAACATGACAAAATGATGGCAACAAGATCCTATAGAAATGACTTGTTTTCACTCGATGTCATATTCTCTCATAATGTCATGCTGTTAGGAGCAGTAATAGATCCTACCTCTCTTTGGCATAGGAGATATGGTAATATAAGTTTAGGATACTTCAATTGTGTAAGCAAAAAATGGTGTTAGGACCAACTAACCTTTCACTAGCATTTCCAATATGCTTAGGTTGTTCAATATGGAAGCAACACCAAGTACTTTTTGAGTTGAACACTCATAGAGTAAAAGACCAGTTGGATTTACACCAATTTGTGAGGACCCAGGCCAACTAGTTTTAGTGGATGCAAGAAATTTCAATTATTTGTGGATGACTGCTCGTGGAATATGTGGGTGTATTTCTTGCAACTAAAATTAGAAGCACTCAAGTATTTCCAATTGTAGACACCAAAACAGCACCAATCCGATTATGTGATCGCAAACACTGATCGCATTAACACACATAGCCCCTAGGGCAGCCCCAGAGGTTAAAACAGTGGTTCTAACCACTCACACAGCAGTTTTAAAAGTCGAGAGATCAATTTGGCACCTTTTAGGCACTCTGCTACTTATTTGCTCCACCCAGGGACGAGTGCAGATTGGTACTCGTTCCACCTAGGGACGATTACCGGTGCTCGCTCTTGGGTAGGACAAATGCTGGGTTTGACCTGCAAAAAGTCAAACCTCGGCACATGACAACTCGGAACTGCCACTTAGCTCTCCCTTCATCGCATGGGAGTGCGAGTGAGTTCTTTTGACCCCATCGGGGTGGGTGAGTTCTTTTGACAACTCAGGATCTGCCACTTGACTCTCCATTCACTCTGGGAATGGAGTGATTTTGACAACTCAGATCTGCCACTTGACTCTCCCTTCATTGCATGGGAGTGAGAGTGGGCTTTTTCATGACAACTCAAATTAGCTACTTAACTCTCCCTTCATTGCATGGGAGTGCGAGTGAGTTCTTTTGGGCATGCAGAAGCAGTTATAGAAGCAGTTATGGAGCCCTTAATCAGGGAGAAGTCTTCTCTTCCCTGAAAAAAGCATTCATGCTAAGTAGCACTTCTGCATGCTAATTCAAAGAGACCCCTTGGGTCTATAAAATGGTGAGTTTCCTCACCCAAAAATATACAGAGGAGGAGCATTTTGAGCAACGAAGTGCTACCAGTTTACTTACTTACGATTTGTGCTTTTACATCCATAATCTCTTAATCGAAAGGGAGGTTATTGGGTGACTTTTGAAGGCACGAATCAAGACCTAAAACCCAATTTTCTGACCACAATATCCTACCAATTTTCCGATAACACATCACAACAGGTTTTGGACTCATCCCAAGCGGATTGGTGTCGAAACAAAGTCTCAACCAGCGGGTGGTTTGCCTTCGGGCACCCCCTGCCTTATTGCGAGGTTTATTCGTCTTACCTCGAAACGAGTACCAAATCATTGCAGGTTTATTCGTCCTACCCCAGGACGAATACGGATCTGTATCAAATTTGGTGATTGTTTCTTTTGCAGTATTTTTCTAGTTACATGATTATGCTTCTGTCAAATTTTTAGTCTATTTAGATTCATTTTAATCATCGTTATATTTATCTTTTATATTCATTAACAGTACTCTTTCAGATTTGTGAGTTTCATTATCATACATAGGTGCTACTGATGATTTGTTGTTTCTTTGAACGTAGGAGGAGCAGCAAGGATTAAAGATTCATCAATACCAGTGGCGGCAACACTTTGGTCCGCCCATTTCACATGTGGGCATGCGGAAGGAGGAACACTAAATCCATGATTGTAATTGAAACTATGTTAACGCTCCTACCCCTTAAAAGGGAGGAGACATCTTTGTAACCGAATTGGAAGAGTATAAATAAAAAGGGTTGTGCTTTCTATACTTCCTTTTATCTCATTTAAATTCGTCTCTTTTCTTTCATTTCATGCATTTCACTTTATAGGACCTTAAGCGTTAACTTTGGGTTTTGAATACATTGCATTAGTTTTCCTTTCAATCTTCTGAAATCTCGTGCTTTCAATGGCGATCACGGTGGGACACTTTAATATTTAAAAGAGATAATCATTGCTTGTGTGTGTATGCTATTTTTTGTTTAAAAAACAATCATAAAAAGAAAAATCCAAAAAAAGAATTTCCGCATCTTTAGGTTAACATCACCATGGTGTACACCCGTAGCCAAGCCCAATCACGGGCGAAGCTGCAGAGAATGCACCAAGGGGGACAAGTCGCCCCCGATATAGCCCTAAAGACTTGGCCATCCCGCCTTGGCGGCAGGATACACAAGTTAGTCCACACCATGCAGTTACAGAACATGACTTTAGAGGCACCTCCTTGAGGGGCACTCCAACTCATGCCATCACTAGACAAGACTATAGAGGCACCTCCTTAGGGGGTACTCCCATTCAACAAAGATCCTTTCAAGAAGACAACCTACATGTAGCACTTGACCTAGATATAAGGCCTCCCTTGGAAGCTCGTTATGGGTGGCCTAGTGATGAAGTGCTTGAACAACAAAGGGTCCACAAGGAGGAACCATATGATTTCGTTACTCCTAATTTACCCTTGATTAATGTCAGACACACTAGACCATATCCAGAATATCAGGTTCTCCCGACAGGGCAAGACAATTCTGCCCGCACCTTTTATGCATATAACAGAGAATGTGAGGAAGATCACTACGTTCCTCAAGAATAGTACATAGCATGGGAACGATGCACGTCTGCACCCACTTTATATCCAGATCGCTCATTGAGACCAGAGCTTCAAGTCAATGTTGCTAACCTCGATAGAGGGAAGCAACATATAGGGGTCTCAGAGTACCATGATCGAGAAAGATATGTAGGGGAGGCATCTAGGCCTCCTAAACAAGAGACGACGGAACAAAATGACTTGGCATTTGCCAAACTAGCCACCCGCCAAGCGCAAATCATGCGGCTTAGGCAAGACCAACAACAATTAGAACATTTGTGTCGCCTTAATCAAGAGCGCATTCAGCGTCAGACAGCTGAATTGCTTCACAACAATGCGCCTGAGAAGGCCCCAGTCCCTCGCACATAGAAATCTGAGATGTATGTGAGGCACAACCCCTTAGTGCGAGACAGGTCTCCGTGACTTCATCAAGCACTACCTCTAAGACCTCCTAGACCTGAGCGGGAGGCCACTCCTCGAAACCGTGATGGGCATCCTCCGCGGGCACCCATCAATGTTTACAGGCCTAGGCCAGACACTCCTCAAGAAGCTTATGAGGATTATGAACAAGAAGAAGAGCGGGCTGAAACGCCCTATCAAGGCAGAAGGGGTGCTACCCAGTTATCCCTCCAAAGGCCTCAAGTTCCCCACAACCCACAGTGGGAGCAAACCAAGGAGGAGGAGATTAAGTCCTCCGATGCATACAAAGTGTTGTTAGAACGCTTAGAGACTATGGAACTCAAGACTTCTGGGCCCCAAAAGCCTACTTTATGCCAACTCCGTAGTCATCCTGTGCATCCGTCAGTGCCGGCACCTCCATACCCCAAACATTTTAAGCTGCCCCAGTTGGCACTCTTTAGAGGGGACGAAGATGCTCAAGAGCATGTGACTCGATTCTTGAGCCAATGCTTCGGTATTCAAGACAATGATGCATTGCTATTAAGAACATTTATAACCACATTCGTAGGACCTACCTCGGATTGGTTTACCCATTTACCGAAGCATAGCATCTACAACTTGGATCAGCTAGTGGACGCGTTCCTAGAACGTTTCACTTTCAACACAAAGAAAAAGGCGTCACTAAGTGATCTAGCTAGCCTCAAGCAGTATGAGGAGGAATCTATGGTGGCATATGGGAATCGATGGAGGACGTTGCTTTCAAAGCTATCCTACCTCCCTCCTATGTCCGACCTAACTCAAATGTTCGCAAAGAGCTATTTGCGATCGATCTCTGTGCTATTGCAGCTGCAGCAATATGCCACTTTAGAAGAAGCTCTAGCGCAAGCTAGAATTATCGAAGAGATCAAGATACAGGATGGCAAAATTGCCAAGCCTAAGAAAAAATAATGGAACAAGAGCACTAAAATAGGGACTACGCAACAGAAACCCGCCGTGGTCAATCAAGTTGCTATCAATGCCCCTAAGCCTGCCCAAGCAACACAGCCTCCAAAGGCTAATTATCAGGCGGTGCCTCCCAATAACTATGAGAAAGATAATCAAAAATAGGACCACAATCAGCAGCGTCGCCCTAGGCGGAAATTTACACCATACACCGAGTCCAGGGACTCCTTGTTTGACCGTTTGTCAGTGGCAAACTTGATTAATCTGCCAGAGATTCAAACAATAGATCCTAATGCGCCAAAGCCTAAGGGCTACAAAGAGGATCTTTACTGTAGATTCCACAGAAGGAAAGGGCATGACCTTAACGCCTGTTGGAAGTTCAAAGGTTTAGTGCAAGACCTCATTGACAATAATACATTGGTAGTGGATAATCCCATCGCGCCCAACAACCAACAAATGGGTGTTTTCAGAGATCCTTTACCCGCACATGATGCACAAGCAAAACCTCTTCATGTCAACGAAGTGCAACAGAATTGCCCCATGGAGGGGTATGTTGGGATGATCAGCATTGTGACAAGGAACAAGAGATACCCAGGAGCTACCCCCGCGACAGCCACAAGGGAAGTTCCATCCATGTCACAACCTCAACTGAATCCTACACAGCTTCCCCCACCTAGACCAGTGGCCACGATTCGAACTAGACTTACTCAAAGTCTAAGGACCACGTCGGCTAGGCTCTCCATATATGAGCTTATTCAACAATCGATGCCCCATCGGGAAGCTCTCATGGAGATATTAAAGGCAATTGAGCTGCAACCCCATGAAGCGAATTCGTTCAACAATTTTGTGGGGCATGTAAAATAGTGTACCGAACCAGTCATCACCTTTAGGGAAGATGAATTAAAAATGGTGACTGGGGATGTAGCGGATCCACCCCTGCACGTTATTGCGTGGGTCAACGGGATTTCGTATAAGCGGGTGTTGGTAGACACTGGTTCATCCAGTAACATTATTACAACCGCCGCACTGAAACATTTGAAGTTGCCAGCCTCTCACATTGTACCTTCCACTTATACTCTTCGAGCATTTAATGATGCGATATGCTCGACAGTTGGCACAATTGTCTTACCTATACAAGTGGGACAAAAGACCATTCATACATTGTGCCACATTTTAGAAGGTGAGATGGCTTACAATATCTTGCTTGGGCGGCCTTGGATCCGGGATATGAAGTGTGTCCCTTCAATTGCTCATCAATGTTTAAAGTATACATTTGAAGGACAAGTGCATGTGGTCCCCATAGATTTAGAACCTTTCAAATACTGCAATTCAGTGCAACTAATGCCGCAGTCGACCCTTCCTTCAACGCATGTGGATTTTTAGTTAAATCCATCTAAAAGGGGTCCGATTACGCAAGAATCTCCATTACCAAATCAATCAAATTCCCAGGTGGGTTCATCTTCTTCATCTGGTCCTCCCACAATGATGCCACCTACGGTGGCCACACCAACGGACAAAGGAAAGAAGCCCCTGGAAGCGGAACCACCCTTAGTCTCCAACATCTCGATAGAAGAGATGCCTAATAGAATGGAAGTCGAGACGCCTAGTTCACCCCACATGGAGTGGACTCAGGGAGAACTCCCATTCGCTTCCTCTCAATCACCAACGATTACTGTTGAGATGTCTAACACAGGCATGGGGGAGTATATAGTGCGCAATGTTGTAGCAACGCCCACACTTCAGTCTATGCAAGACATGGGAAGACCTCGACTCCCCATAGGCTCTGTGGTTCCTTTAGGCTACCCACCTAATCAGACAAACTTTATTTTTGGGGGCCTGGATAATGGCGTTGAACCTTCCCTACAAGAAGAGGAAGATGAAGAGCCCTTTGTGGAGGATGTCAATTATCTGTCTAACCCAGACTTCGCATTACGATATCTTAGCCAATGCAATTGGCATGGATATGGGTTGGGCAGGTATGAACAAGGAGTGCGTGTTTTGTGCCAACCAAGATACCAAATGCCTTATGACAAGTCAGGAGTAGGGTTTAATCACCCTTTGCCCCTCGACATCTTGGTCAAAAACATGCAAGGCCTAGGGATAGGCAACAAGGATGGGTTGGCATCAGATCCATATGCCAATCCAAATACAACTTATACATTGGGGGATTATTTCCCATTACACACAAACAACCTTGTTGACCTCAACAACCCTTTCCCTTCGGTCACAACGGGAGACAATTCCAGGACTCACCTCCACGAAGGATATGACCAAGACCAAGCAGAGTCTTCGGATGATGAGTTGGAGTACGAGGTAGCACCTTGGGATTCTCTTGAGTCAGGAAGCAATCATTCCCACATGCTTCCCATGGATGATTATCAAGAAAGCTTCTTGACCATGTTCCCATTGAATGATCCCATTGAGCATAGATTACCTCAAGAAAATCAGGTCCCCCCATAGAGAGCGGCACAACCTCGTTGGGACCATATTAATTTGCTCGAGCAAGATGAGCTTCCCATGTCGCAAGTAGTTATTGGAGCCAATGAAGGCCTGTGGATCTCTGACAGTGATTACGAAGATGAAACCGAGATGGCCTATCTCAACCACATGCGACAAATGCAACAACAATATCCCTTGGACATAGATGACATGTTTGAACACTTACACATAGGTCCAAGACATAGGTGGCACCTCAACCCGACGTAGTTATAGCAATTACTGCACCCGCCACTCCAGGTACACAGAGAGCATCTTCCACCTGGAGACCCTATCAAACCATCAGTGCCTAGGGCAGACCCTATTTGCATGTCCATGCATAGGGCTGATCCCTTTGTGCCAGTGCCTACAGAGCCAGATCCAACGCATCAAGAACATCCCGAATGTCAGAGTTATCACACCTGTGGTAATGGAGGTTACAATCATTTCATAAACATGATCTCCATTGACTTGACCGCCCCCATCCATGATCCAGCCAATCCAACATGATCATTGCATCTAGACATAGAGGCTATAGATTGGGATCGCGCTGACACACCACCATCCCCATCAAAGTATTGGCCTTGCGGTGGGATGTTTCATTTCACTCCAGGACAGACTCAGGATGTCTTCCATGCTGAAGAGGAACTCGACGTTCCTAATGATGATCTTAATTCAGCAAATGATATCCATCTGATCCCAACTCCACACCAGTTGGAGGACGGATCCCACATGTCGATCGAGGCAACGACTGATGTAGACATCGGCACAGATCCAATGAATCCATGGATTCTCAAGCTGGGGGTAAGTCTTTCCCCCAAAGAGCAAGCCGATTATGTTGCCCTTCTTAAGGAGAAGAAGGAGGTTTTTGCATGGTCATACAAGGATATGCCGGGACTAGACCCACAGCTAGTCATGCATAATTTAATGCTTGATCCGACAATCAAGCCAGTAAAGCAAAAACTATGCAAGATGCACCCAACAAGTGGCCTTAATGGTAAAATATGAGTTACAAAAGTTGTTGGATGCCCAGTTTGTCATCTGTGTGGATTATCCTCCATGGTTGTCTAACATGGTTCCCGTCAAGAAGCCCGATGGGAGGATTCGCATATGCACCAATTTTTGAGATCTTAACAAAGCGAGTCCTAAGGATGATTTTCCCTTGCCAAGAATCGACGCGTTGGTAGATGCCACAACGGGCCACGAAATGCTTTCCCTTATGGATGGTTTCTCAGGATACAATCAGATTCGTATCAATCCTGAGGACCAACTAAAAATGGCATTCACAATGCCTTGGGGGACATTTTGCTATAAGGTCATGCCTTTTGGCCTTAAAAATGCTGGCGCCACTTACCAACGTGCCATGACGTACATCTTTCATGATTACATGCACAAGACTTTGGAAGATTACATGGATGATTTGTTGGCCAAATCTCTTTTGCGCCCAGATCACCTCGGTGACTTGAGCAAGGTCCTCGATCGCCTCATTGAACATAAAGTCAGACTAAACCCCAAGAAGTGCGTCTTTGGCGTCACCTCTGGAAAGCTCTTGGGTTTCATAGTCTCCAAACGAGGAATCGAGGTAGACCCAAACAAAGTCAAGGCAATCCTTGAAATGCTTCCCCCAACCACCATCAAGCAGCTCAGGAGTCTACAGGGAAAGGTTGCGTCGATCAAGCGCTTCATAGCACAGTTATCTGACAAGTGCCGACCCATGAATAAATTATTGCATAAGGGGGTCACATTTCATTGGGATGACGAGTGCCAGTCAGCCTTTGATGACATTAAATAGTACTTGGCTTCACCGCCAGTATTGGCACCACCTAGACCAGGAGTGTCATTCTATTTATACATCTCAGCTACGGAGGTGGCATTGGGTGCCATGCTATCCCAGAAAAATGAACTTCACAAAGAACAGGCTACATACTATCTTAGCCGCACCCTGGTCAGTTATGAACTTAACTATGCATACGTTGAAAAGCTCTGCTTGGCAGTGGTGTTTGCTACCAAAAAGCTATGCCACTACATGCTCAATAATAAGATGTATGTTGTGTCTAAGGAGAATCCATTGCGATACATGATGAGTCGTACTTATCATAGTAGCCGCACGGCGAAATGGATCATGTTGTTGACGGAGTTTGACATAGAGTTCATTGGACAAAAATCCATAAAAGGTCAAGTCATCGCCGATCAACTAGCTGAGGCTCCTCTTGAAGACGATCAGCCTCTGACTTTCGAACTACCTGATGATGGGGTCTTCCATGTTTCAGAATCGCCAGATTCTGATGAGCCTGAGTCACAGGCTGACATAACCCTATTCTTCGATGGTTCTAAATGTGAGCAAGGGGGTGGCATGGGAATTGTATTCTTCACTCCACAAGGGGCTCCAATGCCTTTGTCATTTAAATTAGACTTCCCGTGCACCAACAACAATGCAGAATACGAAGCCTTGCTCATAGGTCTTCAAACAACAATCACCATGAACATTAAACGTCTAAACATCTTTGGTGATTCGTTGTTGATTGTCAATCAAGTGAAGGGGATTTTCCAATGTAAATGTCCAGTTCTGCAGGCCTACAAAGCCCTTGTGGACAAATTCCTGGCACAACTTGAATGGTATGACATCGAGGCACTCCCTCGATCATCAAATCATTTTGCGGATACTATGGCCTCCTTGGGGTCACTAATCCCGCAAGACCCTTCCGGTGAAATGACAACCATTCAGGTTAAAACATTATCGCAATCTACGATGGAGCGTGCAAGCTCTGATCCGACGCCAAGAATCCACCTGATCCAGATTGAACCATCTCCGGATAAGTTCTCTCGAATCCATGATTGTTTGACTCGAGCCAACTGGGGGTCCTTGTTCTCCCCGACCCCTCTTAATAGCAACACAACGCTATTTTTACAAGCTCTTTCCCGCTCAGCTTTTGCTAGGGATGGACTTCAAGAGGGATTGGTCGTTCATACTATCGAGGTTTCTGATCAGCAGGATTGGTACACACCCATTCGGGATTACCTCAAGCTAGGTAACCTCCCACTTGGATTGACACAAGCCACGAAAAGATCATTCAAATAGAAAGCGGCAAAGCATGTCTTGTTAGGAGACATTTTGTATCATCGAAATTATGAAGGAATCCTCCTTCGTTGTTTGGACCAACAAGAGTCCGCTTGGGCGATCACCCAAGCTCACGATGGTACATGTGGTGGCCACTTCAGTGGTATGGCCATCGCAAAGCGCATTCTTCGCATGGGTTATTATTGGCCATATTTAGAGCGAGATTGTTGTGCATATGTGAAGAAGTGCATGAAGTGTCAACACCATGCTAATTTGACACACGTACCTTCTCAGGCCTTGCAGCCGATCCAATCGGTTTGGCCTTTTTCATAGTGGGGCTTTGACCTAATTGGAAAGATTTCCCCTGCATCGTCTGGTCATCACACATTCATTTTAACGGCCACAGAGTACTTCACCAAGTGGGTGGAAGCAATTCCGCTAACCTCTACGACTGGATCCCGCATTGCGGAGTTTATTTTGCATAACATCATATGTCATTTTGGTATTCCATCCAAGATCCTGTCAGATAATGGGACACCATTCAAGAACAAAGATGTGCGTGCTTTGACCACAAAGTACAAAATTCAGCATAGTTTTTCAACACCCTATTATCCGTAGGCAAATGGGCAAGCAGAGGCATCAAACAAAATGCTAGTCGCCATTCTCAAAAAGATAGTTGCAGACAATCATAAGGACTGGCACATTCAGATCCCGCTTGCCCTATGGGCTTATCGCACTAGCATCCGGATGCCCACTGGGGCAACTCCATTTTTGTTGGTGTATGGCTCCGAGGCAGTCATGCCTCTTGAGTTGGAAATCCCTTCCCTGCGCATTTCAATGCAAGAGTTCATCGATGATGACACTACGTAGCAGGCCCGGTTAGATCAACTGACGTTGCTCGATGAACGACGCGTTAATGCTCTCGAGCATTTGCGTATCTATCAAGAGCGACTTAAGAGAGCATACAACATGAAAGTCCACCTCAGGGAATTTTAGGTTGGTGACTTGGTCTTAAAAGAGAACCAACAGAATTCTAATTTGTCGTCCCATCTACGGGACAAGTTCACGGCAAACTGGTTAGGTCCTTATGTCATTGATAGTAGAATAGGACCTGGAACATACCGGCTTGCCTCTCTTGAAGGAATCAAGGAAACAGAACCCTTGAACATCAGTCATTTGAGGCCATTCCACATCTAGAGAGCCATAGTCCAACTAAAAGCTCCAAGGATTCTCATAATCACTTGGTCAAATCTAAAAGCTCCAAGGATTCTCATAATCGCTTGGTCAACCCTAAATGCCCCAAAGGTATCTATAAACCCTTTGGTCAAGCCAAAAGCTCCAAGGATTCTCATAATCGCTTGGTCAACCCTAAATGCCCCAAAGGTATCTATAAACCCTTTGGTCAAGCCAAAAGCTCCAAGGATTCTCATAATCGCTTGGTCACCCCCAAAATGCTCCAAAGGTATCCATAAACCCTTTGGTCAACACCAAAAGCTCCAAGCGTTACCATAACTTCTTGGTCAAAATAAATATTCAAAAATAAACAAAAACAATACAATCATCAAAAATCAAAAAAAAAAAAAAAAAAAAAAAAAAAAAAAAACAATTGCATTTCAATTCCATGCATACTCATAAAAATCAAAAATCACAAAAACAATTGCATTTCAATTCCATGCATTCTCATAAAAATCAAAATACAAAAATATAGGTTGCATTAGGCATCGCATCCATACATTATATATTTGCTAGGTCATACAAGTCAAAAGCACCATAGGTTGTCATTACTTGGCAATTCCATCATTTTCCACATCAAATCCATTTTCATAAACGCATACATCCAACATATCACCATTTTCTTTTAGCATAGTCAGTTGTCTCCTAAATGTATATAGGGTTTTCGTCATTCAGTTGTCTTTAAATTTCTAGCCAAAAACTGTACACAGTTAAACAGATTTTACACGGGAAAGTTTTACTTGGATCACACCTTGTTACGTAGCATCCCAACACAAATTAACACACATAAAATAATTCCTAAGTTGTGTGAATGCAAGAGAAACCTACAAAGCAGTCTCGGGTACCATAGGTGAAAGATTAGCCTGTTCATCCCCCTGTGCGAATGGTTCCAGAATGTTGAGAATTGACAAAAGGACGAGCTCTTCCCTATCCATTCACCTTAATAAACAGTGGTTTTTACCACTACCAAATCCCAATCATAGTTGGTCCCCAAAGTTGTAAGGATTCGTACTACACGTCCCTGCCAAGGATGGGTAGTCATCCCCAAGACCTAAAAGGATCAACGCCATTCACAAACAAAATTCCAACAAACCATCATCCTAACCATCTCCACTCACCTTTGGTCTCCAAGTTGTAAGGATTCGTACTACACGCCCCTAACCAGGATGGGTAGTCATCCCCAAGGCCTAAAAGATCAATGCCCTTACTTCATAATCTCCATTATCCCCTTGGTTCCCAAAGTCGTAAGGATTCGTACTACACGTCCCTGCACAGGATGGGTAGTCATCCCCAAGGCCAATAGGATCAAGGCCATTCACAAGCTCAAACTTACAAAGCTCAAAATACAAAATCAAATAACAAGTGGTTATCACCACTATTCAAAATCCTTGCTCAAAAAAAAAAAAAAAAAGAAATAAATAAATAGTGATTTTCATCACTATATAGACGAGCAAGTCTCCCAAATCATTCAGCCAACAAATAACCTGAACTTGAATCCCTGGAATTCTCAGCATTCGAAAAACCATCTAGGTGATCCTCATTACAGGTTTGGTTGATAGCCTACCTGGCAATGGTGGTATCCTACCCGCATGACGATATGTCCGTCACATTAGCTTTGCATGTGTGCAGACCAATATTTGCATGTGGATGAGCTAGCTTATGGTACCTTAGATTGTCACGTGGATTAATCTTGCTAAATACAACAACGGAGTTAGTGGAGCTAATTAGGTGATCCTCAGTACAGGTTTGGTTGATAGCCTATCTGGCACTGGCGGTATCCTGATAAATACCACATAAACGAACTCAATTGCACACACAGGGATGTGAAATAACTTGGTTAAATTCAAGTCGGATTTATACCTTGTTCAAAAGTCTTGCGAGATAAATGTACAGTCTTGGATAGTTAGTTAAAATATCTGAATCTCAGAAAAGCTTAAACTACATTTTAAAACAACTGTCACATTTCATTCCGTACATCACCATTCAAAAAATATACAAAATACAAAAACAAAGTTTTCACATGCACAGGCATTCCACAAAGTCATCCCATTAATATAACAAGTCAGTCAAATCTTGTACAGTCTATGGTGCATCGACACATCATCAACAACTCATTTCATTCATTCCATATGCATACATCATACAAATTAGACCCATCGCATTCATAATCGCATATGCATACATCAATGTAAAAACATGTACATAAAAATAAATCATGAAAAATATATAAACACCAAAAAGAGTCATATGTATATATATATCATAACAAAAATGCCCGTAGGCTACAATGAGCCGGTCCTCGGACCTCGCTACCACAATCCAAAAACTCAAAAACCCCAAGCCTAGGGCGTCGGCCACCATGATCACGCAGGATCGATGCGACGGGAACTACCCCCTGTAGTGTGGGTCCTATGGGACCTCTCAGGGCGACTGCTGCTCGCCCCTGCATCGCGCCCACTAGCGCCTCCCTCATCTAGCCGCCTATGATGGGATGATGTTGACTGCTCCGCCTTGCTGTCTCTCATTCGATACGACGAGCCACCTCTAGGAGGCTTCGGTATTCGCCCACCAAGGCAGATAATCTCTCCCTCCATCTCCAGCCGATGCCGCCACCAATCTGACTCCCGTCGGCCCCAATCTGCCTCTCATCGACTCCACTCTACCTCCCATCGATGGTAGTAAGCTACTACATCATCACGTTGTGCTAGCTGCACCCGTAGGAGATCCCTCTCCCGTGCAGCATCAGTATCCCCCTCCTACCGATGAGACGTAGCCCATGCACTCTCCCGCTCTACCAACTGAGTCCGCAAGAGATCTCTCTCTTGCAAAACCTCTCCTAGCTCCCCATCTCACCTCCGTAGCAGGTCCTCCAATCATGCTATCTCAGCGTTGAGCCTCGCCTCCACATCCTCCGAACCTGCCTGAGGCATAGGCGAATCCGGGACAGTAGCCTACTCTGGCTCCCACTGCTCCGGGACGTCCTGCATCTCCGGCTGGTCCGGTACCCCAAAATCCCCTCCAACATCCTCCACCTCTACCATGTCCTCATCATCACGTGGAGCACCCCAACCCTCATCTGGTACCTCTGTACCCTCATCCCCTGTTGCTGCTGCGGCACCCCCTAGAGGCCCCTCACCTCACCATCACCGTAGAGTCCACCACTGCTCATACTCCGTAGTCATCCCGATGTCATCCACATCTGGGATGTCAATCATCGTATCTGAGTCTTCGCCAAGTGGCGCAATGACTGGCCGGTCCAGCGTCCTCTCATCTCCTCGACGTCGATAGACTACGGGCTCACCAGGCATCCCTTGGCGCACCCCAAACTGTCGGGTCACCCGACCGTATGGGAAGAACTCCTGCTCTGTCCCATGCCTCCCAATCAGCCACCGCCCCCTTCGTACCCGTCGGAGCCACTCTTCAGCCTCAGGCCATGCTGGACAGTCCCGGTAGGGGCGCCAGAACACATCCCCAGGAGTAAGCCGAGCAAAGGTATCGGCATAGTGCCCTATGGCACCTGCCCATCGCCGACTCTGTCCTTGGTCCTTTGACCTCTGCCATCTCCACCCATGTCATCTAGGGCAGCCCCACCGGCCTCTCCACTGCTATGTGCTGCCATGCCCAGACATCGCAACAAGTAGCTACAACCGATCCCCTTTCACTTTCGACAACGGACCTCGTACAACTCATCATAGAGCTGTGCCAGTAGCGTCTGTCCCCATCTCATAATCATCGGAGTATCTGTCGGACACTCCACCAACTTGAATACCACCTCTAGCAGGTTCCACGGGAACCTCGCCCCAGAAGAGTCGGGGAGCAGCATGTTGGAAATGAGGCTCATGAGTAATGCATGCCTCATTCCCAACACACCCCTCTCTAGCCACCATCGCACCAGTATGCCACCAATCTAGAAATCACTCTCCACCATCTCCACAGGGCTCTCCACACCCAACTCCTCTCCATGTCCGAAACAACGTGTCAGTACCACTGTCCTCCGAGCTCGTGGCATCGTCTGGATCGACAGTCCATCTATTGGAATCCACAGAATCCGATAAACATCCTCCAAGGTCACCGTTATCTCCCCTGTCGAGAGATGGAAGGTATTAGTCCGAGGATCCCACAGATTGATCAGGGCCGTCAGATAGGCCCGATCCCTGACTACCGGCTCCAGGCGAGTCACCTGCTTGAGCCCAAGGGCGTCAAGCCAATCCCAGTCCGCCAAGGTCAGCGCCGCACGTGCTTCAGTAAAAACAGTAGGTACCCGATGCCGGCTCTTCACAACCTACAAAAGAAAACAACACAAAAACATTAAAAACAATGAAAAACTATACAACCCTAACATGTATATACAATAATGCATTAAAACTGTACAGCCAAAAACAAAGCAAAAATTCAATAAAATTATTTGTCAGTCCTAGGGTTTCTAATCCTAACTGATAAATTCAAAAACATTCAAAAAAAAAACAAAAAAAATTAATTTGTCAGACCTAAGGTTTTTAACTTTAACTGATTAATTAAAAAAAAAATAAAAAAAAAAAAAAAAACAAAAAGAATTTAGGTTCTAGATTTAACCTAAGTTTAACCATTCACACAAAAAAAATTCATCCATTTTTAATCTAGGGTTTCATTTTATATTTAAAAAGAATGGTTTAATAGGTTTTTAACTTACATTAAAAAAAAAAAATAGGGTTTTTAATCTAGTTATAAAAAGAGTTTTATTTTAAACCATTAATAAAAATTTATCAATTTTTTTAATCTAGGGTTTCATTTTAAAAACAGCCCAAAACTGAATTGGTTTCCTATGGTTTTAACCTAAGTTTAACCATTCAAAACAAAAAAAAATCATCAATTTTTACCCTAGGGTTTCCTTTTTAATCATGTAAAAACAACAAAAAATTGACATGGTTTACCTACGGTTTCGACCTAAGTTTTACCATTCACATAAAAAACATTTTTATAACCGTGGTTACCCTAAGGTGTTACTCTAAGTTTCATTTGGGTTTATTCTACGGTTTTCCATCTAGGTTTCCATCGGTTTGCATACACGTTTCATTTTTTTTTCATGGTCTTTAAATCAATTCATTCACCTTTTTTTAATTAATTACTTCGGGTTTCGTGTCTTAAACAAAGAGAAAAACACAATAAAAACAAATTACAATTTAAAAAAAAAATTTCCAATTAAAACTCGAGGAGATAGTGCACTTATCGGTCTCGCTTTGGCTCCACCGCTTGATGACCCGGTCTGTGCACTCATGGTGGCTGGAAAATTTGGCAGCGCTTCACGTCAGAAAATCTCCCTCCTCCTCAGAGCTCCAAATCGCAATCGAAGTCGCAGCACAAATGAACCCAACCCGTCGTTTTCGCACTTTTTTATTTTTTATCCATTGAAATTCGTTCCTACCTAGAACGAGCGCTTTTTCCTTGAAAGAGCGCTCGTCCCTCCCCAGGACGAATACCAGCATGGAGTTCGTTCCACCCCGGAACGAATACAAAATTACACAAAAATCAAAAACAACAAAATTAAAAAAATTGAAAAATGCACCACAACAAAACCACTAAAAATTGTCGGACAAAAGTGTTTTTACACTTGACCTCCTTGGCATACAAAAACTGATGTCGGGGTTTACATTGTCATTATATTTTCCCTAAGAAGGCCACCATGGCCGGACTGCTCCATGGGAGATCAGATTTTCGTCAATTTTAACCCCATATGACGTCCCAAAATGGGTTCCCACCCACCAAAAATAGGTTCAAAAATCGGGAAACTGCTCAAGCATTCAACGGATAACATCTGAAGGCACCCTCACTTAAGTCATCTTGGGTCAAGCGACTCGTCGCTTTTCTCATGTCGGTCATTCCCTCATCGATTCGTCGCTTGAGGGGGTAGTCACACTTAGTTACCAATCAACAAACACACACCCAATCAAGGCAATGGCATGCATTCAAAGAATCATTGACAAAGACAATCACGCTCCTGCTTGGGGCAGCAAACAAGCAACAATCACAAACTGATTAAACGCTTGGCATTCATGAATCATGAACACAAGGTTCCCACAGACAAAAGGTTGCGCCCTTTGCCTATTCATGACTGATCAATGCCCAAGCTCAAGTCACACCTCACCAAAATAGGTTAATACTTGAAATCCAATTCCTTAGCTCGTCAGAAGCAAGGATTCAAGAATGCATGCCCTTTCCATACTTGGGGCATCCAAAGTTGGTTAGGTTACTGAGAAATCCTAATCATTAGTGCTTTGGTTATCTATTTTTTCTCAGCACTGCACCATGTGCAGTGCTTTCCAAAAAGGGGCATCTGTAGACACCAAAACAGCACCAATCCGATTATGTGACTGCAAACACTGATCGCATTAACACACACAGCCCCCAGGGCAGCCCCAGAGGTTAAAACAGTGGTTCTAACCACTCACACAGCAGTTTTAAAAGTCAGAGATCAATTTGGCACCTTTTAGGCACTCTGCTACTTATTCGCTCCACCCAGGGACGAGTGCAGACTGGTACTCGTTCCACCCAGGGACGATTACCAGCGCTCGCTCCTGGGTGGGACGAATGCCAGGTTTGACCTGCAAAAAGTCAAACCTCGGCACATGACAACTCAGAACTGCCACTTAGCTCTCCCTTCATGGCATGGGAGTGCGAGTGAGTTCTTTTGACAACTCGGATCTGCCACTTGACTCTCCATTCACTGCATGGGAATGAGAGTGAGCTTTTTAGGACAACTCGGATCTGCCACTTGACTCTCCCTTCATTGCATGGGAGTGAGAGTGGGCTTTTTCATGACAACTCAAATTAGCTACTTAACTCTCCCTTCATTGCATGGGAGTGCGAGTGAGTTCTTTTGGGCATGCGAAGCGATTACTGAAGCGATTATGGAGCCCTTAATCGAGGAGAAGTCTTCTCTTCCCTGAAAAAAAGAATTCATGCTAAGTAGCATTTCCGCATGCTAATTCAAAGAGACCCCTTGGGTCTATAAAATGGTGAGTTTCCTCACCCAAAAATATACAGAGAAGGAGCATTTTGAGCAACGAAGTGCTTGCCAGTTTACTTACGATTTGTGCTTTTACATCCATAATCTCTTAATCGAAAGGGAGGTTATTGGGTGACTTTTGGAGGCACGAATCAAGACCCAAAACCCGATTTTTTTGACCACAATATCCTACCAATTTGTCGATAACACATCACAACAGGTTTCGGACTCATCCCAAGCGGATTGGTGTCGAAACAAAGTCTCAACCAGCGGGTGGTTTGCCTTCGGGCACCCCCTGCCTTATTGCAGGTTTATTCGTCTCACCCCGAAACGAGTACCAAACTATTGCAGGTTTATTCGTCCTACCCTGGACGAATACGGATCTGTATCGAATTTGGTGATTGTTTCTTTTGCAGTATTTTGCTAGTTACATGATTATGCTTCTGTCAAATTTTTAGTCTATTTAGATTCATTTTAATCATCGTTATATTTATCTTTTATATTCATTAACAATACTCTTTCAGATTTGCGAGTTTCATTATCATACACAGGTGCTACTGACGATTTGTTGTTTCTTTGAACGCAGGAGGAGCAGCAAGGATTAAAGATTCATCAATACCAGCGGCGGCAACACTTTGGCCCGCCCATTTCACATGTGGGCATGCGGAAGGAGGAACACTAAATCCATGATTGTAATTGAAACTATGTTAACGCTCCTACCCCCTAAAAGGGAGGAGACGTCTTTGTAACCGAATTGGAAGAGTATAAATAAAAAGGGTTGTGCTTTCTATACTTCCTTTTATCTCATTTAAATTCGTCTCTTTTCTTTCATTTCATGCATTTCACTTTATAGGACCTTAAGCGTTAACTTTGGGTTTTGAATACATCGCATTAGTTTTCCTTTCAATCTTCCGGAATCTCGTGCTTTCACCAATGCTTCAAGAAGCATGTAGAAATAAAAACTAGGTATTATATTCAAGTTCTTTATTTAGATCAAGGGGATACACATCCAACAATTTTTATGGTTTCTCATGTGAAATGGTATCAAGTGACAACTCACAACAACATACACTCCACAACAGAATAGGGTTACAAAAAGAAGAAACCGTTCCATCATGGAAATCATTTTTTTTTTGTATTTACATTGTGGAATTGGTAGCCACCATGAATCCAGGTAGGCTATCCAACTTTTGTGGAAATTGTTTGTTGCATGGTCATAGGAGCCAATATAGAGTAGTAGTATTGGGTTGAAGTTGTTTTTACTACCATATATTTATTAAATAAGATTACCACAAAGACACTACAAGAAGTAAAAAAAATATTATTTAAATTTATATTAAAAATATTATAAATTTACACTCCTATTAATATTATATTTTTGTTCAAAATTTAACAAAATCAAGAAAAGATAATTAATAAACAATTTAAATTTTATTATTAACTTAAAAAATATCTTCGAAACCAATTTCCTATAAAAGTTAAAAAATTTCTTCTTCAAAACCATTGAAGAATTAAAATCAAATATGGAGTAGACATGTAAAATTGAATGCAAATGAGGTGAAGAAAAGTTGCATGGATGTACTCATAGAACTCAAGCCATCAATATCTCTTTTATAATAAAATAATTAAAGTATAAAATTTAGAGAAATTAATTTTATTTTAAGCAAATAATTATACAAATAAACTATATTTATATTTAATGAATTTTTAATCAATAATTATATTTTAAATTTGTATTGTGTGAAATATTTTTTCATTCTAATAAAAATTATATTGATATATTATTCTTAAAAATCATGTAGTGAATGGTATTATTCTTTTATAATTTTTCTTAAAATGTGAAATACAATTTTTTTGTAGCTACCATCTGATTCCAAAATTTACTATGATAATGTTTAAATGTAGAGTGAATTTTGTGTGACCTCCAACACCACATGTAAAATTTCAGCCCTACATAAATGAATGTTAGCAATACAAAACTCATCCTTACTGACATTTGTCATCATTTTATCTAACTCCAAATAGGAATCATTTTAATATGATGATATATTATCAAGTTGAAAGAAATTTATTACAACCTATAAACTATTATATTCAATAGATATAAAATACTTTTTCATGGTGAATTGCTCTGGACTCTATAATAAAATTACACATTTTAAAGCTTACATGTAATTTCAATGCTATTTATGTCTTAATTAGAAATTATTTATGTAACTACTTGACCAATAGATTTATTTGATACATGAATTTTGATGTTGTAGTTCCAAATTCAAGTATAAATAGATTGATGTTGGTAGGTTGAGCCAACAAAATGAACAATGGTCATCATTTTTTAGTCCTTTTCATCTAGTTTTGAGTTGAAATATTTGAAAATAAATTAATATATATCATACTAGTTTTATTGAAGCAAGGTATGAAGAATAGTCATCCCTCTTGATATTTCTCATACACTTTTAAATTTGCAATACTTGATAGCTTTTTTGTGACCATGAATAACAACAAAATGAAAAGCGGTCTTTTTGTTTTTATTTTTAGCTTTCCAATATTTTTTCCTTTTTAAAGTATATTGTTAAGCAACTCGACAACTTTGAATGAATTGTTAGAAATAATATTATATGATAAAAATAATGGTTAAAGTTGTTGTAGTTTTTTGTTCAAGTTTATTTTTGGATGTCCAACATAAGTGTTTGTTATTCTAAGTAATAGCTTGCATACAACCAATTTGGTTGTGAATAATAGATTATTTAATGTATAAATACTTCAATATATGAATCAAATATTGTATTATTATGTGTTTAAATATGGTATCAAAGTTGTGGGTCTTTGTGTCTTCTTGTTAGACCTAAAAAGGATTAATGACTATAAGCTTTATCACACAACATTTCATTTTTGTGCTTGCTAATTGAGAGGGGCAAAGCCTACACCCACCACAATGGAAGTGCACCTAGAATAAAAAATAGACTAATTGTCTAAAGCTATAAATAAATAATTCTATAGCAATATTGATTTTCTACTAGGCTAGAATCCTTCAAGAACATAACATATTACAAGCAAGACTAAAAATGTTATGTTTAGTTTTCTTGATTTTAATGTTCCTTCTTAGTAGTGATGGTAGAGGTACCTACTTTCTTCATCCAAAGTGCATTTCATAGCATTTAAGTGATGAGTATACCTCCATTGTTTATTTATCATAGTTGGTTACATGCATGGTATTTTAGCTTGGTTCATTCAAATTCATTGGAAACTTAGTCTTCACGGTAATTTGCATCTGCATCTATAGTTTTAGAGAGGTTCAATAAACTTTAATGTGTATATGTTTATAAATTTAATTATTATATATTTTTTTATTGCATGATATCTTAAGATCTTAAAATAATATGTATATTAAGACTAAATATGTGAAAAATGTCTGGGTATTGTGTTTAGGGTCATTATTTAAAGTTATAGTTAGAAGAGTTAATGTGTCAAGTTAAGCCATTATTTTTTATTAATAAATTCAAGTCATTATATTAGTGTTAAAAATTAATTTATAAATGTACATTATTGGTGGTGCCTAACACATTTATAAATTATTTTCATTAAGGGAGAAAATCCTATATTCTCTCAATATTCATAGTGATTTTGAATCAATAGAGATAAAGCAACTTGAAGTAATAAAGGTCCATTTTGAATGTCATTCTTCTTCATCATATATTCTAGTCTAAATGGAATAGAGATGGAGGTAAGCAAGAAGGACCAAGATCATCTACATAAAGCACTCAATATTCAATCACTTTTCTTAGTAGCACATCATTTCACTAGATAAAGGAATCACAAATACATTACTTATCATATGCAACAAATTATTCAAATACACACAATAGAAAGTGGAAGGTGATTGACATCACCATAATAAGTTATGTTCAAGAAAAAATAGATATAGACCATTAATATTGTCAGCATAAAATGCATGGAAGCATATGTCGAAGACTCTTTCCATGAGGAAAGTGATGAGTATCTCTTTTGAATATTTTTTTTCTTATGAATGGTTGTGTATATCCAATGTTAATAAGAGTTATGGTGTACTTGTGCTTGCTTTGTTATGTTCCTAGTCCTAAGGATGTGAATAGATGAATGTGTCCCTATTTACATATTGAATATGTGACTAGTTGTTGGTCATTGGTCATAAATTTTGAATATAATGTGTTTGTTCCTATCTTTTAGGTTGATGGATAGAGTGTGTCCCCCTTTCCACATTGGTTGTGCAATCATAAATAGTTGAGTTTATCCTTATCCTTGATTAAAAGTTCAATGAGGTGTCAACAATTGTGTTTGTCCATATTCACAATATTATAAGTCATAGATTATAAATTTTGTCCTACTCCATCATTCTTATGTATTGGTGAACTTTTGAGTTTATCCTAGTTTATTGGGTTGTTTATTTGACTATTGTGTTTGTCCCAATCTAACTACTGGTATTTCTATCCTTGTTAATAAATTGATGTAATAAGAGGGTGTTAAAATAGTACTACATCATACGAATAATTGTTAAAATTTGTGTAGTTGTTTTTTTTAATCTATTCTTGGATGTCCAACGAGAGTTTTTGTTATTCCAAGTAATAGGTTGAATACAACCAATTTAGTTGTGAATAACAAATTATGTAACATATAAGTGTTCCTTCCATATATGAATAAAAGTAATTTGGTTGTGAATAATGAAGTTGGTTATGCATAACAATATTACATTTTCTAACATCGATTCTCTAGAGCCTAGTATATAAATTTAATAAAGTTATCATCACATAATAAAAATTAAAACAAATTTTCTTTTTGAAGTGGTTTAGGAAAATATGGGTAGGTATTTTTAGGAAAGGAACCATCTAGATAAAGTTATTAGACAATTAGCCCTCTTCAAGTTCACTAGTCTAAACACTCAAAAATATGTGAGATGATATTATAGTGTAAAGAAATTTTAAATCATAGCCATTGTATATATGTAGTAGGATAACTTACCTCGTGGTCTTGATTCTTGCATATTTATAGCTAGTATTTGTGAATAATGTTGGGCTTATATTTAATAGTAACACAACGAGAGACATCCACAACTTGATCTAAAAGGAGCACAAGTTCACACAAATCTATGATTTCTATAGCCCTAATATATACAATGTGCCCCTTCACTTATTGAACATAAGCCATATGACACTAACCTGATAATTGGTCTTGAAACTTATCATGTTTTTCAAATGCCATGAAGAGAGTTCTATGAGCATTTTAAAATGTATAGGAAAATTCTTACTATATAGGCCACTAATACAAATTGACTACTTCCAATATCTTCTTTTGGACTTTCTAATGTAGGGAGTGATTTTTTTGAGGAGTAGAAAGATAGGGAAGGCATCGTCATGTCATGAGTGATATTTAAAAAATAGAGCCATAACAAAATCATTTCTAAGAAATAAGAAAATCCCATATATTTCAAACAATGGGTAAAGGACCAATTAAATGTATTTCCATTCCTCTAATGGACTTATATAGATTAAGGGCACTGATGAAAAGTAAGCCTAAACATGTTATTCATATTTTAAGATCAAAATAGTCTATACAAAGCCTTATGAGGTCTAGGTTGACATGTTTATAGTGTCAGGTTGGTGATTCCCATGTGTAGAACATGTAAATAAAAAAATAGGTTTGTACTAGTATTATAGAACAAATAATGAAATAGAAAAAACTCGTTAAACAATGGGTACACAAATGTAATCTTTATTGATTCATTCTCCTCTAAATTTGTTATATCCAACTGAATAATTTTTTTTCAACTAGTGGATAATGCCCAAGATATAGAAATCCTACATGTTAATAATAACAAGATTTTTTTATATTTTATTCCCTATTTTTATTATCATCTCCCATATTTATTTTTAGAACTAATATTTTTAATTTTTTTCATGTGACTATCTATAAACAACGTTTCTTCTCCTTTAGGAAAAAACTATTTTTTATAACATGTTTTTTTCTATTTTTTACTAAGCATTATTTTTAACATTCTCCCCCTAAATGGTCAATGGTATAACTTCTAATTATCTATAAAGTGAAACAAATATTTCTACTAGGAGTGCTTTTGTAAAATTATTTACCAATTGATTCCATGTCTTACAAAAACTACAATTGTACCACTCCTTGAATCAAATCCCAAATAAAGTAATGACAAATATCTATGTGTAGTTTTGTGTGAAAAACAACATTTTTTCCTATGTAAATGGTGCTACTATTATAACAATATATAGTAGTGGGTGAATTGATCTGTTATTGCAATCCATCTAAAATTTCTTGTAGCCATACTACTTGAGAACTTGTTGATGCAAACAATATATACTCAACATATGCTATGGAAAGAGAAACTCTTTTTGCTTCTTTGAAATACATAACATAGGATAATTACCAAGCCTAAAGCAAATATCCTAAAGTTGATTTTGATCATTTAATAATCCAACTCAATTTGAATCTAAATATCCAACTAACTCTAAACTTTTAGCTTTTGTATAGTAAACACCATGATCTATAGTGCCTTTGATACATCAAAGTATTCATTTCTTTTCTCTCATATGGTTGTCATGAGGTTCTGCCATGGACCTAAGAACAAGACTGACATCAATAGTAATATCAATCCTAGTAGTTGTAAAGATATATTAGGCTATCAAAAAATATGTGGAATAGATTCCTATAAACATTCCTACTTATATTTTCCTTACTTATTTTTTTACCTTGTCCTACAAGGGTTGCCATCTCCTTAAATTTGTGCATTCTAAATCACCTTGATAGATTGTGAACATACTTTGGTTGACAAATAAATTTAACATCAGTCGATTGATATACCTTTATGCCAAGAAAATACTATACTAGATCTAAATTGTGTTAGGCTATAGTTTCAATATTAAGATTATAAATTACTCATTATATGATGGGAATATCTAAGTCAAAATATTCTAGTTACTAAGTAGGTTTTCTTGTTATCCCATTATCTTGTTATTCCAATAGTTTGTACAATATTTCTTATGGGCATATTATATAAAAATGTTAGATACTTGAAGATGTATTATATCATTGCATCAAATATTGATATTAATAAAAGTTTTTTTCATATTTTCACTTTACTTAAATATGTGGTATCAGAGCAGGTTATGTCTGAGCCATTAACAAGGTTGATTGGTTGAATTTTCACTAGAAAATCGATTGATTGATTCTCACTAGAGACATTTGATTGAATGGTTGTGTTCTGGTTGATTTTACACTAAAGACCCATAATTCTATTGTAAAAGAAGAAGGTATTTAGAGTTATGCATAGTGGCTATTTTCATAAAGTTGGCTAAAATTAGGATTTTCAAAATTTGGAATTGGCTAATATTTGGGACCTATTGAGTGGTATTTTCATCCAATTGTGAAAGTACACTCTCCCTTAGGATTTGTGTTCCAAATCCCCTCTTGCAAAGAAGTTAAACAAACAACTTCTCCAAGGTCTCCTCTATATTTAGCATTTTGCATGTGTATTAGTAATCTCAAATAAATATATTCATTTTAAATGCTTGGAACACCTTAGTGATTGCAAGTAACTATAAAAAAGGGGCAATGTTGGTTTATTTTACCATGAAACTTTAGTGATTTTTCATTGAACCAAAATAAAGCAAATGTGAGTTGGCCCTCATATGACCACGATGTAGTGCCTTAATTCATTTTATCTTGAGAATTTTAAAGTAGATTTTATCTTCTTTATTAAGTCCAAGTATGGCTTCTTATCATGACTATGAAGATAGCTTTCAATGTGATCGATAAACCATCCCTCTTTGGTGAAATAGATCTTCACAAAGAGGCGATAATTTATGGCCTTGAATAAAGGACTTTAAATGTCACTTTAACTTATCCCTCTTAAATGAAATCAAATTTTCATTAAGATGAACAATTAAGTGCTTTGAATCAATGACCTTCAATGTGATGCTCAAATTACCCCTCTTTCGTAAAATCATAATTTTTATGAAGAGAGGGCAATTTTAGGCTCCAAAAATTGAAATTTGTAAAATGCCATAAAACATAACTCCTTCAATGAAATTGGAATTTTTATGAAGAGAATGTCATCATAGGCTCATGAGTGCAAAAAAAAACTGAAAAAAAGAAATTCGGCCCAAAAATGGAAATTTTCTATTTTCGGAATTTTCAAAATCTGTAATAAAACAACAACTTCGATGAATTTTAAAAAATACTAAAAAACTTTGAAAATGAAATTTTAAAGTGTGTATTGGAAGTCTGAAGTATAACCTATGCAATGGTGAAATTATTTTTGGATTTTGAAGTTTTTTAAATGTTTATTTTAATGCCTGAAAATTTAAAAAAAGTTAAAATTTTTGGAAAAATAAAATGCAGAAAAATGAAAATGAAATGCAGAAAACTGAAAATAAAATGCATTCAGTATGATGCTATCTTATTTTGAAAAAACCAAAGATGTGAGGTTTCCATGCATGCAACCTAACCTATTGGACTTGCAAAACAAGCACAATCCCCATAGACTAAGTGCTGGTTCCTAGGGTTTAAAATAAATTTTAAGTTCAAGCATTCACATGAAGCAACCAAGAAAACTTGCATTAACTCCATCTACAAACTCGAAATCTGAAAAAGAGAAAAGAAATAGATATTAAATCCATAGCATGCAAAGAGAATATCCTTCTTTCTTTCCCACAAGATGCAAATTTCTGAAAACTCCTGCATGAAAAATATGTCATTTTACAATAGCATAATTTTTGGTTTTCCCAAACCAGTCCATTGTGGAAGGAAAATATCCAGAAAAACCCAGTGCCAAGGCCTTGCCTTCATTCCTGCAATCTTCTCTGAAAATTTTCCAACCCCCATTTCAGCATTTCATTGTAGTATTTAAATTTTTCCATGTGCCTTATCTCTTCGTTTCATTTTCCCTCAAAACCCTTCATCATTCATTTCGACTTTTCATTTCATGTTTCCCTTTCTCCGTTTCGCTTCCTTTCCCTTCAAATGGCTTCAAAATGTTTTTTTATTTTATTTTATCCTTTACCATGAAAGGGTTCAAATAATTTCACGTTACTTACCTATAGGTACACTGTCAAATCATGCCCATCTCCTACGTGGCATTGTAACGTTTCTTTTTGTACCCATGATAGAAAGAATATCATTATTCTAAAGCTTCACATGCCTTTCTTCCCTTAACACCATTGATTATGGAGGCCCATAATAGCATCAACAATGTGTCTCATTTGTACTACAAATTTTAAATGAGGGGAGAGCTTGCGTTACATATTCAACCATTTTTAAATGCATTTCAATTGGTTATCCCACCTATGGTTGTTGCCACCTTCGATTTCATTGCGCCATTGATCGCAGAGTCACCCATCGCCCACTTTAACATCCAAATAAACCTAACCCTCAATGCCATTGATGGCATCGCTTGAAACTCTCTGACTGCACCTTGTGCCAGCCGGTTTGCCAATCACCTCATGGTTCTTTCACCAAACCTGGCCTCTTTCACACCATTTTTGTTTCACTGCAACCAGACTGTGATGTTGTTATTGCCCGATCATCGGCTCCAATGTTTCGGAGTGTTGTGAATCTCTTCTCTGGCTACTGTTTAGCCATGCCAAACAATTTGCACACTGTCAGATTTAGATCTCGTCCATTGCTCATCTGTGATTTATGCCCAATGGACTAATTTTCATCTGGCGTCAATATTCATCTGGGCTATCACACTGCATATTTCACCATTGAACCATGCATGGTATCCTGGTTGTCTGCTTGACCAATCAAGAAACACTGGTCCTCGTCCCTATTCTGATGCATCATTGAGGTTGGGAGCTAAGCTTTCTATCACTACATTATCCCTGGTGAAGAATCACCCCGCGTGCCTTACATGTAACTTCCCTGTGATAGTTCTACATTATCTTCACACTATAGCCTTTAGATTCTATTTTGAACTTGTGCTACTATGTTTGTTGCCTTGTTGTTAGCAATCCATTGATCAATGTGTCCTCTGAATCATACCCAGCCTCACATACCATATAAGGGTTCAAATTTAGCTTGATTCAGATCCTCTAGGCTCGCCCTTGGCCCTACTACATCCTCACACGTTATTTGAACCATGTCTTCATCTATTCATCCTTTGTGTTGGTTGGCACCCAAAGATCCTCATTCACCATGATTTCCTGCTATTATCGGTGACATATACTGTTAGAAACTGCCATTCATCTTCACACTGCATGTTGTGGGGATGGTATGTACTCATGACCGTCTGCATAGTGAAGCCAAAACATGGGTAGATTAGCTCTTATTTCACGTGACATCGTTGGTTATAGTTAACACCCTTTGCCATGAATGTACATCCTTTGGTAGCTTTCGGTATGTATTGCAAAGTAGAATTACTCTCATCAATCTAAAATGTTACTCTCCCCTTATGCCATATGTTGCCACTACACAGTCCACACCTCATTCCCATATCGGTCCACACATCTCCCATGTAGTTGGTCTACATCATCACCCATTACCGCGTTAACTCTATGTAGACTCCCTTGGTCCTCGCCTGTCCTCGTCAAATGTCCATGGTAGTAGTCATTGTCCTTGTCACCATCAAGTTGTCCTCTAATCCATGCGTTGACTGTCAAGCCCATGTTACCACGTAAGCAATTGAGGTCTAGGTCCTCCTAGGTGATTGTCTGCCATGTCGTGTTATGCATATCTTCGTGCTAACTGGTTCACGCCATCTTGATGCATTTACGTCCACATTCGTTTATGTCCATAGGTCTTCACTTATGTCCATGGGTCTTCCTCCACATTTGTGCCAAAATCGCCTCGTCGACGTGTCTCCCTTCGTCGGGTCACCTGTAAGATCAAAACATGAAAGTTAGGGATTTCGAATTAAACAAAATAACCTACACATTACCTAACACTATCAATTTAATAAAACCTAAACTAAAACTAGGCTTAAATGTGAGGGAGGCCACCACGGCTCCCTCTCGACTTGTTTATTTTTATTTCATTTTATATTTTTATTATAATATACATATATAGTAAAATATATGTATATTATATTTTCTTTTTATTTTTATTTTTTATTTTTTATATTTTTTTTGAAAAACTTTAGTTTTAAAATTTGAATGGGGCAACTTTGCATGGTTAACAAAAATGGAACATTTATCAATCATGCACACATCCCCAAACCATGAGATTATTAACAACAATTTAACACCGACAAGATGTCGCAAGAAATCATCAAAAAATCATCAGCAAGAAATTGATGACAAAAAGTCGTCGACAAGAAATCGATGACAAAAAGTCATTGACAAGAAATCGACGACAAAAAATTGTCGACAAGAAATCGACGACAAAAATCGTCGAAAAACTGTCAGCGATAAATTGACAACAAAAATCATCACAAAATTGTTGATAGCAAAATGACACACACTATCCCCTGGAACACACGTGAACTCACAAGACACTCACAAGACAATCAAAATCTTGAAACATGAAAATCAAGAGGTGGGTCCCCAATTTTTTTGGGGTACGTTGTGGAGCAGCCACAACAGGACCCTTGACCAGGGTCCATTAGCCAAAATGTTTTGGGTGCAAATTTGTTTTTGGTCAATTCGTCCCAATTTTATAATAATTTGACCATTTTAAGTTTAAATTTTCAAAATTACCCCTAATAATAGTGAACCTTCTACATGTGTTTCGAAACTATTCACCTGGATTTTGAAACCGATTCGCCAAATTTTTATAAATATATTTTGGGGCCGATACGTTACGCATAACCCTGAAGGTATTTTTGCTTTCTAAGCTGTCATGTCATGATTTGGAGAAGGTATTCGACATGTCCATTGTTTTTTAAATTTAGTTCTTTTTATATTACATAAATTTTTCAAAGAATTTTTTTTGTTATAATAATGAATTATTTAACAAAATATAGAGAAATATTTATTGTATCTAGTTACCGTTTGCCACTACAATATGCACTCAAGAGTATGCATGGAAATCTCCTTGAGAAAGCATTATCGTTCGCCACTACAATATAACATAGGGCTATGGATAATGCATGCTCTTTGGCCTAGAGTAGCTTATTTTTATTGATTGTTTAACTTGCATGCCATAAAACCTTACCACATAAATTGAGCATACTAAAGAGACTACACTATCATAGAATACATTAAACTAAAGTAGACAAAATAAAAGATGTAAAGTAACAGTCAGTTAGTAGTAGTTAGGTATCATTTTAGCCATGGCCATCATTAGTAACAACCAATACAAGGTCTACCTATGTAGTTGTTAGTTATAATTAGGCCATAACACATAATAGCCAAAACATAGTCTACCTATGTAGCTATCAATTATATTCAGGAGTCATAACAGTCAAGAAAATGATTAGAAATAGAGTCTGCTAAGACAACTATAAAAATAGTGAGTTACAAATTCAAATAAGAATAGTTGTTAGTAACAAAAATTATAGAGTTGGTTTAGGGGTTGTCAAACAAAACTCAATTTTCTGAGTGAACCAAGACTCTAAGAAAAAAATAGATGACACTTGAAGCAACACTCCCCTTAAAAAAAAAAATGTCTAGAGTTCCTAAAATTGTCATTATGAGACCTAACCCATTACATTAATCTTTTCAACTTGAATATTTCATATATAGCACCCAAACACTTTTGTATCTATCAACACGTCTATTTTTAGTAAGTCAATGAAAGTAGTCTAAATCACACATCCATGGCTAGAAGGTTTACATTAAGCATTAAAGGGGAGAATGATAAAGATAATACTTAGTGTCCAAGTTTTTAGAAATCACAACTTTTAGAAATCATGTGTCTGAAATCCATCATCTCATACATTCCAAAATTAAATTGCTTCCAATTTGTCCTTCACAACTACATTGTGTTCCATAAGCTTCTTTTTTGATGCTCACCCCGTGAATATAATTATTCTTGTATCAAATTAATAATTTTAATTAATGAATAAAAATTGTATGTTTTGCTTCTCCCTCTTGTTAAGATCTGTTATTTTTTTTTTCTTTTTTTTTCTCCAAAAAACCAACACTTATAGCTAACATGGCAAGGGTACCCGCCCATTTTGTCAAGTTAATCTGCAATCAGTCAAATCCTCGTTGGACTTGCAGCTAAGCAACTCTTTGTTATTATATACCTATAAAATTTAACTCAGGTCACTATATTTGTTATAGCCTCTCGTATGCTGGTCCTCTGCTCGTTACTATTAAGAATTATTTCTTATAGCTAACATGGTAACTGTACCACTGCGTTTGTCAAGTTAATCTGCAATTGTTCAAATCCTCAATGGACTGGCAGCTACGCGGCTGTTTGTTATTGTTATAGTACTTCCTTGAAAGTACCAATGGTTTGAAAAGAAGAACAGTAAACGTCTGACACCGGTTTGCATGATTTTCTCGCTGTATCGTATCAACCGCTATTAGATTAACTCCCTTCACCAAACCCTTGGAAGAAAATAAGATGCGGAAGCCAATTGCAAGTTTGCAAACCAAAAAAAAATTGATTGAGAAGGAGATGTTAACATAGTTTCCGTGGAATCAGAATCAATCGGATTAGATATTCTGCTCAAGTCATTGTAAAATAAGATATACTATTGTGGTTTCACCAAACCATTGGAAAAGAAAACAAAGAGAAGTACTCTAATTTTTTTTGGGATTGTTGTCTTGATATGGAATTATTGCGCCCGAATCACGAGCGTAAAGATGCCGTTCCTAAGTTTGGTCTGACACCATAAACGCTTAAAGCTGGACCCCATAAGCCTTGCAAACAGTACTAATAGTTTGAAAAGAGGAACGTTGAATATGTCATACCGGTTTGCATTGTATCGTATCCACCTCTATTAGATTAAGTCTCTTCACCAGACCATTCTTAAAAAATAAGACGAAGAAGCCAATTGTACGCTTGTAAACCAAAAAATATTCCCTAGGAGATGTTAAAAATATTAAACCTGAACCCATCTTGCTATCGCTCAATTCAAGCACCAAAGTCGGAAAAAAATCATTTGCGATAGCGATTCCCAGAATCGCTCGACTAAAACGATTTAGGGTCTTTTTTTCGCCATTTGTGGTGATTTGACGTTTGACAGCTCGGATCGGCGTAAATCTGATCGCCGCATTTTATCAAGTGTGCTAAATTAATTCCGATAGTTGCAGTTCGGCGATTGATCAGAAACCCTAAAGTTCAGAGCATGTCAGAGGATAAGCTTTTTAGTGGACAAGCCTTATCCTCCCTTCCGCTAGGCTATATAAGGTAGAGCGGGTTCTCATAAAAGATAGATTGGGGTAGATCAAGCAATACACTACAGTGCAGTTTTTGGGTGAAGCCGGAGAAACGAGAAATGCAAAGGAGTAGGAGTGTTTTACAGAGTAGCAGAACTCTGACAGAGCCGAACAGTAGCTTCGAGCATTTTGTTTTGAGTTTATCCTGCAATTTTTTGCAGATATTTGTAATCCTTCTGTGGAGGATGAAATTTATTTTGGTTGATGTTATTAATGTAAATATCTGCATGTTGTTGTGTTAAACTTAGTATTTTTACCTCCTTTCCTTCATGCCTTACTCTTTCTCTCAAGCGATCCATAGCATCGTTGTTTGGTTGTCATCCTTTGCAAACTGACATTAACAAAGTCATATCTTCCTGGTTGTCGCTCGTCAGAGTTCTTATTTCTCATTATCATATTTTACCATGAGTAATTCGAAGTTAATCTTGGTCCACTCCCACGATCTCTAAATAATTCGAGCAGTTCACATCTTTCCTTGCAAGCGAAGAGCGATATAGAGACAACCCATTCCCACCATCACTAAATTTCAACTCGCACTTGTCCTCATTCTGCCTTGCGACAGCGATCGATGGTGGGGTTTGGCGCTTCTTCATTTAAGGAGGGAATTTGCACTTGCATTTTAAAAGATTTTTTTTGTCTTTTAGCCTTTTGTCTTTTTCTCTAAAGTTTCTCTCATTCTCGTTGTCGCAAAATTTTTACTCGTCATCTTCTCTACTCTGCCTTACGACAACGATCTTAAGTGGAGTTGTTTTTTTTCTCACCCATCGTCACTCAATTTTTGAGCGACTGTCGCTGTCGCTCATGAGCGACAGCGATCCGCGGTGGGCATTGCTTTTAAAATCCTCAAATTGGTATCAGAGCAGACTTGTCATCCCATAGAGTTTTGAAGCATGGCTTTCGATAGCAACAACTTGCAGTTGTAGATCCCACGATTCAACGACAAGAACTACGACTACTAGAGCATCCAGATGAAGATCCTGTTTGGATCTCAAGAGTTGTGGGACCTGGTCGAGAATGGGTACCCATAACCAACAGATGCAGCAACACTGACCGCCCTCTCCCAAGTAGACAAGGACCTGTTGAAGGAGAACACGAAGAAGGACCAGAAGGCCCTATTCTACATCATGCAAGCGATCGAGGAGACCATATTCCCATGGATTGCATCAACCACCAAGGCAAAGCAGGCCTGGGAGATTTTGGCCAGTTCGTATCAGGGCACCAACAAGGTGAAGTTGGTGAAGTTGTAGATGCTAAGGAGGGAGTTCGAGAATCTGTAGATGAACGAGACGGAGTCCATGGGTGACTTCTTCACCCGGATGACTGACATCATCAACCAGATGTGGTTGAATGGAGAAATCGTGCAAAGCTAGAGAATCATGGAGAAGATTCTCATAAGCCTGCCTACTAAATTTGACTCTGTTGTGATTGCAATAGAGGAGTCGAGGGATCTGACAACCCTCTCAGTGGACGAGCTCATGGGTTCTCTGCAGACGCATGAGTAGAGGCTGAGCCGCTCATCTCAGTCCTCTCTAGAGCAGGCATTCAAGGTGCAAGTCTCATTTCGAGATAGTGGTAGGCAAGATTCCCACCATGGTGCCTCTAGTTCTCAAGGAGGAAGAGGCAGAGGCAGGCATGGGAAAGGAAACAAGCAAGGAGGACGGTCAAACCCTAATGAGGGAGATACCAACTGCAACTTCCATCAACAAGGAGGAAGAGGCGGTGCAAAGAACCAACAAGGCGGATCTAGTCAGAATAAGGACAAGTCAAAGGTCTAATGCTACTATTGCAAGAAATTTGGCCATTACATCTCCGAGTGTAGAAAAAGGATGGCCAAGGAGAACCAACAGCAAGCCCACTACACTGATGAAGCCAAAAATGTGGTAGGTGGGAACGTGTTGCTGACTTGCAATATTGAGGAGGAGAGCCAGAAGAACATCTGGTATCTCGACAATAGGTGCAACAATCACATGACGGGGAACAAGGAGATGTTCTCACAACTGGATGAAATAGTCCAGTCCGAGGTGAAGATGGGGAACAACAACAAGGTTCCCATGATGGGGAAAGGAAAAATCCTCATCCACACTAGGCACGATGAATGGAAGAAGATCTGTGACGTCTACTATGTGCCTGGTCTAAAGCACAACCTATTGAGTGTTGGACAACTCGTGTAGAAGGGACACATTATCCAGTTCAAAGATGAAACTTGCACCATCAGAGACAAAGTGCATGGGTAGATTGCAACTGTGTCCATGATGAAGAATAAGATGTTTTCGCTATAGATTCAGAATGAATCTCTGATGTCTCTAAGTGTAGTTGTGAAGGATGCTACCTGGATGTGGCATCTCAGGTTTGGTCACCTGAGTTTCAGTGGCCTAAATCTACTACACAAGAAGTAGATGGTGAAGGGTTTACCCCTTATTGAGCAGCAAAATCAAGTTTGTGAGGGCTTCTTAGTCGAAAAACAACATCGAGATTCGTTCCCTTTCGGGTAGTCTTGGAGAGCATCACAGCCATTGGAGCTGGTGCACTCAGACATCTACGGTCCGATGTAGACCAACACGTTTATCGACAACAAGTACTTCCTGACCTTCATTGATGACTTCAGCCGAAAGACATGGGTATATCCCATCAAGCAAAAATTAGAGGCTTTCGGCAAGTTCAAGGAGTTCAAGGCTCTAGTGGAGAAACAAAGTGGCTACCAAGTGAAAACCCTCAGGACGGATGGTGGAGGTGAATACATCTCCAACGAATTCCATAAATTTTGCAAGCAACATGGAATTCGAAGGCAGCTTACTGCCAAATACACACCGTAATAGAACAGTGTAGCTAAGAGGAAGAATAGAACCGTCATGGAGATGGCACACAACATGATGAAGGCGAAGGGATTTTTGCACGAGTTTTGGGTAGAGGTTGTAACCTGTGCAGTCTATCTGTTGAACATATGTCCCACCAAAAGCGTGAAGGACAAAATCCCTCAGGAGGCCTGGAGCGGTCAAAATCCATGTGTGGCTCATTTGCGTGTGTTTGGGTGCATTGCATATGCACATGTTCCAGAAGAGAAGAGGCAGAAGCTAGATGATAGAGCGGAGAAGTGCATCTTCATAGGGTATAGTGAGCAAGAAAAGGCATATCGGTTGTATAACCCTATGACGAAGAAGCTCATCATCAATCGTGATGTGAAGTTCCTAGAAGATGAAGCCTGGAACTGGAAGTCGAAGACTGGCCAGCTTGAGCTAGTAGTAGTTGAATCCGTGGACTTAGAGGAGAACATTGTGCAACCACCTACAGCCTCAAGCAACAACGATAGTGCTAGTAGCAACACAGCCTCACCATCCCAATCACCTCCAATTGCAAGCAAGATTCCAAATTTGAGGACACCCATGAAGATGAGGAGCTTGCAAGACATCTACAAGGCAACCCGAAATCATGAAGATGAGGAACATTTTGACTTTGCCTTCTTTACTGAGTGTGATCCAGTTGAGTTTGAAGAGGTAAGTCAGAATCAAAAGTGGGTGAAGGTGATGGATGAGGAGATAGACGCCATTGAGAAGAACGATACATGGCAACTAGCAGATCTTCCAACAAGGAAGAAGACCATTGGGGTCAAGTGGGTGTATAAAACAAAGTTCAACGCCCAAGGTGAAGTTGATCGGCATAAGGTCAGATTGGTGGTGAAGGGCTACAAGCAAAAGTTAGGCATCGACTATCATGAGGTGTATGCGCTTGTAGCCCGACTTGACATAGTCAGGATGATCTTGGCATTGGCAGCCCAGTAGGGTTGGAAGGTGTTCCAGATGGATGTCAAGTCAGCCTTCCTCAACGGTGTTTTGGAGGAGGAGGTCTACATAGACCAGCCACCCGGTTACGAGATTGAAGGACAAGAGGGCAAGGTCCTCAAGTTGAAGAAGGCCCTGTATGGGTTGAAGCAGGCACCCAAGGCATGGTACAACCGGATTGACGACTATTTTCAGGAGAATGGGTTTGTAAAATGCCCATATGAGCACACCCTATACCTGAAGACAAATGAAGCAGGGGAGCTAATAATCGTCTTTCGTATGTGGATGATCTGATTTACACTAGCAATAGCATTGCCCTGTTCGACCAGTTCAGAACAACCATGAAGAAGGAGTTCGAGATGACGAACTTAGGGTTGATGAAGTATTTTCTTGGCATTGAAGTTGACCAATCAGCAGATGGCATCTTCATTTCTCAAGGCAAGTATGCGAAGGATGTCCTAAAGCGGTTCAAGATGGAGGACAACAAACCTGCCATCACACCTGTTGCCATGGGTTTGAAGCTGAGCAAGTTGGACTATGGCAGAAACATTGATCCAACTTTGTTCAAGCGACTAGTTGGCAGTCTGATGTATATGACTACAACTCGACTAGATCTGATGTTTGGAGTCAGTCTGATTAGTCGGTTTATGGAGACTCCAAAGGACATGCACTAACAAGTAGGCAAGCAAATCTTGCGCTATGTCAATGGGACGCAAAACCATGGCATTTTATATGCTAGACAAGACTAGATGGAACTGGTGGGCTACACAGATAGTGACTAGGCTGGTAGTACTGATGATCGAAAGAGCACTTTTGGGTATGCGTTCCATCTCGGATCAGGAGCAGTGTCATGGGCGTCCAAGAAGCAATCGATCGTTGTGTTGTCCACTGCTAAAGTAGAGTATGTTGCCGCCACATTAGCCGCATGCTAGACAATATGGCTACGAAGGGTTTTGGGTGAACTAAACCATCCTCTAGAAGGCACGATAACAGTGTTTTGTGACAACAGTTCCGCCATTGCATTGTCAAAGGATCCAGTGTTCCATGGGTGGATGAAGCACATCGACATCCATTATCACTTCATCAGAGAGCTGGTGAAGTTGGGTGAGGTTCAGTTACAGTTCTACAGATCCAAGGAGCAGGTAGCTGACATTTTTACCAAGCCTTTGAAGGAGGAGGATTTCAGTAGATTGCGACTGTAGTTGGGGGTCAAAGGGCTTGTGAGATCAGGTTTAAAGGAGGGTGTTAAAAATATTAAACCTGACCCCATCTCGCTATCACTCAAAACAAGCACCAAAGATGGGAAAAATGCATTTACGACGGCGATTCCAGGAATCGCTCGACTAAAACGACTTAGGGTATTTTTTTGCCATCTGTGGTGATTTGACGTCTGACAGCCCGAATAACCGCAAATCTGATCGCCGCATTTTGTAAGTGTGCTAAATTAATTTCGGTAGTTGCAGTTCGACGATTGGTCAAAAACTCTAAATTTCAGAGCATGTCAGAGGATAAGCTTGTCAAGTGGACAAGCCTTATCCTCCCTTCCACTAGGCTATATAAGGTAGAGCGGGTTCTTAGAAAAGATAGATTAGGGTTAGATCAAGCAGTGTTGATCAAGCAGTGCACAACAGTGCAGTTTTTGGGTGAAGTCGGAGAAGCGAGAATTGTAGAGGAGCAGAAAAAGTGTTTTACAAAGTAGCAGAACTCTGACAAAGCTGAACAACAACTTCGGGCATTTCGTTTTGAGTTTATCCTGCAAGTTTTTTTTGCAGATGTTTGTAATCCCTCTATGGAGGATGAAATTTATTTTGGTTGATGTTATTAATGTAAATATTTGCATGTTGATGTGTTAAACTTAGTATTTTTTTACCTCCTTTCCTCTGTGCCTCATTCTTTCTCTCAAGCGATCCGCAGCACCTTTGCAAGCTGACGTTAAAAAAGTCATCTCTCCCCCGCTGTCGCTCGTCGAAATTGTTATTTCCCATTCTCGTCCTTTACCACGAGCGATTCGAAGTTTATCTTGGTCCACTCCCGCGATCCCTAAATAATTCCAGTAATTTGTGTCTTTCCTTACAAGCGAGAGCGATATAGAGACAACCCATTCCCACCGTCGCTAAATTTCAACTCGCACTTGTCCTTATTCTGCCTTGCGACAGCGATCGGTAGTGGGGTTTGGCGCTTCTTCATTTAAGGAGGGAATTTGCAGTTGCCTTTTAAAAGTTTTTTTTTTCTTTTAACCTTTTGTCTTTTTCTCCGAAGTTTCTCTCATTCTCGCTGTCTCAAAATTTTTACTCGCCATCTTCTCTACTCTGCCTTGCGACAGCGATCTTCAGCGGAGTTTCTTCACCCTTCGTCGCTCAATTTTTGAGCGACTGCCGCTCACGAGCGACAGCGATCCGCGGTGGGCGTCGCTTTTAAAATCCTCAGGAGACGTGAATATGGGATTCCGTGCATTCAGGGTCAACCGGATTTAGATATTCTCCTAAGGTCATTGTAAAATAAGATATACTATTGTTGTTTCACCAAACCATTTGAAAAGGAACAGAAAATTAACATGTAATATTGGGTGTAGAGAAGTACTATCGGTTTTTGTGGGATTGTTGTCTTGATGTGAAATTATTGTTCCGGAAACACAAGTGTGATGATGTTGTTCTTGAGTTTGAGTTTGGTCTACATGTGGAATCACCAATCTCGCCCTATAAACGCGTAAAGCTGGACCTCCTCAAAATCATAGTACTGTTATAAACGTGAATAACGTGTTTAGGCTTACCTGACGTCCAGGTCGTTAATCTATATAAAGTCAATTAGAGGAATGGGAAGGCGCACTTGACTGGTCCCTTGCCCGTTGCTTGAAATATGTGGGATTTCCTTGTTTCATAGTAATGTATTAGTGGCCTGATATACTAAGCCTTGTTTCTATCCATTTCGAAATATTCACATAACTCTCTTCATGGAGTTCCAAAAGCGCGCAAGGCGTCCAGACCAATTATCAGTGGCGTTTAGCTTCTGTTCAAGAAGTCAATGAAAATATTGCAAAGATCAAGCATGAAGGAATCCTGGATTCGGGGGAGCCTCTACGCCTTTTAGATGGAGTGGTGGATCGCTCCGGTCGCGTTCTTATAAAATATATGCCCGACATTAAACACATGCTAGTTGTAAACACTCCAGAAGGTAAGTCATTCTATTGCATCTATACAATGGCTGTGATTTGGAATTTATTTATTTCATAATATCAGTCTATGCTGCTTTTGAGTGTTTATAACAGCCCTTTTGAAGAGGGCTTGGAGGGATTGACTACTCTATTATTCAAATTGCTTCCATGTGAATTTATTCATGTGTTTTTTTTTCGATTCTATTAATTTAAATTATAAGATACCATATATAAAATAAAATAAAATTATAATATACCATATCTCTGCACAAAATAAAGTTGTATGTTTAATTTTGCTTATTTAATAGTTATTATATTATAATAAATTTGATGTTGTGCCTAATTTTTTATAGGATATTTTTAATTTTATTTTTATTTAATATAATTTTAAGTAATGTAATATGATGATGCACAAATGATGTACATTTTGAATAATTCACTGGATAGATGATTAGACAAATTAATTATTATAAGATAATTAGTGTATAGGATGACGACCAGTTGGGTCGATTCACCAAACGTTTGGGTCGATTGACGATTAATTATTATAAGTCATATATTGTGCTCTAAAAAAGGTTGAGGATGACGACCAGTTGGGTCGATTGACCAAACGTTTGGAGGAGACTTTCGGTGAGAATAGAACTGTTTTACATTATGCTGCAGATCAACCTCATGATAAAGAATATCCATGTAAAGTTGCCGAGTTCGTTATGAAGAACTTTACAGAAGGTAAAAAAATGGTGGAAGCTAAAGATAAAACGGGGAAGACCGCTCTTCATTTTGCTCTATCCATGGCCACGGAGAGCTGTGCCGATTCCTTATCAAGGGTTGCAAGTTGAAAGTGGATGGGAAAGACCGGGAGGGGATGACTGCTTCTCATCTCGCGGCTCAACATAACCAATCTGAGATATGCAAACTTCTTGTCGAAGGAATGCAACTCAGAAGTGGATGAAAAGGACAGAAAAGGGATGACGGCTCTTCATTTTGCTGCAGCGCCTCAGCATGGCAGCATCAAGCTGTGCAAACTCCTTATTGAGAAGTGCAAGTCAAGCGTGAAAGAAATGGACCGAGACAATCAAAATGTCTTGCATTTTGCTGTGAAAGAAAACAACATTGATCTAGTCAGGAGCTTGTGTGGCTTGAGTCAAAAGGAAGATGAAAAAATCAATATTGACCCACAAGACATCATCAACATGATTAATTCACATGACAGCAAGGGGAAGACAACTTTGCACAAAGCAGCTGCACTGGGAAGCAAACAAATAATGGAGGATTTACTATAAGTTTGGGAAAAAACTGCAATAAATCCATTATAGAAAAATTTGTTCGTCAAGCTGACTTGGTAGGGGAGACGGCTCTTCACGAGGCGGCAAGAGAAGGCCATACAGAAGCCGTGAAGTACCTTTTGGAGAAAGGTTCCAGAACTCTGGCAGAACGCAACGCTGAAGGGAAAACTGCACTGCACTATGCCGTCCAATTCCCAGATGTGGAAAAGGCAAAAAAGATGTCCGAGTTATTACTGATTCCATGTTGTTCCGACGAAGAGAAAGATCTTCTATTGTGGACTTCCGCAACCGGAGACGGCACAGCATATGATGTCGCAATGTCAGAGGAAGAAAAAACAATGCCCAAGGACTTGGTACTTACAGCCCTTCGTCTGAACTATCAACAGATGGCATGGGAACTCTTCAACAGAGGTGCTGACATTGCGTGCATTCATCCTCCCTCTTGGACCGATACTGACAAAGACGACCCATTACAACAGCGCATTCAGAATTGTATGCTTCCCCCACCCTTATATATGCTATTTATGATTAAAACTTTAACTACATCCTCAGAATTCGTGTATCAAATAAAATTTCGAGATTTAACAGACTCGACAACTGCTCGCTCAGGTTGGCCAGTTTTGGACTTCCAATTTCAGGCTTCATCTTCCTCACTGTATCCTATATGTCTTTGCTTCCTCATTGTATCCTGTGAAGATGCACTTCTCCGCTCTATCATCCAGCTTCTTCCTCTTCTCTTCCAAAACATGTGCATATGCAATGCACCCAAAAACATGCAAATGAGCCACACATGGCTTTTGACCGCTCTAGGCCTCTTAAGGGATTTTGTCCTTCAAGCTTTTGGTGGGATACCTGTTTAGCAGATAGACTGCACAGGTTACAGCCTCTGCCCAGAACATGTGAGGCAAACCCTTTGCCTTCATTATGCTACGTGCCATCTCCATGATGGTTCGGTTCTTTTTCTCAGCTACACCGTTTTGCTACGACGTGTATCTGATAGAGAGCTGCCTCTGAAACTCATTCGCCTTGTAGAAATTTTGGAATTCGTTGGAGATGTATTCTCCTCCACCATCGGTTCTGAGGGTTTTGACCTAGTAGCCGCTTTGTTTCTCCACTAGAGCCTTAAACTCCTTGAACTTGCCAAAATCCTTCGACTTTTGCTTAATGGCATAGATCCAGGTCTTTCGACTGAAGTCGTCAATGAAGGTCAAAAAATACTTGTTGCCGATAAATGTGGTGGTCTACATCAGACCACAAATGTCTGAGTGCACTAGCTCCAATGGTTTTGATGATCTCCAAGACTGACCGAAAGGGACCAAATCCCTATGTTGCTTGCCGATCAAGCAGCCCTCACATATTTGATTTGGTTTCTCAATAAGGGGTAAACCCTTCACTATATGCTTCTTGTGCAGCAGATTCAGGCCACTGAAACTCAGGTGATCGAACCTGAGATGCCATAGTAAGGTAGCATCCTTCACGACTACACTCAGGGATATCAAAGACTCATTATGAATCTACAGTGGAAACATCTTGTTCTTCGTCATGGAAACCATTGCAATCTACCCATGCGCTGTCTTTGATGGTGCAGGTTCCATCTTTGAATTGGACAGTGTGTCCTTTCTACATGAGCTATCCCACACTTAGCAGGTTGTGCTTCAACGTAGGCACATAGTATACATCATAGATTTACTTCTGTTCATCATGCCTGGTGCAAATGAGGATCTTACCTTTCCCCATCACAGGAACCTTGTTGTTGTTCCCCATCACGGGAACCTTGTTGTTGTTCCCCATATTCACCTTGGACTGGACTGTTTCATCTAGTTGGGAGAATATCTCATTGTTCCCCGTCATGTGATTGTTGCACCCGCTGTCGAGATACCAGATGTTCTTCTGGCTCTCCTCCTCAACGTTGCAAGTCAGCAGCACGTTTCCTCTTACTGTATTTTCGGTTTCATCCGTGTAATGGGCTTGCTACTGGTTCTCCTTGGTCATCCTCTTTCTACACTATGAGATGTAGTGGCCAAATTTCTTGCAATAGTAGCATTGGACCTTTGACATGTCATTTTTCTGACCGGATCCTCCTTGCTGGTGCTTCGCTCTGCCTCTTCCACCTTGTCGATGGAAATTGCAATTGGTCTCTCCCTCGCTAGGGTTTGATCGTCCTCCTTGTTTATTTTCTTTCCCACGCCTGCCTTTGCCTCTTCCTCCTTGAGAACTAGAGGCGCCATGGTGGGAATCTTGCCTACTACTATCTCAGAATGAGACTTGCACCTTTAAAACTTGCTCCAGAGAGGACTGAGATGAGCGGATTAGCCTTTGCTCATGCATCTACAAAGAACCCATGAGTTCGCCCACCGAGAGGGTTGTAAAATCCCTCAACTCCTCTATTGCTATCACAATGGAGTCAAATTTAGTAGGCAAGCTTCTGAGAATATTCTTCATGATTCTATGGCTCTGCACGATTTCTCCATTCAACCGCATCTAGTTGATTACATCTGTCATCTGGGTGAAGAAGTCACCCATGGACTCCGTCTTATTCATCTGCATGTTCTCAAACTCCCTCCTCAATATCTGCAGTTTCACGAGCTTAACTTTGTTGGTGCCCGGATACGAGCTAGCCAAAATCTCCCAGACCTGTTTTGCCTTGGTGGCCGATGCGATCCGTGAAAAGATGGTCTCTTCGACTGCTTGCATGATAAAACAGGGCCTTCTGGTCCTTCTTAGTGTTATCTTTCAACAGGTCCCTGTTAGCTTGGGAGAGGGCAGCCAATGCTGTTGCATCTGCCAGTTCTGGGTAGCCGTTCTCAACCAGGTCCCACAACTCCTGAGATCCGAACAGGATCTTCATTTGGATGCTCCACTAGTCGTAGTTCTTGCCGTTGAAACATAGGATCTGCAACTGCAAGTTGTTGCTGTCGGAAGCTATGCTTAGGTCTCTACGTCAAGGCACTGAAGTTCTGATATCAATTTGAAGAAAACAAGACCTAAAATTCCTCGGATTGCTCACACTTGGAGCGATATCAGAAATAACCCTCTAGCATCGGCAAAATGGAGGATAAAAAAGTTTGAGCCGCAAATCGCTAAATAATGCATCCACTATTCTGCACCCTTTCTCTCTCTGCATTCCACTCCTCTAGGATGACAGACAAAAATAAGGTTTATATAGTTGGGCAGAAGAGCCAATCACCAACCACCGTATGAAGGGAGTAAATGATGATTGGACAAACAACACGTGCGGCATCAGATCGAGGGTTTTGACAGGAAACCCAGTGTCGCTGCCTCAGGTGAGCGATTCCCGGAATCGCTGAAGTTTGTGAGCGATTTCGGGTTTTTGCTTGAGCGATAGCGATGATGAACAACAGGTTTAATATTTTCAACAGAGGTTTATAAATCGTTAGCTCCGATGAACCGAAATGAAATGGTGAGTTGAGTTTCCCCTGATAATCGTTTATTTATTTATTTATTTATTATTATACTATTTTTATAGCAGTTCGTTGCATCTTAACCATTGTGTCTCTCCCAGTTTTCAACAAGCCGCAAACAATATCACCTTGAGAAGTTTCCTGCCGTCCTAACAACTTGGTACGATGCATGGCATAACTAGAATAAGTTGGAAGCATGGGCAGGTTTGGCTGTTGTCATAACCAATGCCATAGAAGAAACGATGACAAGTGCCCAAACAATTAGGAGTCGGTGGAAATATGCATGGAAGCAACACGGTGGTAAAATCTGGCTGCACTTGATTCTACCTTGCCTCTTTGCAACTCTCCTAGCAGGTGTGGTTGCTTGGGCATCATGGTCGTTATTGAGTAGATCAAAGCAAAAAAGTGTTGGCAGATTTAAAATATGGATCCATACCTGTAACTGTGCTGGTCATTGTTTTCACTGTAGCGAGCCAACTGTTTTCTGTACTGAAGCCTATCAGTGATCAAATTAGGGGATATGTTAGTTTACCAGACCATAGTGCAAATCTAGGTTATCAGCAGAGAGTGATATCAGATATTCAATTCGTGAAGAACGAAATGGGGGAAAACCCCTTTTGGGGGTGGAAACTCATTGCATGGTTTTGGAATTGGTTCGGATTGTATAGAGACACAGTTAAAGGCACATCCATACCCAAGTCAACTCCAGCTTCTAAGGACCATGTCCGTATGATCGTCTTTGTTGATGATCTGGACAGGTGTAACGACGAAGTTATTTTACAGGTATTTTGGTTTAATCACTTTGGTCCTCTCTATACAAATAATGTCATAGTGATTAAAATAGCTACCTAACCCCAAATCACGTTATCAGGTATTGTCTGCCGTTAATCCTGTCTTAGTGGCTTGTGAAATCAACGTGATTCTAGGAATTGACAAAACAATGGTGGCAAGAGCAATTAAAAATAACTTTATGGCGGCGAGAGCAATTAAAAGTAATTTTAAAGATGATAACGCTATCCTTAAAGACACGGACAGAATGGAAGAAGATCCGGTACAGTTGGCAGAAAAGTATATAAGTAAAATAGCACAGGTGCCATTGACCCTGCCAGATCCCGATGACAGGGAAACAAATATGTTTCTCAAGCAGCAGCTGGGTCGACTTTTCAAAGAAAAAGGTTAAAGTAAACTTTGATTCAATGTTGTGATGGCATTACTCTTTCGTTTTACTTTATGATTTTTTAAATTACTAAAAGTGAAACTCATACAATGTAAACCAAATTGCCAGAGAGAAGCATTTTCATTTTCAGGTAAAAGAAAATCAATTTCGTGATTACAATATTTTTGAGTGTTGTGTTGATTGTGTAAATTTGAAGAGAGAAAAGATGTATGATACAATTATCCAAAGGCAGATTGTAAAAAGAAGCTGCGGTTTCACCTGCAGATAATTCAGAAGCACCTGATACAAGCAACACCGGCGGCCAAATAGAACCTATGTCAGGTAAAACAAAAATAAAGTTCAATTTTGTGATCATGGTAGTTTTTTAATGTCATGATCTGTGCTTAAATCTGAAGAGGGAGAAAATGTTTGGGTGACACAAACTATCCACCATATCTGTAAGAGGGGAAAAGACTTATAATCCAACTCTGTAACAACAATTTTCCTTTGTATGCCGATTGTTTGATTTATAAAATGAATAACTTTCTGTTTGATATAGATGATGTTGTCGTGCGTGTAGAAAATTGCTAATGTTTACGCACGTGCTCTATAAGATCGTCTTATACAAATCACGTAGCTGTGAGCGTGGAAGAATGCAAATGTCTCTCAGGAAGGCCTAGGCCTAGAGGATTCTTATCAACAATTTCCCAATTGTTTAGCCAACTTGGCAATGGTAATAATTCATATTGTCGTTCGTATCTTGTTTGAGAAAACTACTATAAATAACGACTGACCTCAAAATAGGATATGGCATTTCATCAGGGTTGGACGAGTCGCAGTTAAAAAGGATGCAAATGCGAAACTACACGCCAGAGTATAGCAAAGGAGAGCGACAAAAAATAATCGAGTTGAGGAAAGTGACAACGGATGTCCATAGACTTCCGCGTGAATGGAAACGATTTTTAACATATCATCGTCTAGCCTGGAACATTCTTTCTAAAAATAAGCAGGTGAAGATGTTGGCAGGGTGGCAGGTCCAACTGGTTGTGTGGATATTTTGTTGCTGGCAATGGGAAAAGCAAATAAACGCTATAATAGAAGTAAATTCCCGTTTCATATTAAATGAGTAGGCAGATGATAAGGTGATGGAAATCAGCTTAGAAATTTGCTAACACTGTTTATATTTCTGGCAGAACTGGGAGAAGCTTCTTGTGTCTGAAGAAGAGTCTAGAAATGAGAAGGACGAAGAGTCTAGAAATGAAGAGGACGACGGTCTCTCACTGAGACATATTGTTGAGCATTACATTGAAGAAATCTACTGCAAAGAGACAGCTCAAGATAACGATGGTGTCAAGGCCGACAAGCAGATTGCTCAAACACGCTGATGAGAACGATGACGACAAGGAGACAAAGAATATTGAAGATTTTCTAGTCATAACTAAATGGGATGACAAGCAGAACAGTCAGGAGAAGAAAAATTTGTCTTCACTAAGAAAGACACTCATGGAATCCGATGTGACGATGCAGGGTATACAACATTTTCAAAAATTTCGAATGCATTGTCATGTCGGGCATTTATTCAAAGGTGTAAAACTAAGATACAGCTAGTCCCAGTCCATGGAAAAAGCATCCCTCTTCAGCGTTAGTGTGGCTTTGCTTTATCAGACGGTCGCATAGCATCGTGACAACATAAATGGTTTGTTGCTATTCCGACTTTCTCATGGCTAATAAATTATTTAAATCAATAATGTAATGCATATATTGCCATCGAACACTTACAAAGTTATACCCATATATGTATTATTTTATATGTATTAGTTTATAGTAAATAATGGTATCTTATTCTTCATCTTCTAGTAATGCAATGGGACAACGTAGGGTAAAATTCTAATCATGCTCTTTCATATATATTAGATTTTATAAATTTTGTTATTTATAATTTATTAGATTTTTTAAAGTAATTTATAGCTATTAAAAAACGTGATGAAAGCTATTATGTCATGCTTTATTTATTATTATTATTATATAATTATTATATGGTCCTTAACATATAAGGAATAGGCATTTTTATGTCAAGTTCTTTAGTGTTAAATGCAATTTTTTCCATTATATTATAATTTATTTATTTTAGATTATTTTACTCTATATTATTATTACTATATTACAGTTATGATCATAATTTTATTTGTTAAGAGTTATTTTTGTCAAATCATGTTATATTTTATGTATTTCATTTTAAATTTCTTTTGTAGTAAAAGATGGCTGTTTTGATTGTCAAAGTGTTAAGGTAAAGGTAAAAAGGTAAAGGTAAAAAGGTAAAGGTAAAAAGGTAAAGTAGCTTTTAACATCTACTTGGTCATAGGCCATATGAAAGGACCTTCATGGAAGATATGATTTATTCGATATATGGTTATACAACCATACTTCAATTACTAAAGCATAGTTTACAACCTTAGTCCCCATAGGATTAGAACCTTGGACCTTTATTCAAAGCTTCAAAGTCTCCACTATTAAGGCCACTCAGGTTGTATTTGAGAAAGTTGCTTTTAACTAGATTATATATAATTCAAGTAGTGATTAAAACTCTTTGGCTCGACTTTCCTTCTCCAATAGATATTATACAAATCAAGGGATTCAACAAAGTTAAAAATTTTCCTACTGTTGATGGAATTTGATTTTCAGATTGGAAGCTTATGATAAAAAAGTGTGGACAAAGAAGAAACATTAAAGAGGATTGTCATGAAGAAGTTGTAAAACCTTAGAATCAAAAGAAAAAGTGATGTGGAGTGGCAAGATCCAATAAATAGAAGGAATTATTAGTAAACCTTTCAGACCAAATTTGAATGGAAGGTTTTGTTGATTTAGATGACCCAATGGAATTATAGAAAACGTTAGAAGAAGACTAATTAAGGGTGTTAAATTACTAATGTGTTTAACATAGAAATAAAAAATTTGAATCTAAAATCTACTTATTTCAAAATGTTTTAAGAAATCTACTAAAAAGGGTGCTTCACTTAAATCCTAAAGTTGTTCTTTTTTACATTAAGAGTCAACTTATTAAGGAGGGGCATATTAAAAAACTCGTATGTATGTTTCAAAGGACACAACATTCTCTAATGTTTTTTGAAGAAAATAAAATGTTGAAGTCATTACATAAGAGAGAGAAAATTGGAAGTGATTTATTATTTTTTTATAAATCATAATGTATAAAAGCAAGATGAAAGAAAGCAAATTATCTCCCAATATTATGGAGGTGAATATCATGTTTACAGGTATTGTTTAGAAAAGGGGTAAATATCAAAGACAACAACATAAGCCTAAAGTACAACATGCATATTTAAAAAAGTAATATATCTTATCCATCAGCTATACTTGTATAAATAATCAACTAAAATTGAATATATTGATGGATACATTACTTTAGATTACAAATAAGAATAAATTTATATTCATATACATATTTTTATGACTGATGATAGATTATGGTATACTGCTTCTCTTGATAAGAAGATACTATTTAGGAAAAATATAATAAAAAATAAAGCAAAACTAGTTATTATGAGCTTTAGAAACTTTAATTTAAGATTAAATATTTTAAAATATTTTGTTGGTTAGAGGATAGAGTTCAACCTCTTGTTAATATATAAATACATTCAAAAATGTTATGAATTTATTGTCTTGGTCAATCAATCTAATCTTACAAAAAGGAAATCCTAAAATATATTTCTTGGGACATGCATTATTGGTGACATTGTTGATATTTTAAGATTTCTAGTTATTTTTTTGTAATTAAAAGGTGAGGGTATTGAAAGGATACGATAACCTTATACATAGAGCTCCAAAATGATTCAACTAATAACCAAAACTTACCATATTCAATCTAGCACAAAGGCATGCTCAATAGAAAATTTATTGGAAGAAAAAATAATCAAACTTACATTCTCGTCCAATGGCAACACAACAATTTGAACATAAAATCAAAATTTAAATTATCCTCATCCCGCCTAGTGGGGTACCAACCAACTAACCAAAAGTTCCATCAAACCTTGACAACCAGGACTCAGGGTATCAATGATTCATATCTAAGACATAAACAACTAAGCACCCTTACACTTCCACAGAAATGAAAAATGTTGTTCCCTGAGAACACCACTAGGAATTGAGTGCAGAAGAAGGATTTGAACTTTGGATCACCCGCTCAATCAACTCAATAGAAAATAGGACCTAAAAATGGAGATCTGAAACCTATTGCCCCAACGACAATAAAACTCTCTATCTCAAAAATTTGTGAAGACTAAAATCCTATAGATCCTATTGGATTCCAACCATCCTATGAAATCCAAAAAATAAATCATATTCATATCAAAACAAAAATAGGGGCCATAGAGCAAGGTTTTGGAAAGGATCCAAAACCTTGGGATCTATGGGTTCAAACCCCATAGAAAACTAGTGAGAAAAAACCCCCCATCCCTATGGGTTCTAATCCTACTAGTATGCAAAAGAATAGAAGACCCCCCAATGAAGGAACCCAACAACAAAAAAGCATCCAAACACTATCCATGGACCAAAAATGCTCTCATCCACTGTTGAGCCAAAATAATAATAGAGTTTTAGAAAAAACTTGACCATGGGACTCTGGTACTAACATCAGGTCACTACAAGGCACAAAATATGTTTCACCACCGCATAGCTAGTTGCACAATAGTGGATTGGAAAAAATTGGACAAGGGACTCCAACACCACCACAGAGTCCTCGTTAGGTACGAGAAAAGCTTCGTCACCAGCAACGATCGAACTAATAATCAAACCAATGGACACATAACTCTCTTGCAAAGACTCCAAGATATCCAAACATGGTCCTACCCATATGAGCTCCCTTTCCATTGGATCCTCTACCATTCTCCTCTACACCCAAAATCCATAAGGGTCAAATATTCCCAACCTAGAATGCAATCTAGATCTTACTATCTTCATCTGCATCGATTGGGATTCTCCAAAACCCTAATGAAGTATGGGAAAAATGGTGCACCTAACGATGCTAAACAAGATGCATCTAATGTGTGATAAGCATTAAAAGAGAAGCATGTAAGTTGTTAGAATAAGAGAATATTCTCTTAAGTTCCACTAGGGTAGACACACTTGAGTCTCCACTCCTCCATGTGTCAGGAGAACTCTTAGTGGTGTCTTCATCAGGTATGATGAGATGTTGTAATCCAACAACTCTCAATGATCAAATTTGCTATTTATACAAAGCTGATCCTTGGAATAAATCAATCAGTTCTATTTTGCTTCTTCAATCTCTTGTAATGCTTTGCATATCTATTTGGGAGATTCTAACATAGTACCAGAGCAAGATAGATTCTACTAGCATTCTCTCTTGAAGGAGGTCTTCTGAACTGGTTCTTAATCTTTTTCTTTTTTGTTTTTTTAATAAGAGAAGATTTTATAGTTTATCTTAGATGCAATTTTTTTAGATATTTCCTTATGGTAATTCTTTTTCAATTTTTTAACTTCTGATTTACCATATTAAAATATATGTTTTAAATGCCCTCCTCTATTGCATTTATTTATATTTTATTCTCCTTCTTCAATCGCAGTTCATACGACTTCATTGCCTTACCTACGTAATTTCAAAGGAGATTCATATAAATCTAGTAATCCTTTACGAGGCCATTTTGTTTTATTCCCATAAAACATTACCTACATTTTTTTTTCTCCACAATATTGCAGCCGATTCGGCTTCCGTAACCTTCACTGCAACTATAGTGAAGAAAACATAGCCTTTGTGGAAAATCTTATAAGATTTTTTTTGAAAAATCGTTAAGTCTTCGTCAAAATTTATATTTGGATTTCCCTCCTCGCGTCAAGGAAAAATATATTGGTTTAATTATTAAACTTAAGTTCTATATCCTCTATAAGCACGTGGCCTTGTTTACGACCATTAAGCTTTGGCGCGATTGAAACTTCACCTAACGACATATCCAAATCTTAAATTTTTTTATATATTTAGCGATTTTTTCTCGATCTTCTTCCCGTTATGTCCTTCGGCGCTCCGGGAATCCATCAAGATTTTTTTACTTTATAAGAACTTCATTAGAATGAAAACATATATCCTTTTGCTGTGAGAATCGTTGATAAAGTTTAGAAGGCCCATTGTTGTATGTTTATTGAAAAAAATTTTGTTCTGTAGGTTTTTTCGAGGCAACTTCATTAGCCTCGACATTCGTTTGAGAACTACTCAATACCATGGTTAAGCTCGATGTTACTTTGAACACTGTATAAACTATGGCGCCATCATTAAGCTCAGAATTCTAGAAAGGGCACTTTTTGCCTTCGAAAGCAACTTTGATTTTGGCAAAAGTTTGAGTGCATTAGCACCGTGTGGAAGTCGCTTCGTGTGGTGGTCGTCGGGTCTTGGTCAGATTCCTGGTCTTCATCCCCTTTGGAGACTTCATCTTCGAAATGTTGGACAATCAACATCGTCTTCTTGTGGAACGGTAGCTAGGTGGAGTGATATAAAAAATGTAAGGTATTATTAATTCACCAAAATGCAGTGTTTACAATGCTTAAATAATAGGAGAATTAAATGTCCTAAAAAACTTAGGGAATAGATAGGGAAAAAGAAAAATAGGGAGGAAAGGAGGAAAGGAAATAAGATTCAAACTCCCTATTTTTCATGCCGTCAAATCTACCCAGTCAGCTATCGTCCAAGCCATCCAATCTGCCCACTCAGTTGTCGTCCAAGGAGGTAAAAGGGTAAGGTCCAAAGCTTACCATTGTCAAACAATTTTTTTACCTTTTACCACTTTAAATTCCAACATTCTCCCCCTTAAAGTTGAGAGGACTGACTATACAGTCTCTCAGCTTTATATATTGAGATTTAGCTATACCTTTGATGAATATGTCTGCAATGTTATCCAAAGTGTTGCAATATTGAAGCTCAACTACATGTTGTTCCACCATGTCTCGAATGAAGTGATACTTCATATCGAAATGCTTTGATATGCTATGGTGGATTGGATTGTATGCCAACTGAATGACACTTATATTATCACAATACAATCGAGTTGGACCACTTTGAATTTCTCCAATATTTTCAAGGATTTTTCTCAACCATAGGGATTGAGTACTAGCATGTGTGATGGCTATATACTCAGCCTCGGTAGATGAAATTGCTACAACAGTTTGTTTCATGGAACTCCATGTAATTAGTCCTGATCCTAGACTAAAACAATTTCCTAATGTAGATTTCCTATCATCTATATTGCTACCCCAATCATTGTCACTGAAGCCAACTAATTTCATAGAATTACATTTTTGGTAATGGATTCCAAAATACAATGTACCTTTTACGTATCTTAAGATTCTTTTAGTTGCTTGTAGATGCAGCTCAGATGGACTTGCCATAAACCTTGAAACTAGAGAAACAACATATTGAATATCGGGCCTTGTGTTGGTGAGAAACATCAAAATCCCAACCATGCTTTTGTAAGTGGTCATGTCAACCTTTGATGCTCCGTCGTCCTTGCTCAATTGGATCCCATGTCCAATTGGAGTTGCAATTGATTTGTACTGCTCTATGGTAAATTTCTTGATCATGTCTCGAGCATACTTGTGTTGACATATGAAGATACCTTTGTTTGATTGATGCATTTCCATGCCTATGAAGTATCACATTAGAACAATATCTTTCATCTTAAACTGTTTCATCATGGATTTTTTGAACTCCATATTCATTTTAGTGTTACTACCCATAAATATTAGATCATCCACATACAAAAAACTATGAGAATGTCTACTCCATGCTTTAGGTAGTACAAAATTGGTTCATTTTTACTTCTTGCGAATCCATACTTGCTTAAATAGACATCAATGCGTGAGTACTAAGCTCTTGGTGCTTGCTTGAGGCCATAAAGTGCTTTTTTCAATTTATAAACAAGGTTCTCCTTTCCCTATTCTTGAAAGCCTTGAGGTTGTTGAAAATAAACCTCCTTTGTCAAGTATCCATTCAGAAAAGCACTTTTCACATCCATGTGTTGAAAATTCCATTCTTTATGGGCTGCTAAGGAAATAACAGATCTGATTGTCTCTTGTCGTGCAACTGGAACAAAGGTTTCCTCATAGTCAATGCCAAATTTCTGAGTAAAACCTTTTGCTACTAGTCTCGCCTTATGCCTCTCAATGCTTCCATTAGCATTGTATTTGGTCTTGTAGACCCATTTACATCCAACACATTTTTTTCCTTTGGGTAGCTTTACTAGCTTCCATGTATCATTATTTTTTATAGAGGTTATTTTCTCTTTCATGGCTTCTTGCCATACATTTTGAGTACAAGCCTTCTCATAGCTAGCTGGTTCTAGCTGAGCATTAGACAATAAAGCATAATTGACTACATCTTCCCTAGGATCATGGGAGTCATCATCCCCATACAATTGCAAATTTTCAAGTTGCTGTAAAATTGTATTCATTTCACTAGCTTGGCTTCTAGTGAGTCTTCTCTCGAAATTATGATCCAACATTTGAAAATATGGATGATGTTGTAATGTTCTTTTACCTCTTTATGGAGAGTCTTTGCTAATGTCCATCGGTGAAGAACTTACTGATCTCTGTGGAGAAGGACTTAGAGTTGCGGTTGAAGTACTTGATGTAGTACTCCTGTATGGGCTTGGAGGGGGTGGTGTACCTTTGTTTTTCTTGGGAGACACCTATTGTACCTGTGAAGAACTTACATTTTGGGAATCATCATCAACAAAAATTCTTTGATGACTCCATTCTCCCCCTTCATAAAAAATTACATCCCTCGAGAGTACAATTTTATGAGTCTTGGGGTTGTAGAGTCTATATGCTTTTGTAGACTCACAATACCCTACAAATATACAAGCTTGACTTTTGGTATCAAGAATATTCCTTTTATCATCAGGAATGTGCGCATATGCTAAAGAACCAAAAAAATTGAAGTGCTTTACATTTGGTTTCTTTCCGTACCATCCCTCATAAGGAGTTACACCATCTAAACTAGAAGCTGGACTTCGATTTAGAATGTATACACTGGATCTTATAGCATCAGCCCCGTACATATTAGTTAGATGCTTAGTCTGAAGCATCGTTCTCGCTATCTCAACTATGTTGCAGATCTTTCTCTCTGCCACACCATTTTTTTGTGGTGTATAGGCAGTGGTGAATTGTATTTTTATCCCACTTGCTTTACAATATTTTAAGAATACTTTTGAGGAGTACTCACCTCATTGATCTGTCCTAAGACATTTTACATAATTCCCACTTTGATTCTCTACATTGTTTCTGAAATCTATGAAGAAATCAAATGCTTCATATTTATGTTTCAATAAATAAATCCAGCACATTCTAGAGAAATCATCTATGAAAGTGATAAAATAAGAATTGTTTCTGAGACTTTGTGTTTGCATTATACCATAGATGTCCGAATGCACTAACTGAAGTGGATATTTGGCTCGCCATGCTCGTTATTTCAAAAAATTCGACCTTGAGTGCTTTCCCAAAGCACATCCTTCATAGACCTCCTTCTGTTCATTGATTTTGGGAAGTCCTGTCACCATAGCTTGAGAAGTGAGTAGTTTCAAGCTAGTGGAATTAAGGTGACCATATCGCAAGTGCCAAAGCACACTTAGATTTTTTATAGCTACATTTGCAAGTTGAGATCCTCTTGGCTCACCAAATTTGAGAGGGAATAACCGATTCTTGGTCATGGGGACCTGTGTGATGACACGATTATAATTGTTTTTATAAAAAATGATACATTGTCCTTCATCAAATACAAGTTTGTAATTTTTCTCCATCATTTGCCCAACGCTTAACAAATTGTGTTGGAGCTTTGGAGTGTAATAGATGCCATTCACTTTCTTTAGTCCTTCTTTGGTTGGAACCTCCATGGATCCAATTCCCTTTACTTGCAATGCTTTATCATCCCCTAATTTGATTTGGGATTTATAAGTGGAATCTAGAGTTGCAAATAAATTTTCCTTGCCACTCATATGATTTGAACAACCAGTATCTAGAATCCATGTGTCATTTAGATTCTGTTCTGATTGTCCATATGAAATAAAATATATGAGGTATCATCTTCTTCTCCATAATTTCCATATTGACTATTGTTGTCTTGTGAAGATTTTGACCAGTAGTCGCAAGCAAAGTGACCTAGCTTGCCATAGTTGAAACAAGTTGTTTTGGACTTGTCACTTCCTCGCCCTTGATTTCCACTTTGTCCTGGATTTTCTCCTTGATTTTGATTTCCACCTCTATGCTGATTGCCTCCTCTGTATGAGTTGCCTCCTCTATTGGAGTTGCCTCCTTTATTTAGGTTGCCTCTTCTATTTTGGTTGCCTCCTCTGTAGTTGCCTCTGCCTCTACCTCTTTGTTGTCCTCTGCCTTGACCTCTTCCACATCCTCTTCCATTGTTTTCATTGGAAGTGAAGGCCTTCTTGTCGCCTCCATAGCTGGTTGAAGGAGATTTCGGAAATCTCTCTTCATGTGAAATTAATGATCCGATTAATGCATCGAATGTTAAAGTGGAAAGATCTTTGGATTATTCTATAATTATGGCAATATGATTCCATCTCTGTGGAAGTGTTCGCAACACTTTTGTTACAATTATCTCAGGCTTGATTTCCTCGCTAAGTGTAACCATTTTATCAACAATTGCTTTTACTCTAACACAATAATCATTGACTTTTTCATCATATTTCATTCTAAGATTTTCAAAATATCTTTTTAGTGTTTGAAGCCTCACCTACTTCACTTGATTACTACCTTGGAATCCATCACTCAAAGCTTTCCATGCAGCTTGTGCAGTCGTACAAGCGACGATTATAGGAAATATACTTTTCTCCAATGCTGCTTGGAGATGACAAAGAGCATAATAGTTGCTCTTTTATCCTTATTTTGATGTTTTCTTGTCTACGACACTTAGTGTTGTCCAGTCTGAGGGTTCTGTGTAACCCTCTTCTATTATATCCCACAAACCTCTTCCTATGAGTAGGGTCTTCATTTTTATAGACCAATACTCGTAGTCATAACCGTTGAACTCGGGTATAGGTAAACTATTGTGTGAGGCCATAGTTACTAAAAACTCTTTTTATTTCACAATTACATTAAAGCACTCTACTTTTTCAAATAAGGAAGAAGAAAGAAGAGATTACAAATTTAAGTCAAATCTGACTTGATTTACTCTATCATTGATTGCTTGTTCCTCTTGTTGTGGGGATGCTATCTCTTGATTCACGAAATAATCTGCTACTTCTTCTTCGTCATCACTTATCAATATTATTTCTGGTGATTCCGGTTCTAAAATTTCCACTAAAATACTATAGTGTGTATATTCTGATTCTTGTGGTGCAACTTGTATGGATTATGATTATTCAAATTGACTCCTGAAAGAGTTATCTTAAAATCCTGCATTGTACCCTGAGTCAGGATGCCTTTGATGTGCAATTACTGCACTTTGAAGTTGGCTAAACACAATGTTGAGCCCATAACCTCTTACTTTTTCATCGAATCTCTCTGCACCTTCTCTTGCTAAAATTGCACATAAGGCATGATAACAACCATTTGGTCTTATCATCAATGCCTTTTTACAATTTTACAATTTTGATCCTTTATCTCTTTTACAAAAAAAACTAAGCCTCTTAGGCTTATTACACAAGATTTCTACAGTTTGTGATTCCTCAAATCAAGTGAAAAATGAACCCTTCTATTACAATGAATTGCCTCTTAGGCAATATTCTCCTTTTATAGTATTAAAAAAATCTATATTGCTATTTAATAAAAAAATAATTGCCCTTTAAAAAACATTTTTTAAAAAAAAACAACTATATTTAATTTATTAAATATAATATAAATAATTAATTTAATAATATAAAGAAAATTTTCAAAAAAAAAACTTAATTTTTTTTAAACCCTTGCAGGAATCGAACCCGCAACCTATCTTCTTCAACAAATCATGCTTACCAACTCGGTCACCACCGCCGATGAGAACCAAAGGCAAAGAACATCAATTTCAAGACTTTTGACTTTTGAATTCATAAAAAAATAATGAAAAATGTTACCATCGGGTTTTGAACCTGCGATCTGCCAGGGACGGGCGCCTTAAGGTTGGCTCCTCGAGCCAGTCAAGCTGCGTGGCCCAACGAGAATGCAAAGGAGGCTTGCCTCCTTTATCTTGTCGTGGTTGCACACAAGACAAAAAAAATTAAAGGGAATTTAGTCCCACATCCACTATGCGATGTTGTTTGAGGTGTTTAAAACCCTCAATGCGCACAATGTCACTCGATTGCCTTCGGTCAATCAGTGATCTCCCTTTTACCTCCTTCTCAAGCCTATTTCTCCTCGCCATGTCGTCTATCACCTTTGCTCACCATGTAGCCTGTCTTCTAGTCTACCGCGTTGGTTGTTGTCTGGTATCTGCTCTACGTCAGCCTTGCTCTCTCCTCGCTACATGTCGATGTTTGGTTGGTTTTTCCTGTGGTTTGCTCCTCCTCCTCGTGTGGTCTTTGTGCGAGCCTTCTCCTGACCTCGCCTAGATTCATGATTCATGGGCCCTCTCGACCTTACCTCGATTCATGTGCTACGGGCCCTCTCAACCTCGCCTCGGTTTGCATGTTGTTGGTCTCCTTCGACCTCGATCCGTGGGCCCTCTTTGACCTCGCTCTAATACCAGATGTGGCACGGTAGTTAGGTGGAGCAATAGAAAAAATGTAAAGTATTATTAATTCACAAAAATGCAGTGTTTACAATGCTTGAATAATAAGAGAATTAATTGCCTTAGAAAACTTAGGGAATAGATAGGAAAGAAGAAAAATAGGGAGGAAAGGAGGAAAGGAAATAGGAGTCGAACTCCTTGTCATCCATGTCGTCCAATCTACCTAGTCAGCTGTCATCCAAGCCATCCAATCTACCCAGTCAGCTGTCGTCCAAGGAGGTAAAAGGGTAAGGTCCAAAGCTTACCGTTGTCAAACAAATTTTTTACCTTTTATCGCTTTAACTTCTAAAACTTCTCGCCTTATCCAGTGTCCTCCCTGCCCTCTGCCGCATTCACTAGTATTGATATAATTTTTTTATTATTTTTAAATCTGATCTTTTAGTGTAGATAAAGTGCTACTAATATACATCCTCCAAAGGCGTGACTACTTCAGTTGAGCTCGGGAAGTATGCAGTAACACCAAAATTTGAGAAAAGCTTTAGAGCATTGAGACGAATGGTTTCGTCTCCTTTGTGGTGTCAGAAGTTCCTTATCATCGCAACCAGGGTGATCCCGTTCTTTTCCTTTTGCCTCTCCAAAGTTGTATTTTCTTTATTAAATCTGCTCTTCTGCATCCAAACCCAGCAAATGTTTGAAACAACGATAATATATATTTATATAAAAATACAGGTTACACAGATCCTCGACTGAGGATGTACAAATATTTGTAGATGAATCTGCAGGATAACCTGAAAACAAATAAAATGTCCAAGCTAGGGTTTATATAGCAGGGGCTGAGGAGCCAATCACCAACTATCGCACGGATGAATTTAACCAATCGCCTACTTCACACGAAATAGATTAAGGCAGATTGGATAGGGGTCAGAGGACACATGCGATGTCACATCGAACATTTTGACAGAACGCCCAGCTTCATTATTTTTATCGAGTGAATTCTGGCAGCACCCAGGTTCGAAGCACAGTTGGGCGGGGACGGGAAATGAGGAATAATTTTTCTAATAGTGATGATAAGATTACGAAAGTCATATATTGGGCTTTATAAAATGTTTATAATGACAAACAATTGCTTCGATTGATGAAATGTTTGGATGAGAATTTCGACGAGAATAGAACTATTTTACATTATGCTGCAGATTAGTATCATGACAAAGAATATCTATTGGAAGTTACAAAGTTACTTAGGAAGAATTTTACAAAAGGGATAAAAATGGTGAAAGCTAAAGATAAAAATGGGAAGACCGCTCTCCATTTTGTTGCTATCAATGGCCAAAAACACATGTGCAGATTCCTTGTCACGGATTGCAAGTTAAAAGTGGATGAAAAATACTAGGAAGGGATTACTGCTCTTCATCTCGCTGTTCAACATAATCTAGAGGATATGTGTAGATTACTTTTCAAGGATTTAAACTCAAAAGTGGATGAAAAGGACCGGATAGGGATGATCACTCTTCATTTTGCTGCAGTAGCTCAGCCTGCTAATATCAGCCTATGCAAATTAGTTATTGAGGACTGCAACTCAAGCATGAATGAAATGGACCGAAACGAACAAAATGTCTTGCATTTTGTCGTGAAAGGAAATGAAATTGATCTAGTCTGTAGCTTGTGTCGCTTGAGTCAAAACCAAGATGAAAACATCAATATTAACTCACAAGTCATCAGCAAGATGATTGATTCACATGACAGCAAGGGGAAGACACCTTTGCACAAAGCAACCAAATAGGGTAACAAAGACATAATGGGTGTCTTACTAGAATATTTGGAATGCCACAGCGGTAAGGGAGAAATAAAGGACTACAATGAGTCCATTAAGGAAAATTTTGTTCGTCGAGCTGACTTGGTCGGGGAGACTGCTCTTCACGAGGCGACAAGAGAAGGCCATGTAGAAGTCATGAGGTACCTTTTAGAAGATGGCGGCCTAAAAATAAGTAAAATTTAAAACTTCAAATTGGTATCAGAGCCTAGGGACAATCAACGGGCAGAGGACTGGACAAGTCACGTCGTGGCAAAGCCCCTGATAGTGAATGCCTCGCCCCCTCCTGGAAATGCCCACATTAACTACTTAGGGATCAATTTATTCTTTGCTTCCCTTGGCCAGCGGGGAGGAGTAAAGTGAGATTCGGATTCGAACGCAGGCTGCCCATCTTACTTTGGGGTTTTACATAGTTTTTGGAGTATTATCTCGGCAATCCTCGTCTCCTCTATCTTTTATGGTGTTGATGCTAAGGTTTAAGATGGTGGTATTTGTTAAATAATGGCGAAGGACATTGCTCCAAAGCATCATATCATGACCTGTATGACGAGTTTGGAAAGAATAAGTATCATGAGGGTTTGACAGGGTGAAGCCCCACCGTAGCATTGTTCTTCCACCTTCTATTCACTGTGTATGCGTAGTTGTGATTATGGGGGTGTGTTGGAAATTAATGTTAACTACCACCATCAATTCGGAGGTACCACATTGCAGAATGCACAAAACCTGGTCAAAGGCAGAATACCGCTTGTGAGAGCGTCCTACAACATTTTTGCCCATGGTATTGTGAATCTGGTTTAGGGTTTAATCAGGTTTTGGGGCCTATAAAATAATGAATGCCTCTATGTTTAGGTAATCTGGGTGCAACAACACCAGGTTCCCTGCACATCCATAGTGCAGGCCCATTCGACAGAGTATTTTGCATTCAACGATATTTTTCGCATTTGGTAGTTCATATTGCATTTGGTTGTGTATTCAGCACCATTTGGCCCTTTGTGGTCTTGTAGGCTCAGCAGAGCCGCTTCCCTTTTTGCAATTAAAATTTAGTTTTGTTTTTCTGCCCCTGTATCTCGTTTTTTTGCTTGCATGTGTATTGTCTGTAATAAGGTTTTCCGTGTTCCTGGTTTTAGTTCTTTCATGGTATAAGAGCCACTGATCCCTTAACGTAGAGACTGAAGTAGAATGACTTCCAAAAGTAACAACTTGCAGTTGCAGATACCGTGCTTCAACATGAAGAATTATGATTATTGGAGCATCCAGATGAAGATCCTGTTCGAAACTCAGGAGCTGTGGGAGTTAGTCGAGAATGGCTACCCAAAACTAAAAAATGCATCAGCACTAGCCACCCTCTCCCAATATGACAAGGATTTATTAAAGTAGGACACGAATAAGGACCAGAAGGCCCTCTTCTACATCATGCAAGTGGTCGAAGATAATATATTCCTGCGGATTGCATCAGCCACCAAGGCGAATCAGGCCTGGGGGATTCTTGCCAGCTCGTACCAGGGCACCAATAAGGTAAAGTTGGTGAAGCTGTAGATGCTCAAGAGAGAGTTCAAAAATCTACAGATGAATGAGTTCGAGTCCATGAGTGATTTCTTCACCCGGATGATGGACATTATCAACCAGATGTGGTTGAACAAAGAAATCGTGTAGAGCCAGAGAATCATGGAGAAGATTCTCAGAAGTTTGCCTGCCAAGTTTGACTCAATTGTGATTGCAATCAAAGAATCGAGGGATCTGACAATCCTCTTGATAGATGAGCTCATGGGTTCTCTACAGGCACATGAGCAGATTCTGAGCCATTCATCTCGAGCCTCTCTAGAGCAAGCATTCAAGGCTCAGGTCTCATTTTGAGATAGCGATAGACAAGAATCCCACCATGGTGCCTCTATTTATCATGGAGGAAGAGGCAGAGATAGACATGGGAAAGGCAAAAAGCAAGGAGGACGGTCAAACCCTAGCGAGGGAGAGACCAACTGTAATTTCCATCAGTAAGGCGGAAGAGACGGTTTGAAAAATTAGCAAGCTGGATCTGGTCAGAAGAATGACATGTCAAAGGTATAGTGCTATTACTATAAGAAGTTTAACCATTACATCTCACATTGTAGAAAATGGATGGCCAAGGAGAACCAATAGTAGACCCATTACACGGATGAAATCAAAAATATGGTAGGAGGAAACGTGCTGTTGACTTATAAAATTAAGGAGTTCCAGAAGAATTTTTGGTATTTAGACAGTGGGTGTAGCAACCACATGACGGGGAACAAGGAAATGTTCTCAAAACTGGATGAAATAGTCTAGTCTGAGGTGAATATGGGGAACAACAGCAAGGTTCCCATTATGGAGAAAGGAAAGATCCTCATATGCACCATGCACGATGAATAGAAGCAGATCTATGATGTCTACTATGTGCCAGGAATGAAGCACAACCTGCTAAGCATTGGATAGCTCGTGTAGAAGGGACATACGGTCCAGTTCAAAAACAAAGTATATACCATCACAGACAAGTCACATGGGCAGATCGCTACGGTGTCCATGACAAAAAATAAGATGTTTCCACTACAGATTTAGAACGAATCATTGATGTCTTTGAGTGTAGTTGTGAAAGATGATACCTGGTTGTGGCATCTCAAATTTGGTCACTTGAGCTTTAGTGGTCTGAATCAACTGCACAAGAAGCATATGGTGAAGGGTTTACCCCTGATAGAGTAGCAAAATCATTTTTATGAAGGTTTCTTAGTCGACAAACAACATAGAAATTCATTCCCTTCTAGTCAATCTTGGAGAGCATCATAACCACTAGAGTTGGTGCACTCAAACATTTACGGTCTGATGCAGACCAGCACGTTTTCTAGCAACAAATACTTCTTGGTGTTCATTGATGACTTCAGTTGGAAGACCTGGGTCTATGCCATCAAGATGAAGTCATAAGCATTTGCCAGATTCAAGGAGTTCAAGGCTCTGGTGGAGAAATAGAGCGGATATCAGATCAAGACTCTTAGGACAGGTGGTGGGGGTGAATACATGTCCAAAAAATTCCACATCTTCTGCAAGCAGCATGGAATTCGAAGGCAACTCACTACTAGATACACACCACAATAGAATGACATAGCTTAGAGGAATAACTGAACCATCATGGAGATGGCAAGCAACATGATGAAGGTGTAGACACCAAAACAACACCAATCCGATTATGTGACTACAAGCACTGACCGAATTGGCATACATACCCCCTAGGGCAGCCTCTAGAGGTTAAACAGTGGTCCTAACCACTCCTAAATCAGTTTTGGAAGGTCAAAGGTTAGTCTTGTACCTTTTTAAGCACTTTTCTCCCTATTCGTCCCACCCTAGGATGATTAGCATCCTATTCGCCCCACCCCGGGACGATTAGCAGCAATCGCTCCAGGGTGGGACGATTAGCAGGTTTGACTAGAAAAAAGTCATACCTTGACAAATGGCAGCCCAAATCCACCACCTAACTCCGCCTTCAAGGCATGGGAGTGCGAGGGAATGTTTCAAACCATGGAGGCCTCAATCAAGGAGCCCCTAATCAGGGAGGAATCTTCTCTCCCCCAAAAAGGCATAATGGTCCAAGTGGCGCCCTCGCATGCACATGCAAAGGAGACCCTTAGGTATATAAAAATGTGATCCTCCTCACCCAAAAAATAGGATAGATCTAGAGCATTTTGAGCAACGAAGTGCTCCCAAACTATACCCCCATTCCTCTTTGTGCTTCATACATCCCTAATCTCTCTCTTTTGGAAGAGAGGTTATCGGGTGAACACTAGGAGCCCAATACAGATCCAAAACCCAAGAAATAGACCACAATCCCACCCCAAACTCATCTACACAACCCCTTAGGAATTTTTGGACCCATCCCACTTAGATTGGTGTCAAAACTAGGCCCCAAACGGTGGGCATCCCACCCCCGGGTTCCCCCCAAACTACTGTAGTCCTAATCGCCCTACCCTGGAGTGATTAGAAATTTGTGCATGGTTTTATTATTGTTCTTTTTGCATTCTGCTATATCTAATATACTTATGCTGCTGTCCAAATTTCATTGCTTTCTGACATGATTTGATATGGTTTCTATCATTTTATGTGTCTACTAACCTATAGGGAGTACCTTCAGATACAAGAAAACATGGGCATAATATGCCAAATATGACCTTCTGGGTCATCTCAAAATTCTGTTTTTAGTCTAACCACAAGTTTGCAAGAGTTTTGGAGGCCTCTGGGCAGGACATTTGCAAGGTCACTTTTTGCAAGATTTACGACAACCCCCAGTGTCCCACCCCAGAGCGATTAGAAATTTGTCCATGATTTACTTACTATTATTTTTTCAATATGTCCCATATGATATCCTAATGCCTCTGTTAAATTTTTAACTCATTTTGACATGATTTGACTGTCGTTTTATTATTTTTATATACTAACTAGCTCGTAGGGCGCCCCTGTCACATACAGGAGAATCTGGGTAGGATATGCAAATTCTGAGAATCTGGGTAGTATTATAATTACATATAATGCCTAACCCATTATTTTAAGGTGATTTGGATGAGCATATGTGGGACATTGGAGCACTCACTTTGGAGAGGCCCCCGACAGGCAAACGAGCACAACGGGGCCATCCGACGCCGCTTCGATGAAAAATTAGGTGATACCAATTCTAGAAATTTTCCTTTACATTTATATATCATTTTGTAATCAATTTATCAACCTTATCACTGATATCCCACAAGCGCCAACTGGAGGCCTTGGGGATTGCATGTCTTTGTAGACATGCATATGCTATTAACGATTTGTTGTCTTTCTGTGTATAGGATCTCACCACCAGGAATACTAGAGGGGCATCAAGGAATGATGAACTCACAGACACTAGCAGTGAAAACTTTTAGCCCACCCACTTTGAATGTGGGCACGCGAAAGACATTGGAAGCGTACCATCCGATCTTGGAAGCATGGCTTCTTTCGGGCATCCATTGATGTAACAAATTGTTTCAAACATTCTGATCCCTAGAGGGGGGACATATTTTAATCCGATTAAAAGCAATATCAATAAAGGAGGCCCTGCTTTTTTTGCTCACATCTTGTTTTTGCATCATTTCCTTCATGCATTGCTCATCGCATTCGTAGGACTTAGCATCTATATCTATTTTTGTTTGCATAATATCGATACATAATTTTTCTTCAATGCTTTCAGTGGTGATCACGGTGGGACCCTGTCCCCTATTGTTAGGATCAAGTTTCTGATCCAAATTTTATGGTTTTTCTTTGTAGGTGTTACTCATTCAGGCACTGGACTACTACTCGTGTCACCCCGGGACGAATATGGATTCGTCCCACCCTGGGATGAATGCAGACCTACTATTCGTCCCACTCTAGGATGATTAGAGCTCTATGCATTTTTTGAGCAGAAACTCAGAGGCATCTGGTTTAGATAGATAAGAGGTAGGCCTTCTGAACATCCTCTGCGTTTTTCTACTTTCTGTTTCTGCAATTTTTTTTTTTTGCTTTATTTTCAGACACTTGCATAGAAAGGTTAAGTAGTTTGTTTTCCTTTCTTGCAATAAAGAAAAATAAAATAAAAACATAGAGTAAATTAAATGGAAGGAACTTGATTAGGAATGCATTTTTTCTCTGGTTTGCTTGTATGATACTTGCACAAATGGCAAGTCTTCATTGTAGGTTTTAGTTCTAGTTAGGTTTTGTGATTTCCTTTTCGCTACTAATTGTATCTGAAAGATAAAACGTACTTTAAAACATTGCATTAGTGAAAATCTTCTTTTATTGTATGTTTTATTTCTTTACACAATTAAAAGGAACCACACACAACTAATAAAATTAACATCAAGGAGTTGGTCTTAATACCCCAACACTTGATCAAGACCAACGGTGGGTTTCATCACCACCTTGGCTTGGATTTTGTATACATATACCCCGATCGTGACTGTTGCTAGACGTAAATCCTGATGAAAGCTGACCAAGTGTAGTGGGGGTGATTCCCCGTGCATGAGGATAAGTCTTCTAAGGTAGGTGTCAAAAATAGAGCGATCCCCCTTCCGTACCACCTATGTTCCACTTACTATTCTGCTCTCACGTACCAAAATTTTCCCTCACGTAAGGGCGGGTATATTGAGAGGTTCAGTATAACGGCCTAGCAATGGTATATTGAAGGGGCGACCATTTTGGAGATACAAGAGCCCTCATTATGCATGTATAACAAAGTTTTCTTTACAAGAGTTCCATAACAAAAATCAAACACACTGAATCAGATCTAGGACACACATTTAATCTATAAACAAGATAATCATTGATTTGTTTGTGTGGTCCCCTTTTGTTTGATATAGCATAAAAATTGTAAAGGAGATAAAAATATACATATCTTTTTAGAAAAACCATCACCATGGTGTATACCCGTATCCAAGCCCAATCATAGGTAGAATTTGCAAAAAGTATACAAGGAGGCACAAGTCGCATCTGTTATAGCCCCAAGGACTTGGTTATACAACCTTGGTAGCCTGACCCACAACATAGTCCACACTATACCACTACAGAATAGGACTATAGAGAGACCCCTTTGAGGGGCACTCTCATTCAACACAGACCCTCTCAAGAGGAGTACACACATGGGAAGGCCACCTTAGACACTCATTATGAGTGGCCACTGCGCGATGAAGTGCTAGAGCAGCATAGGGTTCATAAGGAGGGCCCACACGATTATATCATTCCTCCTCCACCCCTCATTATTGTTAGAACTAATAGGTAAAATCTAGAGTGCAAGGCTCTTCAGATAGGGTGAGCCAACTCCGCTCGTCCCTTTCACATGTATGAAAGGGAGCATGAGGAAAACTAGTATATTCCTCAAGAGCAATACACCGTGCGGGAGCAATGCGCCTCCGCACCTGCTGATTATCAAAATCACCTATTGAGGCCAGAGCCTTGGGTGAATGCTTCTAACCTCGACAGAGGAAAGCGACCCATAGAGATCTCCAATCACCACAACCGAGATAGATATGTAGGGGATGCATCTAGGCCTCCTAGACCTAGGACGATGGAACAAATCGACTTGGCATTTGCCAAACATACCGCCCGCCAAGCACAAATCACACATCTTAGGCAAGATCAGCAGTAGTTAGAAAAACTGTATCATCTTAACAAAGAGCGTATTCAACGCCAGACAGATGAGTTGTTCCAAAACACTATACATGAGAGGATTCCAACCCCTCGCACGCATAAGACAAAATTTTATGAGAGGCACAAACCCTTAGTACAAGACAGGTCTCCACAAACTTATCAAGCGTTGCCTCCAAGACCTCCTAGATCTGAGCGGGAGCCCACTCCTAGAACCAATGATGGGAGCCTTCCTCGGGCACCCGTCCATGTTTATAAGTCATGCCCAAAAACTCCTCATGAGGCCTATGAGGAATTTGAGCGAGAAGAAGAGCGAGCTAAAATGCCCTACCAAGGTAGGGGGGCGCTATCTGGCTACCCCTCCATAGGCCTCAAGGTCCTCACAATTCACAACGGGAACAAACCAAAGAAGAGGAAATCAAATCCTCTGATGCATACAAAGCACTGCTAGAGTGCTTAGATTCTGTGGAGACTAAGACTTCAGGGCCCCAAAAGCCCACCTTATGCCAACTTCGCAGTCACCCTGTGCATCCCTCAATTTTGGCACCCCCATACCCCGACCCCTTCAAAGTGCCTCAATTGGAAATTTTTAGAGGGGATGAGGATACCCAAGAGCATGTAACAAGGTTCCTGATTCAATGCTTTAGCATTCAGGACAATGATACATTGCTTTTGATAACGTTTATAACCATGTTCACAGGCCCTGCCTCATATTGGTTTATCCAGTTACCGAAGCATAGCATCAATAATCTAGACCAGCTAGTGGACACATTCCTTGAATGTTTTGCCTTCAACACTAAGAAGAAGGCATCCTTAAGCGACCTAGCTAGCCTTAAGTAGTATGATGATGAGACCATAGCTTCTTATGGGAATCGGTGGAGGACATTACTTTCAAATCTACCTTACCTCCCTCCCATAGCAGACATGACTCAAATGTTTTCAAAGAGTTGCTTAAGTTTGATCTCCATGCTATTGCAACTGCAACAATATGCCACCCTCGAAGAAGCCCTGGTGCAAGCCAGGATAATTGAGGAGATCAAAATACAAGACGACGAGATTGCCAAGCCATGCAAGAAAGAGTGGCCCAAAAATGCTAAAATTGGGCCCACGCAACCGAAACCCGCCGCGGTCAATCAGGTTGCCATAACTATACCAAAGCCTATACGAATGACACATCCCCCAAAGGCTAATTATCAGGCAGCTCCTCTTGATAACTATGAAAAGGAAAATCATAAACAAGAGCAAAATCAGAAGCGTCACCCTAGGCAACAATTCACACAATTCATGGAGTCTAGAGACTCCTTGTTTGACCGCTTGTTCACGGCAAACCTGATAAACTTGTCGGAAAGTCGACCCATAGACCCCAACATGCCAAAACCCAAGGGCTATAGGGAAGACTTATATTGTAGGTTTCACCGGTAGAAAGGACACAAAATCTCCACTTATTGGAAATTAAAACACTTAGTGCAGGATTTGATAGACAACAAGACGCTCGCGATAGATAGTTTTGTAGCATTGAGCAACCAACAGATGGAGGTCTTCAAAGACCCCCTGCCTGCATGATATGCAAGAAAATACTTTACAAGTGAACGAGGTAACACAAAACTGACCCATGCAAGGATACGTAGGGATGATAAGCATCATGACACGGAACAAAAGATACCCAAACATGGCTGCACCCGTTGTAGCTACAAGAGATGTTTCGTCAATGTTACAACCTCCACAACACCCTACGCAACCTCCCCCACCTAGACCAGTGGCCACGATTCGGACTAAAGTTACTCAAATTTTAAGGACCACATTGGCTAGGCTCTCCATTTATGAGCTCATCCAACAATCACCGCCCCATTGGGAGGCTCTGATGGAGATACTCAAAGCCATTGAGCTACAACCCCATGAAGCCAATTATTTCAATAATTTCATGGGACATGTGAGACAATGCACAGAACCAGTCATAACCTTCAGGGAAGATGAACTAAAACTGGTGACTAGTGATATGGTGGATCCACCCCTGCATGTCATTGTGCAGGTCAACGGGATTCCATTCAAGAGGATGTTGTTGGACACTAGCTCATCTAGCAACATAATCATGATGACGGCATTAAAACACCTTAAGCTACCAACATCCCACATTGTGGCGTCCACTTACACTCTTTGAGCATTCAACAATGCGTTATGCTCGACGGTTGGCACAATTGTCCTACCCATCCAAGTAGGACAAAAGACCATTCCTACGTTGTGTCACATCCTTGAGGGTGATATGGCCTACAATATCTTGCTAGTTCAGCCTTGGATCATGGACATGAAGTGTGTCCCTTCGATAGCCCATCAATGCCTCAAATACACATACGAAGGGCAAGTACATGTAGTACTAGCAGACTTAGAGCCCTTTAAGTTTTGTAATACGATGTAGCTGATGCCACAATCGACCCTCCCATCGATACATTTTGAATTTCAATTGAATCCGTCCACATAGGGTCTAATTCTACCTACATCCTTGCTGTTGAGTCCCTCAACTCACCAACCTGGCCCATATTCATCATTTTTTCCTTCACCAACAATGCCACCTATGATGGCCACACTAAAGGAAAATGGGAAGAAGCCCCTAGAGGAGGTACCACCATTAGTCTCAACCATCTCTACCAAAGATGTGCCTAGCCAAATGGAAGTCGAGACACCTGGCTCACCCAACATGGAGTGGACTCAGGGAGAACTCCCATTCCCTCCCCCTCAACCACCGATGATTACCATCAAGATGGCCAATACGGGCCTGGGGGAATACCTAGTGTGGAATGTTGTGGTAACACTCGCGCTCGAATCCATGCAAGACATGGGGAGACCTTGCCTCCCCATCAGCACTATCGTCCCTTTAGGCTACCCACCAAATTAGACCAGTTTTGTATATGGGGGCCTCGAGAATGGCATTGAACCCTACCTACAGGAGGAAGAGGATGAAGAGCCATTTGCTGAGAATGTTGACTATTTGTACAACCCAAAATTCACCTTAAAATACCTAGAAAAATGTAATTGGCATGGATATGGATTGGGTAGATACGAACAAGGAATACGCATTCTTTGTCAACTGAGATACCAGATGCCATATGATAAATCAGGAGTAGGGTTCAAACACCCTTTGCCCCTCGAAATCTTGGTAGAAACCATGAAAGGCCTAGGTCTAGGCAACAGGGATGGGTTGGCACAAGATCCATATGCCAATCCCAACACAACATACACATTGAGGGATTATCTGCCATTGTTAACAACAAACCTTTCTAACCTCAACAACCCCTCCCTTTTGATCGAGAAAGGGGAAAGTTCAAGAAGTAACCTCCAAGAGGGATATGAACAAGATCAAGGGGGGTCTTTTGAAGATGAGTTAGATTATGAGGTAGCACCTTGGGACCCTTTTGAGTCCGATAAAAATCACTCGCAGGTGACACCCATTGACGACTATCAGGAGAACTTCTTGGCAATGTTCCCCTTTAATGTTCCAATCGGGCAATTGCTACCTCCAGAGAATCCACGCCTCCCGTAAAGAGCAAAACAACCCAGAAGGGACCAAATCAACTTTCTTGAACAAAAAAAGCCTCCCATGTCGGCCATAAGGCCAAGTGATCCACCGGAGGAAGAAGATCCAAATATCTTCTTCAACATCGACTATTTGCGTGCTAGATTTCTGGTTTTCGTAGAGAGTGAGGATAGTGATCAATAAATGCCTAGTGGGAGGCTATACCAGCCAGAGGGGCACATAGTTGTCAGATCCAATGAAGGCCTATGGATCTTCGATAGCGACTATGAGGATGAGACTGATATGGCATACCTCAACCATATGAGGCAACAGGAATACCCCATAGACATCGATGACATGTTTGAACATCTAAATATGGGACCAAGGCATAGATGGCATTTAAACCAAGTACAGTTAAACCAAGTGCTTCATCCACCACTTCGATCATACAAGGAGCACCTCCCACCCAGAGACCCTACAGGGCCATCAATGCCAAGGGCAGACCCTGTCCTTCTATCTGCACATAGGGTCGATCCTTTTGTACCAATATCCATAGAGCCAGATCCAGGGTACAAGGATCACAAAGGATATCTGAATCAACACCCACGCGGAAATGGAGACCAAATTCATTCCATCAACATGATATCCATTGATTTAACCACCCCCATCCGTAATCCAATCCATCCAACATGACCATTATATCTAGACCTAGATGCCATAGACTGGGATCGCGCTAACTCACCACCATCCCCATCAGAGTACTGGCCTTGCGGTGAGATGTTTCATTTCACCCCAAGACAGACTCAGGATATCTTCCATGCTGAATAGGAACCTAACATTCCCAATGCAGATCTAAATTTAGCAAATGATATCTACCTGATCCCAACTCCACACCAATTGGAGGACGGGTCCCACATGTCAGTCGAAGAGATGATTGACATAGACATCGGTTCTGATCCAATGAATCCGCAAATCATCAAGCTGGGGGTAATTTTATCCCCCGAAGAGCAAGCCGATTACATTGCCCTTCTCAAATAGAAGAAGGAGGTTTTTGCATGGTCCTACAAAGACATGTCGGGGCTAGAACCGTAGCTAGTCACGCATAACACTTGATCCGACAGTCAAGCCAGTCAAGCAAAAGCTATGTAAGATGCACCCAAAAGTGGCCTTAATGGTAAAATACGAGCTACAAAAGTTGTTGGATGTACAGTTTTTCATCTGCGTAGATTACCCAGCATGGATGTCCAACATGGTATCCATCAAAAAGCCTAACGGGAGGATTCGCATATGCACCGATTTTCAAGATTTAAACAAAGTAAGTCCCAAGGATGATTTCCCCTTGCCTAGCATCGACACATTGGTAGAAGCTACAATAGGCCATGAAATGCTTTCCCTCATGGATGGTTTCTCAGGATAAAACCATATTCGTATCAATCCTGATGATCAACTAAAAACGGCGTTCACAACACCTTGGGGTACATTTTGTTATAAGGTCATGTTGTTCGGCCTTAAAAAAGCTGGTGCCACCTACCAACGCGCTATGACATACATCTTCCACGATCACATGCATAAAACTTTGGAAGATTATATGGATGATTTGTTGGCCAAATCTCTTTTGCGCAAAAATCATCTCAATGACTTACGCAAGGTCCTTGATCGCCTCATCGAACACAAGGTTAGGCTCAACCCCAAGAAGTGCGTATTTGGTGTCACATCTAAAAATCTCTTGGGTTTCATAGTCTCAAAACAAGGCATTGAGGTAGATCCAAATAAATTCAAGGTAATCCTTGAAATGCTTCCCCCAACCACCATCAAGTAGCTCAGAAGCTTGCAGGGTAATGTCACGTCGATCAAGCGCTTCATAGCACAGTTATGTGACAAGTGCCGACCCATGAATAAATTATTACACAAAGGGGTAGCATTTCATTGGGATGACGAGTGCCAGTCAACCTTCGATGACATCAAAAAATACTTGGATTCATCGCCAGTATTAGCACCACCTAGACCAGAAGTGTCATTCTATTTATACATCTTAGCTACTGAGGTGGCACTTGGCGCCATGCTAGCCCAAAAAAATGAATTACACAAAGAACAGGCTAATTATTATCTTAGCCGCACCCTGGTTAGTTATGAACTTAACTATGCATACATTGAGAAGCTATGCTTGGCGGTGGTATTTGCCACCAAAAATCTATGCCATTACATGCTGAGCAATACGACATATGTTGTGTATAAGGAGAATCCATTGCAGTACATGATGAGTCATACTTATCACAGTAGTCGCATGACAAAATGGATCATGTTGTTGACGGAGTTTGAAATCGAATTCATCGGACAAAAGTCCATCAAAGGTCAAGTCATCACTGATCAAATAGAAGAGGATCCTCTCGAAAATGATCAGCCTCTGACCATAGAGCTGCCCGATGATGGGGTCTTCCATGTCTCAGAATTGCAAGATTCTGATGAGCCTAAGTCACAAGCCGACGTAACCTTATTTTTTGATGGTTCTAAATGTGAGAAAGGGGGTGGCACAGGAATCATGTTTTTCACACCGCAAGGGGCTCTAATGCCTTTATCATTTAAACTTGATTTCTTGTGCACAAATAACAATGCTAAATATGAAGCCTTGCTCATAGGTCTTCAGACAGCCATCACCATGAACATCAAATGCTTGAATATCTTTGGTGATTCGCTGTTAATTGTCAACCAAGTGAAAGGGGTATTCCAATGTAAATGCCTAGTTCTGCAGGCCTAAAAAGCCCTTGTGGATAAAATCCTGGCAAAGCTTGAATGGTATGACATCGAGGCACTCCCTCAATCATCGAATCATTTTTCAGAAACTATGGCCTCCTTGGGGTCATTAATCCCATAAGATATTTCTGGTGAAATGACAACCATTCAAGTCAAAATGTTATCGCAATCCGTGATGGAGCATGCAAGCTCTGACATAACGCCAGGAATCCACCTGATCTACATTGAACCATCTTAGGATAGGTTCTCTCGAATCCATGATAGTCTGAATCACGCCAACTGGGGGTCTTTGTTCTCTCCAACCCCTCTTAATAGCAACACAACGCTATTTTTACAAGTTCTTTCCCACTTAGCTTTTGCTAGGGATGAACTTCAAGAGGGATCGACCGTTCATACCATTGAGGCTTTTGATCAGCAGGATTGGTACACACCCATAAGAGATTATCTCAAGTTAGGTAGCTTCCCACTTGGATTGCCGCACGTCACGAAAATATCATTCAAACAAAAAGCGATAGAACATGTCTTGCTAGGAGATATTTTATATCATCGAAGCTACGAAGGAATCCTCCTCCGTTGCTTGGACCAGTAGGAGTCCACTTGGGCGATCACCCAAGCGCATGATGGTACATGCAGTGGCCACTTCAGCGGTATGGCCATCGCAAAGCGCATTCTTCGCATGGGCTATTATTGGCCATCTTTAGAGCGAGATTGTTGCGCATATGTGCAGAAGTGCGTGAAGTGTCAACACCATGCTAACTTGACACACATACCTTCTCAGGCCTTGCATTCGATCCAATCGGATTGGCCATTTTCATAGTGGGGCTTAGATCTCATAAAAAAGATCTCCCCTGCGTCGTCAGGTCGTCACACGTTTATCATAACGGCCACAAAGTACTTCACTAAGTGGGTGGAAGCAATTCCGCTTACCTCTACGACTGGGCCCCGCATTGTGGAGTTCATTTTACATAACATCATATGTCATTTTGGTATTCCATCCAAGATCATCTCGGATAATGGGACGTCATTTAAGAACAAATATGTGCGTGCTTTGACAACAAAGTACAAAATTCAGCACAGTTTTTTGACACCCTATTATCCGTAGGTAAATGGGCAAGTATAGGCGTCAAAAAAAATGCTAGTTGCCATCCTTAAAAATATAGTCGTAGATAGTCATAAGGATTGGCACGTCCAAATACCACTTGCCCTATGGGCTTATCGCACTAGCATTCGGACGCCCACTAGGGCAACTCCATTTTCGCTAGTGTATGGCTCCGAGGCAGTCATGCCTCTCAAGTTGGAAATACCCTCCCTGTGCATATCAATGCAAGAGTTCATCGATGATGGCACTACATGATAGGCTCGGTTAGACCAGCTTACGTTACTCGACGAACAACGCGTCAATGCTCTCGAGCATTTACGTATCTATCAAGAGCGACTTAAGAAAGCATACAACATGAAAGTTCACCTGAGGGACTTTCAAGTCGATGACCTGGTCTTAAAAGAGAACCAACAAAATTCTAACTTGCCGCCCCATTTAAGGGACAAGTTCATAGAAAATTGGTTAGGTCCTTATGTAATCGATAGTAAAATAGGACGTGGAACATACCGGCTCGCCTCTCTTGAAGGAATCAAGGAACTAGAACCCTTGAACATCAGTCATTTGAGGCCATTCAACATTTAGAGAGCCATGGCCCACTCTAAAAGCTCCAAGGGTTCCCAAAATCGCTTGGTCAACCAAAAATGCCCCAAAGGTATCTATAATCCCTTTGGTCAAACCAAAAGCTCCAAGGATTCCCGCAATCGCTTGGTCAACCTAAAATGCCCCAAAGGTATCTATAATCCCTTTGGTCAAACCAAAAGCTCCAAGGGTTCTCACCATCGCTTGGTCACCCAAAATGCCCCAAATGTATCCATAATCCCTTTGGTCAAACCAAAAGCTCCAAGGATTCTCGCAATGGCTTGGTTAGCCAAACGCCCCAAAGGTATCCATAATCCCGTTGGTCAAACCAAAAGCTCCAAGGATTCCCACAATCGCTTGGTAAACCTAAAATGCCCCAAAGGTATCTATAATCCCTTTGGTCAAACCAAAAGCTCCAAGGGTTCTTGCCACCGCTTGGTCACCCAAAATGCCCCAAAGGTATCCATAATCCCTTTGGTCAAACCAAAATCTCCAAGGATTCCCGTAATTGCTTGGTCAACCTAAAACGCCCCAAAGGTATCCATAATCCCTTTGGTCAAACCAAAAGCTCCAAGGGTTCTCGCCACCGCTTGGTCACCCAAAATGCCCCAAAGGTATCCATAATCCCTTTGGTCAAACCAAAAGCTCCAAGGGTTCCCACCGCTTGGTCACCCAAAATGCCCCAAAGGTATCCATAATTCCTTTGGTCAAACCAAAAGCTCCAAGGGTTCCCACAATCGCTTGGTCAACCAAAAATGCCCCAAAGGTATCTATAATCCCTTTGGTCAAACCAAAAGCTCCAAGGATTCCCGCAATCGCTTGGTCAACCAAACGCCCCAAAGGTATCCATAATCCCTTTGGTCAAACCAAAATCTCAAAGGGTTATCGCCACCGCTTGGTCACCCAAAATGCCCCAAAGGTATTTATAATCCCTTTGGTCAAAACCTCCAAGGATCCGTAAGAATCACTTGGTCCACACCCATTCGGGTTAAAACACCATAACAAATATTCAAAAACAACATATAATCAAAAATAACAAAAAAAATTGCATCTCACTTTCATGCATAATCTTAAAAAAAAAAAAAAAAAAGCTGCATTAGGCATCACATACACACAGCATATTTGCTGGTCATACATGTCAAACGCACCATAGACTGTAATTACTCGGCAATTCCATCATTTTCCACATTTGTCCATTTTGTAAATGATCCAACAAGAATAACGTCGTCTAATTTTCTCCATATCATAGTCAGTTGTCTTCTGATGTCTTTAGGGTTTTCAAAATTCAGTCGTCTTTAGATTTCTATTCAAATGTTGTACAAATTTAGACCAATTTTTACAAGGTAGAGTTTTACTTGGATCACGCCTTGTTACATAGCATCCCAACACAAGCTTAAAACACATAAAAATTCCCAAGTTGTGTGAACGAAAGACGAAACCTACAAAGTGGTCTAGGGGACCTTGAGCAAAAATTTTATCCTTCTCATCCCCCTGTGCGAATGGTTCAAGAATTCTATGAATTGACAAAAGAACAAGCTCTTCCGCATACAATTCCCCAAAATAAATAGTGGTTTTCACCACTATCAAAAATTCCAAAGACCCTTGATCCCTAAATTCGTAAGGATTCGTACTACACGTCCTTGAGAAGGATGGGTAGTCATCCCCAAGGCCTAAAGGATCAATACCATTCCAAAGAAAAACCCCAAAAGTTCACCATCAAAAATCTCAAACACATTTTATCCCCAAAGTCGTAAGGATTCATACTACACGCCCCTGATAAGGATGGGTAGTCATCCCCAAGGCCTAAAGGATCAATACCATTCCAAAGCAAAATCCCAAAAGTTCACCATCAAAATTCCCAAACACCTTTGATCCCCAAAGTCATAAGGATTCGTACTACATGCCCCTGAGAAGGATGGGTAGTCATCCCCAAGGCCTAGAGGATCAATGCCATTCACAAGCCAAAAATACCACAAGCTCAACTTTGAAATCAAAATTCAAAATCTAAATCTTCAAAAAGCAACAATAAAAAATAACAGTGGTTATCACCACTACTCAAACCCCTTGCTCAAGAGAAGAAGAAAAAAACTCAAAATAAATAGTGATTTTCATCACTATATGTGAGAGCAAGTATCCCAACAAATTGAACAACCGAAAGACGTCTGAGCTTGAATCCCTGGAATTCTCAGCATTTGAAAAACCATTTAGGTGATCCTCATTATGGGTTTGGTGGATAGCCTACCTAGCAATGGCGGTATCCTAAACACATGACGATATGTCTATCACATTAGCTTTGCGTGTGTAGACCAATGTTTGCATGCGGACGAGCTAGCTTATGGTATCCTAGAGTGCGTCATAGATTAATCTTACTAAATACAACAAAGGAGTTAGTGGAGCTAATTAGGTGATCCTCGGTATAGGTTTGGTGGACAGCCTACCTGGCACTGGCGATATCCTTACGAATACCACATCAACGAACTCAATCGCACACACAGGGATGTGAAATAACTTGGTCAAACTCAAGTTTGATTCGTACCTTGTTCGAAAGTCTTGTAAGATAATGTACAGTCTTGACTAGTTAATTAAAACATCCGAGTCTTAGAAAAACCTTAATGACATTCTAAAACAATTGTTGTATATTTCATTACTTACATCACCATCAGAAAATACAAAACAATTATTACAAATGCAAAAGTTATTTCATAAAGCAATCACATAGTACAGAAAGCCAGTAAATCTTGTACAGTCTATGGTGCCACCGCCTGTATACCAACAAATCATTCCATCCATTCCATATGCATACATCTATATCATATAGTTAAAATCATCCGCAATCATAATAGCATATGCATACATCAACATAAATAAATGTGCATAAAGAACAATAAACCATGACAAGTATATAATCAAACCAAAAAGAGTCATGTATATATATCAAGTCAAAATGCCCTCAGGCTACAATAAGAAGGTCCTTTGACCTCACAAAAATCAAAAACTCAAAATCCCCAAAGCCTAGGGAGTCGGCCACCATGATCACATAGGATCGGTGTGACTGGAAATACCCCCAATAGTATGGGTCCTATGGGACCATTCAGGGTGGCTACTGCCAGCCCTCGCACCCTGCCCACCAACACTATCCTCACCTAGCCACCTGTGATGAGATGATGCAGAATGCTCAGTCTCACTACCTCTCGTATGGTGTGATGAACCACCTCCATCAAGCATAGACAACTATCCATCGAGGTGAACAACCTCTATCTCTAAATCTACTCAGTATCGACCCCACTCCATATCTCGTTGGCGATACACAACCAATGCACTATCCCGTTGTGCCAACTGAGTCCGCAGGAGATCCCTCTCTTGCGTTACCTCCACCAAAGCATCTTTATGCTCCTCCTCCCATCTCCGTAGGAGACCCTCCAATCGTGCTATCTCAGCACGAAGCCCAGCATCCACATTCCCTAAGATAGCCTGAGGCATGGGCACCTCCGAGATGGCCTGCTACTCTGGCACCCACTTCTTCGGGACATCCTGTACATTCGGCTACTTAAAAACTACCAAATCGTCTCCATCGTCGATGAAGTCATCGACCTTCACCATGTCAGCATCATCAAACGGAGCCCTCCAACCCTCCACCGGTGCCTCTGCACCCTCACCTCCTGCTGCTATAGTATTCATGCCTCCTAGAGGCCCCTCACTCCGCCATCATCGCATAATACACCATCGGTCATACTTTGCAGTCACCCCGACATCATCTATGTCGGGTACATCAATAACTGCATAAGACCCCTCACCCAACTGCTCAACTATAGGCTAAACTAGAGTCCTCTTGTCACCATGATGTCGATAGATCAAGGGATCACCAGGTAATCCCTGGCGCACCCTAAACTACCACGTCACCCGGACATATGGGAAGTACTCCTGCTCTGTCCCGTGCCACCCAATCAACCATCTACCCCTGTGCACACGTCGGAGCCACTCTCCAGCCTAAGTCTAGGCTAGACAGTCTCAATACGGTCGCCAAAACACCTGCCCTTGTGCTAGACGAGAGAAGGCATTAGTATAGTGACCTACGTCACCTACCCACTATCGACTGTGTCCATGCTCCTCTGACCTCCACCATAAATCATAATACTCAATTTCATGATCCACCATCTTACCTCAGGTGGTCCAAGGCAAACCCTACGACTGCTCCACAACTATGTGTTGCCACCCCAGCACTGCAAGAGATAGCTGCACCCGATCCCCTTCCAATTCTGACAGCGGACCTCGTATAGCTCATCGTACAACTGTGCCAATAACGTCTAATCCCATCTCATAATAAGTGGAGCTGATGTAGGACACTCCACCAAAGTGAAAACCAACTCAAGCAGGTTCCAAGGGAACCTCGCACCTGAGGATTCAGGAAGTAGCATATTGGAGATGAGGGTTATGATCAAAGCATGCCACACCTCTAATACGCCCTTCTGCATCCACCACCACACAAGAATACCGCCTATCTGGAAGTTAGCCTCTGCCTTCTCCACCCCCCTCTCCACCATCGGACCAAAACATAGTGTCAATATCGTTGTCTGTTGGTCCCGGTGGGTCGTCTGGATAGGTAGTCCATCTATCGAAATCCATAGAATCCGATACACATACTCCAGAGTAACAGTCATCTCCCCTATTGGGAGATGAAAAGTGTTGGTGCGGGGATCCCACAGATTGATCAGGGTAGTCAAATATGCCCGATCCCCCACCACAGGATCCAGACGTGTCATGTGCTTGAGCCCAAGGGCATCAAGCCACTCCCAATCCACAATTGTAAGGGCATCCCATGCATCAGAGAAAACAGTCAGCTGGCGGTACCGACTCTTCACAACCTGAAACAACAAAATAAAACAAAAAAATATATATAAAGTACATACTTAACATAAACAAAAACATTAAAATAAAATTTTACATCAACAACAGCATACATAAAAAAACTGTACAATCAACAAAAAACAAAAAAAATCATATTAGGGTTTCAACATTAATGTGAACGCAAACAAAATAAAATAAAAAAATATTAGGGTTTCAACCTTAATATGGAAAAAACAAAAACGAAATAAAACATATTAGGGTTTCAACCATAATATGAACAAAAACAACAAAATAAAGCGAAAAAACATTTTATATGTGAGTTTTTATAAAACACGCACGAATAACAGGCAGAGAGAAGGAACATCATACCGGTCTCGCCTCGGCTCCTCCACTTGAAGATCCGGTTCTCACACTCATGATGTCCGTGAAATTTCAGCAGCGCTCCGCTACGCACACGCACTCCTCCTCACTACTCCAAATCGCCAAGAAAAAAATATTGCAAATGAACCCAAAACCTAGTTTTGGTCCTTATATAGGTTGTTAGGCCTGTAATCGTTCCACCCTAGGATGAGCACTCTAGTTAGTGCTCGTCCCACCCTGGGACGATTACAAAATTGGTATTCGTCCCACCCTAGGACGATTACAGAGCAATAAATAAAGAAACAAAAAATGCATCCAAAAAATGCACCAAAAACAACAATAAATCTGTCGAACAAAGGTGAATTTGCACCTGACATTAATGGCATGAAAAAATATCGTCGGGGTCACAAATACTCACTATCCTACTCCCTAATAAGGCTAGCATAGCCGGACCGCTCCACGGGAAGGAGGATTTTTGATAATTTCTACCCCAATAGGCGTCAAAAGAAAAGGGTCAAAACCCACCAAAAATAGGTTCGATGGTTGGAAAACTGCAATAAGTGTTCAACAAAAAACAACTGAAGGCACCCTAACAAACATCATCTTGGGTCAAGCGACTCGTCGCTTTTCTCATTTTTGGTCATTCCCTCATCGATTCGTCGCTTGAGGGGGTAGTCACACTTAGTCACCAATCAACAAATACACACCCAATCAAGGAAATGGTATGCATTCAAAGAATCATTGACAAAGACAATCATGCTCCTGCTTGGGGCAGCAAACAAGCAATAATCACAAGCTAAACAAACACTTGGCATTCTGGAAGCATGAAGAAAAGGTTCCTTGGATAAAAGATTGCGCCCTTTGCCTATTCATGATTGAACAATGTCCAAGATCAAGTACACCTCACTGAAAAAGGTTACACTTGAGTTAAGTTCCTTAGCTTGTCAGAAGTAAGGATTCAAGAATGCGTGCCCTTTCCATACTTGGGGAATCAAAAGTTGGTTAGGTTACTCAGAAACCCTAACCATTAAGTGCTTTGGTCATCTATTTTTTCTCAAAGACTGCGCCACACACAGTGCATCCCAAAAAGGGGTATTTGTAGACACCAAAACAGCACCAATCCGATTATGTGACTCCAAGCACTGACCGAATTGGCATACATACCCCCTAGGGCAGCCTCCAGAGTTAAACAGTGGTCCTAACCACTCCCAAATTAGTTTTGGAAGGTCAGAGGTCAGTTTTGCACCTTTTTAAGCATTTTGCTCCCTATTCGTCCCACCCTGTGATGATCAACATCCTATTCGCCCCACCCCGGGATGATTAGCAACAATTGCTCTAGGGTGGGACAATTAGCAGGTTTGACTGGAAAAATTTCAAACCTTGACAAATGGCAGCCCAAATCTGCCACCTAACTCTGCCTTCAAGGCATGGGAGTGCGAGGGAACGTTTCAAACCATGGAGGCCTCAATCAAGGAGCCCCTAATCAGGGAGGAATCTTCTCTCCCCCAAAAAGGCATAATGGGCCAAGTGGTGCCCTCGCATGCGCATGCAAAGGAGACCCTTAGGTCTATAAAAATGTGAGCCTCCTCACCCCAAAAATAGGACAGAGCTAGAGCATTTGGAGTAAGAAGTGCTGCCAAACTATACCCCCATTCCTCTTTGTGCTTCCTACATCTCTAATCTCTCTCTTTTAGAAGAGAGGTTATTGGGTGAACACTAGGAGCGCAATCCAGATCCAAAACCCAAGCAATTGGCCACAATCCCACCCAAAACTCGTCGACACAACCCCTTAGGAAGTTTTGGACCCATCCCAATTGGATTGGTGTCAAAACTAGGCCCCAAACGATGGGCGTCCCACCCTCGGGCGTCCCCCAAACTGTTGCAGTCCTAATCGCCCCACCCTGGAGTGATTAGAAATTTGTGCATGGTTTTTTTACTATTATTTTTGCATTCTGCTATATCTAATATACTTATGCTGCTGTCCAAATTTTATTGCTTTCTGACATGATTTAATCTGGTTTCTATCATTTTATGCGTCTACTAACCTACAGGGAGCGCCTTCGGATACAAGACAACCTGGGTATAATCTGCCAAATCTAACCTTCTGGGTCATCTCAAAATATTTTTTTTAGTCTAACCAGAAGTTTGTAGGAGTTTTGGAGGCCTCTGGGAAGGACATTTGCAAGGTCAGTTTTTGTAGGATTTTTGACAGTCCCCAAAGATCCCACCCCAGAGCGATTAGAAATTTGTGCATGATTTCCTTACTATTATTTTTACAATATGTCCCAGATGATATCATAATGCCTCTGTTAAATTTTGAACTCATTCTGACATGATTTGACTGTCATTTTATTATTTTTATGTACTAACTAGCTCGTAGGGTGCCCCTGTCACATACAGGAGAATATGGGTAGGATATGCAAATTTCGAGCATCTGGGTAGTCTTAGAATTACATATAATGCCTAACTCATGATTTTAATGTGATTTGGATGAGCATAGGTGGGACATTGGAGTGCTTGCTTTGGAGAGGCCCCCGACGGGCAAATGAGCATAACGGGGTCGTCCGACATCGCTTCGATGCAAAATCAGGTGATACCAATTCTAGAAATTGTCCTTTATATTTAAATATCATTCTATACTCAATTTATCAACCTTATCACTGATATCCCATAAGCGCCCGCTGGAGGCCTTAGGGATTGCATGTCTTTTTAGACATGCATATGCTATTAACGATTTGTTGTCTTTCTGTGTGTAGGATATTGCCACCAAGAATACTATAGGGGCATAAAGGAATGACGAACACATGGACACAAGCGATGACAACTTTTAGCCCGCCCACTTCGAATGTGGGCATGCAGAAGATGCTACCGTCCGAACTTGGAAGCGCTGTTTCTTTTAGGCATCCATTGATGTAACAAATTGTATCAAACATTTGAGCCCTAGAGGGGGGATGTATTGTAATCCTATTAAAAGTAATATCAATAAAGGAGGCCCCACTTTATTTTCTCACATCTCGTTTCTGCATCATTTCCTTCATGCATTGCTCATCGCATTCGTAGGACTTAGCATCTATATCTATTTTTGTTTGCATCATATCGGTACATAATTTTTCTACAATGCTTTTAGAAGGCGAAGGGATTACTGCACGAGTTCTAGGCAGAGGCTGTAACATGTGCAGTCTACCTGCTGAATAAACGTCCCACCAAAAGTGTGAAGGACAAAATCCCTCAGGAGGCCTGGAGCGATGTGAAGCCAAGTGTGGCTCACTTACGTGTGTTCGGGTGCATTGCTTATGCACATGTTCCAAAATAGAAGCAATAGAAGCTGGATGATAGAGCTGAGAAGTGCATCTTCACAGGTTACAGTGATCAAGCGAAGGCATACAGGCTGTACAATTTGATGATGAAAAAGCTCATCATCAGTCGTGATGTTAAGTTCCTGGAAGATGAAGCCTGGAACTGGAAATCGAAGACTAGCCAGCCTCAGCCAGCAGTTGTGGAGTCTATTAACCTAGAGGAGGGCAATGTGCAACCCCCTGCAATCTCAAGTAGTAGCAGCGATGCCAGCAACAACACAACCTCACCATCTTTGATGCCTCCACTTGCAAGCAGGACCCCAAACTTGAGGACTCCAGCAAATATGAAAAGCTTACCAGAAATCTACAAGGTAACCCAAACCCATGAATATGAAGAGTACTCTGAATTTGTATTCTTTATTGAAATTGATCCAATAGAGTTCGAAGACGCAATTCAAAATCAGAAGTGGGTGCAGGCGATGGACGAGGAGATTGAAGCCATTGAAAAAAATGATACATGGCAACTGACAGATCTTCCAATAGGGAAGAAGACCATTGGAGTCAAGTGGGTGTATAAGACAAAGTTCAACACCTAAGGAGAAGTTGAAAGGCATAAGGCCAGACTGGTGGTGAATAGCTACAAGAAGAAGTTAGGCATTGATTACCATGAGGTATATGTTCCTGTAGCCCGACTTGACACAGTCAGGATGATGCTGGCATTGGCAACCCAATAGGGTTGGAAGGTGTACCAGATAGATATCATGTCAAAATTCCTCAACGGATCTTTGGAGGAGGAGGTCTACATAGACCAGCCACCAGGTTACAAAATTGAAGGCTAGGAGGGCAAAGTACTGAAGCTAAAGAAGGCCCTGTACGATTTGAAGCAGGCGCCTCAAGCTTGGTATAGCTAGATTGATAGCTATTTTTAGGAGGATGAGTTTGTAAAATACCCATATGAGCACACTCTGTACATGAAGACAAATGAAGCAGGTGAGCTCATTATCATCTGCCTGTATGTGGACGATTTGATTTACACTGGCAACATCACAACACCTCTTGACCAGTTCAGAACAACCATGAAGAAGGAGTTTGATATGAGGGACTTAGGGCTAATGAAGTATTTTCTCAACATTGAAGTTGACCAATCAGTAGATGGCATCTTCATTTCTCAGGGTAAGTATGCGAAAGATGTCCTGAAGAGGTTCAAGATGGAGGATAGCAAACCTGCTATCACACCCGTTGCCATAGGTTTGAAGCTGAGCAAGCTGGATTCAGGGAGAATTATTGATCCAACTATGTTCAAGAGGCTAGTTGGCAGTCTGATGTATTTGACTGCAACTTAGCCATATCTGATGTTCGGAGTTAGTCTGATTAGCCATTTTATGAAGAATTCGAAGGACACGTACTGGCAAGAAGGCAAGAGGATCCTGAGTTATGTCAACAGGACGCGGAACCATGGCCTATCTTATGCCAGATAGGACCAGTTGGAACTAGTGGGCTACACAGATAGTGACTAGGCTGGCAACATCGACAATCGAAAGAGCACCTTCGGGTATGCTTTCCATCTCGGACCAGGGGTAGTCTCATGGGTGTCCAAGAAGCAACCCATCGTTGTGTTGTCCACAACCGAAGCAGAGTATGTCACCGCCACGTCAGCCGCATGCCAGGCAGTTTGGCTGCAAAGAGTTTTGAGTGAACTGAACTATCCTTCGAAAGGCATGACAACAATTTTTTATGACAACAATTTCGCCATTGCATTGTCAAAGGATCCAGTGTTCCATGGTCGGATGAAGCACATCGATATTCGTTATCACTTCATCAGAGAGTTGGTAAAGTTCAGAGAAATTCAACTGCTATTTTGCAGATCCAAGGAGCGGTTGGTAGATATTTTCACAAAGGCTTTGAAGGAGGAAGACTTCAACAGATTGCGAGAGCAGCTTGGAGTCAAAGCGCTTGTGAAATCAGGCTTAAAGGAGGGTGTTAGAAATTTTAATCCCGATTTCACACCTCCGTTCAACTGTGCTCCGAACTTGGGCCAAGCCGAACTGCGCTCACGAAGTTGGGCATCTCGACAAAATTTCCAACAACCGGGATGGTTGCAGAACTCTGGTAGAACACAATGTTGATGGGAAAACTGCACTGCACTACGTCGTCCAATTCCTAGATGTAGAAAAGGCAAAAGAGATGGTTGAGCGAATACTAGATCGATGTTCCAACGAAGACAAACCTCTTCTATTGTGGGCTCCCACAATCAGAGATGGCACAACGTATGATGTCGCAGTGTCAAAGATGAAGGAAATTTAAATTGCGGAAATAATAAATCGTTTCGTGCGATTCTATATGAGGTGGGAGGTTCGCAAATTTTATTAGCGAGACGGGTGCTTCGCTTAACTTTCTGGCGAAGCGGCAGGTTCAGGAAGCTTCGCACAGTTTCAAAGCGAGGAGGGAGCTTCGAAAGTTTTAGTGGCGAAGTGAGTGCTTCGGAGGTTTGGGCAGCGAAGCATCTGCTTCGCAAGACCTTTTTCCGAAGTGAAACTGCTTCGAAAATAGTAAGTGCAAGACGACAAGTTCGAGAGTGTTTGAGTTCGAAGCTTGCAGGCTTCGCGTGACTTTGGCTACGAAGATTTACTTCGGTTTAATCTTAGGCGAAGAGGAATCTTAATTTACCAAGCAGCAAGGTGAGTACTCCGGGAAAAATAACGCGAGATAAGCAAAACAAAGTTGATGTCAAATGACTGGAAATAAACAAAGATCTTATTTATCATATAACGTCGGATTACAAAGCTTCTCTAAAAGAAGTTAAAACATCTGCAAGTAATTTGCAGGATAAACACGAGGATTTTTCTGGAGACTGTTGCTCCCCTCTCCGGCTGTCTACGGCTGCTGCTTTCTCTCTTCTGCTGCTCTGCGCTCAAAACCCTAACTGATGCAGCTTGTTCAAAATGACGAATGGTCCGGTATTTATACAAGAGGAATGAGGACAAGGGGTGGGAAAACTTCACCAACCGGATGACAAAAATAAATGCCGAAGAGGGATTCTGTCAAATCGTCGAGCAACCCCAACTACCCGCATGTGCGATGTCAGACCCTCGTTTCCCGCGCCTGGTTACTGCTTCGCCAATTTGAAATGCGAACTGCCGGATTTATGTTACTTTGAGGCGAAGCATCTTCAGGGGGCATGTTTATGTTATTTCGGAGCGAAGCACTTGCGGGAGGGCATGAGATCTGGTTTAATATTTCCAACAAAAGGCAGTAAAAAATTCTCTTCCAAAAGAAAAAATGCGTGAAGACTTGGTACTCACGGCCCTTAAACAGAATTATCAGCATATGGCATGGGAACTCTTCAACAGAGGTGCTGATATTGCGTGCATACAACATAGGACTTTTGACTCCACAGTACAACACCGCATCCATAATTTTATTCTTCCTCCACCCGTCTATATGCTATTTATGATTAAAACTGGAACTACATCCTCAAAATTCGTGTATCAAATGAAGGTACTGGTCTCGTAGTTGCAAAGCTAAACCTAATTTAGCTACAAATTGTCAAATAGCACCGAGATTGAGGTTAGCTTTCAAATGTGTCGTCTCGTTATAGAGTGCAAAGCAATTTATCAAGAGAAAGTGTTTGTGGGGGTCAATAACTTTCTTTCAGCTTGGCAGTACTTCGTTACAGAGAGTTGATACCGGTTAGGGGGCTAGATCAACCACCGACACACGACAGCCTCGGTAAGGATGAGCTTAGTAGTATTGCTAACATACACATGTATACTCACCCTTGGCCTCCTGGTAATGTAGGAGTATATCTCCACACTAAGTTACTGCCTTATTGTAGTTATAACTTTGTCATATCTCGTAGCTTTAGGGTTATGTAGCGATAAATGACAATTTGATGTGGTTTCAACAGGAAGACTTGATTTTGCCAAAGGCGTAGCGGATCTCTTTTTAAACCCTTGGGTTAAAACTCCTAAAACTGTGGGTATTTTTGGTGACTGGGGCATGTGAAAATCCAGTTTAATGAAGCAGGTACATTCAAATTATTAGATTTCAAATATTAAATTTAAACACGCTTCCTAATGAAAAGTATTTCCCATTGAAAAAATGACTTAACTATTTGCAAATTTGATGGGAATACACAGAAAGCATTCTGCTTATCCATGCAGCTCAGTTAACATTTCTAGACTTAACAGAGGAAAATTCCGGAACAGAGGGAAGTCCTGAATCCATACCGGCTATAAGGGCTCAAAATGAAAAGTACAAGGAAATTAGAAAAGAGGTTATTGATTTAGCGGAGCGGTCTCAGCCCGAGGTAAGAAGACTTTAAATATCTCTAATTTGAGCTTTAATGGGTTTGTAGCCTTTCCTTGTGATACCTCTAACCAAAGTGTTTCTTCAAACTTGTTACTTTTAGGGTGATCCGATGAATTTACTAAACATTTATCAAGAGGAATACCACGAGGTTTATAAATCGTTAGCTCTGATGAACCGAAATGAAATGGTGAGTTGTGTTAACCCTGATAATCTATTTTTCTCGGGTTTCTATTATTGTAATATTTTTAGAGCAGTTCATTGTGTCTTAACCGTTGTGTCTCTCCCAGTTTTCAACAAGCAGCAATCAGTATCGCCTTGAGAAGATTCCTGCCGTCCTAACAACTTGGTACGATGCATGGCATTACCAGAATAAGTTAGAAGCATGGGCAGGTTTGGCTGTTGTCATAACCAATGCCATAGAAGAAACAATGACAAGTGCCCAAACAATTAGGAGTCGTTGGAAATATGCATGGAGTCAACACCGTGGTAAAATCTGGCTGGAGTTGATTCTACCTTGCCTCTTTGCAATTGTCTTAGCAGGTTTGGTTGCTTGGGCATCATTGTCGTTATTAAGTAGATCAAAGCAGAAAGTGTTGGCAGATTTAAAATATGGATCCATACCAGTAACAATGCTTGTAATTGTTTGCACTGTAGTGAGATAAGTATTTTCTGTACTGAAACCTATCAGTGATCAAATTAGGGGTTATGTTAGTTTACCAGACCATAGTGCAAATCTAGGTTACCAGCAGAGAGTGATAACCGACATCAAATTCTTGAAGAAAGAAATGGGAGAATAACCCTCTTGGGGGTGGGAACTCATTGCATGGTTTTGGAATTGGTGCGGATTGTTTGGGGACACAGTTAAAGATACGTCCATACCCAAACCACCTCCAGCTTCTAAGGATCACGTTCGTATGATCGTGTTTGTTGATGATTTGGACAGGTGTCACGACGAAGTTATTTTACAGGTATTTTAATTTAATTACTTAGATCCTCTTTGCACAAATAATGTCACGGTGATTAAAATAGCTACCTAACCCTAAATCAGGTTATCGGGTTTTGTCTGCCGTCAATCTTGTCTTAGCGGCTTGTGAAATCAACGTCATTCTGGGGATTGACAAAAAGATGGTGGCAAGAGCAATTAGAAATAATTTTAAAGATGTGGCAAGAGCAATTAGAAATAATTTTAAAGATGATAACGTTATCCTTGAAGACGACAACAACAGAATGGAAGAAGATCCGACGCATTTGGCAGAAAAGTATATAACTAAAATAGTACAGCTGCCGTGGGTCCTGCCAGATCCTGATGACGGGGAAACAGAGAAGTTTATCGATCAACAGCTGGTTCCAGTTTTCGAGGAAACAAATGAAATTTTAATTTTTCAGTTTCAAGCCGCGCAGAGCAAAAGGCCCCGAAGTCGGGCAACGGGGAGTAAACTCTCGAAATCGGGTTGCGCTCCCGAAGTCGGGCGTCGCGGGAAAATTCGAGATGTCGGGCGGATTGGGCAGGGTCAATGTCAACGCCCGAATGCGCACGAAAGGGAGTGCGCAGTCGGGCGGTTGACACTTAGCCAAAAAATGAGCCCAAGAATGCTTGCACAGTCGGGTTACGCAGCGCTAGTGGGCGTCACTCACACTTAGCCTTAAATAAACCTTGTCGCCTTCAAGCAATTTCATCCAAAGTCGTTACGATCTCAGACAGCGCACGTCAAGGACTACGCTAGTGGGGGATGCCAAGGCGTCCAACAACACATGGTAGAAGGTTTTCTGAATCATTTATTTGGAAAGCGATTCTAAATTTTTTTCCAAATATTACAGCGATAAGATGATGAAAGTGGGTGGTATTAAATTAGCTCTAAAGGCTAAGATTAAGTGCAAAAAAAAAAAAGACACAGATGAAACTAAACAAATCCTTCGCCAAGATACCCAAACAACTAACAATAAAATTTATTTATCTAAACAGGCGGTTTACAATCATCCTCAACTGAGGGTACACAAGATTCTGCAGGTTAAACTGTAGGAAAAACTAAGAAACTAGTAAATGTCGAGGCTGCTGCTCGGACCTGAAACAAATGAACTTTTCTGCTCACTAAACAACTCTAATTTGCTGATCTACGAATGAGTGCTTCTGATTGCACTTCCTCTCTGCACTATTCCACTACTGCTCTCTAAGTTGCAGCTCTTCGAGTGCTTGGATGCCTCACTCCCGAACTGCCTTATATAGCCGCGGGGAGAGGAAGATAGGGCTTATCTTCTGGCAGGTTTTGATAGACCCTGAACTAGGGTTTCTGACCAATCATCGAACTGGCATTAATTGCTAATGCTTGGCAAAGTGCGGTGATCAGATTTGCGGTAGTCAGATCTGTCAGGCATCACATCTGTCAGGAGGCACATGCGACGTCAAGTCGAAATTTTTCTCAAGACGCCCAACTTCGTGAGTGCAGTTCAGCGTCGCCCAGGTTTGGAGCGTAGTTGGGTGGAGGCGTGAAATCGGGATTAATATTTCTAACACCCTCTTTTAAGCCTGATTTCACGAGGGCTTTGACTCCAAGTTGTTGTCGCAATCTGCTGAAGTCCTCCTTCAAAGGCTTCGTGAAAATGTCTGCCAACTGCTCCTTAGATCTGCAGAACTACAACTGAATTTCATCGAACTTCACCAGCTCTTTGATGAAGTGATAACAAATGTCGATGTGCTTCGTCCGACCATGGAACACAGATCCTTCGACAGTGCAATGGCCGAATTGTTATCACAAAAAATTGTTGTCGCGCCTTCCGGAGGATAGTTCAGTTCACTGAGAACTCTTCGCAGCCAAACTGCTTGACATGCGATTGACGTGGCAGTGACATACTCTGCTTCGGCTGTGGACAATGCAACGATGGATTGCTTCTTGAATGCCCATGAGACTTCCCCCAATCCAAGATGGAAAGCATACCCAGATGTGCTCTTTCGTTCGTCTGTGCTGCCAGCCCAGTCACTGTCTGTGTAGCCGATCAGTTCCAGCTGGTCCTATCTAGCGTAAAATATCCCATGGTACCGCGTCCCGTTGACATAGCGCAGGATCCTCTTTCCTGCTTGCTAGTGCGTGTCCTTCAGAGTCTCCATGAATCGACTGATCAAGCTGACTCCGAACATTAGATCTGGCCGAGTTGCAGTCAAATACATCAGACTACCAACTAGCCTCTTGAACAGAGTTGGATCGACATTTTTGCCAGAGTCCAACCTGCTCAGCTTCAAACCTGTGGCAATAGGTGTGATGGCAGGTTTGTTGTCCTCCATCTTGAACCGCTTCAGGACATCCTTCACATACTTGCCCTAAGAAATGAAGATGCCATCTGTCAATTGGTCAACTTCAATGCCGAGAAAATACTTCATCAACCCTAAGTCTGTCATCTTGAACTCTTTTTTCATGGCTGTTTTGAACTGGGCAAATAATGATGCGATGTTTCTAGTGTAAATTAGATCATCCACATACAAGAAGACGATAATGAGCTCACCTGCTCCATTTGTCTTCATGTACAGGGTGTGCTCATATGGGCATTTGACAAACACATTTGGTTGAAAATAATTGTCAATCCGGCTGTACCAAGCCCGAGGTGCCTACTTTAAACCGTACAGGGCCTTTTCCAGCTTTAGAACTTTTCCCTCCTAGCCTCCTGAGGGATTTTTTCCTTTACGCTTTTGGTGGGACATATGTTCAGCAAGTAGACTACATAAGTTATAGCCTCTGCCCAGAACTCATGCGGTAACCCTTCGCCTTCAGCATGTTGCGTGCCATGTCCATGATGGTCTGATTCTTCCTCTCAGCTATGCCATTCTGCTATGGTGTGTATCTGGCAATGAGCTGCCTCTGAATTCCGTGTGGTTTGTAGAATTTATGGAATTTGTTGGAGATGTATTCACCTCCACCATATGTTCTTAGGGTTTTGACTTGGTAGCCGCTTTGTTTCTCCACCAGAACCTTGAACTCCTTGAAATTGCCAAAAGCATCTGACTTCTACTTAATGGCATAGATCCAGATCTTTCGACTGAAGTCATCAATGAAGGTCAAAAAATACTTGTTGCCGGTAAATGTAGTGGTCTGCATTGGACCACAAATGTCTGAGTGCACCAGCTCCAATGGTTGTGATGCTCTCCAAGACTGACCTGACGGGAACGAATCACGGTGTTGTTTGCCGATTAAGTAGCCCTCACAAATCTGATTTTGCTGCTTTATGAGGGGTAAACCCTTCACCATCTGCTTCTTGTGCAACAGATTCAGGCCACTAAAACTCAGGTGACCAAACCTGAGATGCCACAACCAGGTAGCATCCTTCACAACTGCACTCAGAGACATCAATGATTCATTATGAATCTGCAACGAAAACATTTTGTTCTTCGTCATGGACACCATAGCAATCTGTCCATGCGACTTATCTCTGATGGTGCATACTCTGTCTTTGAACTGGATTGTATGCCCCTTCTATACAAGATTTCCAATGCTCAACAGGTTATGCTTCAACCCAGGCACATATTATACATCGTAGATTTGCTTTCGCTCGTCGTTCCTGGTGTGGATGATGATATTTCCTTTCCCCATCATGGAAACCTTGCTATTGTTCTCCATATTGACCTTGGGCTAGACTGTTTCATCCAATTGTGAGAACATCTCCTTGTTCCCCATCATGTGATTGCTGCACCCATTGTCCAAATACCAGATGTTTTATTGGCACTCCTCGATATTGCAAGTCAACAACACATTCCCTCCTACCACATTTTTGGCTTCATTTGTGTAATGGGCCTGCTGTTGATTGTCCTTGGACATGCGCTTTCTACACTATGATATGTAATGACCGAACTTCTTGCAATAATAAAACTGGACCTTTGACATGTCCTTCTTTTGACCGGATCCAACTTCCTAATTTTTTGCACCGCCTCTTCCTCCTTCCTGATGGAAGTTGTAATTGGTCTCTTCCTCACTAGGGTTTGACCGTCCTCCCCACTTGTTGCCTTTCCCATGTCTGCCTCTGCCTCTTCCTCCTTGAGAACTAGAAGTGCAATGGTGGGATTCTTGTCTATCGTTGTCTCGAAATGAGACTTGAGCCTTGAATGCCTGCTCTAGAGAGGACTGAGATGAATGGCTCAACCTTTTCTCATGCGTATGCAACGGACCCATGAGATCATCTATTGAGAGGGTTGTCAGATCCCTCGACACTTCGATTGCTATCACAACCGATTCAAACTTGGCAGGCAGACTTATGAGAATCTTCTCCACGATTCTCTAGCTCTACATGATTTCTCCATTCAACCACATCTGGTTGATGATGTCTGTCATCCGATTGAAGAAGTCACTCATGGAATCGGACTCACTCATCTGTAGATTTTTGAACTCCCTCCTAAGCATCTGTAGCTTCATCAACTTTACCCTATTGGTGCCCTGGTACGAGCTGGCCAGAATCTCCCAGGCCTGCTTCGCCTTGGTGGCCGATGCAATCCGTAGGAATATGGCCTCTTCGACCACTTGCATGATGTAGAAGAGGGCCTTCTTGTCCTTCTTCATGTTCTCCTTCAACATGTCCTTGTCTGCTTGAGAGAGGGTGTCCAGTGCTGCTGCATCTACTGGTTCTGGGTAGCCATTCTTGACTAACTCCCATAGCTCATGAGATCCAAACAGGATCTTCATTTGGATGCTCCAGTAATCGTAATTCTTCCCATTGAAGTGCGAGATCTACAACTAAAGAGAATGGTTGCTTCCTGAAGCCATTCTACTATCTCCGCGTCAAGGGCACTAAGGCTCTGATACCAATTTGAAATTTTAATTTTTTAGTTTCAAGATGTTGTTGGGGAGCGCAGAGTAAAGGGCCTCGAAGTCGGGCAACAGAGAGTAAACTCCCGAAGTTAGGCTGCACGAGGAAAATTCACGACGTCGGGCAGATTGGTCTGGGTCAATGCCCGAATGCGCACGAAAGGGAGTGCGCAGTCCGACTGCACTACGTAGTCGGGCGGTTGACACTTAGCAAAAAATGAGCTCCGTCTAGTTGCGCACAAGAATGCTTGCGCAGTCGGGCTGCGCAGTGCCAGTAGGCGTCACTCACACTTAGCCTTAAATGAACTTTTTTGCCTTCAACTAGTTTCATCCAAAGTCGCTGCGACCTCAAACAGCGCACATTAAGGACTGCGCTAGTGGGAGATGCCAAGGTGTCTAGCAGCACACGTCGGAAGGTTTTCTGAATCGTTTCTTTGGAAAGCGATTCTGGGAATTTTCCCAAATAATACATCGATAAGATGATGAAAGTGGGTGGTATTAAATTAGCTCTGAAGGGTAAGATTAAGTGCAGAAAAAAAAATACGCAGATGAAACTAAACAAATCCTTCACCAAGATACCCGAACAACTAACAACAAAATTATCTAAATAAGTGGTTTACAATCATCCTCAACTCAGGGTACACAAGCTTCTGCAGGTTAAACTACAGGAAAAACTAAGAAACTAGTAAATACCGAGGCTGTTGCTCGGACCTGAAACAAATGAGCTTCTCTGCTCACTAAAAAAACTCTAATCTGTTGCTCTGTGAATGAGTGCTTCTGATTGCACTTCATCTCTGCACTATTCCACCACTGCTCTCTAAGTTGCTGCTCTTCGAGTGCTTGGATGCCTCACTCCCGAACTGCATTATATAGCTGCAGGGAGAGGAAGATAGGGCTTATCTTCTGACAGGTTCTGACAGACCCTGAACTAAGGTTTCTGACCAATCGTCGAACTAGCATTAACTGTGCATTCTTGGCAAAGTGTGGTGATCAGATTTATGGCGATCAGATCTATTAGGCGTCACATCTGTCAGGAGGCACGTGTGACGTCAAGTATGAATTTTTGTCGGGACACCCAACTTTGCGAGCGCAGTCCGACGTCGCCCAGGTTCAAAGTGCAGTTGGGCGGAGGCGTAAAATCAGGATTAATATTTCTAACAACTAAAACCTCATAATCTTCAACAGGTTAAGTAAACTTCGATTCAGTATTGCTATAACAATATTCTTTCGTTTTTCTTGATGATTGTTTTTAATTTGTAAAAGTGAGACCCATAAATGGAGACCAGATTGCCAGAGAGAAGCATTTTCAAGTAGTAAAATAAAATCAATTTCTTGATTATAAGAATTTTTAGTGTTGTGTTGTTTGTCTAAATTTGAAAAGAGAGAGAAAAGATGTGTGATACAAATTATCCAGAGGCAGATTGTAAAAAATAATCTGGGGTTTCACCTACAGATAATTTAGAAGCAGCTGATACAAGCAACAGCAGCGGCCAAAAAGAACCTGTATCAGGTAAAACAAAACCAAAAAAAGAAAATAAAAAAATGCTCAATTTTGTGACCATAGTCCTTTTCTCTTAATGCCATGATCATTCCTGAAATTTAAAGAGGAAGAAAATATTTGTGTGATACAAATTATTTCACAATATATAACAGGTGAAACGACTGATATTCCAACTTCGTAATAACAATTTTCAGTCATAACTAAGTGGGACGACAAGCAGAAGAGCCGGGAGAAGAAAAATTGGTCTTCACTAAGAGGGACACTGTCTAAATCCAATGTGACGATGCAGGGTATACAACATTTTCAAAAATTTCGAATGCATTGTGATGTCGGGCATTTACTCAAAGGTGTAAAGCTGAGATACAGCTAGACCCAACCCATGGAAAAAGGATCCCTCTTCAGCGTCCAGTGTCGCTTTGCTTTATCAGACGGTCGCCTTGTCACGTGACAATAAATAAATGGCCGTGGCATATTTCATTATTATACTTTATTACTATTTTATTATTATGATTATAGTTTAATTTATTAAGTTATTTTTGTTAGAATATTGTTATGTTTTATATATTCGTTTTAAATTTCTTTGATAGTAATAGATGTTGGTTTTGATCATCAACATGTAAAGGTAAAAGGTAAAGTAGTTTTTAATATCTACTAGGTAAAAGTAAAAGGTAAAGTAGTTTTTAACATCCACTAGGTCATAGATCATAGATAGTATGAAATGATACTTATGGAAGATGTTGTTTATCCATTTTATAGTTATACACCCGTACTTTGGTTATTAAAGCATGGTGTACAACTCTACCTCTCATAGGATTTATCCATTTTATGGTTATACACCCATACTTTGGTTACTAAAGCATGGTCTACAACTTTATCTTTCATAGGATTCGAACCTTTGACCTTTATTTAGAGCTTCAAAGTCTCCACTATTAGGACCACTCAAGTTGTATACATACAATTAAATTAGTGCTTTTAACAAAAAAAAACTATACCATAGATGAAAGTTTTATAATATCATGACATGTGATAAATAAGTATTGGGATCTACGTCCATATGATATTTTTAGTGAAAATAGTATTTGTAAGAAATAGTGTTGACACAAAGATTAAATAGCCAAAAAAATACAAGTTGATTATGGGTGGATGGGTGTGATAGAATGAGATTGTAACAACCCAACCTATTACACACTGGTTGTAACGATATCACTTGTATGTTTGACAACTAGAAATATGGTTGACAAGGGTAAATTTTTTTCACTTTTTAAGATTTATTTTGTACCCATTAGTAATCAATACATAACATTAAGTACCATATTTGGGATTTTGACAACTGCAGTCAACCTCCCAAGTAGACGAGACTGGTTAGGTCTCACAGAAAAAGCCTTTAGTTATTCTATCCATCTCACCCTCTTTACTGGTGAATCCATAATCATAGCGTGGTTTATCCTCTAGGGCTCCTATCACCTAGAGGGGGATGCATAAGTCCCTTCCTTAGGATGTTAAGTGGAAGCTTCAGTGAAACTTAAATCATCTATTGCCAAATATGTAAGGATTATAGTGTGAATGCTATGGTGATTAACTGGAAACCATGCATCTAGATTGATATATAGCACCATGGGCAATTTTGGTCTTGTCAATCACCTAGTTCTGATTGTGGATTTCTTAGTGACATTGCAAATACAGTGATATGTCCCATTTTGAATCACTATAGAAATCTTATTTCGGAGTCCCAAATCACTCACCAATGTTTTTCCTCCTTAAACAATCCTATATTGAAGATATGGTACTCCTATCAAGACTCCTTATTTGATAATATCATGCAAGGTCCACTACCATATTGCTCGTATAATGATCTAGATGAATGTTCCATTTCGTCCATCCTTAGTGGTCATTCACGTGTCTTCATTGGTTACATACCTATAATCCAATGGAACTTGTATGTTTTAGTTTTTTATCCATCGTCACTAATGGTTTAGTTTAAGATAAACTGTTAGGTTTAAGGTTCCTCTAAAAGGAAGTTAACTTTATGATAAAACTAGGAAAGTAATTTCTTTTGGCTAATAATTCACTTTAAGTCAATTAAAATAACTCTTTAAAATCATTTATATAAAATAACAATTGTAAAATAAGGATATTATATTAAACAACATTAAGTAAAACAACACTTGGGGGTGCAGCGCAACGGTTTGGGCTTTGGCTCTTCTTCGAGAGATCCAAGGTTCAAATTGTGGTGTGGGTGAGTGTGTGAGGGGGTGGGTGTGTGTCTCCCTGGTGGAGTTGTTGTAATAGGTTGGAAGATTCCTGGTCAAAACCCCCATCTCTTAATATTACCAACATTAAGTAAAAAAATGCAAGATCAAATTATAAAAATAACCTTACTTCATAGTATTTATTTTAAACGATGGACTCAAAATAATACCTAGACTTAAAAATGGAGGTTGGAAGATTCCTGGTCAAAACCCCCATCTCTTAATATTACCAACATTAACTAAAACAATACAAGATCAACTTATAAAAATAACCTTACTTCATAGTATTTATTTTAAACGATGGACTCAAAATAATACCTAGACTTAAAAATGGATTATTCAAATTTTCCTTATTACACTTTAAATATATTTATCAACCACATAATGACTCCTTTAAACATATTATCTAATATCTAATTTTTAAACATAAATTCTAAACATTAAGTAGATTATTTCATTTATAATGTGGTATCAAAGAAAGTTACACCACATTAAAATTATAAGCCTATAATATGTTTTAACTAAGTTTCTATTTTAAGTGTAGTATAAAGGTTTAACTTTGAAAGACAGATTTTTAGTTCTAAAGGTTACCTAATTTGATCTCTATGTGGTTTCATATTTTGATTTATTCTTTGAAAAATATTATATAATTAAGAGTAAAAACTCTAAGATAAGTTTCTAAGATAATATCCTTTTATATTTAATTGTCCTGTCAAATTAAATGAAGGTGCTGCTTTCTTACAAGATCTTAACATGCTATAAAAAAACTTTCTAGCTACTAAAGAGTGCTTTGACTAACATTTCACTCATGAAACGATTTCAACCTAACCCATAATAAGAGAAACAAATTCACAATTCAAACATATCCCTTAAAATATCATGGCTAGTAACCAAAAATAGTTCCACTATAAATATCATGGCTAGTAACCAAAAATAGTTCCACTATAAATATCATGGCTAGTAACCAAAAATAGTTCCACTATGATGCAGTAAATGATCTATATTCTAAATAATTTCACTCAAATGTTAACCACGAAATCTCTAGAAAAACATCCAGCATTTGCAAATCAACAAAGTGCATATTAATTAATATCCGCTTAGTAACTAAACAAGGTGTTATGTAGAAAAGAATATGTATTATTGTGTAAGTATTACAATGCAAAATATTATAGTGAAACCATCACTACGCAACGCATTATAGAACATCATATAATGTGATAAATATATATACCCCAAACAACAACATGTGTGAGGCATCGTCAGATACATATAACGCACAGTAAGATAAAATAAACAGTGTGGAATTATACTTACAAATATCATTATACAAAAATCATTACAAAATTACTCGCAAAGAAGTTTGGCAATATGTAGTATGTTCCATATATAATTTTACTCCCTGTGGTTTATGTACAAATACACCACATGCATTTTAGTAACACCTTAACGTAAAACATGTGGAGAGGAGCATAGCCAATGCGAGCATCAATTGTGACTCAACATAGGTAAAAATAAATGCAAGAGAGCGACGAAAAAGGTGTATATGTTTTTTTATACAAGCATCTCACTTTCACATCCTGACATGAACAAGTGAATGTGCTATCCATCCGCCTGATATCATCACAGTGAATTAACTGTTTGAACTAAGTGGGATCATAATAGCTCCTCCTAAAATGCATTCTCCTAAAATGTAATGCATGGTCTATATTTGCCAAGTCAATTCACTCACATGAAATGCATAAACGCATACATTTGACATGTTCTTGAATTAATAACCGTATGAATTACACAAACTTAACACAAAATAGGCAACTATACCACATACTTGTTTCACACAGATGATAACCACAAACTTGTTTCACACAGATGTGCAATCATATACTGATTCACGATGGTAGTACACATGTCCCTAGTAAGGTTATAATACTTGCTTAAGCAACTATGAAAAATAAAATGCAGAGGATAAAATTTTATACAACCTAAAAAAAAGTCTTCTTTGACTACTTAAATATTATGGTAATTTTTAAATTTTTCTTTTTTTTCTTTCTTGCTTATTTTGCGCTGATGGACTTCTTAGCACAAGGGTTCCCTTCTACTACCTAGAAAGTGGTCTGTAAATGAGAAATTTAATAACTGCCTTTTCTTTTGAGAACCTTTCTCAAAACAAGGTTTATCATAAAGACGGCCATCTAAAGGTTCTTTCTACCTGGAGAATGAATCCACAGATTACTTAAGGAAATCATTCCTAATATCGCTATCAATTAGAGTGAATGTATAAGACAAGTTTTTCCTAAAGAAACAACGAATTCTAATTAGCTAAACATAATTCATAGAGCAATTTTCGTCAAATTATAAACAAAATTAAGCATAACATCATTGTAATACGATGGAAAAGATGAAACCTAAAACTAGATAGCATATTTTCTCACATCCTTATTTCAACAACTTCTCCTTTCCTTTCTTTCTTCCCCGTTTTCTGGATAAAATATGCATACCCCCTAAGCTTCCTAACCAATCAATTTATAGGAAAAATTTGGCAACAAGGTGCATATGGGTGACCAACTCACCATAGTCTCATTTTGCCAGGTGGGTAGGCAGGCAGAGACTTTACCATGTTTCAATTGCGGATGGAGGAAATATAAATAGAGACTTAAATTTATATTTATACATATATATTCTTATATGTATATATATTGAAAGATAATTTCCATCCCATTTAATTTATTTATAAATAAAATTTATTACTATTATTTTTTAATAGGATAGATGAAGTGATTTTGAAAGGTGCCCCAAATTTTTTACAAGATTAGATCAACCAATCAATTGAAAATAATGAATAAAGATGTCAACATAGCAAACCAAGAAGATCCACAAAACAAATAAACAACAAAGCTATATAACAGTCGAGCAGGACAAACAACAAATTTTACTCTCTTTGTGATGCAACTCTATACAGTTAGCTTTTAGGGAGTTTGTTATACCTTACCCATACCCATCCAAATATCTCATATGTTGTTGGCTTAATATCCAGTTTCTCACATCAACCTCATTTCAGTCACTGGCAAGCAGCAAAAAGGATACTCCGCTACTTGCAATGAACTTCTCAATTTGGGCTCTTATATGAGGAAAAATCCATGGATATCATTGGATACACGGATTTAGATTGGGCAGGTTTAGTTGAAGACAAATGTTCAACTTTTGGCTATGTCTTTTATCGTGGTTCTTCACCAATTTATTGGTTATGCAAAAAACAAGCAGTGGCCTTATCATCTACAGAGGCGAAATACAGAGTAGCAGTTTTAGCAAGTCAGGAAGATCTTTGGCTTTGTCAGATTCTAAAAGAATTTTGGTTTTCCAATGACAAACCTATTACTCTTTGGTGTGACAATCAGAGCACAATTTATATTGCATGCAACCCAGTTGAGCATCAGCGCACCAAGCACATTGAGATACATATGCACTTCATTCGCCAGCATATTCAGAATGGGGACATATTGTTGGAATATATTCCAACTGAAAATCATGTTGCAAACATCTTCACCATGTCATTTTCTTCTCTGCGTTACACACAATTGCAAGGAAAACTTGGAGTAATACAGATGCATTAAAAAAGAGATCTTCCACCTCTCCTATTATTATTGTATTCTTTGGAGGATGGTTTTTTCCCTTGTGGTTTTTCATAGTGAAAAATACTAGCATAACATAATCCTCATGTATTCTTCCTTTTTTCATTTAGGTTCTTGGGAACCACGTCTCACACGGTTTTGCATGCATTTTGCCAAGTAGTGATGGGGTTACAAAAAATTGGACCATATACGTCTAAAGCCATCATGAAATAACATAAAATGGTTTGATTTTATTCTATTCTGCTTTACAACATCTTAGCTTATTGGCAATGGTGGTAAATTTCTTATTCGATAACCCTTATGCAATACAAAAGCCATTTCTACTAAGTTTTAATATTATTATTAAATATTTATTACTATTTATTTTCTTAATCCCATTTTAATTTATAAACCTTTCATTTTTTTCATTGAGCATATTCATTGCTAACAGCCTCATCTAGGGAGGCAATCTCGGACATTTAAGTGTATATTGTTGTTTCATTGATTACAGGGCTACAAGTTCATCAAAAAAATCCACAACATACGAAAGCAAGAGGATAACTCTAGGAATCAAACCTAGAGAAGGAGGCATCTATAAGCCCTCATACAATTCTATGTGCATCACCGGGAAGCTTGTAAAGGTGCATCACCCCTTGCTAGGGGATATTTTATACATCTGCTACCCTCTTTGTGTAAAATATTGTATCAAATGAAGGGTATCTCGTAGAGGGATTTATATGTAATCGAATCTTGGAAATATCAATACAAAGCATTCATTCATTTATTTCTTCGCACTTTGGTTATGCCTTTATTTTATGCTTTTTCATTTAATGCATGTTAGACGTTAAAATATTTAATAATAATCGCAAATAGAGTGAGCAGATGGTGCAACCGCTTCCTCGGGGACACTACACATTCTATCATTCCATCTAATTTTAAGCATGATAAAAATCAAATATTTATACAAACCATGATTACTGAAAATATAAAAACATTATTATAATGCAAACTCATCACACAAACACACAAAGTCACATCAATAGAAAGATCATATATATATCAACATCCAATATATACATAATCAAAATCGAATGGTATGCCACAATATCAACCATTGGTATACTCAGTCACCAAAAATATAATCTAAGGACCATATTTAAACCCCCCTAGAGCCCCTAGAGTTTTTAGAATTGTCAACTCCACCAGGTGGTGGCGGTGGTCAAAACTAACTTGCCACTGTGTGTGTCTGGGAGGACATCACTCTAGTAGTAGAGCGAGACGATGAATCTACTCGAATAGGATCTGCGATATCTGTAGGCATATCCTATCTATGATTGACTGGTACAACCACAAAATACAAAATCTAGTAAAAGGTGGTCTGATGAATAGACCACACCAGCTCAACCCCTAACCCACTGTTCATGGAATGGATTGTCTGTGATGCTGTCGGAGCAAGAACCACTTCTCCCTAAGACCTAGTCATTTGGCTCAATTGAGCCCTAGCCTATGCCAACTCAACCTCCAGAGCCTCGATCTTGGTATTTTGGGCAGAATTCTCCATCCTCAACCGTGTAATATCGACATCATGCTCTGTAGTACCGCTGCTCTCCCCTACCTCCAAAATCCTCTTGCCCTTCTTGGATAACTCTGGTCCCTATGCCTGCTGAGGAGGCACCCTTCTCTCCTATGATGGTGATCTCCTCTTCTTCTGCATATGGCTCCATTGCCTATAGATTAAGTGGTCACCCCATGTGCAAGTTTGGACCCTATCTAGGACCACCTGTGGATCAGTCTGATGTTGTCAAAATACTCGGTCCACTGCACGATGAATCATGATCCTTCGTGCTGTCAACCTAGTAGGCCTAATGCCAACATACCACTGACGAAATCTATCCATCACCCCTACATCATTCTCAACTGTTGTCTCTACTAGAGCATCATACGACTCAGGATCCAAAAATTTGGTCATATTGAGAGCCCCACTAAAAGTAGTAGATCCCAAGTAGACCGAGAAAAAATAATATTTCTATAAGGAGGAATATCTTGTCTGAGCCCAAAATGGCATTGCACCCAATCAAAATGGTGTAACTCTACCTCTCCCTTATGCATCTGTACCCAAATGGTCCACCTGACATGGGCCAAATCATATGCATCCTCCCCCCATCCTGGTAGCCCTCTCCAAGACCTCCACGTAATGTCATCTAGTAATAACTCATCTAGGAGTCGCCTCACTCCACTAAGAGTAACCCGTCTCCCCCATATTCCTTGTTAAGGCCAATAGAACACCCTAGGCATATCATCATCTACACCAGGCTCACCATCTATTGGTGAAACTAATAGAAGCCCTATCAGTCACTGGATGGCTATGTGCTCCCAACACCAAATCTATAAGAAGGAAGTCAAAATGAGGCCCTCTCCATTCTTGTAGATGACTCTATGAAGAAATATATAGAGTCGGTATAAGAGGAAGGGACTCCAAGCAAAGTGGATGCTCTGATCCCTTATATCATAGACTACCTCTTCTAGTATCAATGGTAGCTGCATCCCACTCAGATGGCACAAAATAAGACCTCCCACAACACCACTCAACAACACAATCAACTGAGAAACTCCCTCAATCTCTCCGAGTCTCCAAATAGGAACCCCACACTTCCTCAAAAGGAAGTTGGGATCTCCTGTCAACCTGCTCATCACCTGGCCTTGGTTTCCAGACACAACTATATGTGCACCCTACAATGGTAATTTAAAAATCTGCCACACATCCTCCAAGGTAGGAGTAATCTCTCCTATAGGTAAATAGAAACAAGATGACTCTAGATACCACCTCTCTACTAGAGCTATCAGTAGTCTCATGTATGTCACAATCTATGGCATTTGTGCCACGTGTTTTAGACCCACTTCCCCTAGGTAAGCCAACTTCGGGTCTATCAATGCATCCAAATCAATCTAGACAGTTGGATGTCTCCATTCTCAGTTCTTTAGTTCCTCCAACTGTCAAAATAAAATACAAAATAAGAAAAAATTAGTGATAAGATTAAACATTTCAAAATCGGATAAAAACAGTGCAAAATCATACTAAAATAGACAATATTGTATCGATTTCATGATATTGTAATGTTCGATATCACTGAAATTGATACGATTTTGACAATATCATATCAATTTTGGTAATATCATATGTACGATATTACAGAATTGATATGATTTTATGAAATTGTTACGATTTCGCAATTAGGGCTACGCGACGGTAGTCGTGCCCTAAAATTGCCAAATTAAATAAAAATTCAACAAAAAACATGAAAAATCTATCCTAAATAAGTTATAAATCCTTACCCAAAGTGCTCCATCTCTAGCCCGGACCAAATCGATGCGATGTGTAGCTCCTACCATTTTTTCTCCAAATCTCTCAAAGGTAAAAAGATAAAAAAAAATGAATTACTTTTTCAGTTTACTTTTCTTATTTATTCATTTTACTCCTAATTTTTGATTTTTTACCCAAACATCAATTTTGGTATAAAAACTCAAAGGGGGTACCATAAACATCATATTTTGAAACAACTTGCATAAAAACTTAAAATCATCAACAAAAATTGTAATAAATTTTTGCTTTCTCGTAAAGCATGTCGCACTTTTCTTTAACGCAATTTCTTCTGAAACTGCGTTAAAGAGGGGGCAAAATGTAGCACCCTAAATTTGACCCATTTGCATGAGAACATAAAAAATTACAAAAACATCATACGATATTTGCGATCAACGTACGATATCGTTGATCATAATACGATCTTGCTCAGAAACAAAAAATGCAAAAGTGGAAAACGATAAAAATCAGTTGAATGGTTTTTGTCCTTTCCTGTGTAAGAGTGCGGTAAATGTGATATCGGATCCATTCGGCCTCACCCAGATTAGAAGAAGTTGTAACAATCCAACCTCCTCCCTATTCTGGACACTCCTCCCTACCTATTTAACCAGATCTCTCCTCCTAAAATTCTCTTGACTCCTCGCATTTAGAATTCTTTCGCTTAATTGTGCAATTTAAGTTCTAGATATTTTGTGTGCAAGATCGGAGGATATTGTTGCATATCGGAGGACATTGTTGCAGATCGGAGGATACGATATCGCTAATCGTCATACGATATTGTTGTTCGGCATACGATCTTGTCCTGTAGGCTATGATATTACCTATAACTCACTTGGGGGCAACCCCAAGCTATGGTTTGCATATTCTAATTTTGTTTCATTGGATTAATCTTTCATTTATCATCCTTTATTTCATAGAATACTAGATTTATGCATATGCATTCCTAGAGTTCACCTAATTTCATATAATTGCATGTTTTATGTAGTTTTGAACATTTATAAGTTAATTCATGTTATACAGTTATCCAATAGCCGACATTAAAGCTTAATTATTCTTATAAGAATCAATACAATTCTCTGTGGTCTATTTTTCGTCTCTACTTGTGTTTTTTTTAATCCTTGGAAAAATTGGAGCAGTCTATCTCTGTTCGTAATATGATCTTGCAGATCGTAATACGATCCTGTGAAATTGTAGTACGATATTGACCTTTTGCATACGATCTGGTTTACACTCAAAAATTTAGAATCTCCATCAGACATCCGGATGCAGGTAAGGTTTAAAATCACTTTTTAAACATTACATTTTGTCTTTTTGAATTCTATTTGTTGTTTACATTGGAATGAAAATTGCATATAGGATAGAATAATTGCATTTTGGCCAAACCTAGGTGTATGCATGATTTGATCAAAACAAATCCCAAACCTAGGCTCAAAAACTACCACAAAATATTTCCTGGTGAACCCAACCTATTCGTTGAAAAATCACCATAAAAGGGTATGAATTCAAGTACCTCTCCTCTGAGGTTTAGACCATTCATTCTCCAATTACCCTCTAAGGCGTAGATCCATTAGCCTTGAGGAAAGGAGTGCGATATTTTTTAGGCTACAGAAATAAAGGTTGATGATTGCATCAATCCTGCAATTGCTTGATCCTAATAAGTAGTTTATAGTTTGTACAGATGCATCAATAGAAGGGTTAGGTGGAATTTTGACCCAATACGGTGTAGTTATTGCTTATGAGTCTAGGAAACTTAAGAGGCACGAGGCAAATTATGCCACTCATGATTTAGAGTTGGAAGCAGTAGTGCACTCTCTAAAAAAATGTAACATTATTTTATGGGAAAACCATTTAAGTTAAAAATAGACCACCAGAGTCTGAATTATATATTTACCTAACCCTTATTAAATACTAGCCAACGACGCTAGATAGAGTTCTTAGCGGAGTACAATTTTTGTATTGAGTACATTAAGGGTAAAGAGAATAAGGTCATTGATGCTCTAGGTAAGAGAGGGTGTCTTATCACAATGGCAAAATTCCAATATGATATGTTAGATCAAATTAAAATATGACACGGAAAAGATGAATTTTGCTAATCATGTATTGGTTAGGATGGACAAAAAATATACAAGGAGATAAAATATGTTTTCAAATATGATTTACTTTATTTCATTAATAGGTTGGTAATACCTCATTCAGGAGGATTGAGAGAAATAATCCTTAGGGAGGCACACAATACTCCCTATTATGTGCACCTAGAAGGGGCAAAAATGCACAAGAATCTAAAGAAAGCTTATTTCTAGCCAGGTATAAAAAATATATTACCAACTATGTGACCAAATGCTTGGAGTGCCAAAAAGTGAAAGCGGAACACTTGCATCTAGCTAGAAATATATACCCACACAAAAGTGACAAGTAGTATCAATGGATTTTATAGTGGGATTGCCTAAAATATGATTCATGCATGATGCAATTTTGGTAATTGTGGATAAACTAACGAAAGTCACACATTTTATACTAGGCAATGTGCAAGATGATGCAACCGTCGTAGCAAGTAATTTTATTAGGGAAATGATAAGACTACATGGTTTTCTAGAAGTTATAATCTTTGATAGAGATTCTCATTTTACTTCTAAATTTTGGCAAGTACTGCATCGAGCATTAGGGACCAAACTAAATATCAGTACTTCTTATCACCCAATAAATATATGGATAAATTGAGAGGGTGAATCAAGTGCTTGAGGACATATTGTAGATGTACTACATAGATCAACACACAAAGTGGAAAGACTACTTATACCTAGTGTACTTTACATATAATAATAATTACCATGCATCGCTAGGTATGACACATTTCGAAGCCCTATATGGGATATGGTGCAAAATTCCCTTATCTTGGGATAATCTAGAATATTGTGTAGTGATTGGTCTAAAAATGGTAAAAGATATGGAAGAGCAATTAAAAAGAATTCAGTAGAAGCTGAAAGAGGCTACACACCACTAGAAGATCTACGCATACCTCAAAAGAACACCAATGGAATACTTTGTGGGATATCGAGTATTCTTGAGTGTGAAACCAACAAAAAGTTCAATAAAATCTTCCAAGCTTGACTCTAGATATGTGGGTCTATTTGAGATTATAGCTAAGATAAGCCTTGTTGCATATAGACTAGCTCTACCACCAAGCTTATCCAAAATCCATAATGTCTTTCATGTGTCCCTCTTTAGAAAATATATTTATGATCCTACTCATGTTTTGGATGTTTCCAACTTGCAGATGATAGATCCATTAAGGATTGAGGTTTGACATGTTTGCTTGCTTGTTTTTTGAACCAAGAATATAAGGAAAAGAAACATAGAGCAATGTCAGGTCCAATGGGACTACTACTCAAACAAAAATGCTACGTGGGAAGACATGGCAGACATGCAACAACAATTTTCTTATTTGTTTGAATATATGAATACTTTATCATGAACTTTTTTTTATAATTTTGTGTTGTGTAAAAATGCAAATGGATATGGTACTAAATCGTGAGTAGCGCACAATGTGTTTGTGGAGTTACTGAGTAGGGTAGCTTGTAAATGTTTTGATATTGCTAAGTGAAATGTTTTGGACCATATGATGTGTATGTTATATGATTTAATTATGACACAATCTATGATGTGATTATATGCCAATCATGAGAAATATGATGCAATTTTATGATTATAAATATGATTGACATACTTAATGCTAAATGAAAAGAAATTTCTACTTGAATATTTTTTGTTAATGTAAGAGATATGACTTTACTAAAAGAATTATTTTGCTTAACCTAGTTTTAAACATAGGATCTGTGTTTGTCTCTAGTGGGGGTGGATGTAATGACCCACATCACACGATTAATGAATGTTAGTAGAAAAGAATAAACTTACCTTTTTTGTGAAAATATGGTACTACTGATAATTATTACGAGTGTAGGACAACTGTAATGTGTCCATGAGAGGAAATAAGCCAACAAAAAAAGGTAATAAAGGGAAGTGATGATTTAGATCGCAAGCACATGGAAACTTGCGCTTTGTATAACATTTAAGTGCATTACAAAAATTACATCTTTGTGTGAGTTATATTTATTTGATGTTGCATGCTTGCATGGAATGAGAAATGCTTGTTGGTGACAATGACTATGTCATATAATTTCTTGTTTGTGGTGGTGTGCATGATATTGGGACTTTCTGATTGTTATCCTCCTTAAGTTTGGTTTTCACCACCAATGGGTTAATTTGATCAAAGAATGCATTTCTAAAGCATGGTTCTCGATTTTGGTTAATGGAACAACTGCTGGTTACTTTCAAAGTCACAGAGGAATTCGGCAGGGAGGGCCTATCAACCCCATGTTATTCATCATTGTGGTAGAAGCTTTAGGCAGAACCATCAAAAATGCTTGCAGTTCAAGGCTAATATCAGGAATCAAGGTAACATCTCTCACTAGGGTTGTTTCACACCAACAATTCGTCGATGATACCATTCTATTGACTAAGGCATCGGTGGTTGAGACCAAAAGAATTAAATACATCCTGCAACTCTACGAGGACGCTGCTAGTCAGAAAGTTAATTTCAATAAAAGCAAGTTATATTTCTTGAACACCCCCATTCAGAGGCAAGGAAGGATTGCATAAATTTTAGGGTGTGATAGAGCAAACCTCCCCAATTCATATCTTGGTCTCCCTATTTTCATTGGTTCTTTGAGAGAGTCATTGTGGGACAGGGTTATTGAAAGAATTCAAAAAAAACTTGTTGTATGGAAAGGTCATCTTCTATTTCAAGTAGGAAAGCTGACCCTCACTAAGGCCTCTCTTCAGAGCATTCTAGTCTATTTCCTCTCAGTTTTCAAAGCCCTTGTGAAGGTTTTCTAGAAAATTGAGAAACTCCAAAAAGAATTTTTATGGACTGGATCAGAGGAGAAAAAAAGGATACACCTTGTAGGATGACCAAATTGTGTAGACCCAAGGAAAATGGGGGCTTAGGTCTAAGGAGAATTGCTAATATGAATTTAGCTTTACTAGCTAAGCAGGCATGGTGCCTCATTTCTGGTGAAGAAAATGAATGGACATCTATCATCAAACAAAAGTATCTTCAAAATATGGAATTTTTAAGTGACTCAATTCTAATCAGACGTTCTGCTTTTTGGAAAGCGATTCTCAATTGTAAGGAAATCATCAAAAAAGGTTTAATATGGGTTTTAGGCAATGGTTAGAGGATAAATTGTTGGAATGACAGGTGGTCTAAGGACAAACAACTGATGCAATATCCTAACTTAGCCCAAATCAGAGATATCACGAAAGAACTCATTGGCATAAAAGTATTTGATTATATGGTTGAGGATAGAGGCAAAATAAAGTGGAAAAAAATAAGGATACATGGATTTCAAGCGGAATAAAATGATCTTTGTAACATTCTTGGGCAACGGTTTATCCCCATGAGACCCAAGGAATATCAAGTGACCTGGGCTCCTATGGAAAACGGGCAGTTCACTATTAAATCAGATTACAAGCTTCTGCTTGATGACAAAGATTTTATCCTCCAAAAGGACTTAGTTTGAGTAAAAAAATTAATTCCAAAAATTGCAGTCTTTTCATGACTGGTTATCCAAGGAAGAATTCTAACCATTGATAATATGATACGTAAAGGTATTTGTATCACTAATCGTTGTTATCTATGTAGGGCTAATTGGGAGACCATTTATCACATTTTCCTTCAGTGCACTTTTTCCTTGACTATCCTAAGTGGGTTTTTTAGACCTTCAATATTTCCTGGGTTAAACCAATCACCGTACTTGATTTTCTCATCCAGTGGCCTTGCCCCTTTTCAAGCCAAAGACTTATATACATGTGGAAAATTTGTCTCAATCACTATCTTTGGTAGGTGTGGTTAGAAAGGAACCATAGAGTTTTTAATGAGTCTATCCATGATCATCAAACTATAATTGCCAGGATCCTATCCTTTACCAACGAGAATGTGAACCTTATCCCTTTTGATAGCTATAAACCTCATCTGTAGGAGACCACGATTGCTCAATATTTAAGCTTTACCTTGTTAGATGAGTCTATGCCTAGGCTAGTCAACCCTAGAGCCAATGTTAAGTGGTCCCAACCTCCTATGGGTTGGTTTAAGATTAATTTTGATGGAGTGACTAAGGACAATCCTGGCAGAGCAAGAGCTGGTGGCATTGTATGAGATCATAATGGGAATATTATGCTTGCATTTTATAAATATTTGGGAACACGGATGAACAACGAAGCTGAAGCTAGAGCTATGTGGAGAGGCCTTCAAATGACTCAAGACTTACAATGCAATTGTATTGTAGGATACTCTATGAATGTTATAAATCTCCTCAATATTTGGAAAACACCTCCTTGGAGGATTAAAACAATTGTTGAAGATGCTAGGATCCTTTTCCAGGGAAGAGAGGACATAAAAGCCCAACATGTCTTTCAAGAAGCTAACAAAGTTGTTGATAAGCTGACCAATTTGGGTGTCGAATGTGATGGAATTTTCAAATGGGAACACGGTGTCCTGAGCAACGTAGAGGAGATTATTCAACAAGAATGCCAACAATGATAGTGGAATTTACCAACAGGGAAGGCACTGTAAGTTCGAAGGCTATGAGTATTCCCGTATCTTTTTTGAAATGGACTCATAATAAAAATTATTCGAACTGTCAGTCTTGGTGGATATTGCTTGGAAATACCACAAAGACTAATGGGGACAGTCATATGTCAGAAAACATGGATCCTAGTCGTCTTAGTAATATGAGGTTGGTTGATAATCATAGGGTAGGAAATAAACGCTAATATAAGACTTCGAACCAGAGCCACGTGGACCACTAGATAGCCACTGCCATAAATCTAGCCAGAAAGTTCACTTCTCCAAGGCTGATTGGCCAAGACAGGATGTGGTTCCAAAGCATATCATATACGAAAGAAAGCAATTACCAAAGAATTTTTAATATTAACTATCAATACAAAGCTTGTGGGAATTTTTTTGAGTACTCTGCTATGTGTGTCTGTAGCTTTTTGTTTCTCCACTATTTCAAGGAAGGGATCCGTGTCTGTTTATTTTTTTATAATTATGATGTAGGTGTGTTTTCTTGGGGTATACCAAAAATGTTGTATGGGAAGTTTATTTTTGATAATAGGCTATGTGCCTTACCGGATGTAATGGCTTTGGTGGCATGTAGATTTTACATATATAGGATCCTTAGTAAGGACATGTTCATCAACAGCCCTTGGCTGATTTTTGTAAAAGGTTTTGGGTGAATCTATAAAACTCGGTATTAATGCTATAGTATCTTATCTACCAAAAATAAATAAATCCAATATTATAAATATTATTTTGTTTTAAAAAAGAAGAAAATGTTTAATGTATTGAAAGCTACATTATTAGTGATGTGTTGTTATAAAAGGCAATGGCTGACTATAAAATTTTGATTGTATGATATAACAAAGATTATTAAAATACCCATGTGAAACACACTCCTCCATAGGTAATGATAAGCCAAAGAAAAAGTGGTGAATTCTGCTATATGGACATGAAGTCTAATTATTGTGTAAAAATGATGGGGAGGTATCTTGGTTACATAGCACAATGCATGAGAAGTTGAAGTAATATATCATCAGATTCTTCATATTTAGGAGAGAAAGAACGTATGGGGGGATAAGTTTGCTAAACCCTAAATGTTCTAGCACAATATTTAATAATAAATAAATAAAATAACATCTAAATTAAGAGAATCACTATTGCATTGATAAGGGGGTCCCTCCAATGAATTCAAATATATATTTTATTATTCAATCATGGATGCCTTCTTACACCCATTTGCATGATTATAAATACCTACCCTATAGTTGTGAATGAAAGGACACAATGGTCCATAAACATAATGAGTGATTAAATAATGATTAATGGTTAGGATTAGGATCCTAACATGCCACCCTCCTTAAAAAGAGCTTTGTCCTCAAAGCTCAAAGTGAGGAGCTTTATCCTTTGTTTTCCAAGAAGCATTTGCTCATGTTCTTGCACTATTTTAATGTCAAATTTCCGTAAGCAGGGATATCGGGAAGGTGGAATAGTTAGTGGTGGATTTCCAAGAAGAAGAGTAGGAGCAAAACGATGGTTGGGGGTAACCCTTGGGGTTCCTAAAAAAATTTATGCATCAAAAATGGTGGTAACATGTCCACATATTTCTAGTGTTCCCTCGAAGAGTTAACAAAAAATGAGTGTGTAGTCACCTTTCAGCATTATTTTTGAATAGGTTTGGCCATTGGGTGATAACTCACTATTGGTGAGTAAGGTGGGTGTAGTTCTTGTAGAGTGTATGTTTGGCTGTCATTGGTCACTTCGTGTATGTCTACCTCATACTTATCGGATGCATTGATAACTATTGGCACATCAACCTTATTGCTATCATTGGTGTGATTAGGTGTTTTGGTTATATCTTGCAAATCGACCTCATTGTCTTCATGGCTATGATTAGGTGATTTAGTCATTTCTTGCTCATCTTCCTCATATTCAGTGCTATATTTAGGTGTATTTATCACCACTTTCACCTTGATCTCATTTTATTTGTCGGTTGAACTACTAGGAATGGTTGCATCCATAATATATAGTTTGGGTGTAATACATTTATGATTGGGTATAAATTTCTCATCATAATGATGACAAAGGTATTTTTCTCATCTTTCCTTCATTTTCGTGGGGTTGATATTTTTAATTGTTAAGATTCGGTTAAGTTTTGGGGTGGTGTAAGTATTTGATGATTCCCATATAGGTGGTGTTATAATTTGGTCCTTCCATTATGGAATTCCCCCTTTTGTATAGCACTATTTGTAATTTATTTCCTCCATTGGTGAACCTCTTGTATGAATTCTTTAAGGGTAGGGTCTTGCAATTATGATATCCTACCATTGGCCATTTTATGATTGGTTTGCAATTTGCAAGTCCCCTTTTGTAATTGAAATTAGTTTTTTCTAAAAAAAAAATTACAAAAAAATTATGCAATTTTTGTCAAACTTTTGATGATTTTTTGCAAAAAAAAAAAATTGGTTTATCAACTATTTGGACCTCAATAGTCACCAAATTTTAAATTTTGAATTTGAAATCGATGGGAGTGGTAGGGATCGGGTGGGAGTAGTAGGTGGTGTGGAGAAATGATCACCAATTTTGAAATTTGAATTTGAAATCAGCGAGAATGGTAGGGATCAGGTGGGAGCAGCAGGTGGCATAAAATACGAGGGGAAACGAAGGTGGACCAAGTAAGGATGAGTAGCAAAAAAAGGGTGGAGTCAATTGAGTCAAAGGGCATATATCACGAGGAGTGGGAGCATGGGATAGATTACAAATGGTGAATGAGGGTCTAGTACACAAGGGCCAATGGTAAGGGAAGTGATAAAAGGCTTTTTTATGAGAGGTGTGAGGGAGGTGTGACCAAATTCATGACCTTCCTTGTGCGTCTAGGCGTATATAAGGAGTTACAATTTTATAGCATGAAGAATGTGGGACTTTTTATCCTTAAAAATTTTAAACCTCCCAACGTCGGGAATTCAATGAAGGTCATTGGAATTCAATTTTCAATGATCAGAAATTTTTTTAAAACTTTATGTTATAAAATTAATTTTATAATTTTTTACCAAAAATTTGATTTCTTTGCTGGATATCTTAATATACCATCACAGTCCAATTTTTTTTACAATTTCGATCTCTATCTTCGATCTGGGATAGTTTTTGAATTTTCTAGTGGTTTGTAAAAAATATTTTAAGGGATTTTGAAATTATTTCGGCCTATAAATTATCTCAGAGTGCATTTCAGTTTCACTGTTATTGATCGATATTCATAGTGTTATGCAGTCATTTTTTATGACCCTTTCTTCTATTGATCACAGTATTTGCATTCGTCTTGAAGTAGGATTGTAGGATCAAAAATATACTTCCTAAATAATGATATGTGGAAAGTGTTGTGGATATTTGATAGGTTTGGTGACAAGATGAGCCTATAGGCTACCAGGCTAATATTCCCAATTATCTCAAAGGGCCCAACATAGTGAGGATCCAAATTTGTTGACTTGATGTAACTCTTCATGGATAAATACCTTATTAGAACCTAGCACAAAGGTGGTCCAATCTATCTAGCTGAAAATGAACCCTACAATACAACACACTCCATGAACTACAAGGTGTAACACACACATAGTGCATAGAGAGGATTACAGGGTAGAAGCAAATAAATACAAGGTCTTAGCCAATGAACATCTTGAGTGAAACACATCCATACAATAGATACTTCAAAACAAGAAATAAAGCACTACACAAGGGTGCAAGGAGGGTTTCAATATATCCACATGATCCACTAGTTCAGGTAAAATACAATAATCGAACCAAACTCAATGAACAAACAAACATGCATAAAAACTAAGCATAAAAATGGTAATAAATAGCAAGGAGGTAACCTGATTTACTCCTCTTACATTCCTTCTATTCCAACACCATGTTGTATTTGAATTACGACCATCTATACAAACACTAATTCCTTCTCTAGATTCCTGCAAGGTAAAATTCCCCTACCCTCGCCAGATTCCCACTAGATTTAAGCAAAGGCACGACCTTGCATGGGTGAATATGAGTCAAATACCTAAGAGGATGTTACTTGCCACTCTTGCAAGAGAGCTCACAATACACCCCAATCTTTATTAAATCGATATCTACCTTACTCCTCTAAGAAGGTGGCATCCATTATTACTTTGATATTAATTAATTTTTCTTTAAAACTTTAAATATCAAAGATCCATTTAATACTTTATTTAATTAAAGTATTTAAGCCATCACTTAAGCAATTTCTAAAAGTATTATAAATCAAACTTATCAACTTTATCATACTATGCACAACATAGACAACATATATTTGCATCCATAAAGTCCTACACCATCATTTTATCCCTAAATAGGTGGCTTATTTTAAGATAGTCTAATGCTATCACCAACCTAATAAGGGAACTCATTACATAAGCAAAATCCCGATCCAATGTTGAGAAAATGAAGACAAAAAAAGGTAAATGCAACTTTATGAAAGGTATTTATCCATGTTACTATCAGTTGCTGATGAACAAGTCATCCTCATCATTTTCCAAAATATCTCTCATTATAGGTGGTTTTTCCCACATGGTTTTCCACCCGAGAGGTAGTACCTACTCTTGCATCCATAATTACATCAGTAATACCATATTCCATGCTTAAAATAATGCAATCATTCTATCATTTATACATCATAAAAGAAACTATCATTAATCATTCATACTAATATATAGCTCATTATTCCTTTAAAAGTTCTACCAAGAGAGGGTGTTACAATATGGTACCATTATTGAAGGATGTAATAGATAATATAAAGGGCATAAGGTCATATCCTGTTGATTTTGAGGTAAGAGGTAGTAGGTTGTAGTAAGCAAATCCACCTCCTAGAAGAAGAAGTGACAAAGAGGACTTTTCCTAGTTTTGACAATTTTGATAATTTTGACAGTTTTGGTACAAAGCAGGAGTAAAACATACAAAGTAGGAGAAAAACATACAAAATGGAAGCTAAAACGTACAAGGTATAATGTAATGCAATGAAATGCAGATGAAATGTAATTTGAGTTGTATTTGTGAATGAATTTGATAATAAATGTAATTAGACTTAGTAAAGGGTGTAATTAAGAATTTCATTATACGTGGGTAGTTGTAAATAATGAATTCCTCAAGAACCACTTGGAATGGCCTAGGTAGATATTATATAAGGCACCCCTTTCATTTTTGTGGTTTTGGTTCTTGAATGCATCTATCTTATCATTGTGTGGAATTACTGGTTTATTGTGTATCCTTATGGAAGTTGTTAGCGACTGTAATGTACCATTGAGGAGTAATTAATGAATAACCACATTGCATAACATTATCTGATATTATTTTATGGTAATAGGATGATGGATTAGTATTTTTTAGTACCTTTTTGTTGCATGTTACTTTTATATGTCTATGGATGATGTTAATGCACTAGTATGAATAATGGAATCGAACCAGCACTGGTGTGAGCCTTGGAAGTGATATGTGAGGAAGATTGCATCAGGAAAATATATCTTGGAAATTGTTGTACAATTTTTGGAGATTGCCATTGTGAAGAACTTTCTCAAATCCTAAATATAAAACTTACATGTTAAATATGGAGTGAATGAAATTCAAGAACTTTCCAAAACTTGTATGAGAAATATTGGTAAAGAAAAGCATCTAATTTAGCACCTTTATAAACTTTTTGTTTGTACAAATCGTACACCAGACATGTTACAAATAATACAAATAAATTTACTTGATTTGGTAGTTATGTGATTGAATAAGACTTACTCGAATTGGCAAGATTGGTAAATTGAACAAATTAGTTACAAAATTGTGTACATTAGCTTACAAAACCAAATTTGAAGGATTGATGAAGTGTCAAATCGTACAAGCACTAGCGTTGTATGATTTTGGATCGTACATTTATACAATTTGAGTCTGTAAAATCTATTTTATAGTTGCATATAAATTGTTAGGAAGACTGTATGACTGTACAATTTGAGTATTTGAACACACAATAAATTAATCATTTCAAGCCTCTGAACATTACATTCCCACCAGGAATACTGCACCCCTATGCTACATATATTACCTCCTATTGAGTTCAATGTGGAGATGGAAGACCTATTGAGATGGATATCCAAGTTACAACCAAAGAGAGATGACCTAGCAGGGTGGTTGGTGAGCTAGGTCACTCATTAGCTAGAGAAGAAGAAGAAGGAAAGGGAGATAGTGTAGCTATTGATGAAGTGATATCAATTGGACAAAGAGTGAGATAGCAAATGGTCATGTTAGAGGAATACATGGCTATGTTATAGGTTAAAATTACTAAGCATATATAAGATAGAGAGGTGGGTAGAGGAGATGAAAATGCCACAACAAAATATTAAGAGTCTAACTATCAAGCATGATGTTATGATAGTGTAGGGTGTGACAATAGGGGGAGATATAATTTGTATACTTTTGAAGTAATTATTGCAATTGTAGTGATAGCTTTTGAGGATGTAAATTAAATGAAATGCAACCACAAGACATGAAATAAGTAAGCTATGATGACTATATGATAATCGAACCATAATATGCAGGAAAATAATGAAATAAAATTTTGTAACAACACAATAATATTCCATTAATAAAATATCACAAAAATAGTACAATGCAATATAATGGAGGACATGAACACTCTAGAATTTTCAATGAAAAACTACATTGTACCTACTCACTACTCACTATAGTAACATTATCTCTCTCTCTCTGTGCCTCACTCTATATCTCTCTATCACTCTCTATCTCTCTATCACCCACTATTTACTCTACCTCAAAGGTCTATATATAGGAATATATGTGCCTTGGCCTTTACTCTACCCATGACTCTTCATATACCTTATCCTATGACTCATGTACATGTGGACTACATGCATATTTACATCATTGCATATTCTAACACTTGTGCATTTATTACTTGCATGAAGTAACTACTCAAATCTTACTCTAAAGTAAACTCCTACTCTAGTTTTGTACCCAAGGTGGTACATTGAGATGTACCAAATAATATAATATACTCTAACGTCCCCCTGTATTACATTATTTGGGTATTGAAGACTTTAGGCTTCAATATGGATTTTCATCTTTATTATGGAATTCTTGTACTATTATCCTACTTCCTTCATTGTCCTCTTTGTCTGAATTTGGATGAGTATATTCATCTTGTTCTAGTTCTTCTTCTTCTCTAGTTTGTAGATGGCCAAGTAGAGCATAGTTTTGTTGTCCTCTCATTCTTTTAATATTGAATCTTCTATTTACCCATATACTTTTATTATTTATGGGTTCTTTGTTTTTTGCAACTTATTCCTCAGAAAAGGTATTAGTTTTTTTAAATACAACAATCTATTGTGAAGTCTCAATTGAATCTAGAGTAGGGTTATGCATAAGAATTTGGACTCAAAATGTACTTGTAAAAAAATAGCGAATACTAATTGAAATCAAGGCAAAATCTAAGCAAATCAAATTAATCATCTTCACACCAAAATTTGAGATATTTGAAGCCCTAAAATGTAAGGTCATATTTGGGTCAAATTTTGACCTATTAAATCATGTTGTAACTTCATACAAACACCACCATTAGATAATGATCAAAAATAGATTTCCAAAAAGTACAAATATGTCTATGTTTGGATATATATTGTGGTGAATTGACCCTAAGAAAAATTTAGTCCTGAAAATTTTAGGGAAATGGGCCGACATCGAGGGTCCTCATATTCACCAATTTTTGATTTTGGAAATTCTAATATTTATCCAATTTATGAATATTCACCACTATGCATAACCCTGAGATTCTAGAGCATATATATCTCTGTGGATTGATCCTATAGATTTTTTTCTCATTTTGATTTATGATGAGACACACATATTGGCTCCATTTATGTGTTTAAAATCAACTATCCTTTTGCTTTTTACTAGATTTGCTACTGAAATGAGATTAGATGTTAATCCAAGAACATACATCATAATTATGTAGTAGAAATTTTGGAAATTATTTACTAGGTGTTACACACCCATATCCATGTATAAGATAGTTCTTGTCATCTGCAATTTTCAACCTATAATTATTAGTGATTTCAAGACAATCAAACCATTGCAAGTTGCTTGTCATATGATGACTAGCACTGGAATCAATATACCAAATATTCTTTTCAATTTGACTTGTATAATTGTTTGTGTTAGAAATAATTTTGCATCTTTGGTGTGGTTTATTATATGTATCTTATTCTTGCATATTTTTGTAGTTTACCTTGTGATAATTTGTTCCTCTTATTATTTTATCCATTGTAGTATTTATTTTTCTGAATTCTAGGTTGAATCAAATATTGTAGTGTACAATTCTTTTAGATATTTAGTATTTTGGGAATACTTTTGATAGATATTTTGAAGTAGTCTATCTTATGACTCTCTAGTTGTAAGTATATGCTCAACCTTGCTAAGAAATTTTTCAATTTTATAAGTTTTGTAAAATACCTTCTATCTAGCAAGTGTTTGAATGCACTATGAAACTTGAAAGTATGCTTAGATTTCTTAGTTTAAGTTGAATTTCATTTGACTCCCTAATGTTCAACTTCACTTTCTTGCCTTATTTCTCCCTATTTATTAGTAAGTAGAAAGATAAAGATAAATAGGGATGCACCTTCAAGTTCTAATAAGGTTATTTTCCTTAAAGATATCTTATTTGGATTAATTTCTCATAAATTAATGTAAGAGACTAATGTAAAACATAATTTCCAACTTCTAAACAATTAATGGTTTTGCTCCTTTAACCTTAATTTTTCAATGATTTAATTTTCTAAATTCCAAGAAACTAAAATTTAAAGTATTATGGCTTATAACTCCCTAATTTGAAATTTTATAAAGTAATAATATTTGCAAATTAATATTTCAATTTTTCCAATGTTGAAAATCTTATATCTCCTAAATTTATTACTTGCAAATATTGTAATGTTTAAATCTCAAGCAATTTATAATATATTCTAGGATATACTCCCTTTGCTAAAATTGCTTCCTTAGTATCTAAGCTTGATGTTTCAATGTATTAATAAATAAATTTCAACCTTGTATTAGGCACCTTATAACTCCCTAAACTTAGGAAAGCAAATATTAAATAATGTAAATCTTTTTCCTTCCTTGTAAAGTGTATTGTGCAACCTGATTGGTCTATGGAGTGACTCTTTACTCCAAACATGTATTTTTGATCTCTTGTGTATAGTAGAGATTAATAAATATTTATGGGTACCTTGTTCTCCTCTTTAATGGAACTTTGACTCCCTTATTTAAGGCTTGACTGCATGCCTTCTATTCTCTCTATGCTCTCCTCCAAGTTTGGACATTTAAATAGCTTTGATACTCCTTGAAAATCTAGCCATGTGGTGCTTTGTGGGTTACATTCTTGATGGGCATTGGTTTAGATAATTTAAATGGTCATATCTCCCTTTAATTGTGATATATAATTATTATTTCTTTCAACCTCCAAATGATGCTTTTTAACACTCAAAAAATAGGTGTTACTTTATCTTTGAGCGCTTCTTTCCTGCATAGGCATTAAAGGAATATATGGGTGCCTTGTTTGGATGTGCCAAGTTGCACAAGATGCCTTGGTTATAATTGCAAGTGGTACTCTAATTAATTTCATGTAAGACTCCCTTAAATATCTCTTATTCCTTTTATACTTCTTTCTAGTAAATGCCCTTTGCGTATTATCTTCAATGCTTTCTTACCAAGAAAATGGTGATGCTATGAGGTTGGCTCCAGCTATGGTGGTTCAAGGGTGCTACAATGGTGGTTATATGGAGATCCAAAGGTGGTTTAAAGTGCTTATTTTAAACTAGTGGTTCATCCAAGTTGCAGCTTGGGTAATGCACCTTTGTTTTCACCTTGTAACTTGCTTCTTTATGCTTGCAATGTGTTGTCCTTAGCACTATCCTCTTTATGTTTGTATGAAATGTATGATTGCATCTTTACGTAGAACCTTTGTGCTATATTTTTATGTAGATATGTAATAGATGATGAACTCCTTATGTAGACCTTGATGCTAAAGGTTAATGTTGTTTTAGGCATTAGATTTGGAGATGGATATTGTGTCTTTAGATACCTTGAAACTTGGCTAATATGAACCCTTTGTTGGCTCTCTTCCCTTGCTAAATTTTGCTCTTCTAATTTGTTGATATTGCCACTTTGTAGACGTGTTTTGCAAGATGTTGTAGTGTCTTTGAGACACTCTATATTTGTCCTCTTTTGTTATGTATGATAAGAATATTATGGTGCAAAAATATAATGCAAAAAGCTTTGCAATATATAGAATAGAATACCTTAAATTTGCACCTCTATTTTGAGATCCTTAACACTCATTTTGCAAGATTTTTTTTCTTTTATGAGACAACTACTTTGCACTACTCCTTGGTAGTAAGTGATGATTTGATGTTGTCTTCTTTTCTAGACAAATATTATCTTTTCTTGTTTAACTTATCAATAATAAATTCAAGCTCTTAATCATGCAACTTAACTTTGCACTAGTTTTTCAACCTTCACTTAAATACTTAGTGCACCTTTAATAACTAGTATAGTGCAATAGAAATATATCTTTATTGCTCCTATAAATTAAATCTTAACCAGTAACTTGAAATATGCACTATAAAAAATGCAACTATCACTTAAATATAATATCTTCTATACTTTAACTAGAAGGTAGGATGTTGATATTTTCCTTTCTTTTAAAATATATCTAACTCCTCATTTTGTGTGTAGGTTATAACCCTTGTAAAAACCATCTTCTGCAGTTAATTGAAGACTTTAATATGCAACCTTCTCCTTGCAACTTTTAAACTCTAATATGGCACTTTAACGAAACTTAATAATGAACCGAATTACTAAATTTCAAATAATGAACCTTTTGCACCAAATTTGATTACCTTAATGACATTTGTAGATGATGGTTACCTTAGTGTTTTGAATCACCTAATTGCTTCCTTTTAATGGATGAAATCATAGATCTTCCTTTTTGTCCAAAATAACTCTTTAGCTCACTTATAAGCAACTTTAAAACCCTCTAACTTGATACCCTAAAACTATGGTTTGGTGGCTTTTATCTTCCTTCAAAATGCACCCTATAGATCTGAAATTTTATAGCTAGTAATGTTGCCCAAATTACTACCTTTTAATAGTCACTTTATCCTTCTAATTTGGTAGGAAACTCCTCCAAATCACAACTGATATTTATATCCTAGAGACCTTCAATTTTTTGTTGTAAGTTCAGCAACCTCCTATCTTTGAAATGACCTTCAAGCCTTTAATGGTAATCTCCAAATATCTCATATTTTGTGGTTTCTCTATCTCCTTTATCCTTTAAACTCTTTATCTAATTATGAAATTTATCATGGTCTGTCTAGTGGTATTCTTCTCAAGATTCTATTTGTCTTGAGGTCTTCACTATTCTCCTCCAAAATTTGGTAAACTTCTTACCAAATTCTTCTCTTTTCGGGCTTGTTTTTGGATGGCAACAATTGTCCCAAAAATATGACTTATTAGGAACTTATTCTTGTTGGTAAATTTCTCCCATAAGTTCTCCTAAAATCTTATCCAATGGCCTTATTTGAATCTCCTTCAATGACCTTCCTATCCTTCTCCTTGTTTCTCCTTTAAATCTCTTTTCTTGGGTCTTTAATTTTATAGCTTATATAGTCTTCTAAATGAGATATTTTATTAAATATTATACTATGGAGGTCTTATAATGAGATATATCTCTTGGATCTCTAAAATCTGCTAGTTTTAAAATATGGAATAGGACTTTTGCTAGTCCTTCTCTATCTTCAATCTTTCAAGACTAGAAGTTCTTCAATGAGACCTCTTGTGGGTCTCTTTAGCTTCTAAGGTTGTTTTCTCTTCCTCATTTAATCTACAATTTGTAATCTTCAATATTCAATGGATATAACCAACCTCCAATCTTCTCCTAGACTCTTTTTTGGAGTCTCTTCTTTCTCAAGTTCCAATATGGATCCTCTCGCCTTTCTCTCTTTTACAATCTACAGGTATACAATATGGTAATGGGACATTTTTCTTAAGCCTCCAAATATCTAATCTTACATTTTTTGCTACTAGTATTGGATTGATTCCAAAGAATATATTCTTCCTAGCTCTTTGTAGTTAGCTTCCCAACTTTCTTTGAATCTCCTTTTCCTATAACAAAGTATTAGGACTATAATGGAAGAAAATATAAATATAGAGATAATAAATCTTCACTAGTTGATTTTTCAACCTAGTGGAATTAATGTTGAGTCCTAGTCTTCACGAGTTTTATACAACTCTATGGAAAGACTCCAACCAAATGTATTTTCAAAAATTTTGAAAATGAGAATTTTTTCCTCCTCTCAATCTCACTTGTGGCTCTCCCTATTTCCCATCGATCTAACATAGCTCTGATACCACTATTAGCTTTTGAGGATGTATATTAAAGGAAATACAACCACAATATGTGAAATAAATAAGCTATGATAACTATATGATAATGGCACTATAATATGCAAGAAAATAATGAGATAAACTTTTGCAATAACTCGATAATATACCATTAATTAAAGCTCACAAAAATAGGATAATGCAATATAATTGAGGACTTGAACACTCTAGAATTTTCATTGAAGAACTACACAGTACCTGCTCACTACTCACTATAGTAACATGATGGCGAGGTCAAGATTCAAAACACACCAGTCTCACAAATTGTAGTAAATTTCATTAATATGGTCTCTGTTACAGTTTTTCTCAGCACACTTCCTCCTCCCAAATCCCGAACTCACCATCCCCCATCCTTACAGCATTTCGGGTTTTTAACGAGGCCCCCGATCCTCTCGGCCATCAATGCCCTGCCTAACAAATTCAAATTCTAATTTTCCCTCCCTCGGTCGAACTTCCCAAATTTTGTCATAAATGGCCACTGCCTTACCCACCATGAAAACCTCATTAAAGATCTTCTCTGACCTGCAAATGCCACCTTGGTCAGATCGTCCTTCCGCGCCTCTGTTTCACCCATAATTTCCATGATCTGTACTGTTGTGAAGACCATTCCCATATTAATACATGCGGTCGCCAATTTCAATTTCAATCTTCATGGCATCCCGCGCGTTTAATTAATTAAATTTTTTTTCTCTGCTTTGTCTTCGACTGACCGTGTCACTTTAACACACGTGGAGGTCACGTGTCACTATGGATTTCCTTCTCATTTGAACGCGTGTCCACAAGCTTGTCTTCATACTTGTCGCGATACCGCGACATGTCGCGATATCGTGACATGTCGTGATATCGCGACCCACTGTCCCTTTGCTTTCACCTTGGCGGAAAAAGTCGCGATATCGCGACATGTCGCGATATCGCGACATGTCGCGATATCGCGACATGTCGCGATATCGCAACCCAACGGTCACCTCTCTTCAATTTGCAAATGATGTCGCGATATCGCGACGTCGCGATATCGCGACTCAAATTGGCCATTGCCCTTCCGAAGCTTTGGGATCGCGATTTCGCGACCCCGACGCAACTTGTGCCTTTACTCTAAAACTTCCTCTTCTTTTTACAAAACCTCCCTCTTGGGCCAAGATTTGAAACAAACCCAACACAAGTACTTAGAAAATAAAAGCAAACAATAAAATGATTTGGAGGATGCAAGATTGCTCCTTGACCACCGGATGCTCCTGCATCAGACACCCGGAGTAGATAAAAAAAGTGACCCTCACTTTTGTTTGGCTAAGGGGAGACCCAAGCGGTCAACCTCCATCTTCGACAACCAAGTCGCATCTTCAATTGGTCTGCCCCTCCACTTGATCAAATACTCGATTATCTTTCCTGTTTCGAGTGCTCCGACCTTCACGGGTATCTAATACTTCCTCGGCCTCATCCGTGCTTGGAGTAGAGGCTGGAAATTGCCATGGTTCTGGACTTTGCATGTCCGTACTTTCTCCCTCATGATATTCCACGAGATCCGAAATATTAAAAATAGGTGAAATATCAAGCCAACTCGGCAATTTCACTTCATACGCATTCCTGACTCCCGCTTTCCCGGTATTTTGCATGGCCCAAACTTTTTCATCTTCAATTTATTGTAAGTCTTGGTAGGAAATCTCTCCTTCCTGAGATACACCATAACCTCATCTCCAATCTCGAACTCCTTGAACCGCCGCTTCTGGTCTACCCTTGTCTTATATTGACTGTTCATTTTTGTAATCTGTCTTCTTACTTCCTCATGCAGACTTTTCATATGCTCTGCAAATTCTTCTGCCTCGGCACTACATTTTTCTCTTCTGTCCAACTTTCTTAGCTCAGAAACATTCCTCGGCTGTTTCCATATACTATCTGGAACGGAGATTTATTTGTGCTTTTATTAACTGAACTGTTATATGCAAACTCTGCCTGTGGTAAGACCAAATCCCATCCCTTGGGTTGATCCACTATCAAACACCGCAGTAAATTGCCCAGGCTTCTATTGACCACCTCAGTCTGCCCATCTGTCTGTGGATGGTATGCTGAACTGAATTTCAAGTCTGTCTTCAATTTCTTCCACAGAGTTCTCCAGAAATACCCAACAAACTTTGTATCTCTGTCTGAAACTATACTTCTCGGTAGACCGTGAAGGCGTACCACTTCCTTGAAGAACAACCCAACAATGTGAACTGCATCACTTGTCTTTTGGCAGGGAATGAAATGTGCCATTTTGGAGAACCGATCAACCACCACAAATACTGAGTCATTTCCCCTCTGTGTTCTTGGCAAGCCAAGAATAAAATCCATGCTTATGTCCTCCCATGGTCTCTCAGGCACAGGTAATGACTGGTACAGTCCTGTATTTTGTTTTACACCCCTTGCCATCTGGCATATTCTACAACTTTGCACAAACTTCCGCACATCTTGCCGAAGTTGTGGCCAGTAGTAATTTTCCTCAATCAAGGCAATGGTATTATCCCTACCAAAATGCCCAGCCAATCCTCCACTGTGCTTTTCTTTGATTAAATTCTCCCGCATGGAACTTCTGGGAATGCACAACTTACTGCCCTTGAACAGCATCTCGTCTTGGATTAAGAAATCCAACCATTTTGTTCTATCCATAGTAAGAGGTATTGAGCAAGCCTTCCAGGCTTCTGCAAAATCCGGATCTGCAGGGTATAGACCCTTCAGTTCTTCAAACCCCACTACTTCCACTGTCAATCTGGTCAGTAGAGTCTGCCTTCTACTTAAGGCATCTGCAACCCTGTTTGACTTCCCACTTCTGTGCTTCAGTACAAAGGTATAACTTTGGAGGAACTCCACCCATTTCATGTGCCTTTGGTTCAGTTTTGTCTGACTGTTAATGTATTGCAAAGCCTGATGGTCAGTAAACAGTACAAACTCCTTTGGTAATAAATAATGTCTCCACTTTTTCAGGGCCTGAACTATAGCATAAAATTCTTGATCATAGACTGAATACTTTTTCCGTGCATCATTTAACTTCTCACTGAAATAAGCAACTGGCTTGCCTCCTTGACTCAGTACAGCCCCTATTGCACTGCCACTGGCATCACAGTCCACCTGAAATACCTTGTTGAAGTCTGGAAGTGCCAAAACAGGCTGCTCGGTAACTTTTATTTTTAATGTATCAAAGCTCCTTTCAGCTCCTGATGTCCATTTGAACTCCTTTTTATCTCCCCTCATTGTCTCTGTGAGAGGTGCACAAATACTGCTGAAGTTCTTTATGAACTTCCTATAAAAACTGGCCAGACCATGGAATGACCTCACTTCTATTGTGCTTCTTGGAGTAGGCCATTCAATGATAGCTCTCACCTTGTCGGGGTCCATCTTCAGACCTTCTGCTTGAGATTACAAACCCCAAGTATACCAATTCCTTCTTGACAAAATTACACTTTTTCAAATTTATTAATAACTGTTCTTCTCGCAGCTTTTCAAAGACTCTCCTGATATGCATCAGGTGTTCCTCCAGGGTCCGGCTAAATATCAATATATCATCTAAATAAACAATAACAAACTTTCCCAAAAATTCTTTCAGTACTTCATTCATCTGTTGCATGAAGGTACTTGGTGCATTGGACGAGTCCAAAGGGCATGACCAACCACTCAAACAGGCCTTCTCTTGTCTTGAAGGTTGTCTTCCATTCATCCCCCTCTCGGATACGGATCCGATGATAACCACTTTTCAGGTCAATCTTTGTGAAGTACTCAGCTCCACTTAAACAATCCATGATATCATCCATTCTTGGTAACGGGAATCTGTACTTAATAGTAATTTTGTTGATGGCCCGTGAATCTATACACATCCTCCATTCTCCATCCTTCTTTGGCGCCAGCACTGTAGGTACTGCGCATGGACTCAAACTTTCCCGAATTAATCCCTTTTCTAATAATTCTTGGACCTGTCTATTTAACTCCTCAGTCTCTACAGGTGTCATCCTGTGTGCAGCTTTATTTTGCAGGCTTGATCCTAGTACTAAATCTATATGATGGCTAATTTTTCTCACAGGGGGTAAGCCCTCAGGCACATTGTCAGACACAATGTCTGGAAATTCCTCCAGCATATTTAGAACTTCTATTGGGGTATCCCGGCATTCCTTCCCCCTAACTCTAGGGATTATTGCATAACATAAATGTTCATGCTTTAACCCGTTCAGAAACTCTCTCCCTTCAACTAAACAGACTCTGGAAATATTACATACCTTTTCATCTATATCCTTCAAGGGCTTTAGTTTATGGCGTACACCATTCTTTGTCAATGAATAGGTGTTGGCACGACCATCATGTACTGCACTCCGATAAAACTGCCAGGGTCTCCCCAGCAACATGTGGCAAACATCCATGGGTAAGATGTCACACAGGACCTCATCACAATAATTCCCAATGTTAAATTTAACGAACACCTGCTCATTGACCAAAGCTCCGTGGTCCTTTTGTAACCATGCGACCCGGTATGGGTGTGGGTGTTTCTTCCTTTCTAACCGTAACTTTGTAACCATTTCCTCGAAACCAGGTTATTCGTGCTACCATTATCAATAATGATATTGCAAAACTTGCCCGCACATTTACATCTAGTGCGGAATAAAGTTTTCCTCTGGTCTGTGTCCTTCTCCTCGTTCAACAGGACTCTTCTTACAACCATTGTTTCTCCTTTCTTCGCTTCTTCAGAATGCTCAGATTCAGCATCCTCCTCTGCCACAGCAGCTCTGGCTGGGCCCTCAGGACTTTTGTTTGTTCTTTCTTGATGTTGTGGACATTCAAATGTCCTTCTTCACCACAGTGGAAACATGTTCCACGAAATACTTCTCTTCCATACCCGCGTCCAGATCTACCTCTTCCTCTCGGGTAGTTATTATTCTGAACTTGCGGTTTTGGGTCTTCATCTTCTTCTTTCTGACCTCGGCTGCTGCTCTCTTCTTCCTTCTTCTCTTCCTTTCCTTCTTTCTTTCCACCGTTCTTTCCTCCCGGTTCTTTCACTTTCTGCTTGTTGTCAAACCTTCGGTTCAGCTTTTCTTCCACCTTTAAAGCAAACTGGTAAGCATCTTCAATGGTGCTTACCCGAACCAAACTCAACTCCTCCTGCACACTCGGTCTCAACCCATTAATGTAACGGGCCACCTTTTCTTTGCTGGCTTCTAAGTGTCCGGTTCTGATGGAAATTTTATAAAAATCCTCCGTATATTCTTGAACTGTTCTGTTCATCTGCCTCAAGCTTTGCATTTTACGTAACAGATCCAGCTCATAGTCAACAGGGATGAACTGTCTTTTTAATTTCTCCACCATTCTGTCCCACCTGGTAATCCGTTCTTTTCCTCTTCGGTTTCTCTCCAGTTGTACCCCCTTCCACCAAATGCTAGCATGACCCTTCAGTCGGGTCTTAGCAAATCTGACCCGGTTAGGGTCTTCAACTTCTTCGTATTTGAAGTATTCTTCTAATTCATTCACCCAGTCTATCAATTCCTCTGGGTTCAAGTTCTCGGAATACGTGGGAACCTCTAACTTCAGCCTCTTCCCGATCTGGGATATGGCCTTGTATAGCCGGGCCTGTGCCGGGTCTACATCTTCCTCCTCTTCTTAAAACTCATTCTCCTCTTCCACTTCATCCTCACTGTCTGCATCCCTTCTCGGCTCACGTCCTCTGCGTAGGTCTTCTTGAGGGACCTAGACTTGTCGCTGCAAAGCCCGGAAATCTTTCGCTGCCATGCCTCTTCCACCCATCGGGTTTCTTCTCGGAGGCATCTTCACTCGAACTCAAGCCCTCCCACACGTCCTGGTACAACTGCCTCTCTCTTTCGATAGTCTGTTGTACGCTCAGGAGCTACGGGCTCTGATACCACTTGATGGTGAGGTCAAGATTCAAAACACACCAGTCTCACAAATTATAGTAAATTTCATTAATATGGTCTCTGTTACAGTTTTTCTCAGCACACTTCCTCCTCCCAAATCCCGAACTCACCATCCCCCATCCTTACAGCATTTCGGGTTTTTAACGAGGCCCCCGATCCTCTCGGCCATCAATGCCCTGCCTAACAAATTCTAATTCTAATTTTCCCTCCCTCGGTCGAACTTCCCAAATTTTGTCATAAATGGCCACTGCCTTACCCACCATGAAAACCTCATTAAAGATCTTCTCTGACCTGCAAACGCCGCCTTGGTCAGATCGTCCTTCCGCGCCTCTATTTCGCCCATAATGTCCATGCTCTGTACTATTGTGAAGACCATTCCCATCTTAATACACGCGGTCGCCAATTTCAATTTCAATCTTCGTGGCAGCCCGCGCGTTTAATTAATTAATTTTTTTTCTGCTTTGTCTTCGACTGACCGTGTCACTTTAACACACGTGGAGGTCACGTGTCACTATGAATTTCCTTCTCATTTGAACGCGTGTCCACAAGCTTGTCTTCATACTTGTCGCGATATCGCGACCCACTGTCCCTTTGCTTTCACCTTGGCGGAAAAAGTCGCGATATCGTGACATGTCGCGATATCGCGACCCAACGGTCACCTCTCTTCAATTTGCAAATGATGCCGCGATATCGCGACGTCGTGATATCGCGACTCAAACTGGCCATTGCCCTTCCGAAGCTTTGGGGTCGCGATTTCGCGACATGTCGCGAAATCGCGACATGTCGTGATTTCGCGACCCCAATGCAACTTGTGCCTTTACTCTAAAACTTCCTCTTATTTTTACAAAACCTCCCTCTTGGGCCAATATTTGAAACAAACCCAACACAAGTACTTAGAAAATAAAAGCAAACAATAAAATGATTTGGAGGATGCAAGATTGCTCCTTGACCACCGGATGCTCCTGCATCATAACATTATCTCTCTCTCTCCCTCACTCTATATCTCTCTCTATCACTCTCTCTCATTGTCACCCACTATTTATTCTACCTTAAAGGTCTATATATATGAAGATATGTGCCTTGGCCATTAATCTATCCATGACTCTTCATCTACCTTATCCTATGACACATGTACATGTGGACTACATGCATATTTACATAATTACACATTCTAACACTTGTGCATTTATTACTTGCATGAAGTAACTACTCAAACCTTACTCTAAAGTAAACTCCTACTCTAGTTATGTACCCAAGGTGGTACATTGACATGTACTAAATAATATAATATACTCTAACATGCAGGGACAATTAGAGCAGACATAGAGTTAGATGGACTAGTTATAATGGGAGTTGGATCATATGGAGAGATTTGGTATGAGTGCAAGGACATCTAATGGCAATCCAAGAGGAGTTATAAAATGCATAGTGATACCTACAAAGGGAGATAGAGTAGTTTACACATTACAAGACATAACATCATTCAAAAATATCTATAAATTAGTGGTTTTTGTCATCCAACAAGATAGAATTGGACCGACTCAAGATCAATGACTTAGGATTCCTAAAAATATGAGGATGCCACCTATAGGTAGATAAGTTCCTAACACAAGTTCTTAGATCTAGGGAATGTGGGTGATAGATATATCTTTAGTAATGTATTATTCTTGTTATGCATTGTAATAAAAATGACTAATATTAATATATAATAGCATTTATTGTTAACATGAGCTAATTTTTTGATTATGTAATGATAATTAATTAATAAAATGGATAATGATGATTAATTATGTTATTTATGATTAATTAATATTGCTTGGTTTATCTTGTTTAGGGTTGTTTGTATTTGATAAATTTTAAGTTGTTAATCTAATTTTTTTAAGATATGTTTTGGAGATTTTATTTTGTTATTCATGATCTGCAAGCATGGACTTGAAGTATCGTTTAATGAATGATGATCTTCTAGTGAATGAGCTTTTTATGAATGATGACCTTCAAGTAAATAAACTTTTGATGATATTTAAGTATGAGCTTAAAGGAGACTTTTGTTGACCTTTAAGACCTAAAAGAGTCTTTCATTGAATTTTAAGCATAGACTTAAAGTATCCTTTTGTTGATCTTTAAGTATACAATTAAAGGATTGTTTTGTTGATATTTAAGTGTAGACCTAAAGGAGACTTTTGTTGATGTTGAAGCATAGAATTAAAGTGTCCTTATGGATTTAACCCTAACTAGTGGCCACTAAGCCTAATTAAAGGATAAGTGCTTAGGTGGATTTAAGATATCAATCCATTTAAGGATATTGTTTATTTTTATCGATCTATTGAAGGATGACTTTTTGCTAATTGGTCTAGTTAAGGATGTTTTATTACTATTGGGTCTATTTAGGATGCTAAGATTCTAATTGGTCCAGTCAAGGATACTATGGGACATAGTTGATGATAATCACTTGTCTAAATGTCTTTGTAGTGATATTTTTACCTCTAGTTAGGAGGCCATGCTAGAGTATGGTAAATTACCCCTAAGTGGGGTGGATAATGTAGGTTGGATTAGGTTGTCAATACTTACAAAGGATCATAGTGTTCATCATGTAGTAAATTATGAGATAAAATAAAATAAATAGATTTGGCCATCAAAACTAAAAATAGTTGTGATATTCATCATGTAGCCTATTAATGAAATAAAAGAGAATATATTTATGAGGTTTTCCCATCAATATTTATAAATGTAATAGGGTTTGTCATGTGGATGAAGAAATATCAATTTTTTATGATTGGTTGTTCTTGGTCCCTTATAATCCTATGATTAAATGGGATATATATTAGTATATTACCTATTGGGCATCTTAGGCAGCCAGGAATGAAAAGTTTGAAGTGAGGAGAAAGAGGTGAAGAGATTGGGCCATCCACTCCTATGAATTTTGTAGTAGAGAAATGAGAGGAAGAGAGTTTCCATACCTACCTTATACACCATTGAGAAGTGTGGGTTATTTTTATCCATTACTTAGTGGGTGTATAAATTTTATACGTATACAAAATATTGAATAAGAACATCTACACTTCTTAAGGGTGTATAAGGTAATGAGGATCTACAAGATAGAATAAGAGGTTAGATTCATCTAGTGGCCTTAGGTACCATTGAGAAGTGTGGATTATTTATAACAATTGATTGATAAACCTATAAATATTAATCATTTATCAAGCATTGGTTAGAAAAAACCATACTTCTCAAGTGCCTATAAAGCAATGAGAACAAATGATATGTGATTATTTAAGAATGATAATTGACTTAATGATAGAGGGCTATCTTTATTGGCTCATACAATATTGATATTTTACACTATTTGTTCCTTTCTAAATCTATAAGTCTATAAATTCACTAAGCATCATATAGTGTATATCTCAAGGTCTTATGAGAAAACAAGGGAAACTAGGGTGGGGTTGTAAAAAGTAGTATTTAATTTTTTGTTTGATGCATGAGTTGATGCTTTCCAAAGGAAGACTAGGAGAAGGTATTAGCATCAACTACCCAGTGTAAGTGCAATGGATATATGATTTATCATAACTAGGATCATTATGGTATCATTGTGGTTCTTTTGACTTGACATGTAGTAAGAAAAAAAAAAGTAAGCACAAATAAATAGCAATATGTAGTAATAGTTATCACTAGCATTAGATACCTCATGATAATGTAATGTAAAATCATCTATTCTTATTGAGGATCATCATTACATACTCATAGGATCCCAATGTAATCATGCAATTCAAGCACATGCATCTAGGAAACATGAAATGAGATAACATGTTGACTATAATTGTATATGCAATAACATTTCAAATACATTATGTTGATTGTTCCTTTAGTTTTTTTCATCAAGTGCAGCTAGATGGTACCTTTTGAGTCAAATTTGGTGGTTATTATGAATGGACCTTGCCAATGGGCTCAAATTTGCCTTTGAGATCAACTTTTACATTAGTATTCTTTTGGTTTTCTTTGATATAAGTCACCAAATTTGAAGTAATAGGAGCATATTATATTAGAGCTCTTGTGATGGTGTGTGGGTTTGATTATAACAATTTTTGAACTTATCACACTTTCTAATGTAGTTGCAGGGGTATATATTCATATATCACCACTAATAACATAACTAGAGAGTCTTATTGGAAATGATGTTACCACTAATATGGACGCCACATAATATCTCATGGAATTTTCCAACAACTACTTGGGCTTCATCTACAATTAAACACCTAAGAATGATGTTTTCAAAGGACCAATGATATAAGATGTCATCAATGATGGTAAAATGATAGGCATGTTGTCTCAAGATTTTATGCTCATTATTATTTAGACCTTTAGGTAGAGTGTTTTCCTTGAGAAAGGGTGAATATGCCCTTGTACAAAGTATCAAGTGAAGAAGTATCAATAGCAAGAACCTCCAATGGAATTTGGCTATATTCAAATGTTGTAGTTTCTTTTATTTGTTATATGATGATTGTAGCTTGCTCATCATCCATATCAATAGGGATGATAAAAGTAATCATGACCATGGCACTAACATGGTGATTTCTAGATCAAGGAGTAGCATCAACAATAATCCTATCAAAAACAACCATTAATTTAATAATAACATCCTTGTATGGCCTTAGCATTTTATCTTTATTTCAATACACACCTTTGACTTGATTGATAACTAGTTGAAAATATCCAAAGATAGAGAGTGTCTTAACTTTGAGGGATAAATCCATATAAAATACTATGGCAATGGATTCATATTTACTAGTATTATTAGTGCAACAAAATTAGGTTTTGAAGGACACAGGGATGTTTTATTTGTTGAAGTATATTACATTATTTGGTACATGTTAATGTACCAACCATGGTACCTTTGGTACATATTGTACATATTAGACTAGGGTCAAGTCTTAGATTAGAATGTGAGTAAATATTTTATGGAATGTAATAATGTGCAAGAAATTGACAAGTTTTATGTAAGTGTGTATGTTCAAGAAATGCACAAGTGTCATGTGAGTAAGTGTGCAAGTGTGATGTGTGTAAATGTGCATAAGTGTATTATATGAAAGTGTGCACACATGTTCTTATATTAGAGAGTGCTAAGTGAAGAGTCATGTATAGATGTCATGTGTATACAAGTATAAAATAGGAAAACCAAGAGTCATGAGACTTGGCATAAGGAAATGAATAGTCAAGTAACCAAAGAGTAACTCTACAATGGTTATATATTACTCCATGGAGGAACATGGTGAATATAGCGAGTATAGCATTCATAGCAAGCACAACAAGTATAAAGAGCATTATTATCATCAATGTAATAGATTTTTATGATATAATTGTAAGAGAAAGAGGAGTAATAAAGTTTGCATACATTTGAGCAACTAATATTGTAAGTCTTTCTACATTCTTTGTACATGTATGATTCAGGCTATTACATTCATAATCTAGCGTATTAATGATTGTTATTTGATATATTATAAGCCTTGATTTACATAAGAGTTGGATTATAGTATTATGATTACATTATCATTTGATATTTTTATATTGTAGCTATCTCATATTTGATAATGTGGAATTTATCCTATGATTTTCTTATTAATATTAAGGATTCAAAATCCATAAATGGTATCAAATATATTGCGAGTAGTTCCTTGAACAGGTTAAATAATTGCATATAAAATTATTTTTTGTCTATTGTGACAAAATTGATTTAGATTTTATCTACTTTAAAATAAGTTAGACCTAGAATTTATTGTAATAAAAAATCTAGAGTCTTTCCATAGTTGTGAGAATAGCTAGTGAAGACTAGGACTCAACTATAGAGTATTTCCACTAGGTTGAAGGATAACTAGTGAAGACAAGGAATCATATTGGAGGTGAATAAATTTTGAGAAAGTTTATCCTTCAAGGCCATAGCCAACCCTAATATCGATAGAGGATTTCATGGATATTTAATCCTTGACAACTGATTTTATCAACACTCAAAAGAAAGCTGAAGGATTCGATACAATCAAACCATCTTCATATTGATTGAAGCATTGGATAATTTGCATCATCTTGACATTTAAGGATTGAGTTCTTCGGTATGACCTAAGACATTATTGTAAGTAATATTTAATCATCAAAAGTGTGAGAAGCTTCCTACAATAGATAGACAAGACATTTATCTCAAATTTCAATAGAAGGTAGAAAAGCTTTCATCAACCAAATATTGATTTAAGTTGTAGGTTATTATATATTCAAGTCTTGAAGAGATACCTTGACAAAGATAGATCAAGGTTACCTATTCTAGAATTTAATTTAGAATAGAGGCGGTCTATAAGAATATTTAGTTCTTGAAGAGAGACCTTGAAAGAGATAAAATTATAGATTCAAGAGGATAGATACTCTTCAAATAAAGAGCTCCATAATGAAGATTTGATTCCCTTATTAGTGAAAAGAGAAGAGGCCATATAATACCCTTATTAAAAGAAATAAATGAGTATTGAATATAGAGAATATATAGTTCCAAGAGGTCAATAAATAGACCCTTTATGAAAAGAGGTCCAAGTAAGGAAATCCCTTATAAAAAGAAAGCGACCATTATATTAAGGAAAATAAGGCCCTCATACAAAAGAGAAAGTACTTTTATAAAGTTGTATGAGAGGCCATTAGAGGTCCATGAAGCAAGCAAAAGGCTCATATTGAGAAGAAAATATATACAACCATATACATAAGAAAGAAAGAGAGGATGATTTTTTGTCTACATATGTAGTGAAAGAAAGTATAGATCTATGAGCACATAGAAGGAGAAGGTAGTACAAGCTTCCCAAGATGAGTATTAAGAATTGAAGCTATTGGTGCAATAGTATACATATAGAGAACACCATAAAAAGGAATACTAAGATAACACATTGGAAGAATACTAAGACTACACTTTAATGGCACAACAAGAACATTATGAAGTCTAGTACAAGGAAGGCATCACCTAAACAACAAGAACATTATATTAAAATTAAAGGAATTATATTTCTATGACTATGCAATCCTTTAGGTAAGATAAATAAGATTTTAACAATAGGAGATCTCATGTTCTCTCATGCAAACAATATTATAACCAAAAGGTATAATAGAGAATATTGTTGCACTATCCCTCAAGGTAGTACAAGAAAAAAAGTATTGTAACCAATGAAATATAATGAAAAAATATTGTAACTATTCTACTATTCCTAAAGGAATAATGAAGTAGAATTAATCATGTCCAAAGTGCACTAAAAATAGTGCTATACATAGAGCAACCAAGGAAGCACATAATAGAGCTATATAACGAGAAATTAGGGATTGCATATTAAACGAGCTACCAAAAAGCTACAAGGGAAGTGCACATTCAATGAGTTACCAAAGGAGACTCAGAATGATATAGGTGGTGCTTAAGACTCAAATCATCACCTATGGATAACAAAGAGACATAGGAAGCGAGCGAAACTCATAATGTTAGTGTAGAGAAAACAGTCAATAGGAGGATAGTGAGGCAAAGAGTGGAATAGACATCAAGCATAACTTGAGAAAGGAAGCGATTTGAAAATATGAGGATTAGAAGAATAAACACATCATGTAGTGGATAATATACTTAAGGAGCATTAAGATGCAATTATGGAAATTGAGTGTTGTATCAAAGTGTAACGTCTATTGCTAGAAGAGTGTACGTTGAAACTCAATCATCTAGAGGTAGATCATATACAAAGCCACATTGCATTTGAGCATACATAATAAAATAATTTTGTCATATTACTTCCTAGCACAATCAAGATAGTACAACTATGCAAGGAAAGAGGTGTGAACATGAATGGAGGTAAATTTGAAATTGAGTTTTTTCAAATCTAGATTGGTAGAGTGATAAGTTACAATGTTTAAATTTAAGTTATAGGATTTATATTTGATTTATTAAGTTAAGTAGTTATAAGTTGTAAAATAAATAATTAATGGTAATTAAATTGTCATTAATTATTTTATTAATGGAGAAATAAGTAGTTTTATGGAGTAATAAGGATTGATTAATTTGATTGGAGTTATAAGTTATTTATAATAGTTGTTTTTTAATATTTTTCTATTGAAGTTTTCTAATTAAGAGTGGAGTGATAAGGTATAAGAATTAGTGTGTTTAAAGTTTTTTAAAAGTTTAGTTTTTATTTTTTGAAAAGATTAAAAAATAATTTTTTGCAATTTAGTTATCTTGGAGTCAAAAGGTTTACAACCTCAAACTTAGAAAATATTAAATTTGCAAAAAAAAAAATTTCTTAGTCTCTAAAAATTAGGGAGACATAATGTTTTATACATCATAGGTTTTTTAATTTAGAAACTTTGAATTTATTTAAACCTAAGGAGTTATAAGGTAGTCTACATCAAAGGTCTTATGAGTACTACTATGTCAAAAAACAAGTTTTTCTTTCTAAATCTCAACTTCTGAAAGGACCAAATTATGCTTCATGAAAAAATAAAGTGAAATCAATTTTAATAGTAGAAAAAAATTGGGATATAGTTAGTGGAGTAGAAAAGAACTATTGAAAATGATAGAGAAATTCAAATATATGAATATGGTGAAGCCAAAGCACTTATGATAATAACATTTGCAATTACTGATGAAATACAACCTTATATAAGTACAACAAAAACTTCTATAGAATTTTGGAATACATTACCTAAAATATTTGAAGGTAAAAATGGAGATACTATCTTCAATAATCAATCTTCAATCTCAGTTATATTTATTAAAAGTTAATAGTGATAAAAGTATTGAACTATTTCAAAGAAAAGTAGTAGATATAAAAGCAAAACTATTGACTCTAGGAGAAAAAGTAAAGCATAAATTTCTTTCTCAAGTGACTTTGAGAGATCTTCTAGAAAATTCTAACCATCTAGTTACATATTTTCAATTCCTAAGAAAAGATACTTCATTTTATGAGTTAGTCAACATTCGACAATAATATGAAGTAAAAACTACTATCAAAGATGAAATAACTAAGAATGCCTTAGTGTCAAAATAAAATGCATAAGAAACTTTTGCTTCAACTCTGAGATATATATCCAAGTGGAACATTAGATATTGTCAAATATGTAAGAAAATATATCATAACACAAGTTTATGTAAATACAATTCAAGAAATCAGTCTCAAGGAAATTAGAGGAAACTAAGTGGTCAAAATAAGTCAATACAAAAAAGACAATATCAAAATCAATACAATCCACAATGACAAAAATAATTTCAATATCCTTCTTAGTATCAATATAGTCAACCTCAATTACAATATAGAGAGGGAAATAAAAAAGGACATCTAGCTCAAGAAATTCATGAAATTCAAGAGTTGGAAGAAACTACTAAAGAAAATGAATTCAAAGCTCTTTTAGCAAAATTGATAATCAATGAAGATGAATTTCTCACATAGAATTCAAAAGATACTAACTATTCATTCCATAAAGATAAGAAATGTAGCAAATTGAAAAAGTAAACGATAAGATCATGAAAATTCAGAAGAAGGTAAAAAGAACAAAGTAAGCATAGGTTCTAGGATCACTTGAAGAAAGAAGACCTATAATTGAATACTAAAGTATTCAATAACCAAATAATGTAATACATGGGGTGTTAGAGTATATTACATTATTTGGTAAATGTTGATGTACCCCCATGGTACCTTCATGGTACATATTGTAAATATTAGACTAGGGTCAAGTCTTAGATTAGGGTGTGAGTAAATATTTTATGTAATGTACTAATGTGCAAGAAATGGACAAGTGTTATGTAAGTGTGTATGTACAGGAAATGCACAAGTGTCATGTGACTAAGTGTGCAAGTGTGATGTGTGTAGATGTGCATAAGTTTCTCATATGAAAGTGTGCACACGTATTCTTAGTTTAGAGAGTGTTGAGTGAAGAGTCATGTATAGGTGTGAATACAAGATAGATCCATGTGTATGTGAGTGTCAAGTAGGGAAGCCAAGAGTCATAAGACTTGGCATAAGGTGAGGAATAATCAAGTAACCAAAGAGTCACTCTACAATGGCTATATATTACTCCATGGAGGAATACAGTGAATATAGCAACCATAGCATTCATAGTAAGCACAAAGAGTATAAAGAGTTTTTTTTTTCATCCTTGTAATAGAGTTTTATGATACAATTAGAGAAAGGATTAATAAATTTTACACACATTTGAGCAATTAATATTGTAAGTATTGCTACATGCTTTGTACATGTATGATTTAGGCCACTACATTCATATTCTAGCATATTAATGGATGACTTGATATATTATAAGCCTTGATTTATATATTAGTTGTCTCATATTATTTTGATTACATTAGCATTTGATCTTATTATATTGTAACTATCTCATATTTGATCCTATGCAGTTTATCTTGTTTCTTATTAATATTAAGGCTTCAAAATACATCGTTTTTGTTGTGACCAATATAAATCCTGCCCCCACTCCTTTGATGCATTGAGTGCTATTGGAGTACAAGGTCTACAAGTTATTTTTGTTGGTCTCAAGGGAAAATACAGAATCATCCAAATAATAAACTATGGGATGACTAGCTTCTAGTGGTATAGATGCTATTTGGTCAACAATAACCTAACCTTTTATCAATTTCTAACTGATATATTTGAGATTGAATTCACTAAGAACAATGAACCACTCGATAGTTTACCCTAAAATATGAGGTTTTGACATAAGTAATCACAAGGGATCAACTCTAGAAATGAAAAAAAAATTGTAACTTACGATGTGGTGTCAGATTTTTTATGATGTGAACACTATAACAAGGCAAAGTTTTTCTAATGGAGTATAGCAAATATTATGACTAATCAAAGTCTATTTAATGTAATAGATAAGTCTTTTGCTATGTTGATTGTCATACTATATCAGCATAACACCTAGGCCATTCATAGTTTCTATAATATAGAGTAATAAATGCTTGATTGGATTGGTAGGAACAAGGAGATGTGGGGATAGGAGATAGGACTTTAGAGCATCAAAGACTGCTTGATTCTCTATTTCACACTTGAATTCCATGTCGTTTTGCAGCAAATTTCAAAAGGGATGATATTTATTAGCAAGTTTGGAGATAAACCTTCTAATGGCCTAGAGTTTACCTTGAATAATCCAGAGTTGGGTTAAGGTTTAAGGGGGTGACATGTTAGTGATAACCCTAATTTTATTAGGATCAACTTCTATACCACGTTGAGAGATTATGAATCCTAGTAGTTTTCATGAAATTACTCAAAGGACATATTTTAAGGGTTTTACGTAGAATTTGTATTCTCTTAACCATTCAAAAATATGCCTTATATTTTCAATGTGATCTTACCAATTAAAATATTGATCAGGATATCATGAACATAATCCTCCATGATATCATACATCATATTATGGAAAATGTATGGCATAACCCTTTGGTAAGTGGTCTAACATTCATTAGACTAAAGGGTATGACTTACCAATAAATACTCCCCAAAGGGTTATAAAATTATTTTGGGTTGGTCCTCAAGAGCAATTTCAATTTGGTTGTACCCTAGGAAATTGTCCATAAGAAATTGAATTCTATATCCTATGGAAAATCATCCTTGGGATATGCTTTTTTGATGTTTTAAAAATTAGTACAAACCTAAAAATTCATCCGTTTTGGCAATAGGCACAATATTGGAAATTTAATTTGAGTAATCAATAGCTTTGATACATTTTATTTTGAGGAGCTTTTGAAACTCCTCTTAAATGAGGAGGACAACCTTAGGATGCATCTTTTGTAGTTTTTGTTTAATTGGTTTTGCATTTGGTCTAATGACTAAGTGATGTACAATAAGGGATGGATCTATTCCTAGCATGTCTACATAGGACCAAGAAAATATATAACTAACTTAGACATTATGTATTCTTCACATTCCTTAGGGGTTAAGACTTTTTCTAGCTTCACAATTCTAGTGCTATCATTAGTTTGGCATCCTAATTTTGTTGATGAGGATGTGGTATTCATCTTCTAGTTATGGGGGAGTGAGTAACACCCTAGGATTTCAAGATAAACAGGATCTATAGTGGATTATAGGAAACTATGGGACAATAATAATATCTATATTGCAAAAAGATCCTCCATAATGAGAGTCACTTTGGACGAGATAGTCCAGGGTGCTATCTTGGGGAGGATTGTAGGAAATATTTTTATAGTTACTTTTGGTAGCAATTAGCTCAATATAAACTAAGGATAACATGTGCACAATATGGTTAGGAATTAAAATATTTCAAAGCTCCCTGTCATCCTTCATGTTGCAATCCAACCTATTAATCAAGATGGTGTTGTCATGAGACTCAAGAGGAAAGGTTTGCTTCATCATAAGGTCTGTTTCATCATATGAAGCAAAAAGGGATCACTATGGTTATGGATATATCTTATCTCATAGTGACCTAACTAGGCTTTGGCTTCCAATGGATATTTAATCTCAGGAAAGGTATCTTCACACTCGTGATTCTGAAGCAATTCCACCATAATTCCACATTAGGACAACAATCCCAAAAGAGACACCAATATGATATAAACCGAGAGTACTTCACGTGATATTACATGTTAGTTTTTTGGCTTTTTAACAATGGTTTGGTGAAAAGGCTTAATGCAAGAAGCGATTGACTTTGATCCAATGGGAAATAACATGTATACCTTATTCAAATAGTTTTTGCATGTTTGTAGTGGTTCTTTTAATAATGCCAATATCACATTTACGTCCACCTGTGTCATTTATAATGTGAGGCCGATGACAATGACAATATCAATATCAATATCAATTTACATCCAGTTGTGCGGTTTATAAGCTAGGCCGGTGTTTGAAATTTATAGGACAAGATCCCATCAGGGCACAATGTAAGGCTCATTCCACAATAATTCCACATAGAGAAAGCGAGAGTATTTATTTCCACTATTGGGAAGGACAATATTTTTATCAAAGGTTTGGTGAGGAGACTTAATCTGATAAGCGATTGATATGATATAGTGATAAAATTATGCAACTCGTTGTGACAGTGACACATTTACCGTTCCTCTTTTCAAACTATTAGTATCGTCAAGCAACTAATATAATAATAAGAAAGAGTCGCGTATGTTAGAGTAATATTCCATCATTTGGATATTTACCATTTTCCTACATTAGGTAGATTTTATTTACCTCATGGTAAAAAGTAGTTTGTTACTTTTTACCACTAGTATTTACTTCTTACTATTAACCTTGATGTTATCTTGGTTAGTAGGTTAGTCGTCATAGTCAAATTGACTACGTAGTTAGTTGTTAGTAAGTTATCGTTATTTGCTAATTAGCTAGCTACCTTTAGGTTGAAGCTACCTATTATGTGTTGTAGTTAGCTATGATTAAGGATATTATTTTTATAATATCCTAAGGCTATTTCTAGTCTTTGTAATGTGTATTTAAGCACTAGTGGATTATTAATAAAGTTCTAATGCTTCCATACTGTCTATGGTATTAGAGCGGGCATTATTTGCCTCTCTTTGCTCTGATTGGTGAGGGGAGTGTCCAGGTGGGATGGAGACATGAATCTCAAGGTAATATGCTGGAACCTGTGCTATGGTCGATACAGACTATGAGGTCTTGGAAGAACATGATTTTTGATCTGGCCCACAACACTTGTACTAAGCTATAGACAGGAATTGTTAGATCTGATAGTGCTAATAGCGAAGTTTTGTAGATAGGAGCTATCAAAGCTGACAGACCTGCTAGGGAAGTGTTGGCAGCACTGATAGCCTGAAGCACTGTTAGATCTGGGTGGATGATCCCAGTAGAGAAGGCACACCCTCCCAGGTGGCCAACCACCACATAAGGGCAGGTGCACCCTCCATGGGAGGACACAGATCTGAGATTATCGATGACTAACCCACTCACGGGACTGGCACCAAAGACCCTATCAGGACCTACTTGATCTAACCGACACGACTCATGAAGGACCTAACACCTAGATCCAAACTGAGAGACATGAATATCAAGATCCAGCCACCAAACTTGACCGAATCCTAAATCTGGTGATCGACAGACACATGGCGGACAACCACTGGACCTGACACGTGGATCTGACTAGACCAAGAATGAAATTCTAGGTGATGTGGCATGAGGGCATTCATCAGAGCTGATAGCAAAAGGTTCATCCAAGGTTCACGATTTCTCGAAGGCAATCAGAGTAATATGGGCATATTGATGTTTTTAAATAGCAAATCTACAGTAGTATGTTGTGTGTGGGACTAATTAGTCCCAATTTTTTTTCTCGACTGTGAGAAACAGTCAAAACAAAAATGCAGCTCATGTCATTAAAATTTCATCCAGTGGAGTTGCTATGACTATAGGGCGCTTAGCGCTAGGGAGCCTCCTCTCGTGAGGTCATGAGATCTAATCTCGCGTGCGTCGACCCAAGCCATTTTGGCTAGTAAAAACAAAAAGGGCTTCCAAGGTAATTTTTTATTGTTTTTTAGTTTCTTTTAATAATTTTAATACATTTTTTTATATTAAATCATTTTATTTTAAAAATAAAGTGATTTGTTATGAAACAAAATATTTTTATTATTAAAATTTACTAAATATTTAAAAATTTATGCATTAAAAATAAAATTTAGAGGCATTTTTTTTGCAACAATTCATAAAAGCATGCTTTTGTTTTTCTCTCCAAAGAGGATATAAGACATTTAAGAGTATTTTTTTATTACAAAATTAGGAAAACTTACATCTTCTCAAAAACTTGCTAAAATTTGCAACCATGTAAGGAGAAAAAATCAAATACATTTGATTCTTTCTTGCAAATTTGGAAAACAAGGAGACTAAATTTTTTGTAAATTTCAAAGGCAAAGTGTGCATTTGTTTTCTCTATGGGGGGATATAATACATAAAATTGCACATTCTACTTCTTTGAAAAATTGAGAAGAAATTGAAGACCTTGGGTCCATAAAAACCAAGTTGTTTGTCGACTGGTCTGGAAGCCTTTCAAACGCAGGTCGTGTGTCGACTTGTCTTGAAAGGAGTGCTATTTGTTAAATTTGCAAAACAAAGGGGGGAAGACAAGAAATTGTATTTCTTTTGCAAATTTGTAACACAAAAGTGAAGAGCACTTAAATCAAACTTGTTAAATTTGTAAAAAAAAAGAGAAAATGCAATTGTTTCATTCCCCATTCTTTGCAAATTTGGAAAACAAGAGGAGACAAAATATAACAATTTTTTGCACAACACAAATCCAAATTTTGTTGCAAAAATTAAAAGGTGCATTTTCGATTTTACTCGACACATTTATTGGCAAATTAGGTGCATTTTCAGTAGTGACTGACACCTATGTGATAAGAATTTTATGGATATTCTTGTTTGATTATTGCATCATATTTTGCAATTATATGTCATAAAATCAAGAACACTCAAAACCCTAAATTTTCACAATAATTTGTGTAAATCATTGCACAGATTTAAAGCCAATTTTCCTTGATATTCTCTCCTAATCAAAACCCCTAATTCACTCTTATTTGTTTGGCTTAATTTCCTCAAACTGATTATTCCTCTTCAAGAGGATTTTCAGGCAGGTGCCATTAAATATCTTTTTGAGTGAATTATCTTTTGGTACTCTTCTAGGGTATATCAAAAGAAAGAACAAGTTTTTGTAAAATAAGGAACCTTGAAAGTAGCAATATTTTGCACTAAGGGGGGATAATTCCTTTATTCCTTCAAACACATATTTTGACAAGATGGAGATAAAACTTGTAAAGGCAATCATAAAAGTAGAAGTCATCATAAAATTATACCTTTTCTTTTAGGCTTCATAATAGCAACCATGCTTGAAGTACTTGCAATAAGGAAGGATTATTTGGTGAAATTTTTTGATAAAATTGCCTAGGAAGCAAATTTTTGCACAAATTGTAAAAAGGACAACCATGACACCATTCAGTGTTGGTTTCCAAACAAGCAAAACTAAAAAGGCAAAGGCACATCATAGAAGCAAAACAAAGGCAATATTTCTAGTGAAGTGTCTAGTTCCGATTATGGTTCTTATTCAGAAAGAGCACACAAAGTGTTCATGGCTAAGACAGTATTGTAGAGGGAAAACAAATTTATCACCTTAAGCAAGCACCATTTCCTCTCTCTCCTTTTTTAGGCTTCATAAATAGCATAAGTTTTTGTTTTAAGTACTAGCAATAAAGGGGTGATTGTACCTCTTTTAGGCTTCATAAATAGCAAACTCTCATTGTTTGAAGTACTTGTAACAAAAGGAGGAAATTTTATGGTGTAAAATTTTCCTAGGAGGCAATCTTTGTAAAAACCTTAACAAGATTCTTAAGTTGCACATCTTTTGCAATTAAGGGGGATAAACATTTATTTTCTTACTTCATACAATTTTTTGTAAAAAGGGAAGAAGACTTATAAGGGTGCATTTTCGGCAGTGACCGACACCTTAGTCATACTTCTTTAAAAAATTTGATTACAATATGTTTTGCAACAAGTGGGGAAACTTATAAGGGTGAATTTTCAGTAGTGACCGACACCTTACTACCTTAACAACACATTTTTTCAAAATCATATTATAAATAGAATGAACCTCGTATGAAGTGATCTACTCTACTACACCTAGCGGTTGTAGTGACTAGTTACCCATGCAATCCGGTTGGATGATAATATTATAATAAGGACATTCGTTGATGTGAATACAAAGTGAGGAATACCCCACTTTTTGCTTAGGAGCCACCAAAGCACTATGACAGAACCTAAGCAAGGGCAACAACCAGCAAATCAACATTTTTTTTCATTGTATTGGGACAGTTATATACATTATCCAAATAAGGTAATAAGGGGGGATGTTAGAGTAATATTCCATCATTTGGATATTTACCCTTTCCCTACATTAGGTAGATTTTATTTACCACATGGTAAAAAGTAGTTTTTTACTTTTTACCACTAGTATTTACTTCTTACTATTAACCTTGATGTTATCTTGGTTAGTAGGTTAGTCATTGTAGTCAAATTGACTATGTAGTTAGTTGTTAGTAAGTTAGCGTTATTTGCTAATTAGTTAGCTACCTTTAGGGTGAAGCTACCTATTATTTGTTGTAGTTAGCTATGATTAAGGATATTATTTTTATAATATCCTAAGGCTATTTATAGCCTTTGTAAAGTGTATTTAAGCACTAGTTGATTATTAATAAATTTCTAATGCTTCCATACTATTAGCGTAGCTGCCAGTCATGAGAAAACGTGGTTGTACAGTTGGCATGTTAGAAATGAGAAGTAATTTTAATATGATATTCAATAAGATATAGTTTGAAGGGCCAGCATAAAATTTCATATGGGAGGCTACAATAAATAGAGTGTTGTGGAGTTCAATTTTAAAAATTAATAGTATCTTTTATTTAAAAAGAAATTTGATGTTAACATTTAATTTTTTATATAATTTTATAAATTAGTATTTATTTATAATATTTAATAAAATATACAATATATAAATTGGTATGAGTTTACTTGTTAAATATACTTTTAAAATATTCACTCACGGTTCATACACATATAATTGGTATTTTTAAATATTGGAAGGCAACACAACAACCAAAAAAACATAAAGAAAGCGACTTGGAAGGTGTATCATTTTTAGCTTTCTTAATTTTGTTTTTATTTAGTAAATGATCTCTAATGTAGTTGACCCCTTCAAAACCATTCAATGTATATAATCACCATAAAATTAAAGGCGATCCTATATATAGAACTTTTTTAGATAACTAGATTTACATCTAGTTTTGGATGTCAGACATATACCAAGAGACTAAATATTTTACTAATATTTTTATAATATAGATTATGAGGATGATTTATATATATATATATATATATATAATTGTAGTATCCTATTTTTTTTTGTAACAAACAATGAAAAATTAAAATATGATTAAAATATGTTAATATTTCAACAAGGCTTTTGCTTTTTGTAGAGTGATTTATTCAATGAAAATAATTGTGCTTTTCATATCCACGAGTTATATGCTAGCTCAAAACAAGTTAAGGTAAAATTAAGTGAAACTTAAACTAAAAAAAAAATAGTCATTACTTCAAGTACAAAGTTCAAATTTTGGGAAGCAAACGAGATCAAGTCTTTGGGATTATAATTTATGTATTTAAATGGTGGGATTACAAATGGGATAGGCATTGACCACCATATTGAAGCCAATACTATTCATGCTCATAGAGACTTTCACAGGGTTTCAAACCTATGCACTCTCAAGAGGACCCTTCAACCATTTGAATAAATCAAACATGGATGGCCTTCTTGGGGGAACATGACCTCTTGTGTTTTTTTTTTATTATTCTTCTTTTTTGGATTATATAGCTCAACTGAAGAGATACAACTTATTGAAATTAATAATTTCTAATAAATTTTATGAGAATTAATAAATGAAATATGGAAATAATAATGTACAACATGATTACAACCACTTAGAAAGAGTGGAGTCTCGTAACCACAAAGAGGAAGAAGTCTCTTGTGATAAACATAATTTAAATGTATATTCGATGATGATGATTTAATAAATCATTCTACCTATTAATAGATGAAAAGAATCAATGAACTGATATGACTAATCAATGAACCGACATGACTAATTTGGAATTGTTACATGGCTCCTCCCTTAGAAAGATTTATCCTCAAAGCTGGAAAATATTGGAAAATACTCTCAGGATCCCATGTAGCATCTTCTTCTAGAAGGTCCTACCACTGAATTAGGAATTCTTGAACTTGGTGTGATCATATATGATGCACTCTGTATCACAAGATTGCTTTCATTTCGAGAGTTATACTACCTTCTTTGTCCAGTAGTGGAAGATCTATCTAGGATTGCACCTTTTGACCAATTACTTATTTGAGGCAAGAGACATGAAAAATTGGATGGATGCGAGATGAAGGAGGAAGCTCCAATTGATATGCTACTTCACCAATGTGATGAACCACTTTGTAGGGCCCATAATATCGAGGGGTCAAATTTTTATTAGACTTGATCTTCAAGGACAATTGCTTATAAGGTTGTAAGTGCAAAAAGATCATATCTCCAACGTTGAATCATCATTATGAATTATGTAGATCATGTTGTTGCTTCATACGATTCTATGCATGGATCAAAAAATATTTAAGAATTTTAAGCATCACCTGACATTGTTGTAACCAATCATCTACTTGGGCTAACTTGGAAGTTTCGAGAACATAGTCCATGATTGCTAGTGGCTTGTGACCATACAAGACTTTGAATGGAGACATATGAAGGAAAAAATAGTAAGAAATATTATACCACCATTCTGGTAAGTAAAGCCATCGAATCCAGTTATATTGCTTATCTTGAGTAAAACAACGAAGGTAAGTACCTACACATTTGTTAAAAACCTTTGTTTGACCATCCAACTAGGGGTGATATGCAAAAGATATACTCAACTTGGTACCACTCAAGTGAAAAAATTTCTTTCAAAAGTTACTAGGAAATATAGGATTACGATCACTTATAATTATTTTAGGTATACTATGTAGTTTGAAAATAGAATCAAAGAATACCTTGGCCACCTTACTTATGAAATAAGGATGTTGTAGGGCACAAAAGTGAGCATATATGGAAATATGATCTACTACCACCAAGATCACTATTTTACCTTCTCATTTGGGAAGCCCCTCAATGAAGTCCATGGAAATGTGCTTCCACTAGCGGTTAGAGATAGGTAAGGGTTGTAACAATCTAGGATATTTAACTGTTTTCCTTTGTTACATTGACATACCTCACACTCAACCACAAATATCTTGACATATGATTTTAAGCCTTTTCAAAAAAATGATTGCTTCACCCTTTGGTATGTTTACAAGAATCCAAAATGTCTTGTGATAGGAGATGCATGCAGTTCTTGGAGAACCATTGATTTAATAGTGGAATATTAAGGAAGGTAAATACGATCTTTCTTGAGAAGTACTCCATCAGAATAAGAGGAGTAAGAATGTAGATATGCTCTTGTTTTTATATCTTGAATGATTTGTGGTCTCTAAATTAGCCATAAATTCTTCTTGAATTTGGGAAATCCATTGTGGATAAGAACTCGATATGACATTGATGGTCACATCATCTTCGTATTTGTGAGACAAGGTATCAACTACCATATTTTATTTACCTTTCTTGTACTCAATGACAAAATTATAACCCAAGAGTTTTTTCAACCATTTATTTTGTTCAGGACACGAAATACGTTGTTCTAAGAAATGCTTAAGGCTACTATGGTCAGTTTTGATGATGAAATGACTACTTAATAAATAATATCTCCATTTATCTATAGCATGTAAAATAGCTAGCATTTCCTTTTCATAAGTGGATCATCCCAAATTCTTCCTTGAAAGTTGCTTACTTTCAAAATCTAATGGATGTCCTTCTTGCATTAAAATAACTCCAATACATGTGCCAGAAGCATCACACTCAATGACAAAGAGTTTGCTAAAATCTAGAGTAGCCAAAACTAGAGTGGAACACATAGCCTCTTTGAGGGCTTGGAAGGCCTGAGAAGCAGCGTCATTCCAACTAAAATCATCCTTTTTAGTAAGAGCAGTGATAGGTACTATAATCTTACCGTAGTTGTAGATAACTTTTCTATAATAGCTTGTGAGTCCTAGAAAACCACAATGTTTAATCAATTTTGGTAGAGGCCAATCTTGAATACCTTTGATTTTATGATGATCAACTTTAACTTCTTCATGAGATACTATATGTCTCAAATATTCCACCTCTTGGACTCCAAATACACATTTGGATATTTTAACAAAAAAATTTCATTTTGCAATAGATAAAGGACTTTATCAACATGAGCTAGGTGATCCTTCCAAGATTTGTTGTATATTAAAATATCATCAAAGAAAACTAGGAAAAATTTACGAATATAGGACCTAAAGACATGGTTCATGAGGCTTTGAAAAGTTGTTGGAGCATTAGTGAGATTGAAGGGCATGGCTAGGAACTCACAATGACCTTCATGGATATGAAAATATGTTTTAGGAATATACTCTTCTTACCCTAATTTGGTGAAATCTCGAGTTTAGATCTAGTTTGATGAAATAACTAGCACCATATAATTCATCCAACAAGTCATCGATGATTGGGATAGGAACCTTATCTTTTATGGTAATCTTGTTAAGAGGACAAAAATTAGGACACATGCACCATGAGTTATCCTTACGACATACCATAACCACAGGGCATGAATAAGGACTTATGCTTGGATAGATGATTCCATGCTTTAACATTTCTTGGACCAGCTTCTCAATCTCTAATTTTTGGAATTGTGGATAGCGATAAGGATGCATATTAGGAGGTAGACTACTAGGAATTATATGAATAGCATGATAATGTGATCATTTAGGAGGTAGATCCATGGGTTCACTAAAGAATTCTTCATAATTATCCATAATATCTTGAATATTCCTTGGAAGAATTGTAGGAGAAGAATCCAAGGATTGAGCCTTGATGGAATTTATTTGGGCAAGAAAACCATAGTCGCCTTTCTTGAATATCTTCTCCATGCTATGTGAACTCAATACCCTAGAAGGATGGCATTGAATCTCTTGAATACAAATGACCATTCCATTCTCTATCCACTTTATATATAATTTTTGGATATTGATAGTAACATTGCCAAGCTGAGATAACCATTGTGCCCCAAAATGACATCTGAGCTCCCTGGGTTCATAAAAAAGAGTACTTATCCATGTATAATTTCCCATTTGGATTGTAATTTTATATGTTCGACCCACACATTGAGCATTGCCTCCATTTGCAATAAGAACTTGAAATTTATCTTGATTAGAATAATGGATATACAAGTTCAAGGATTCAGTTTTTTTATTGTAGTGAACCTTTATTCTTATTCCATAAATAATTCAAGAATTTGCATAAATATTCAACATGCATCCATAAATAAATTAATTGCATAATAAATTTCTCAATAAAATGAATATTGATTATACCCTTGAGGTAGGAAAACACCATACAATGCTCCTTTTGGAAGGAAGCCACTCCACAATATCTCTAGCTATACGAGCCAAGACTTCTCCAAGAATACATCATAGATTCTATCACAATGGGACTACATATCTTTTTATACAAAAGTTTCATGGTTCACCTTCCATGAGTTACAAGACCACACATGTGGAGGTTCACCTTCAATGAGTTACAAAGTGCATAATAATATGCCAATATTATTTGTGGTTACATATGACAATATTCCTTACAATTACTTATGATAATATTCATACAACGGTTACAAATATGATTCTATGACATACCTATTTCTAAATTGACATGTGTTCTTCCTTACTCAAGAATTAATTTATAGATCATATCATTATACAATACAATATTAAATTATTAAGTACCTAGCATTCCATCTCCCTTACAAATATTTCATCATCAAAATATTAGAAGAGGTTAAATAATAAGATCTTTTGAGCCATGTTGAATATTAGTACCAATCTTGATCATCCATCCATCCTATGGAAACTTTGATGGATGGTGGTCATCATTGATGTTGATATGCTATGTATCTATTGCTTGATTTACTCCATACTTCTATTGATATACTATGATGATGAGTCCATTTATGTTTTGATACAACTACACCACTCTAAAAACCAGACTCACTATGCTTTCTTTGCCAAACCTTGCCATAGTTGGTGCTTTTCTTATTCCAATTAGAACCATAATATTGTTACCTTAAGCCATAGCTCCAAAATTATTGCCTCTCATGGTGGTGTGGGTGGTGATATGCTACAACCTTAACTTGATGTTCTACTTATTTTTTCTTGTCTCTCTTACTCCCTTATTTTGGTGCATCTTTTGCTTTTGTTTCTTCTTTGATTTTTGTTATTGCCTCCTCCTTAGGTTCTATTTCAGGTTCTTTTGTTTGTTCTTTACTTTGTTCCCCTGCAATAGCTACTTGTTTGTCCTTACATTGATAAATATCCTCTAATTTTATCTTCTTATTGTACCATAACTTCATGAAATATTTTTACACATTAATGTGAATAGACCCAAAGAATGCAACCAAGAATAACCAAGGATAATATCTACATCATTCATCTCAATAGAATGAAAATATGAATGTAAAATATATTTATCCATGGTGATTTTCAAATCTTTAAAAATTTGAACATTGTGACCCTCAAGTTGTATGTCTTTGATTTTATTTTCTTGGACTTGCAACCTCTTAGTCAAAGATATATTTATAAATTTGTATTTGCTGGTAGGGTTAATGGAACCAATAATTTTTTGATTTTGAATGCAAAAATGACTTTGCAAAATAATATGTTTACATTCAAACAAATCTATTTGAACGGTGATTTTCAAATCTTTAAAAATTTGAACATTGTGACCCTCAAGTTGTATGTCTTTGATTTTATTTGCTTGGACTTGCAACCTCTTAGTCAAAGATATATTTATAAATTTTTATTTGCTGGTAGGGTTAATGGAACCAATAATTTTTTTATTTTGAATGCAACAATGAATTTGCAAAATAATATGTTTACATTCAAACAAATCTATTTGAACATTTTTTGGCCTTGGCACACAAGGTGTATTTTTAGTAGCCTGCACATTTTCAGTATTTTCTTTTGATGCCCATTTGCTTAAAAAAACAACTTCAAATTCTTCCCATGTTTCACTAGAAAGCATTATAAACCAAGATAAAGCTTCCTCTCTCAAAGAACAAAAAACATGAAGTCTCCATAGTTTCTCAAAAGTATCTAAATATTTTAACTTCTTCAACCATTCCTTGGCATTACTATCATCTCTTCCAGTGAATTTCGGCAACTTCATGATTTTTTTTTCAAAGTAGCTAAGGTTTTAAATAACCAAAAAAGTTCAAAAAATAAAATTTCTAAAATCTCATCTATTCTCTTCTTCAATAATTAAAACTGTAAATTTCCTTCAAAACAAAACAAACGACAACTAATTTTCTTACCCGGATTGAAATTTATGATTTTTTTTTTCTTTTTACCGATAATCCCAAAAGCAACACCAAATGCCCAACTTGCAACAACTATAACTCCCTCATTACTTATCAGAATTTAACAAGTAGTAATTTTTGTAGTACTTAAAATAACCTACATGTTGATGCAAAAATATTCTAAAAATGACTGCTAAAAAATTTAATACGAATTTTTTCTTTTTGAAAAAAAATTGTGCAGCCAAAAAACAATTTGAACAACCCACCTTCAAATAGTTGTAACTCTCTCAAAACTTGATATTATGAAAATAGTTGTAACAACCCACCTTCAAATAGTTGTAACAACCCACCTTCAAATAGTTGAACAACCCACCTTCAAATAGTTGTAACAACCCACCTTCAAGCAGTAGTTTTTGTAGTACTCAAAAATTTCTACACAATGGAGCAAAAATATTATGAAAATGAATGCTGAAATAAAAAATATGGCCTCTGCAAAATGTGATATTTTTCTAGAAAAAACATGCCCTAACTTTGCAAAAACAAACCCACTTTACTAAAATAACTTCTTTGATACCAAATGTAGTAAAAATATCTTCGTATTCCATAAATAATTCAACAATTTGCATAAATATTCAACATTCATCCATAACTAGATTATTCAACATACATCCATAAATAAATTAATTTCTCAATAAAATAGATATTTATTATACCCTTGAGTTAGGGTAACACCATACAATGCTCCTTTTGAAAGGAAGCCACTCCAAAATATGTTTAGCTCCATGAACCAAGACTCATCCAAGAATACATCATACATTCTTTCACAATGGGGGTACATCTCTCTTTACACAAGAGTGTCATGGTTTGCCTTCAATGAGTTACAAGATCACACATGTGGAGGTTCACCTTCCATGAGTTACAAAGTGCATAATAATATGATAATATTCTTTGCAATTACATATGATAATATTCCTTGCAGTTACTTATGATAATATTCCCCCAATGGTTACAAATATGATTCTATGAAATACCAATTTCTAATTTGACATGTGGTTTTCCTTACTCAAGAATTAATTTATATATCATACCATTATACAATATAATATTAAATTAGTAATTATTAAGTACCTATCTTGGTACCTAACACTCCATACCCTTACAAATTTTTTGTCCTCAAAATATTAGAAGAGGTTAAATAATAAGATATTTTGAGCCATGTTGAATATTGGTACCAACTTGATCATCCATCCATCTTATGGAAACTTTGATGGATGATGGTTGTCGATATTGATATACCGTGTGTTTATTGCTTGATTTACTCCACCCTTCTGTTGATCTATTATGATGATGAGTCCATTTATTTTGTGTTGTGTTTACACCACTTTGAAAATCATACTCACTATGCTTTCTTTACCAAACATTGCCATAGTTGGTGCTTTTCTGATTCCGTGTAGAACCATAATATTGTTGCCTTAAACTATACCTCTAAAATTGTTGCCTCTCATGATGGAGTGGGTGGAAATATGCTACAACCTTAACTTGATGTTCTACTTTTTTTTTTCTTTTCTCTCTTACTCCCTTCTTTTGGTGCATCTTTTGCTTTTGTTTCTTCTTTGTTTTTTCTTTTTTTTTTGGTAGATAAGATACTATAGCATTAATACCGGGTTTTATAGGTTGACCCAAAATATTTTACAAAAATCAGCCCAGGGCTATTGATGAACATATCCTTACTAAGGATCCTATATATGTAAAATCTACATGCCGCCAAAGCCATTACATCCGGTAAGGCACATAGCCTGTTATCAAAAAGAAACTTTCCATACAACATTTTGGGTATACCTCGAGAAAACACACATGCATCATAATTAAAAAAAAGAAACAAACACGGATCCCTTCCTTGAGACAATGGAGAAACAAAAAGCTACAGACACACATAGCAGAGTACTAAAAAAAACTCCCACAAGCTCTATATTGACAGTTACTCTTAATAATTATTTGGTAATTACTTTCTTCCGTATATGACATGCTTTGGTACCACATACTATCTTGGCCAATCAACCTTGGAGAAGTGAACTTGCTGGCTAGATTTATGGCGGTGGCTATCTGGTGGTCCACGTGGCTTTGGTTCGAAGTCTTATATTGTCATTTCTTTCCTTCCTTGTGATTATCAACCAACCGCAAATTACTAAGACGACTAGAATCCATGTTATCTGACATGTGACTATCACCATTAGTCTTTGTGGTATTTCTAAGTAGCATCCATGAAGACTGACAACTCAGATAATTTTTATTGTGAGTCCAATTCAAAAAATATATGAGAATACTCCTAGCATTCAAACTTGCAGTGCCTTCCCTGTTGGTAAATTCGACTATCATTCTTGGCATTCTTGTTGAATATGCTCCTCTACTTCACTCGGGACAACGTGTTCCCATTTTAAAAGTCCGTCACCATCGACACCCAAATTGGCCAGCTTATCAGCAATTTTGTTAGCTTCCCGAAAGACATGTTGGGTTTTTCTGTCCTATCTTCCCTAGAAAATGATCCTAGTCTCTTCAACAATTGTTTTAATCCTCCAAGGAGGTGTTTTCCAATTATTGAGGATATTTATAACATGCATAGAGTCTCCTTCTACGATAAAATTGCCTTCTAAGTCTTGAGTCTTTTGAAGGCCTCTCCACATAGCTCTAGCTTCAGCTTCGTTGTTTGTCCTTGTTCCCAAATATTTGGAAAACGTAAGCATCATATTCCCATTATGATCTTGCACAATACCACCAGTGCCTGCTCTGCCAGGATTGTACTTAACTGCTCCATAAAAATTAAGCTTAAACCAACCCGTAGGAGGTGGAGACCACTTAACATTGGCTCTGGGGTTGACTACCCTAGGCATAGACTCATCTAACAAGGTTAAGCTTAAATATTGAGCAATCATGATCTCCTGCAGATGAGGTTTACAACTATCAAAAGGGATAAGGTTCACATTCTCATTGGCAAATGATAGGATCCTGGCAATGATAGTTTTATGATCATGGATAGTCTCATTAAAGACTCTATGGTTCCTTTCTAACCACACCTACCAAAGATAGTGATCGAGACAAATTTTCCACATGTATCTAATTCTTTGGCTTAAAAATGGGCAAGGCCACTGGACTAACAAATCAAGTACGATGGTTGGTTTAACCCATGAAATATTGAAGGCCTAAAAAACCCCACTTAGGACAGTCAAGGAAAAAGGGCACTCAAGGAAAATGTGATAAATGGTCTCCCAATTAGCCCTACATAGATAACAACGATTAGTGATACAAATACCTTTACGCATCATATTATCAATGGTTAGAATTCTTCCTTGGATAACCAGCCATGAAAAGACTGCAATTTTTGGAATTAAATTTTTTATCCAAACTAAGTCCTTTTGGAGGACAAAATCCTTGTCATCAATTAGAAGCTTGTAAGCTGATTTAACAGTGAAGTACCTATCTTTCGTAGGAGCCCAGGTAACTTGATCTTCCTTGGGTCTCATGGGGATAAACTATTGCCCGAGAATGTTACAAAGATCATTTGATTCCGCTTGAAATCCTTGAATTCTTATTTTTTTCCACTTCATTCTACCTCTGTCCGCAACCATATAATCAGAGAATTATCTGACAATGAGTTCTTCTGTGATATCTATGATTCTTTGTTTTTGTTATTACCTCCTCCTTAGGTTCTATTTCAGGTTCTTTTGTTTATTATTTACTTTGTTCCCCTGCAATAGCTACTTGTTTGTCATTACATTAAGAAATATCATGTAATGTTATCTTATTCTTCTTGTACCATAACTTCATGAATTATTTTTGCACATTAATTTTAATAGTACCCAAATAATGCAACCAAGAATAACCAAGGATAATATCTACATCATTCATATCATAAGCATGAAAATTTTAATGTAAAATATATATATCCATGATGATTTTCAAATCTTCAAAAAGTTAAACATTGTGATCCTCAAGTTGTATGTCTTTGATTTTGTTTGCTTGGACTTGCAACCTCGTAGTCAAAGATATATTTATAAATTATATTTACCACTTGGTTGGACTTGCAACCTCTTAGTCAAATACATATTTACAAAATTATATTTATCGCTAAGGTTAATGGAAAGAATAATTTTTTGATTTTGAATCCAACAACAAATTTACAAAATAGAATTTTTACTTTCAAACAAATCTCTTTGACCATTGTTTGGTCTTGACACACAAGGTGTATTTTATGTATCCTGCATATTTTTAGACTTTTTTATGTCAATTTGCTTAAAAATGCAACTTCAAATTCTTCCCATGTTTCACTATAAAGAATTATATACGAAGATAATGTTTCCTCTCTCAAAGAACAAAAAATATGAAGTGTCCATGGTTTCTTAAAAGTATCTAAAGATACTATCATCTCCTCTAGTGAATTTCGACAACTTCATGATTTTTTTTCAAAGTAGCTAGGGTTTTAAATAACCAAAAATTTTCAAAAATTAAAATTTTTGAAATCTCATCTATTCTTTTCTTCAATAATTAAATCTACAATTTTTCTTCAAAATAAAACAAATGGCAACTGATTTACTTACCCTGATTGAAAGTTATGATTTGTTTTCCTTATTACCGACAACCTCAAAAACAACACCAAATACCCAACCTGCAATAGCTATAACTCCCTCATTACTTATCATAATTTAACAAGTAGTAATTTTTGTAGTACTCAAAATAACCTGAATGTCGATACAAAAATATTATGAAAATGACTACTAAAAAAATTTAACACAATTTTTTTTCTTTTTGAAAAAATATTCGTGTAGCCAAAAAATAGATTGAACAACCCAACTTCAAACAACTATAACTCTCTCAAATATTACTAGAAATAAACAAATGATTAGTCATTTTTATAGTACTCAAAATAATCTATATGTGGGTGCCAAAATCTTATGCAAATGACTGTTGAAAAATTTAATATGATTTTTTTTATTTTGAAAAAAATTTGCGCAACCAAAAAATAACAAAAATAACTCAATTTCAAACAACCATAAATTTTTCAATACATATCAGAATTTAACAAATGAGCAGTCATTTTTGTAGTACTCAAAAATATCTACACAATGGAGCAAAAACTTCTAAAAATGACTCCTAAAATAAAAAATATGTCCTCTACAAAGTATAACATTTTTCTAAAAAATGTACCCTAGCTATGCAAAAACAAACCCACTTTTCTCAAATCACTTCTCTGATACCAAATATAGTGAAAATCTCTTCTTATTCTATAAATTATTCAATAATCTGCATAAATATTCAACATGCATCCATAAATAAATTAATTGCACAATAAATTGCTCAATAAAATAGAGATTAATTATACCCTTGAGGTAGGGAAACACCATACAATACTCCTTTTGGAAGGAAGACACTCCACAAGATCTCTAGCTCCACAAGCCAAGACTTCTCCAATAATACATTATATATTCTTTCACAATGGGGATACATCTCTCTTTATACCAGAGTGTGATGGTTCACCTTCCATGAGTTACAAGATCACACATGTGGATGTTCACCTTCAATGAGTTACAAAGTGCATAATAATATGATAATATTCTTTTTGGTTACATATGACAATATTCCCCCAATGTTTACAAATATGATTCTATGACATACCTATTTCTAATTTGACATGTGGCCTTCATTACTCAAGAATTAATATATGTCTCTTACCATTATACAATACAATATTAAATTATTAATTATTAAGTACCTATATTGGTACCTAACATTTATAATCTATGAAGTTATGTGTACTTCCTGAATCAATCAATGCATTAACAAGCTAGTTTTTAATGAATTCTTATACTTTGATAGTATGACGAGCTTGAATACCCATAAGTGCATGTACCGAAAGAGCCACTGTGTCATCCTCTTATTGGTAATTTTGGGGATGTTACCTAGCTTCATGTTTGTGAGTTGTCATTAATGTCAAAAGGAGTTTGTGTTGATGTCAAAAGAAATTTGTGTTGATGTCAAAAAGAGTTTGGTGCCAAAAATATCTTGAAAGTTCCATGATGTTTGTTTAAGTGTTTTTATTAAAACCATGGTTACAAGGTTAAATGTTTTTCTTAAAACCATCTAGACTCATTAAGGGTTTTTATTAAAACAATCTTGGCTTAATAAAAAGGTTTTGCTCCTTGAAAAAACCTTAAAAGTCCATTTTGATTATTAATAAATAAATTAACTTAAAAGGTTTTAATTTTAGTTTATTATTAATAAAATAATAATTATTAATTTAACAATTATTATTGAAAGGGTTTCTAAACCCTTAGCGGCGCTCATGTAAAAGACTTACCTCGTCGACGTCAATTTGCATGGGATGAAAGACTATTAAAGGGCATTATTTCCTAAGGTTTTAAGCACCTTCGATTTGCGCGATTACCTTCGAATTCGTATTGCTCTGTGACCTTAGATTTTGAATTGCGCTATGATTTTTGAGTCTCATTTTTCTCTGTGTTAATTTTTTATTTCATGTGCCAGTGAGGAAGACAAATCTGGTTTGTGTTAAATTCTGATTTTGTGCATAGTGAGGAAGACAAATTTGGTCTGTGTTAAATTCGGATTTCGTGTGCCTGTGAGGAAGGAAATTTTGGTTGTCTTTTGCGAGCAAAGGGAAGGTAAAACGATGAGAAGTGCTTGATATTTTTGTTGGGTACTTGTGCTCCAACGACGGAGGCAGTGGAGCGAAGGCGCTTGCTAAGCAGAGGTGTCGAGTTCGATTCACGATAGGCATGTTTCAGTTTTTTCTTGGTCGCGGTTATTGTGCATGTGGTACGATGGTTGCTTTGGGCCACGATTTTGGAGGAGGAAGCACTTTGGCGCTTATGTTGGTGTCTCCACACTTCTCCTAAGGTTGGAGAATTGATTTTTGGCCAAGGTAGATCTTTTTTTGATAATGTGGAATATTTGATTTGACTTGGCAATTATTGTTGGTAATTGGATGGAGGTATAAGGTTAAATAGAAATATTGCTTTGATATTTTTATTATAGATGCTTAATGTTTATGTGGTAAATAAATTTATAAGTAAATGTATTTTAGGAGTTATAAGGGTTTAAGGAATAATTGTGCTTAATGTCATATTGGGGTTAGAGAGCCTTTGGATTTATTGAGTGGATATTCTCTTGTAATTATTTTTTGAGATTGAAGTTATTTTTTGATATATTAATTAGGAGTTATAATGTGTAAAGGAATATTGTTTATATGTATATTTGTGAGTTTTGATTATTGATGAGTTGGAGTGATAAGGTGTTATTAGGACTCTTATCATTGTGCATTATTCCATTGTTGCTAACTCTAATTTATGGTAAATTGAGAGTTAGTGTTGTGACAGATTTTGAGTTCTCCTTCTTCATCAAAGTAAAGGTATGGGCATATTCTTCCATGGTTATTATTGATTGTTGGTTTTCTGAAAATAAGTTTGGAGTGAAAAGGATTAAATTAAGTTTCCTTATTTGGAGTGGATCTTATTTTTTGTAAGTGGAAGTATTGATTATGCATTATGATATCATGATGAGTTTATGAGTTATTGCATAATTTTGGTTTATAGAGTGGAAGCATTTGAAGTTTGCTTTAGGGTTTTTGAGTGAGAAACGTATGCCATTGCTATAAGTTGTTGAAACCCTAATTGAGTTGTTTGGTTGTTGAGATTTTGGTTTTGAGATTGCTTCCATTGAGATTGAGTTGATCAAGTTATGCTTTACTTGATACATGAGTTGGGCTTGCTCCTTTGATATTTGATTTTATAAAGTTGGAATTTGATTGATAAACTTGGTTGTGTGGTTAAGTTGATCATTCACATTTGAGAGAAGTTGGAAATATCTTGAACCCATTTTTTATGCTTAGAGAGAGATTGCTTTGAGTTCTTGAAAACTAACTTGGCTAGGGTTTGATAGCAAGTTATGGTTCTATGTTGGAGGAGTTGATTCCTAGATATTGTATTATTGGCAATTATCGGGTTGTGGTTCAAGATCTTGTGAAAGTATACTAATTCTATCTTTATTTTGATTTGAGAAAGAGTTTGAGATTGAGATTTGAAGGATAGAACATATTGAGTCTCTAACAATTCTCTTTATGCTTCTATGAGATTGATTTAAGTTGATATTGAAAGTTGAAGGATAGAACATATTGAGTCTCTAACAATTCTCTTTATGCTTCTATGAGATTGATTTGATATGATTGGATGAAACACATTGGGTCTCTAACAATTCTCTTTGTGTGTTCACATTTGGGCAATTTTCTTGGTAAACTTGCTTGAGCTGATTTGGGCAAGTTCTTGGTGAGCTTGCTAGGACTAATTTGGACAGGTTCTTATGGAGAACTTGTGGACTGATTTGGACATATTTGATGAAGTCATGGTGGAGACTTGTGAGCAGTTGTGATTGATTTGTTCAAGCTTTTGGCTTAAGCTTGGGATAGATCTGACAGATATTTGAGAGCAGATTTGTGCTGGACCAGAGGACTGGGTTTGATGTAGATTTGTGGCAGAGTTTGAGGGGACTTATGCTGGACCAACTGACTGTTTTTAGTACAGGTTTTTATGAGAAGTTATGGAGATGATCAGTTAGGATAAAAGTCTCTAGAGCTAGAGCAAGTAAGAAAGGACGTCTTCTGTGGAAAGGAGTTCCACCTGCTAGCAGCAGAAGAGGCAGTGATCTTCTAAAGTATTATTTTTAAAGCTTTAGGGGATAGGACATCTCCTTTGGGTAGGAGGCTCATAAATATTTGATTAGGGGAAGGATTATCCTTTGGATAGGAAGTCCATTTACATTGTAATTGGGAAGGATTCCCAAAGGATTTTATTGAGAAAATTTAGTGAAATATTTTCTCTGTGGAGTAGCCCACCTTGGGTGACCCACGTTATATTGGTGTCTCAATTGTGTGATGACTTGTACATTGGTTTTATTACTACTTTGATTTTGATATTTGTTCATTGCATTGCTTTATAAAGTAAAATGAAAAAGTCAAAAAGTGGTCTTATATTGTTCAACCCCCTCTTAGTATAAGCTTGTGTTCTTCACCTATTGTGTTTCATCATTTACTAGTTTTGTAGATGGCTCATGTTGAGGTAAATATTCCTCAACAACTAATGTATCATCATATTCTAAATGAAATTTTTTAATTTGCACACAAGCTTGATCTCTTGGGTGATGTGAATGACATTTAGAGTAGAAAATTTGTGTGTAATACTCAAAATTGTGAAAATGATAATGAACATTAAAATATCTCCTATATGAAGGAATATCTTGGAGTTTTTGTTCTTCTACTTTACGTTGTGCATCATCTATGATATAGGGATCATGCATGTCAACTTATTTTTGAATCTTATCCTTAATACCATAGCAAAAATTAGAAACCACTACTCCTAGACTTAATTCCTATGTATAGGTGAGAAGACTAGTAAATTCAGAGATATAGTCATCTACTAACCCTGTTTGATTAATTTGCATAAGACAGACCACATATGATGTGGAACATACCTTATCCAATATTCTAAGAAAAATTTCCTTAAATTGGGACCATAAAAGAGGACACTCATTTTGACAAAGTTGCCATAACAACCATTGATATGCTTGTGTACCCAGCTTAAAAGCTACAAAAGCAACATAACCTAGTTGTAGAATATGGTGTAATCGGATAAGGCCTTCTATTTTTTCCAACCATCCATGAGCATCAGCCCATTAAAATGTGGGTATGTTAATTTGAGGAACTTGAACATCATGAGCCATTCCAAATAATTGAAAGCACCGCCTACTTCTGGGTCTAAATCATTGGCAAAGAATTGGTTAGAAGCAACTTGTCTTTGACGAATGTTTAAAATTTTGATATTGAGAGCATTTTGTGACTTGGAGGTATGAGGAGGTGTAGCAGTAGCTAGATTGGCTTAAATGGCTCTCAGTATAGTATAAATGTCATTCAACATTATTTCTTGTTTAGTAAGATATTGATGTAAGTGGAGATCAATACTATTAGGAATTGGGATAGTTGGGTTAGGAGGAGGATTATTGAGAGAAGGATAGATATTGTTCAAAGAAGGTAAATCCATGGAATTTAGTGAAGAATAAAGGTATTGGTCAAAACTATTAATATTATTGGGAGTATTATGATGTGTACCTTGATTTTTAGGTTGGTGTTTTTTATTCTTAGACACATCATCTGGTCATTGAGTACATTGTAGTCTTTTGTCTACTCTATTCCACTCATGAATTTCACTAATGCACTTTGAAGTTAATAATTAAATATTAATTCCTCCAGTTGTAATTGAATTGCAATGGTCCTTGGCAGCAATAATACAAATTGGTCAAAAAAAATTGCAAAAAAATGCTAGAAAAACAAATTGGAAATTTTTTGTCAAATATTATTACAAAAATAGTTTGTTGCAAAATAATTTTGGTTTCCATAATTTGAATTCAAATTTCCAATGGTCACTATTCAATTTCAAATTTCCAATGGTCACTATTCAATTTCAAAATTCCAACAATCAATTTCAAATGGTGAGTAATGGTCAACCTTCAGTGTCAAGAGAGAGTAGATGGTAAGTGAACAACTCATTAATTTATTAATTATGATTTTTATATTATAAGGTGCTTCAATTCCATCATGCGATGGATGTGGAACAATTTATATGACCTACCAAAAAATGGGAGTATATAATGGATAAACCACTGACTATGAAGTCAAACGAGTCAAACAATGTAGCACAAAATTCAATAGAGTTAGAATAAATGCACCATATACCACCTTGATAATTGCAAAAATTAATATAAAGTGATCACCATGAATATTTGAAGGCTCCAAATGAAGATTTGAAGGCTGAAACAAAGCACCAAAGTTCAACAACAGAACACTGAAGTCACAATATGAAGGTCCAAACGAGATCAAAATAAGATAAATTTTATATGGATATAAATCTTATTCTGAGATATTTCCAATGGTGTAAAGAACATGCAAAAAATATTTGCGATTCAAAAGTTATGATCTCAACAGGTAGCTAACAAGGTCTACCCAAAGCCTAGAAAAATGGACAAAACGTGTTTTTTCAGAGGTGAAAATAAGAACAAATAATAAATGAAATATGGAGTGTGATATATGGTTGGAAATATCTTGGAAAGGGATTTCCAATGTTGTATTACTTGTATCAAATGGATAAATGCAGTAGAAGTTATACACCTCCAAATTATGCAGTTTAGGCTTTTCTGTAAATCCTAGACTTCAACATATAGGAAAATGTAGCAGGCTAAAAAATTTGATTTTTCTCCTTCAATTCGTGTTTTCTCACACACCAAAAATGTACAATGTAATAGTAATCATCTTAATATATCTTAGAACTCAAACCTAAAGAATCTATGGTAGTTACAAACAAGGTAATAGTTTAAGACTGTTACACCTATAATATTTTGACACCTACACTTGTACAAAGTTGTTACAAGTGGTTACATGCACTCTTGTGCCTTCTAATCCAAAAATGCACACATGTTAGCATTATTTTCCAACATCCCCCCCCATTGATGTTGAAGGGGATCACAAGACTATTTCTTAGTTTAAGAAATTGAGCATTAACAACACCTTTAGTGAAAACAACAGCCAACTGATCATGGGTACTGCAATACCTCAACTCAACTAATTTATTTTAAATCATATCATGGATGAAATGGTACTTAATATCAAAATTCTTATATCTTCAAAGGTGGACAAGGTTCTTTTCCAATTGTATGACACTCATATTATCACAAAAAATTATAGTAGGACCACTTGGTTTCTCACCTATCTCCTCCAACACTTTCTTGAGCCATAAGGCTTGAGCACTGGCTGAAGTAATAGCAATATATCCAGCCTCTTTTGAAGAGAGTGCTACTGATCCTTGCTTCCTTGAGCTCCAAGTGATCAACCCAGATCTAAGAGAGAAACAATTACCGAATGTACACTTTCAATCTTTCAAGTTGCTACCCCAATCTAAGTCAGTAAAACCAACTAGATCCATCTCTTCAGTAGGATAGTAATGTATGCCAAAGTCAACATTACCTTTAACATACCTCAAACTTTGCTTTGTAGCCTTCAAATGCAAGAGATATGGCTCACTCATATACCTAGAAATATGTGAGATAACATATGCAATATCTGGTCTGGTATTTGTGAGAAACATCAAGCTCCCAACAATGCTCCTATAATTGGTCACATTGACCTTTTCAGCCCCATCATCTTTGCATAGCAATTCACCATGAGCAATGGGAGTAGGGAGTGATTTGCAACTATTAATATCATACTTTTTTAGCATATCCTTGGCATATTTAGTTTGACAAATGAATATTTTATCCTTACTTTGAAACACCTCCATGTCAATAAAGTAGTGCATCAATCCTAAATTATTCATTTCAAACTCACTCATCATGGCAGCCTTAAATTCATCTTTCAACTTGGAACTACTACCCATATAAATCAAATCATCAAAATACAAAAAAACAAGCAAAATATCATTACCTTCCTTCTTTAAATATAGGGTAGGTTCACTTTTGCTTCTCTTGAAGCCAATCTACTGAAAGTATCCATCAATCCTAGAGTATCATGCTCTAGGTGCTTGTTTAAGACCATATAATACCTTATTCAACTTGTATACAAGTTCTTCTTTATCTTTCATCTCAAATCCTTGAGGTTGATGTACATAAACTTCCTCATCTAAATAACCATTCAAGAAGGCATTTTTTACATCTAAGTGATGTACAATCCACTACTTTTGGGTAGCCAAAGCAAGTACCATCCTTACTATTTTTTATCTGGCTACAGGAGAAAAATTTTCTTCATAGTCAATTCCATACCTTTGTGTGAAGCCTTTAGCCATAAGTCTAACCTTGTGTCTTTCAATGCTACCATCAGTATTATACTTAGTCGTATAGACCCACTTAGAACCCACATGTTTTTTTCCCTTGGGCAATTCTACAAGTTCCCAAGTGTCATTATTCTCAATGGAATGTACTTCTCTTGCATTTCTTACATCCAAACACCATTAGTACAAGCGTCTTTATAACAAGAATGTTCAAAATCAGCAACATTCATCAAATCATAATTAACATCTCCTTTTGGCTCACCTTCATCTTCATCACCATACATGTACATCTTCTCAAGCCTTTGAACAAATTGGTCAATTTCTTGAGCTTGGCTTCTAGTAAGTCTTCTATGGAAATTTTTGTTCAAAACCTGAGTAGGAGTATGAATTTGAAGTGTCTTTTTCCCCCTTTTTGTCTTCATAACATTTGAAAATATGTTTAGAAAATCATCACTTGAAGAGGTACTAGAACTGCTTTGTTTGGGACTATTTGAAGAGTTGGTAGATTTGGTGGGATTGATTTTAAACTAGGCTGCACATTAGAAGAACTGGATTGCATATTAGAAGAACTTCCACCACTATTGCTATCATCAACATAAATTTTTTTATGACCATATACTCCCTCTTCATCAAAAATCATATCTCCAAACACCACAACTTTTTGAGTTTTTGGGTTATAAAGCCTATAGGCCTTAGTATTTTCACAGTAGCCAATATATATATGTATATATATATATACATATGTATACATATATATATATATACATATGTATACATATATATATATATACATATGTATATATATGTATATATATATACATATATATATATATATATATGTATATATATATATATATATATATATATATGTATATATATATATATATATATATATATATATATATATATATATATATATATATATGTATATGCTTCACTCTTACGATCAATATTCTTTCTAAGTTCATCAGCCACATTAGCATAAGCCAAAAAACCAAAAACTTTAAAATGGTTAACATTGGGTCTTTTTTTATACCATACCTCATAAGGGGTCGTCTTCTCCAATGAGCTAGTGGGACTCCTATTCAGTATGTAGACTATTGTACAGACTGCATCAGCCCAATACATAATGGTAAGTCTTTTATTTTACAACATACTTATTGCCATCTCAACAATAATCCTATTCTTCCTCTCTACTACTGCATTTTACTATGAGGTATAGGTAGTAGTGAGTTGTCTTTTAATGCCATTATCTATGAAAAAATAGAGAAAATCATTAGAGAAAAATTCCCCACCATAGTTAGTCCTTAAACATTTAAGGTTGTAGCCACTCTGATTATCAACAAGATTCTTAAAATATTTGAAACAAGAAAATGCTTCATCCTTATGCTTCAAAAAATACACCCAACACATTCTAGAAAAATCATTAATAAATGTAAGAAAGTAAGGTTTGCATAGGTATAAAAATATCAAAATGGACCAATTGGAGTGGGTATGAAGCCCTCCATGCTTTAATTTTAGGAAAAATTCTCTTGCATGCTTTCCCAATGCACACCCCTCACAAAAACCTTTATGCTCCTCTACCTTTGGCAAACCATAAACCATATCTTGAGAAGTTAGCATCCTCAAACTTACAAAATTCAAATGACCATACTTGAGATGCCATGACCAACTCTTGTTTTCAACAACAACATTAGCAAGGTTGCCCCCTTATCCTCCAAACTTCAAAGTAAATATTTTGTTACTGGTTATAGGAATTGTAGTAACAATAATATTACTATTATTCTTATCATAGATGGTGCTTTTCCCATAGACATTTTCCCATCAGCAATATCTTCATCTTGATGCTCCAATATTCATAGTCATCTCCATTAAACTCAGGGATTGGCAATGAGTTAGTGTAGTTGGTCATTACACCCACACAACTATGAACCTATAATAAAACTTACAAAACAACTTAAAAATTTATTATAAAAACCACAGGTTACTCTGACCCTTCAACCAAATAAATCTCTGATACCAAATGAATATTTGAAGGCTGAAATAGAGCACCAAAGTTCAATAATAAAACACTGCAGTCACAATATGAAGGTCCAAACGATATTAGAATAAGGTAAATTTTGTATGGATAGAAATATTATTCTAAGATATTTCCAATGGTGTAAATAAAACACAAAAAATAGTTGTGAGATAAAATTAATGAGCTCTGCAAGGTAGCTATGTAGGGTCTACCTAGAGCCTGGAAAAAATGGATAAAATGTGATTTTTAGAGGTGAAAATAAGAACAAATATTGAATTAAATATGGATTGTGATATATGGTTGGAAAGGTCTTGGAAAGGGCTTTCCAATGGTTTATTACTTATAGCAAATTGATAAATACAACAGAAGTTATACACCTCCAAATTAGGCAGTTCAGGCTTTTTTGTAAAATTTGGACTGCAACATATAGGAAAATGCAGCAGGCTAAAAAACTGATTTTTCTCCTTCAATTCATGTTTTCTCACTCACCAAACTTGTACAATGCAACAATAATAATCTTAATCTATATTGTAACTCAAACCTAAATAATCTATGGCAGTTACAAACTAGGTAACAATTTAAGACTATTACAACTACAATATTCCTACACCTACACTTGTAGAAAGCTATTATAAAGTGGTTACATGCACTCTTATTCCTTCTAATCCAAAAATGCACACATGTTAGCATAATTTTCCAACACACCGAGCAATGATCAATAAATTATATTTATTTTCATGGATATAAATTTTGTTTATTTCCATGTTCTATCAATGTGGGACTAAGATCCTGAACGCAAAATAATTATAAACATCTCATAATTCTTGTCTTCTAGAAACCAACAATTGTCTCACTTCCAGGGATTTTTTGAAGATGCCTAACATGCTAGAAATTGCTACATGTCATAAGCTGAATGGGAGGGAGTTTTAGGGTTTTGCAATCTCACAATTTAATTGGTTTACATTTAAAGCTTTGAATGAATTTAATCAATTATTTATCAATTGTAATTTTTGAATCCTACGAGAATCAGCAACGGTTTTATCGTAACTAGTGATACCTCCATTTTTTTTGCATTAGTGAGCAATACGTCCATGAGTAGTTTGAGAATCCTATTGACGAGGATTACTATCTATGATCCAAAATAATGATGAGTTTGTAAAATATTAAAATTTATGATGTATGATAATACATTGAAAGGGTATGTTGTCTAAGAATATTATCCATTGTTCAAAAAAACTTCCACCAACCACCGTACTTGTCCAAAAATAAATAAAAAATAAAAACTTGCAGATGTTATACAATGCGATTTTATGTGTCATGATCTTGTGATAGCAAAATTGATCAATGTTTGGAGGTATGCTTAGATTGTTGTGTGACTAAGCTTGAAGGCATAGCATTCAAGCCCCCTTGGTCCTTTTAGCTAACCAATTGTAAACAAAAGTGATTGTTGACCTTTTATAAATAGACAAGCAAATATGTAATGGAGTGGAATAATGTAAACAATAGTATTATGACCTAAATGAGGCATACAAAAATAGACTAAGGGCTTGGTAGTGAAATATTGACCTCAAACCTGATGAATCTAAAACCATACCTGTAAGGGGTGAGCACGACTTTAGATCTACCAAAATTGTGTCCTATATGGATAGGGTATGATTTTTTATTAGAAGTGGAATATCGATTTATTAATGCAAAATGAGACACAAAAATGCACTTTTTATGATCTAGGAATATTAAAATGTAAGAAGAAACCTAGTGGTAGCGAAATAATAGTCAAAAGGATGAAGACCTCCAGAAAATGGTAGAATCCTCCTTAAGGTTGCAACACTTTTCCACCAAGAAAAACCAATCAAAATAGAGCAGCGAAAGAACACTTGATCTTGTTAGGAGAATTCATCAAAATGCTTGTAGAACTTACAACCAAAAGCTAAAAATCACTTCTTCCAAAAAAATTGCTTAGATCACTTGCTTCTTTTTTTTATGAAAACAACGAATCCAAACCCTCTATTTATGAGAGGTTTGGAGGGCAAAAGTGTAGGAAGAAAAAAAGAACTAGGGGAGGGCCGACATCCTCAAGATCGACCCAAAAATTAGGTTTTCTAAGAGAAAATCCTAACTTGTAGAAATCACCCCCATACTAGGTGACTGTGATTTTAGAAAAACTAGAGAAAAAGGAAAAGGGAGAGGGAAGAGAGGCCCAAACTTGTATTTTGACAAGCTTGGGGGTCCCTATGAGATTCTAGGAAAAATGACTCACTCAAGTGGGTAAATTTTCCATGTCTACATGTATTAATCTATTTTTGTTTTGTAGTGTATTTTTTGAACATGAGAATAGACAAAAGGGTCTACTTGTACTTTGAAAAGGTGATTATTATTTGATAAAGGAAGGAAGTATTTTTAAAGTAAATTTGTAGCTTGGATCAAAGTCTAAGGTAATTTAAGTTGTTAGAATGTAAATCATGAAATGGTACAAATTTTAATCACATGGACAAGCAACTTATTAGAAGGGGTGGATTCCCTAGGTATAGTAATAAAGGTGGCTTTAGGGATTACTACCCAATAGTTGGAACCATCAAATCAATTAGATTTTTAGATCCACAAAGCATGGAGTTAATGCAAAAGGTGACAAGAGGCCTATGCATGAATGCGAGAGTAATTTCACATCATGTAAATCCAACACTAAAAAGAAGGATAGAAATCCTCTTGCATCATTATGAAAAAACAAGATTTGCTCAAGCTAGGCAAAAAGGTGGCAAGTAAAATTGGGCATAAATCTATAGAAGATTTTAATATAAGTAGATACCTCTTTTTTAGTTAAAATGCAATAAAGGGACTATCATACACATGACTACTATCCATTTCTCCACCACTAAATATACCCTTGAATGACTCCATACCAAATAGATAAGACCTTATTTTCTAGTTTATCTCATTATATAAGCTGAAGACCCCTCTGAGCCACCAACACTATAGTGATATCTCATTATAATATAGCCAAAGAGGGATAATTGTGACTAAATATGAATTAAAACCTTGTATAGAATGAAAATACCTCTAAATATTATTGACCATAAGGAAAACCATGCTAAAAAAGTACCAAAAAGCTATCACCAAAATCTAAGTATAGGCGTAAAAACCATTAAGCTATGTGGCTAGGTTAACTGTCAAATATTAATAATTAGTATACCATAGTAACTCTTCATAGCATTTTGATGGTAACTAAACCAGACCCCATCATTGGTAGCAACTCATGAGCCTTTTTAGTGGTAACTAAATTAGCTCTACCTTTGATGGTGATTTGATCCAAATAATAACTATGAGTGAGCTAGAAAGTCTAGCTATTATCCACATCTATTTCATTTCATGGTTCTTTACCCCTTATTTAGTATATCTCCACCACATGCATAGGATGCATTCATTTAAAGAGTTCGTTGAGGGAAAATCAACAATGATGGGAAATATATAAAGACTCATAGGAGTTCATCATCAAGAGATCTTGTGATGTATTTATCCCATCATAATTGGTAAAGAATTTCAATTGGTTAAGATTTTCTTCAATACTGAATCCTTCAAGAAGGAAATCAATTCTTAATGATAACAAATTCGCTAGCATATGGGAGCACCTCAAGTTAGAGATCTAAACTAAAAAATATTATTATTTATAGTTTGCATCTAAAGGTATTTCTTACAAATTTATCTTAAAAAACTTGGAAAAACATTAAATATTGATAGGAAAAGCTAATGGAAAGCAAAGGGAAGAAGTATCAAACCTATAAGAGCAAAAAAAATACAAAGGAACCATTCTAATAAGATTTAAAAAAATGAGCAATGGCAAAAATATTAGAGAAGTGCAAATATTTAAAGATCAATAGTTTTTAAAAGATAGTAAAATTTAAACTACTATTGCTAGTAGTCATCCTAAACTGTTGGTACTGGTGCTAGATTTTGCTGTATTCACAATTTACATTCTTTCATAAAATGGATGTGCATCCAAATTTAAATCGAGAAAACTCTATTAAAAAAACTAGAACTTCTCTCTTTAAACAAGACAAACCTTACTCTAATACCAAATGTTGATGATTTACCAAATAAAAATACTACAAAATAAATCATAACAAAAAAAACACAAATACAAAATATAACATTGTAATTTTTTTGATTAATCATTCAAACTAAAATTGTAATTTTTTAAATTATTTATTCAATTATTGATTATGTGCTTTTCTTTTTTAACATGAATGTGAATCTATGACTCAATTTAAAGTGTCCTTGTGGTAATCTTCTCATACTATGAAACCACATGGATAACCAATTATTACAACTGCGAAGTGCAATAGAATAAATTATTGAATACAAGGTCCATTAAGTTTTTTTTAACAATATATTATTTGTTGCTTCATCTTTGTTTAAATATTCTTAATATTTTTTATCTTTATCTTCTCCTCTCTCTATGTAAATCTTTTTACTATTTCATGTCTTCATCTTTCTTCTTTCATGTGTGAGGCCTTGCTTTATCCATGTGTTGGATTCAATCCCTCTTCCTCTTTTGAGAATACTCATATTGTAGTTGTTTCTCTTTTGTGTCTTCTCTTATTATTGCTATCTTTTTTATTTCATTACTTTGACTCTTATACCTTTTTAAATGTATGAACTAGCTAGAATTTAAACCTAGAACCTTTATGTGTTGAGGTTGTTCTATTAATGCATTTCTAGACTCTTCGTAAACCAACTTAGAATTCAAATGTCCAAATGTTGCTACTTATCTCTAAAAAAGTCAAAGCAATTCTATAGGTGTTTGGGACTTCTAGCTTCAATGCTATGTTTGATATCAGATGTAAGGATCAAATACTATATAACTTAAATTGCTATTATATAAAACACTATGAAAACATACATTTGTCATTTCATTAATTCAAATCACAACATACAAAATCTTTACACAACACAAAATCATATATTCAACTTGGATGCAAGTACACTGGTCAACTATTCTAATGAATCAATATTTATTATAGTAGATTTGCTACCATTCATGTTTTTTGGTTTGATAGATGTAAGGATCAAATACTTTATAACTTAAATTGCTATTAAATCAAACACTGTGAAAACATACTTTTATCATTTCATTAATTCAAATCACAACATACAAAATCTTTACACAACAAAATCATATATTCAATCTGAATGCAAGTACATTATTCTAATGAATCAATATTTATTATACTAGATTTGCAACCATCAAATTTTTTTTTATGTAAGGCTAAATTTGCAAGATGATATTCAGCCTCTTGTCTGTGACAATGGCACTGGAATGGTTAAGGCTGGATTTGCTTGAGACGATGCTCCGAAAGCTGTGTTTCCCAGCACCGTGGGACGACCACGACATACAGGAGTGATGGTGGGCATGGGGCAGAAGGATGCATATGTGGGTGATGAGGCCCAGTCCAAAAGAGGTATACTTACTTTGAAGTATCCGATCGAGCACGGCATTGTGACGAACTGGGATGATATGGAGAAGATCTGGCATCACACATTTTACAATGAACTGCGAGTTGCCCTAGAAGAGCACCCTGTCCTTCTCACAGAGGCCCCCCTGAATCCAAAGGCAAACAGGGAGAAGATGACCCAGATCATGTTCGAGACTTTCAATGTGCCTGCTATGTATGTGGCCATTCAAGCCGTTCTGTCCTTGTATTCAAGTGGCCGTACCACTGGTATTGTATTGGATTCTGGAGATGGGGTCACCCATACGGTACCAATCTATGAAGGGTATGCCCTACCTCATGCTATCCTTAGGCTGGATCTTGCTGGTCGAGACCTGACGGATTCTCTGATAAAGATCCTTATTGAAAGAGGATACACGTTCACCACAAGTGCAGAGAGGGAAATTGTACGCGACATGAAGGAGAAGCTTTCGTATGTGGCACTGGACTATGAGCAAGAGCTGGAGACGGCAAAGTCGAGTTCTTCTAGTTCTTCTATTGAGAAGACTTATGAGCTTCCCGATGGGCAGGTTATAACGATCGGTGCCGAGAGATTCAGATGCGCTGAGGTGTTGTTTCAGCCATCCTTTATTGGAATGGAAGCTCCGGGTGTGCATGAAACTACATACAATTCCATCATGAAATGCGACATTGATATCAGAAAGGATTTGTATGGTAATATTGTTCTCAGTGGAGGATCTACCATGTTTTCTGGTTTTTCTGATCGAATGAGCAAGGAGATTACTTCGCTGGCGCCCGGCAGCATGAAGATTAAAGTGGTTGCACCTCCCGAGAGGAAATACAGTGTCTGGATCGGTGGCTCTATTCTGGCATCTCTCAGCACATTCCAACAGATACTGATAGCAAAGTCTGAGTATGACGAATCAGGCCCATCAATTGTTCACAGAAAGTGTTTCTGAACAAGGTGGAGTCCATGCTCCCCCACAACATGAGAACTACCTGCTTTGATTGTGAAGAAAATTCTGTATGGGAGATAGAATATGGTTTCTGGCACCAGACTTTGATAGGCATAGGGAAGTTGAGTATTTTTGTTTGTATGGAAAGATTGAGTATTTTTGTTTGTATGGAGAGATTTGGCCTGAGCTGTAAAGCCAATTTTTCATTTGAATAATGCAATATGTATTTGCAATGGGATGCATTCACAAAAACCTTTTTTTAACAGAAAATAATCAATTGTTGGATGGTTTTAATGCTTTTCTCCATAAATTTGTTCACCTAAAAAAAATATAAAATGTATTATTTAAATTATTGATCCAATATTCAATGTTACTTTTCTCCCATATAATCAATATAACATATTTATTGTTATATAACTTTATTCATGTAATATTCTTCTCTACATGATAGACTGCTGATATATTCTTTAAAAAATATATTAATAAATCAAATAACGACAAATACATAAACGTCAACAAACTCATAATAATAATTTTTTTTTACTAAAAAGTTTTTATTTATTTATTTTTAACCTTTCTATTTTCAAAATTATTTTTTAGAAAACTCTTTCATTTAAATAAGTAGTGTTTTATCTTCTAGGGCTAACTGTGTAGTGAGTTCCTCTGCTATAATCTTGGAAATATTGAAATGGGAAAAATTGATTCCGCAAATGAAAGTGTTGATTCCTCTGTTGGAAAATTAAACTAGATTTGAGGCCTGATAGATCGGACATCGAAAATCTGATCGCCGCAATTTTCAAGCGTGCACATTTAATACCAATAGTTGCGACCGGAAGGAAACCCTATTTTTTGTTCGGCGCATGATAAAGGATAAGCATGTCAGAGGATAATTCTTATCCTCCTTTTCACCCGGCTATATAAGACGATGCAGTCTTTCAAAAAGATATTGAAGCAGTGCACATCAATGCAAGTTCAGGCAGAGCAGAGGAGAAGAGTGAGGAGGTGAAGCTGAAGCTTTCATCAACCCCCCTGTCTTAAGTTTATCCTGCAACTAGCTTGCAGATGAGTTTGTAAATCTTCGACTGAAGAAGCACTTGTGTTAGACTGTATTTTACCTTGTAAAACTACAACCATAATCTAGTATGATTTGATGAATAATATGTATTTCTCATCTATTTAAATCCTGTGCATTTTCTTCATTTCTGAAATTTTATTTCATAATTCTCCTCTGAACAAGTTTTATTACTTTTCTTCCCTTAAGAGCTCCACAAGGAAGCGCTAGTTTCTTAAGCACTCCATAATGGAGCGCTTATTCTGAAAGTGCTCCACAATAAAGCGTTAGTCCTAAAAGTGCTCCACAAGGGAGCACGTGTTCTGAAAGTCCTCCACAAGGGAGCGGTGGTCCCGAAATTTCTCCATAAGGGAGCGCTAGTCCCGAAAGCGCTCTACAAGGGAGCGCTTATTCCGAAAGCACTCCACAAGGGAGTTCTAGTCCCAGAAGCGCTCCATAAGGGAGCGCTAGTCTCAAAAGAACTCCACAAGGGAGCGCTAGTCCCATAGTGTCACGTTTTAATTTTTTTCAAATTGGTATCAAAGCCTGAGTCTACCTGTGAAAGATAGAAGCAATGGCTTCTGATAGCAACCCGTTGTAGTTGCAGATCCTATGGTTCAATAGCAAGAACTACGATTACTAAAGCATTCATATGAGGATCATGTTCGGGTCACAGGAGGTATGGGATCTAGTCTAGAATGGCTATGTAGAGCCAACATATATAGTAACTCTTAGCGTCCTTTCCCAGATGGAGTTAGATGTACTGAAGAAGAATTAGAAGAAGAACCAAAATACGTTGTTTTACATAATGCAGGTGGTTGAGGAGATAATCTTACCACGAATAGCAGCAACAACTAAATCAAAGGAGGCCTTGGAAATCTTGGCCAACTCCTTCCATGACACTGATAAGGTAAATTTGGTATAGTTGTAGATGCTAAGGAGGGATTTTTAGAACTTACAGATGAGCGAGTCAAAGTCCATTGGCAATTTATTCACCTAAACGATGGACGTCATCAACCAAATGAGGTTAAATGGCAAGAACATGGTGAACCAGAGGATTATGGAGAAGATACTAAGGAGCCTACTATCAAGGTTTGACTCAGTGGTGATAGCAATTGAATAATCAAGATATTTGACAATCCTCTTGATAGATGAGCTCATGGGGTCTTTGCAAACACATGAGCAGAGATTGAGTCACTCAAATCAGTCCTCATTGGAGCAGGTGTTCAAGACATAGGTCTCATTTTGAGATAGTAGCAGAGGAGAATCCCACTAAGGAGCCTCTATTTCTCAAGGAGGAAGAGCTAGAGGCAAGAGTGGGAAAGGCAAAAAGCAAGGAGGAAGGTCAAACTACAATAACAGACATATCAACTACAACTTCCATAAAGCAGGAGGAAGAGGCAGTGGTAAAATTGACAAGGAGGATCTAATCAGAGGAAGGATAAATCAAAGATCCAATGTTATTACTACAAGAAGTTTGATCACTATACTCTTAGTGCAGAAAAAATATGGCCAAGGATAACCAACAACAAGCACACTGCACAGATAAAGCTGGAAATGTGTAGTGTAGAGATGACTATGGAAATATGTTGTGAACTTGCAAATATTAAGGAGGAGAGCCAGAAGAATATTTGGTATCTCAATAATGGATGTAGCAACCACGTGACTAGAAATAGATAGATATGTTGTACTTCGAGTGTAATTGTTCTTCTACATAGCTAAGTGTGGTATTATTCTAGAAGTTATTGTGAGAGCATATAGGAAGTAGGTTAGACTTTTTCTATGTTTAAATTAAGCTAAGAAAAGCATATTTAGTTTACGTGAATAATGGTGCTCCAACAATGTTGAGCCCAAATTGGTTCTTCTCAAACCTATAAGATTGTAATCATGTGTAAGCATTTTCAATTGAATGATTTTGGATCTCATTTTTTTATCAAAGCCTGAGTGAAAAGCTCTTACCCAGTGGATTCCCCATCATGTATTCGTGAGTTCAGATCAATGGAGGATAGGAGAAAGCCCTCGATTCTACTATTGAAAGACATTTGGAATATTGTGTTTAGAAGGTTGTGTAAAAAGGATGATCTATGATTCTATGTATTAAAGTTTCCAAATATCAAGATTCTGTTCAAATAACCTATGATTGGTATACTATATAAAAGTAGGACGTCGTTCAAGTTGTGGAGGCTATGAATGAGATCGTGATTTTAGATATATTAAAGGACATCTAATTGAGGAATGTGAATTGATTTGTTATAGTATAAAGGATGGCATAGAAATGATGTTTTTAATGTTGCTTTATTTGAGAGTGGAAATGAATCATTTGATGATTAAAAATGTGCCTCCTAGGAATGGAAACATCACAATCATTTGCTTGTGAAGTGAATGCCATTTGTTTCTCATTTTGGTTGTGATTTGAGATAACGAGTGCAATTGGCATCATTGGTTTTGAATCCTACATGAATCGAAAGCTTGTGATTTGATTTGTGATTTGACCAGATGTTAATAATCGCGGAGAGGAGTTGTGACATCGTAGATAAGTAGAATTCAAAGACTGCATTTTAATCTACGTCATTCAGAGAGCTATGTTGTGATAGTCTACATGTTTAAGGTAAAGCATTATTGTGATGTTTGAGATGAATTGAAGTGTCTCCATTATGATGTTTTAGATGAATCAAAGTGAAAGCAAAGTGTTGCATTGATGAAAGAGTTGATGACACAAATCGATCATAGCCTTGAAGTGTTGCTATGAAGACTCTGCTATGTAGATATTGCTTCTTGGGTGATTCGATGGAGGATATTTTGAGGAGTATGTTGAGAAGAGATCCGTCACCTCCATGTTGAAGAGATAAAACATTGAAAGTTGCAGAGAAAAGCGTGGAGGTGCATATGTTTCAAACATTTGCCAAAGTGCTTTTGTTTAAAAAAAGATGTTATTTTTTACTACAGATTGTTATTAGCCTCTACACGTATTAATTTGAGAGGTATCCTATGATTTATTGTGAGTGAGACCACTATGAATTCCAAGGAATATTGTGTGATCTCCTAAGTCACACTACGTAAGGAGAAGCCTGTGCATTATTTTAATATATCCAAGCTGCTATGGTAGGATATTGGCCACTGTGAGTTGAAGCTATAGTTTGGTCAATTAGGGGACCATTCAAATAATGCAAAGTTTTAATATTCTAAAGCATATGCATATTCATCATTTGACCAGTTTGGATGCGATATTGGCTGCACTACTACATTAACCATAATGAGCTCCATTCTATGTGAAAATTTATTGGTGTTTACTAGTGAGAACCAAGTGATGCTAGTTTCACAAGAAGTTGTTGCTAGAAAGAAAGAGGGAGTCTATTGTTGTGTGGTGCAAATACAATAGAGAAAGGTATTTTTATTTCTTCCAATGTATTATTGATTAAGAAATGGTTGCAAATAATAATCTACCCATTCCTAAGTTTAATGGTATGGATTATGAGTATTGGTCCATCAAGATGAAAATCTTACTCATAGGTAAAGGGTTATGGGACATAGTAGAATAAGGCTACATTGAACCAGCAGATTGGACTATTTTAAGTGCAGTTGATAGAACTAGTAAGAAGGATGCCCAAAAGAAAAATTCATTTGCTCTCTACCATCTCCAAGCAGCTTTGGATAAAATTATCTTTCCAAGGATTGCTTCTTGTTTAACAGCCCTAGAAGCATGGAAAGCCTTGCAATATAACTATCAAGGGAGCAATCAAGTGAAGCAAGTGAGGCTTCAAAATTTAAAGAGAGATTTTAAGAATATCAAAATGCAAGAATATGAAAGAGTAGGTGATTATTGTGTGAGAGTGAAAGCAATTATAAACAAAATGGAGATACTTGGTGAAGACATAAAAACTAAAGTGGTTGTGAAGAAAGTGTTGAGAACGCATCTTCATAAGTGGAATCAGATTGCTATTATTATTGAAGAATCTAAAGATATTTCTACTCTAACCTTTGATACACTAATTGGTTCTTTTATGTCCCATGAATAGAGACTCCAAGGTTCTACTTCATAAAGTTTTGGAGGTTATGAGAAAGCATTCTCATCCAAGGAAGGTGATACTCATGGCAATGGACAAGGAAGAGGACAAGGAAGAGGATAAGGAAAAGGAAGAGCGAGAGAAAGAGGTAGATCAAGAGGTGGATATTAAGGAAAAGGAAGAGGAAGAGGAGGTGACAAATCAAACAAGTCTTGTTTTCATTATGGTAAACTTGGTCACTTTGCTAGATATTGTAGACTAAAGACTTATCAAGAAGGGAGAAGTAATAATTATGAAAAATATGGAGAAGAGGAAGGAACTTCTTAAAATTTATTTCTCACATATGGAAAGTCATATTAAAATCTCAATGAAACTTGGATTTTGGATACTAGTTGTTCAAATCATATGAGTGGTAAAGAAGAGTTATTTGCTACAATAGATTCCACATACAAGTCTAAGATCAAATTGGGAGATGACAAGGCACTACAAATTGAAGGCATGGGAGCCATGGAGGTTCCAAAAAAAGAAGGCACAAAGAGGTGAACAATATCTATTACACTTATAAACTCCAACATAATTTGCTTAGTGTTGGAAAAATAATGAAAAAGAACTATAAACTTGTTTTTGAAGATGGAAAATATGTAATTTGTGATGAAGGGGGAGTCTGGGATCATCAAAAACTTTTTTTTTATGATGGATCTCAAGATTAAAGGTCATATCAAGTGCATCCCATTAACAATAACAACACTGAAAATCCTCTACCAAGTCCAAAGAAGAGTTCTAATCCAAGTACAAAATGTGCTACTCCAAGTTTTTCTCCAAAAATATCAGCAAGTTCTTCTCCAATGGAAGTAGATCCACCATCAAGAGGTAAGAGAACACTTCAGTACCATCCTTATTTTCAAATTATGGACAAGAATTTTCAAATAAGGTACACTAGAAGCCAAGCTAGTGAGATGAATGAAGTCTTGAAAAGACTTGAAAATTTGCACATGTATGGTGATGAATACTCCCAAGAGCCTAAGGGAGATGTTGTAAACTATGATTTAATGATTAGTGTAGAGCTAGATCCATCTAGTTATAAAAAATCATGTACTCATGATGTATGACAACAAGCCATGAAAGAGGAAATGACCTCTATAAAAAAGCATGACACTTGGGAGCTATTGGAGCTTCCTAAGGGAAAGAAATGTATTGGATATAAATGGGTCTATAAGACCGAGTTCAATTATGATGGGAGCATTGAAATATACAAGGCAAGGCTAGTAGCAAAAGGGTTTACTCAAAAGTATGGAATTGACTATGAGGAAACCTTTGCTCTGGTTTCTAGACAAGAGACCATCAGACTAGTACTTTCCTTGGATGCCCACAAAGGGTGGAACATTCAACACATGGATGTGAAGAGTGCCTTCCTTAATGGGTACTTGAATGAAGATATTTTTGGACAACAACCTCAAGGCTTTGAAGAGCAAGGTAAGGAGGACCTTTTCTACAAATTGAAGAAAGCATTGTATGTCCTAAAGCAAGAACCAAGGGAATGGTACTCATGCATTGATGGGTACTTTTAAAACTATGGATTCACTAGGAGAAAAAGTGAACCTACTCTCTACTACATGAAATGAGGTAAAGACATCATTATTTTATGCTTATATGTGGATGATCTAATATTCATGTGTAGTAGTGCTAAAATGAATGAGGAGTTCAAAAACTCTATGATGAAAGAGTTTGAAATGAAGGATCTAGGTTTGATGCATTATTTCCTAGGAATGGAGGTACATCATGAAGTAAATGAGATCTTCATATTTCAACATACATATGCTCATGACATGATAAATAATTTTTTTATGGAGCAATGAAAGTCTGTTGTAACTCCAATAGGTCATGGGATACAATTAAGCAAATAAGATGGAGCATCAAAAGTTGAAAAGACCACTTATAGGAGCATGGTTGGGAGTCTAATGTTCCTCATCAACACAAGGCCAGATATTCAATATGTTTTTTTATCTAGTATCAAGGTATATGGATGATCCATCTGAACTTCATCTACAAGAAACTAAAAGAATTTTGAGATATGTAAAGGGCACAATGGATTATGGGATTCATTACCACAAAAATGATGATGTAAAATTAGTTGGCTTTAGTAATAGTTATTGGGACAACAATATAGACGATATGAAATCTACTTTAGGGATTTTTTTTAGTCTTGGGTTAGGACTAATTACTTGGATTTATAAAAAGTAAACTATTCTAGCATTATCATCTACTGAGGCTGAGTACATAACAATCACAAATACTAGTACCCAAGCCTTATGGTTGATAAAAGTACTTGAAGAAATAGGTGAGAGGTAAAATGATCCTACCATATTGTATTGTGATAATATGAGTGTCATTAAATTGGCACATAATCCTATCCACAACAACAGCTCCAAGCACTTCGACATGAAGTATCACTTCATAAGAGATATGGTAGAGAAAAAGGTGGTTGAGCTATAATATTGTAGCACTTTGGAAAACATAGCGGACATATTTACTAAATAAGTTGCTAAATATTAGTATATAAAGTTGAGAGACTGTCTGATCAGCCCTCTCAACTTTAAGGGGGAGAATGTTTGAATTTGAGTGTAATTGTTCTTCTACGTAGCTAAGTGTGGTCTTATTCTAGAAGTTGTTGTGAGAGCATATAGGAAGTAGGTTGGACTTTGTCTATGTTTGGAGTAAGCTAAGAAAAGCATATTTAGTTTACATAAATAATGGTGCTCCAACAATGTTGAGCCCAAATTGGTTCTTCTCAAACCTATAAGATTGTAATCATGTGTAAGCATTTTCAATTGAATGAGTTTGGATCTCAAGATTTTCTCACAGTTGGATGAAACAGTCCAATCTAAAGTGAATATGGGGAACAACAAGGTTCCCTATAATGGGTAAAGGAAAAATCCTTATCCGCACCAAGTATGATGAAAGGAAGCAGATTTGTGATGTGTATTATGTGTCTGGGTTGAAACATAACCTGCTCAACATTGGACAACTTGTGTAGAAGGGGTACACTATTCAATTTAAAGAAAGAGCTTACAACATCAGAGATAAAGAGCATGGGCAAATTGCAACTGTGTCCATGACAAAGAACAAGAAGTTTCCATTGTAAATTCAAAATGAATCACTGATGTCTCTTAGTGTAATTGTGAAAGATGCTACCTAGCTGTGACATCTCAAATTCGGTCACCTGAATTTCAGTCGCCTGAAATTTCTACACAAGAAGCATATGGTGAAGGGTTTACCCCTAATTGAGCAATAAAATCAGGTTTGTAAATGTTGTCTAGTTGGCAAGCAGCATAGGGATCCATTCCCTGAAGGATATTCTTAGAGGGCTTCACAACCATTAGAGTTGGTACACTTAGATATTTACGATCCGATGCAAACTAGAACATTTGCTAGCAACAAATACTTCTTGAATTTTATTGATGACTTCAATCGGAGGACATGGGCATATCCCATTAAAAAAATTCAGAGGCATTCAAAAAATTCAAGGAGTTCAAGGCTCTGGTTGAGAAATAGAGTGGCTACCAAGTGCAGACTCTCAAGACATATGGATGAGGTGAGTATATCTCCAATGAATTCCACAATTTATACAAGGAAAATAGAATTCATAGGCAACTCACAGCTAGATACACACCACAACAGAATGGTGTACCTAAAAGGAAAAATAGAACCATTATGGAGATGGCACAAAGTATGCCGAAGGTGAAAGGTTTACCACATGAATTTTGGGTAGAAGTTGTATGTTGTGTACTTTATCTGCTAAATTGATGTACCACAAAGAGTGTGAAGGACATGATTCCTCAGGAATCTTGGAACAATCAAAAGACCAGTGTGGCTCATTTGAGAGTTTTTGGATGCATAGCATATGCACATGTTCAAGATGAGAAGAGGAAGAAGATGGATGACAAGGTAGATAAATGCATCTTCACTAGGTATAGTGAATATTCGAAGACATATAGGCTATATAATCCTATGATGAAGAAGTTGATTATCATCCGAGATGTGAAGTTCCTAGAGGATGAAGCTTGGAACTGGAAATCGAAGACTAGTCAACCAGAACTAGAAATCATTGAGTCTGAAGACTTGGAAGAAGATAATTTACATTAGCCTATAGCTTCAAGCGATAGTACTAGACCTAACAACAACACTGCATCATCATCACAATCACCTACACTTGCAAGCAAGATCTCCAACTTGAGGACTCCAACAAAGACGAGGAGCTTGCAAGACATCTATGAGGTAACCCAAAATCACGTAGATGAAGAACATTTTGACTTTGCTTTATTTTCTAAGTGTGATCCAATTTCATTTGAAGAAGCAATTTAGAATCAGATTTGGGTGTAGGTGATGTATGATGAGATAGAAGCCATAGAGAAAAATAATACATGGCAATTGATGGATCTCCCAACAGGGAATAAGACCATTGGGGTCAAATGGGTATACAAACTAAATTTTAATGCCCAAGGAGAAGTTGATCCGCATAAGGCCATATTGGTGGTGAAATACTACAAGCAAAAGTTAGGGATTGACTATCATGAGATGTACGCACCTATAGCCAGACTTGACATAGTCAAAATGATTCTAGCATTGGTGACCCAAAAAGGTTAGATCATTTATCAGATGGATGTCAAGTCCGCATTTCTAAATGGAGTGCTGGAAGAAGAGGTCTACATAGACCATCCACCAAGATATGATCTAGAAGGATAAGAAGGTAAAGTCTTGAAGCTAAAGAAGGCCTTGTATGGGTTGAAGCAAGCATCTAGGACATGGTACAACTGGATTTATGGCTATTTTTAGGAGAATGGGTTCATCAAATGCCCATATGAGCACACCTTGTATCTGAAGACAAATGTAGAAGGAGGGATGATACTCGTTTGCTTGTATGTGGATGATATGATATACACTAGCAACAACAATTTTTAGTTTGACCAGTTCAGAATATCCATGATGAAGGAGTTTGAGATGATGGACTTAGGGCTGATGAAGTATTTTATTGAAATTGAAGTTGACCAATATACAAATGACATCTTCATATCTCAGGGTAAGTATGCGAAGGATATCCTGAAGAGGTTTAATATGGAGGACAAAAAACATGCCATCATACCTGTTGCCACAGGTCTGAAGCTGAACAAGATGGATTCCAACAAAAATATTGATCCAACTTTGTACAAGAGGTTAGTTGGTAGTCTCATGTATTTGACTACAACTCGATCTGGTTTGATGTTTAGAGTGAGCTTGATTAGCAAGTTTATGGAAAATACAAAGAACATGCACTAGAAAATAAGCAAAAGGGTTTTACACTATGTCAATGGGATGCAGAACCATGGAATTTTCTATACCAAAAAATATTAGCTAGAACTGATTGGCTACACAGATAGCAATTGGGTTGGTAGCACTGATGATCAGAAGAGCACTTCTGGGTATGATTTTCATATTAGATTAGAAGTAGTTTCATGGTCGTCTAAGAAGTAATTTATAGTTGCATTATCCACTACTGAGGTAGAGTATGTTGTTGCCACATCAATCACATGCTAGGCAATATGGTTGCAAAGAATCTTGGGTGAGATGAATCATCCACCGAAAGGGGAAACACCTATTTTCTGTGAAAATAATTTTTCCATACCATTATCGAAGGATCTAGTATTTCATGGTAGGATAAAACACATCAATATTCGCTACCAGTTCATCAGGGAGCGAGTGAAAGCTAAAAAAATAGTGTTACTATTTTGTAGGTCAAAAGAAAAGATAGCAGATATTTTCACAAAACCTGTGAAGGAGGAGGACTTCAATAGGCTTAAAAAAATGTTGGGCATAAAAGTCTTTGTGAAATATAGTTTAAAGGAGGGTTTTAGAAAATTAAACCAGATTTGATGTCTAATAGATCGGATCGCCAAAAATATGATCATTGTAATTTTCAAGCGTGCACATTTAATAGCGATAGTTACGATTGGAAGGAAACCCTAGTTTTTGTTCAGTGCATGATAGAGGATAAGACTTATCCTCCATTATAATCGGCTATATAAGGTGGTGCAATATTTTAGAAAGATATCAAAGTAGTGTACAACAGTGCAAGTTCAGACAGAGCAGAGGAGAAGAGTGAGGAGGTGAAGTTGAAGCTTTCATTGACCACCCTCTATCTTAAGTTTATCCTACAACTAGCTTGCATATGAGTTTGTAAATCTTTGGCTAAATAAGTTCTTGTGTTAGACTATATTTTACCTTATAAAACTGCAACCACTGTCTAGTCTAATTTGATGAATAATATGCATTTATTGTCTATTTAAATCCTATGCATTTTCTTTAATATTAAAGTTTATTTCGTAATTCTCCTCTGAACAAGTTTTCTTACTATTCTACCCTTAAGTGCTCCACAAGGGAGTGCTAGTCCCGAAAGCACTCCACAAGGGAGCATTTTTTATGGAAGTGCTCCACAAGGGAGTGCTAGTCCCGAAAGTGCTCCACAAGGGAGTGCTTTTTTAGAAAGCACTCCATAAGGGATCACTTATTCTAGAAGCACTCCACAAAGGAGCGTTAGTCTTGAAAGCACTCTACAAGGGACCACCTGTTCCATAAGTGCTCCATAAGGGAGTGCTACTCTCGGAAGCTCTCCACAAGGGAGCACTAGTCCCATAGTATCGTGTTTTAATTTCTTTCATCCTCTCCTAAAACTACTAAAAGTAGAAATGATGTTCCTCTTCTACAAATGGAATCGTTGATTCCTCTCCTGGAAACAGAAAATGTGTTTCATCTCCTAAAACCCCCTATTGCTCTCCTAGAAATAGAAAATATGTTTCATCTGCTAAAACTCCCTACGATGGATTTGACCTCACCTTTGACAAAAAAAAACTGCTTTATTTTTATCTTGTCATGATAAGATTACATGAGTCATATATTGGGCTCTAAAATATGTTAAGGATGGCAAACAGTTGGATCGATTGGAGGAACGTTTGAAGGAGACTTTCAGTGAAAATAGTACTATTTTATTTTATTCTGCAGATCAATATCATGATAAGGAATATCCATACGAAGTTGCCAATTTTCTTAAGGAGAAATATAAAGAAAAAAGGAAAAATGGTGAAATCTAAAGATAAAAATTGGAAGATCGCTCTCCATTTTGCTGCTATCCATGGTGAAATAACAACACATAGCAGTGAAACAAATATTAAAGTAATGTTGAGATATTTTAGAGTGATTTCAAAATTACAATGAACTTTCGCTCGCCAAGACAAGTTTGGGGTAACATTGAATATAGGGAGGATTTAAATTGAAGTTGCATTGAAAATGAGTTTTTTAGAGGCTCAAAACGGTTTTGGAGTGACAATAGTTTTCAAGAGGCAAAAATTTAAATCGAGGCACAAATGATTTTCGAAAGCTTCAAATTAAAAATAGAGCACAAATGTAGTTTCGAATGAACTGAGGCCAAAATTGGATTTTTGGAGGAGCGAGGGGCGAAAGTCCCTTTTCGGAAGAGCTTAGGGTGAAAATGCCTTTTCAAAGGAATTAAGGCAAAAAATGATGTGATAGGTCAATTTTCGTGAGGGAGAGGCAGACAGAGAGTTTTGACAATGATAAATAATTTCTCAGATACAAAGAATAAATTAAAACATCCACCCTAAATATTTTGTGCCCACCAAGGAATTTCTTGCCTTCGAATGAGCGAAGATTAATTTAGTATGAGTTGATATTAAAACAAAGGAGATTTATATTTCTCATGAAAGGAAAGAAGCACAAATAAATTTATATTATTTGAAATAGAAACTGATTGTTATTGTAGTATTACAGTGCTTAATACAATGTCAAAATTATTGGTTGCTTTTCTTCGTCCAAAAGCTTTACAAACATCTACAAGCTTGGTTGCAAGTTAAATAGTAGAGGAATATTCGATAGATTGCTGCTTTGACTCATTTCTCTCTATGTCTTCTACCACCTTTTCTCCCAATCTTCTCTTATGATCTCCTCTGTTCTCTTTGCTTTTTTTTTGCTCTACACTAAAATACAACACCGCATTATATATTCGGGCAAAGGGGAGGATAAGGGTTATCTTATGACAGGGGATAAGGCTTATCGTTGAACATTCTAGGGTTTCCATCAAAACAACAATAACTCCATACATAATAAAAAATGACAATTGGATTTTTGGTGATAAGATCTGTCAGATATATTTCTAGCATGTCAAATCAAGTTTAATTTCTAACATCCTCATTTAAACGAGATTTCACAAAGAATTTGATGTCAAGATTTTCATTTAGCCTATTGAAGTCTTCCTCCTTCAAATATTTTGTGAAACTATTTGCTACCTACTCTTTTGACCTACAAAAAAGTAACTCATTTTTGTTAGATTTCACCAAATATCTAATAAAATGGTAGTGTATATCGATATGCTTCATCCTGCAATGAATCATTGGATCCGTTGACAATGCTATGGTGGAATTATTGTCACAAAATATGGTTTTTTCCCCTTCCTAATTATGATTCATCTCACCTAAGATTATTTATAGTCATACTGTCTGGCATGCAATTGAAGTGGTGATAACATACTTTGCCTCGCTAGTGTATAATGCAACAATCAGTTGCTTCTTTGAAGATCATGAAACTGCTCCTGATCCAATATGAAATGTATAATCAAAAGTTCTCTTTCGATCATCTATATTTCTAACCCAATCACTATCATTGTAGCCAACCAGTTCAAGCTGGTCTTTTCTAACATAAAATATTCCATGGTCTCTGGTCCCATTGACATACCAAAGAGTTATTGGATCAATATTGTAGTCAAATCCATCAAAATTCCAACAAGTCATTTGTAGAATGTTGGATCAGTATTGTTGTCACAAAATTTTTTACTCAGCTTCAATCCTATTTCAATTGGTATGATGGCAGTATTGGTGTCTTCCTCCATCTTAAATATCTTCATGACATATTTTGCATACTTACCTTGAGAAATGAATATGCCATCCATAGATTGGTCAACTTCAATGCCAAGAAATTATTTCATCAGACCTAAGTTCGTCATCTTAAACTTATTTTTCATAGCATTTCTAAACTACTCAAACAACATGATGTTGTTGTCAGTATAAATCAGATCATCTACATACAAGCAAACGATGATCATCTTTCCCTTTGAACTTGTCTTCATGTATAGAGTGTGCTCATATGGGCATTTGATAAATCAATTCTCCTGAAAGTAAACATCAATATGGTTGTACCAAGCCTTGGGTGCTTACTTCAACCCATACAAGGCCTTCTTCAATTTTAGGACCTTTTCTTCTTGCCCTTCCAGTTCATAGATGGGTGGCTGGCCTATGTAGACCTCTTATTCTAACACTCCATTGAGGAAGGTAGACTTGACATCCATCTAGTAAACATTCTAGCTTTACTAGGCTGCCAATTGTTGGCAATTTTGGGTACATTGGGTACATTGCCTTTGCTCAAGTGTTGATGTTGTCATTGATGTCAAGAAGCAGAAGGGTTTTTGTGAAAACTAAGGCAGACAAAATAAAAGGTTTTATTTAAAACCATGGACAACAGATTTGAAATGGGTTTTTCTTAAAACCCAAGTTGGCTCTTCGTTTTGTTGAAAAAGGTGCCCCGGTGATGAAGATATTTAATTTTAATATTTAGTTTAAATTTTATTTATTTAAAATTTAAATTAATATTTTAAAATTAAATTAAAGTATTTTTCGTCGTGGTTGGAAATGCCGACGTATTTGGAAATAAAGGGCGAAATGAAAGTGCATATATAATGAGGCTATTAAATTCATTTAATGGTGTGCGATATTCGAAAGGCACTCGTTCGATGAAATAATCGAAGAAAGGAATATTTATCATAAGTGTGCGGTTCAAGGAATCTCGGCAGTGCGGAACAGAATGCTTTGGGTTGCGTGAATAAGTGATTCAAGAGCTAAAAAATTGTAATTGAAAAACAGAGATTGTGAGCTATTAAAAGGGTGTCTTGTTCGATGAAGATATAAAGAAAAACATTTAAACAGAACCACCAAGAAAATAGCGAGTGCCCATCGACGAAGCTACGCAGACCCTTCACACAAAAATAATACCATAGGAATAAATGTCTATACAACATAGTAGATGACTGGGTATCTCGATTTTCGCAAAGCAATTGACAAGTGGCAGTCCTAAAAGGAATTTCATTAGTTTTCTTTTGTGCTTGGAGAACATGCATAAGACACACTGACTATCAGCTGATTTTACATCCCACAGGGCACCGCAGTTGGTTTTCGGTCAATTGCTTGACGCAAAGAAATACGTGGTCTAAATCGCCAATAAGAAATAGTGAAGAAAAAGTAAATTGCTCTTTGGTTCACGCTGGCAGCTTAGTCCACATGGTTGAGGCCCTAGTGCTAGGGCTTGCATGACTTGAGAGGTGGTGGGTTCGAGTAGTGACAAAGGCTTAAAGTGCTACTAAGGTATGCCCCACATTTTTATTTAATGATGATAAATCTTTGTTGTTTGAATTATTAGAATTTGAGAGTTATAAGGTTATGCAATGTGGTGATTTATTTTACTTTTATGGTATAAGTGGTTTTGGGAGTTATAAGGTTATGCAATGTTGTGATTTATTTTATTTTATGGTACAAGTGGTTTTAGGAGAGATAAGGGAGTTGTGCAATTAAAGGCTTTGGTGATGATTATTGAAAGGTGGAATAATGTTGATTATTTTGTGATCTACTAACCCTTGTGAAGATTGGCAAAATAATGTTGTGATGGTGGCAGATTTCCAAAGGGGTTCCTTCACTTCAAAAAGGTATGGGCACATTCTTCTTATGAGTATGATTAGTGTATGTTTTCCTGAAATAAGATTGGAGTGAAAAGGTATTCAACAAGGTTTCCTTTGGTTGGGTGTAAGTCCTAGTTTATGGTTTGTTGAAGACTACTTATGTATTGTTATCATTGATGAGAGTTTTGGTGAATGCATAATTCTGGTTTGAGGTAGTGGAAGCATTGTGCACTAGGGTTTATGGTTGTGAGTCTTGATACTTGCTTTGAGTTGGTGAAACCCTTGGATGGCTGTGTTGAGGTTGATGGTTGAGTTGCTTCCATAGAGGTTGGTTGATCAAGTTATTGCTTTTACTTGATACATAACATTGGGCTTACTCCATTGAGTTGATTTGAACAAGTTATTCTTTGCATTTGGTGATATTGTGTGGGTGGCTATTTTGTTCAAATATATTTGGAGGGAAAAGGATTTCTACTTGTTTCCTTTTCTTGTGATGATTGGTTGAATGCTTCAAGGTTAATGTTGAGTTGAATGTTGTTGGTTAAACCTTGTCTATGAGCATTTTTGTTGAAGCCCAATTGGTTGAGAAAAGATATTGGTTTTGGAAAGAACATGAGTATCATTGTTATATGAGATATTGCATGGTTGGCAATTGTTGGGTTGTGTTTCATGTTCTTGAGAAAAGCATACTACATATATCTTATTCTTTTGAGATTTGAGATTGAGTTGAGATTGAGATTGGAAGTTAAGTATAGAACATATTGAGTCTCTAACAATTCTCTTTATGCTTCTATGAGGTTGATGAATCATATTGAGTCTCTAACAATTCTCTTTATGCTTCTATGAGGTGGATGAATCACATTGGGTCTCTAATCATTCTCTTTGTGAGTTCATGCCAAGCAAGTGTTCTTGATGAACTTATGAGCAAGTTTTGAACAGGTTCCATTGGGGACTTGTGAGCAGGTTTTGGACAGGTTCCTGTGGGGACTTGTGAGCAGATTTGGACAGGTCTTAGCAAAGGACTTGTGAAGCTGAGGTTGATAGTTCTATCGGAGAACTTGAGGATAGAGGTGCATTGCTTCTATGAGAAGAACCCGAGGACAGATTTGTGCCGGATCGAAGGACTGTGTTTGGTGTTGATCAAAGACAGAGGACGACGACATTTGTGCTAGATCGAAGGACTGTGTTTAGTGCAAATTCGAGGACCAGCTTTGACATGATAGAGTTGAGGACAGAGGTCTCCAGCCAGAGTAGGGAAGACAAGTGTCTTCTATGGATAGAGTTCCATTTGCTAAGGGCAGCAGAGGCAGAGGTTTTCTAGAGGATCACCAGCCAGAGTAGAGGTAGGGGAAGGTATCTCCTTTGAGTAGAGGCTCATAAATTCAGATTGGGGGAAGGTTTCTCCTTTGAGCCGAGACTCATAAACATTGTAATTGGGAAGGTTTCCCAAAGAACTTTGAGATAACTTTTAGAGAAAAGTTTTGTGGACATAAATTGTTGTCACTTTGTGGATGGTTTTGTGCATTACTTTGATATTGCTTTGGGTATATTGCTTTACTGTTTTGAAGTATAAAGGAAAAATTAAAAAGCGGTCTTATACTGTTCACCCCCCCTCTTAGTATAAGCTTGTGTTCTTCACCAATGCTAGGATCATTCTAACTGTGTCAAGTCTTGCTACAGGTGCATACACCTCATGATAGTCAATCCTTGACTTTTGTTTGTAAGCTTTTACCACTAGTCTAACCTTATGCTTATCTACTTCACCTTGGGTATTAAACTTGGTTTTATATAACCACTTGACTCCAATGATCTTCTTACGTGTCAAAAGATCCATTAGCTACCATGTCTGATTCTTCTCTATGGCCTCTATCTCATCACTCATAGCTTACACCCATTTTCGATTCTAAATTGCTTCTTCAAATGAAATTGGATCACACTCAACAAATAAAGAAAAATCAAAGTTTTCTTCATCTATTTGATTTCAAGTTACCTCATAAATGTCTTGCAATCTCCTCATATTTACAAGTGTCTTCAATTTTGAGATCCTTCTTGCAAGTGGAAGCATTTGTGATGATGATGCAGTGTTGTTGCTAGCACCAATAGTATTGCTTGAGGCTATAGGAGACTACACTCTATCTTCATTCAAATCCTTAGATTCAATAATTTCTAGTTCTGGTTAACCAATCTTGGATTTCTAGTTCCATGCTTCATGCTCCAAGAACTTCACATCTCGGATGATGATCGACTTCTTTGCTATAGGGTTATACAACCTGTAAGCCTTTGACTCTTTACTATAGGCAATAAAGATGCATTTCTCCACAATCCTCTAGTTCTCCACATTCTTGCCATTCATCCTCATCTAGTTGATTATACCTATTGTTCGGGTAAATACATCAGTCATGGATTTTGACTCGCTCATCTACAATTTTTTGAACTCTCTTCTTAGCATCTACAAATGTACCAACTTTACTTTATCGCTACCCTAGAAGAAACTAAAAATAATTTTCCATGCCACCTTCGATGTGGTTGTTGCTACAATTCACAGGAAGATTATCTCCTTGATCGCTTGCATTATGTAGAATAATTCCTTCTAGTCCTTTTTCCAATTCTCCTTCAAAAAATCTGACTCTACCTCAGAGAGAGCACTCACGACTACTGCATCTACTATTTGCATAACCATTCTAGACAAGGTCCCATAGCTCCTGAGATCAAAATAGGATATTCATATGGATGCTCTAGTAATCGTAGTTCTTGCCATTGAAACATAGGATCTGCAACTACAATGGGTTATCATTGGAAGCCATTGCTTTTTGTCCTCCATGAGTCTTACGCTAGCTCTGATACCAATTTGAAATAATAACATGCAACGGTGGAACAAATATTAAAGTAATTTCAGGAGATTTTAGATAAGCAACAATGAAATTTCGCTCACTAGGACAAGTTTGAGACAACATTGAATTCTGTAAGGATTTAAATTGAATTCGCATAAAAAATAATTTTTGAAGAGGTTCAAAATGGTTTCGGAGCGATAATAGTTTTCAAAAGGTGAAAATTAAAATCAGGGCGCAAATGATTTTTGGAAGCTTCAAATTAAATTGGAGTGCAAATGCAGTTTTGGATAAACTAAGATCGAAAATAGAATTTTGGAGTGAGGGACGAAAGTCCCTTATTGGAAGAGCTTGGGCCAAAAATATCTTTTTGAAGGAATTAAGGCCGAAAATGATGCGACAAGTCAATTTTTGTGAGGGAGAGACAAACAACGATTTTCGGGAGCGATAAAGAATTTCTCAAATATGGAGAAAGAATTTAAACCTATACCCTAAATATTTTGTGCCTGCAAAGGGCTTTCTTGCCTTCGAATGAGCAAATATTAACTCAGTATGAGCAGAGATTAAAACACATGAGATTTATATTTCTCATAAAAGGAAAAAAATACAAATAATATTATATTATCTGAAATAGAAATTGACTACTATTGCAGTATTATAGTGCTTAATACAAAGCAAAAATTACTTTTTGCTTCTTCATCCAGAAGCTTTACAAACATCTAAAAGCTTAGTTGTAGGTTAAACAATAGAGGAATATTCGATAGATTACTTCTACGACTCCTTTCTCTTTGCATCTTCTACCGCTTCTGCTCCCAATCTTCTCCTCTGTTCTCCTTCGTTCTCTCTGCTCTTTTTCTACTCTACACTGAAATACAACACTACCTTATATATTCGGTCAAATATGAGGATAAGTGTTTTATTTTGACATGGGATAAGGCTTATCGTTAAACATTCTACGGTTTCTGCCAAAAAAATAATAATTGTGCACACAATAAAAAATAATGATTGGATTTTTGATGATAAGATCTATCAAGTTTAATTTTTAACAACCTTTTGTTCTCCTGGTTAAACCTACAACTGAGGATATTTAGTTGCATATGATTTTGGATCATTTCCTATGAGAAGTGCTTGCTATATGTTGTAAACATTTTTTTATAAAATTGCAATGGTAGTCATTTCTATTTTGATTAATTAATGATATATTTTATGCACTTAAGATCACTACGTGTGTTCTAAAATTGTTTAAGAGAACAAGGCTAGATCTGTATTTGTTTTCCTTTATTGCAAATCTCCTTAAAAAATGGTGTTAGTTGTTGTCCATGTTTTCTCTCAAAAATACTAGTGATTTCCTTTATCAAGCAAAATTCCTGTTTCGTTGTTTTCTCCCCAAAATTGCCCAACGATTGATTTCTTTAGTGAAACTGTTTTGTTTAGAAAAACTAATATTTTTTCCCAAAACTCTTTTTTATTCTCCCGAAACCCCTTTTGACCAAATAAAATCATTTTCAATGTAGAATCAATTGAAAGTGCTTGAAATCCTTTTTCATTGTGATGTCTAGCTTTATTCTATTTTTGGCTTGAAAACGACTAGTGGGTGTTTTCGCCCCAAAAGTGATTGTTGTTTTCTTCACCAATGAAAGTATTATTTCGTAGAAGACATGTTTGAAAGCGGTCAAAAATCATATTTTATTTCATTGTATTATTTTTATTCTCACAATTTTGTATCAGAACTAGCACCATATTTGTGGAAGATAAGAAGCAATGATTTTCAGAGGTAACTCGTTGCAGTTGTAGATCCTACATTTTAATGGTAAGAATTATGATTATTGGAGCATCTATATTAAGGCCATATTTGGTTCTCACAAGCTATGGGACCTGGTCCATAATGGTTACTCAGAACCAACATATACAACATTCGTGAGCACTCTCTTCAAGGCAAAGTCAAATTTTCTAAAGAAGAATCGAAAAAAGGACTAGAAGGTATTATTATATATAATGTAGGGTGTTGAGAAGACTATATTCCTATGAATTGCAATAATAACCAAATCAAAGGAGGTATGTAGAATTCTTTCCAGCTCCTTCTAGGGAATCAATAAAGTGAAATTGCTATGGTTGTAGATGTTGAGAAGGGAGTTCAAGAATCTCTAGATGAGTGAATCAGAGTCCACAAGCGACTTATTTACCCGAACAATGGGTATCATCAACCAGATGAGGTTGAATGGAGAAAATTTGAAGAACTAGAGGATTATGGAGAAGATATTGAGGATCTTACTAGCCAGGTTCAACTCATTCATGATAGCAAATGAAGAATCAAGGGATTTAACAACTTTCTTAGTGGATAAGATCATGGGTTCTCTGTAGACACATGAGTAGAGGCTAAGTCAGTCATATCAGTCCTCATTAGAGCAAGCGTCAAGATGCAGGTCTCATTTCAAGATAGTAGCTTAGAATAATCCCACTATGGAACCTCCACTTCTCAAGGAGGAAGAGGATATAATAGTAGAGGTAAACGTGGAAGAGGCCATAAGCGAGGAGGAAGATCAAACTCCAATGAAGAGGATACAAGCTACAACTTCCATCAAGTAGGAGGAAGAGATAACAAAAGAAATCAACAAGGAGTATCTAATAAAAAGTATGATAAACCGAAGATCCAATGTTATTCCTACAAGAAATTTGGTCATTATAGCAATGAGTGTAGAAATAGGATGGTCAAGGAAAATAAGCAGCAAGTCCACTACACAAATGAATTTGAAAATGTAGATTGTAGAAATGCTTGTGGTAATATGTTTTTAACTTGCAATACTGAGGAGGAGAGCCAAAAATTACTTGGTATCTCAATAGTGGTTGTAACAATGACATGTTTAGAAACAGATAGGTGTTCTCATGTTGTATGAATCCATCCAATCCGAAGTGAAGATGTGAAATAATAGTAAGATACCTATCATTGGAAAAGGTAAAATCATTATCTACACTAGGCAAGGTGAAAGGAAGCATATCATTGATGTGTATTGTGTGCCTGGGTTGAAACATAATTTACTCAGTGTTTGACAACTTGTGTAGAAGGGGAAAACTATTCAATTTAAAAATAGATCCTGTATCATCTGAGATAAGGATAATTGGCTCATTGCAATGGTAGCCAGGACAAAGAACAAAATGGTTCCCTTACAGATTCAAAATGAATTGTTGTTATCATTTAGCGCAGTTGTGAAATATACTACATGGTTGTGGCATCTTAGATTTGGTCATCTGAGTTTCATTGGCCTGAACCTACTGCATAAGAAATAGATGGTGAAGGTTTTACCCCTTATAGAGCAACTGAATCAAGTTTGTGAAGGTTTCTTAGTTGACAAACAACACAGGGATGTGTTATCTATAGGACAATCTTGGAGAGCTTCACAACCATTAGATTTGGTGCATTCAGATATCTTCAGACCCATGCAAACTGACACATTTGTTGGTAACAAGTATTTCTTGACTTTTAATTATGACTTTAGTCGGAGGACATGGGTATATCCCATCAGGTAAAAGTCAAATTCTTTTAGATAATTTAAGGAGTTCAAGGCTCTGGTTGAAAAACAAATAAATTATTATGTGAAGACTCTCAGGACAGATGGAGGAGGTGAGTACATATCCAATGAATTCCATAATTTCTACAAGAAAAATAAAATTCAAAGGTAGTTCATAACCAGATACACACCATATCAGAATGGTGTTATAGAGAGGAAGAATAGAACCATAATGGTGATGGCACAAAGTATGCTAAAGGTAAAAGAGTTGCCACATGTGTTCTGGGTAGAAGTTGTATGTTGTGCAGTTTATCTATGAAGGACAAGATTCCTTAGGAGGCTTGGAGCAACCAAAAGCCTTGTGTTGCTCACTTAAGAGATTTTGGGTGCATAGCATATGCACACATCCCAGATGATAAGAGAAATAAGTTGGATGATAAGGCATAAAAATGCATCTTCATTGGTTACAATGAATAATAGAAGTCTTACAGGTTGTTTAGCCCTGTAACAAAGAAGTTGATCATAAGTCAAGACGTGAAGTTGCTAGAGGATGAAGCATGGAACTAGAAATCAAATACTAGTCAGCTAGAGCCAACAATTATTGAGTTTGAGTACTTGGAATAAGACAAATTGCATTTGCCTATAGCTTCAAGAAGTAGTACCAATTCCAGTGGTAGCATTGCCTCATCATCATGGTCATCTCCACTTGCAACAAGAATCTCGAACCTAAAGATACCAATTGAGACAAGGAGCTTACAAGATATTTATGAGGTAACCTGAAATGAAATAGGTGAATAACAAAATATGGTTGTTGCTCCTTCCTAGTGATGATTTAGCTCACCCAATATTCTTTACAACCTACTATCTGGCATAGGGATGAAGTGGCGATAATATAGTGTGCCTCAATAGTGGATGATGCAACAATCAGTTATTTCTTTTAAGATCATAAAACTGCTTATGATCCAAGATAGAATGCATAACCGAAAGTGCTCTTTCGATCATCTATATTTCCATCATTATCACTATTAGTGTAGCCAACCAGTTGAAGCTGGTCTTTTAAGGCATAAAATATTCCACAATATTTGGTCCCATTGACATACCAAAGAATTATTTTTCCTTCCTGCAAGTGAGTGTTCTTCGGTGCTTCCATAAACCAGCTAATCAAGCTCATTGTAAATATTAAATCTGATTTTATTGTATTCAAATACATCAAACTTCAAATAAGTCATTTGTAGAATGTTGGATCAACATTGTTATTGTAGTCATTTTTTCTCAGCTTCAGGTCTATTGTAACTGGTGTGATGGCAGGTTTGTTATCATCCATCTTAAATCTCTTTAGGATATCTTTTACATACTTACCCTGAGAAATGAAGATGTCATCCATAGATTGATCAAATTCAATGCCAAGAAAGTATTTGATCAGACCTAAGTCCATAATCTCAAGCTTCTTTTTCATGGCACTTCTAAAATGCTCAAACAACATAATGTTGTTGCTAGTATAAATAGATCATCTATATACAAGCAAATGATGATAATCTCCCCCTTTGCACTTATATTCATGTATAGAGTGTGCTCATATGGGTATTTGATAAACGTATTCTCTTGAAAGTAAACATCAATACAGTTGTACCAAGCCTCGGCTGCTTGCTTCAACCCATATAGGGACTTATTCAATTTTAGGACCTTTCCTTCTTCCCCTTCCAGTTCATAGCTGGGTAGATGGTCTATGTAAATCTCTTCTTAAAACACTCCATTGAGGAAGGTAGACTTGACATCCATCTGTTAAACATTCTAGCCTTATTGGATTGTCAATGCTAGTATCATTCTTATTGTGTCAAGTCTCGCTATAGGTGCATACACCTCATGATAGTTAATCCCTAACTTCTGCTTGTTGCCTTTTGCCACTAGTCTAGCCTTATGTTTGTCTACTTCACCTTGGGCATTAAACTTATTTTTATATATCCACTTGACTCCAATGGTCTTCTTGCCTATCAAAAGATGCATTAATTTTCATGTCTGATTCTTCTCTATGGTCTCTATCTCATCATCCATAACTTGCACCCATTTCTGATTCTAAATTGCTTCTTCAAATGAAATTGGATCACACTAAAAAAATAAAGCAAAATCAGAGTATTCTTCATCTATTTGATTTCGAGTTACCTCATAAATATCTTGCAATCTCCTCGTCTTCATAGGTGTCTTCAAGTTTGAGATCCTTCTTTCAAGTGGAGGTATTTGTGATGATGAGGCAGTGTTTTTGCTAGCACCAATATTATTGCTTGAGGCTACATAATACTGCACTCTATCTTCATTCAAATCCTTAGATTCAATAATTGCCAGTTCTGGTTGACCAGTCTTGGATTTCTAGTTCCATGCTTCATGCTCCAAGAACTTCACATCTCGACTGATGATTGACTTCTTTGTTACAGGGTTATACAACTTGTAATCCTTTGATTCTTCGCTATAGCTAATAAAGATGCATTTCTCCATATTGTCATATAGCTTCTTTCTCTTCTCATTTGGAACATGTGCATATGCTATGCACCCAAAAACTCTTAAGTGAGCAACACTGAGCTTTTGGTTGCTCCAAGATTCCTCAAGAATCATGTCCTTCATACTCTTTATGGGACACATATTCAACAGAAAAACTGCACAACACACAACTTCTACCTAGAACTCATGTGGCAATGCCTTGGAATTCAGCATACTCTATGCCATCTCCATAATTTTCTTCCTCTTTGCAAAACCATTTTGTTGTGGTGTGTATCTAGCTATGAGCTACCTTCGAATTCCATTTTTCTTGCAAAAATTATGGAATTAATTGGAGATGTTATCACCTCCTCCATCTATCCTAAGAGTCTTCATGTAATAGTCACTCTATTTTTCAACCAGAGCCTTGAACTCCTTGAATTTGCCAAAAGCTTCTAATTTTTTCTTGATGGGATATACCCATGTACTTGTTACCGACAAATGTGCTAGTTTGCATACGTCCACAAATATCTAAATGCACTAGCTCTAATGGTTGTAAACCTCTCTAATACTATCCTATAGAGAACACATCCTTGTGTTGCTTTTCGACTAAGCAACCTTCACAAAATTGTTTTGGTTGCTCTATCAGGGGTAAACCATTCACTATTTATTTATTGTGTAGCAAGTTTAGGCCACTAAAACTCAGGTGATCAAATTTGAGATGCCACAACTAGGTAACATCTTTCACAACTCCACTAAATGATAACAGTAGTTCATTTTGAATTTGTAGGGTAAACATCTTGTTCTTTGTCACTGACACATTTTCTATTGTCTCATGCTCCTTATCACTGATTATATAGGTTCTATTATTAAATTGTACAATGTGCCCCTTCTACACAAGTTGTCCAACACTTAGCAAATTGTGTTTCAACCTAGGCACATAATACACATCTTGGATTTGCTTTCTTTCACCTTTCTTGGTACAAATAAGGATTTTCTCTTTTCCCATGACAAGTACCTTACTATTGTTCCCCATATTCACTTCAAATTGGATAGTCTCATATAATTTTGATAACATCTCTCTATTCCTATACATGTGGTTGCTACAACCAATGTCAAGATACCAAGTATTCTTCTGGATCTCCTCCTCAGTACTACAAGTTAATAATAAATTCCCACAAGCATATCTACACTCTGTATTTTTAGATTTATTTGTGTAGTGGGCTTGTTGCTTATTATTCTTAGTGATTTTATTTCTACACTCATAACTATAATGACCAAATTTATTATAGTAATAACATTGGATTTTTGATTTATCATACCTCTGATTAGATCCTCCTTTATGACTTCTTCCATTACATCTTCCTCCTACTTTATGGAAGTTGTAGTTGGTCTCTTTGTCATTGGAGTTTGAAAATCCTCCTTACTTGTTACCTCTTCCATGCTTACCTCTGCTATTTTATCCTCTTCCTCCTTCAGAACTAGAGGCTCCTTGGTGGGATTATTCTCTACTACTATCTCGAAATAAGATCTATGTCTTGAACGCTTGCTCTAACTAGGACTGATATGATCGACTCATCCTCTGCTCATGTATTTGCAGATAACCCATGAGCTCATCTATAAAGAGGGTTGTCAAATTCCTTTATTCTTTGATTTTTATCACAACTAAGTCAAACCTTGCTCGTAGGCTCCTCAATATCTTCTCCACAATCCTCTAGTTCTCCATATTCTCACCATTCATCCTCATTTGGTTGATTATACCCATTGTCTAGGTAAAGAAATCACTCATGGATTTTGACTCACTCATCTGCAAGTTCTCAAACTCTCTTCTAAGCATTTGCAACCATACTAACTTCACTTAGTCAGTACCCTGTAAGGAGCTAGAAATAATTTCCCATGTTTCCTTCGATGTGGTTGTTGTTGCAATTCTTAGGAAGATTATCTCCTTGACCGCTTGCATTATGTAGAATAATGTCTTTTGGCCATTTTTCTAATTCTCCTTTAATAAATATAACTCCGTATCAGAGAGAGCCCTCAAAACTACTGCATCTTCTAGTTTTGTATAACCATTATGGACTAGGTCCCATAGCTCCTGAGATCCAAATAGGATTTCCATCTAGATGCTCAAGTAATCGTAGTTCTTGCCATTAAAATGTGGGATCTACAACTGTAATGGTTTACCATTGGAAGCCATTGCTTCTTATCCTCCATGAGTCTGATGCTAGCTCTGATACTAATTTGAAAGAACAACACGGAGCAATGGAACAAATATTAAAGTAGTTTTTGGAGATTTCAGAACAATTTCGGAGTGACAATGAACTTTCGCTCACCAAGACAATTTCAAGGTGACATTGAATTTCGAGAGGATTTAAATTGAAGTCGCATCGAAAATTATGTTTGGAGAGGTTCAAAATGATTTCAGAGTGACAATAGTTTTCAAAAGGTGAAAATTAAAATTGGGGCATAAATAATTTTTGAAAGTTTCAAATTAAAATCGAAGTGTAAATGTTGTTTTGGATGAATTGAGGCCGAAAATGGATTTTCAAAGGAGCGAGGGATGAAAGTCCCTTATCAAAAGAGCTTAGGGTGAAAATGCCTTTTCAAAGGAATTAAGGCCAAAAATGATGCGATAGGTGAATATTTGTGAGGGAGAGGTGCACAACGAGTTTCGAGAGTGATAAATAATTTCTCAGATACAGAGAATAAATTAAAACATCCACCCTAAAGATTTTGTGCTTGCCAAGGGTTTTCTTGCCTTCGAATGAGTAGAGATTAACTTAGTATGAATGAATATTAAAATACAGGAGATTTATTTTTCTCACAAAAGGAAAGAAGCACAAATAAAATTATATTATTTGAAATAGAAATTGACCACTATTGTAGTATTACACTGCTTAATACAAAGCCAAAATTATGGGTTTCTTCTTCGTCCAGAAGCTTTACAAACATCTACAAGCTTAGTTTTAGATTAAACAGTAGAGGAATATTCAGTAGACTATTGCTCTAACTCCTTTCTATCAGCATCTTCTACTATATTTACTCCCAATCTTCTCCTCTACTCTCCTTTGTTCTCTCTGCTCTTTTTTTGCTCTGCACTAAAATACAACACCACCTTATATAGTCAGACAAAGGGGAGGATAAGGGTTATCTTCTGATAGAGGATAAGTCTTATTTTCGAACATTCCAGGGTTTCCTCTAAAATAGCAATAACTTCACACACAATAAAAATAGTGATCAGATTTTTAGTGATAACTTCTGTCAGAGATATTTTTGGCATGTGAAATCAAGTTTAATTTCTAACAACATTTTATTCTCTCGGTTAAACCTGCAACTGAGGATATTTAGTTGTAGATGAGTTTGGAGCATTTCCTATGAGAAGTGCTTGTTATATATTGTAAAAGGTTTTTCTATAAAACTGTAATGGCAGTCATTTCTATTTTAGTTAATATATGAAATATTTTATGCACTTAAGATCATTGCATGTGTTCTAAAATTATTTAGGATAATAAGGACAGATTTGTATTTGTTTCCCTTTCTTGCAAATATCCTTCAAAAAATGTTTTAGTTATTTTTCCTATTTTCTCTCGAAAATACTAGCGATTTCCTTTGCTAAGAAAAATTCCTATTTTGCTATTTTCTCCCTAAAATTGCGCAATGATTGATTTCATTAGCAAAACTATTTTGTTTAGCAAAACCAACATTTTCACCCGAAACTCTTGTTCATTCCCTGAAACACCTCTTGACTAGCGAAAATTATTTTTGACGTAAAATTAGTTAAAAGCGCTCAAAATCCTTTTTCACTATGACGTCTAGCATTATTCTATTTTTGGCCCAAAAATGACTAGCGGGTGTTTTCGCCCCAAAAGTGTCTATCGTTGTCTTCACCAACGAAATTATTATTTTGTGGAAGACATGTTTGAAAGCAGTCGAAAATCATCTTTTATTTTGTTGCATTGTTGTTATTCTCACAAATTGGCATCAAAGCTAGCACCATATTTATGGAAGATAAGAAGCAATGGTTTTTAGAGGTAACTCATTGCAGTTGTAGATCCCATATTTCAATGGCAAGAATTACGATTACTAGAGCATCCAGTTGAAGACCCTATTTGGATCTTAGGAGCTATGGGACCTGTTCCATAAAGGTTACACAAAACTAGCATATGCAACAGTCATGAGCGCTCTCTTCTAGGCAGAGTCAGATTTGTTGAAGGAGAATTGAAAAAATGACCAAAAGACATTATTTTAAATAAAGCAAGTTGTTGAGAAGACTATCTTCCCATAAATTGTAGTAGTAACCAAATCGATGGAGGCATGGAAAATTCTTTCTAGCTCCTTCTAGGGCACCAACAAAATGAAATTGGTGCGGTTGTAGATGTTGAGAAGGGAGTTCAAGTATTTTCAGATGAGTGAATTAAAGTCCACAAGTGACTTTTTTACTTGAACAATGGGTATCATCAACTAGATGATATTGAATGGAGAAAATATAGAGAACCAAAGGATTGTGGAGAAGATACTAAGGAGCCTACCAAGCAGGTTCAACTTAGTCATGGTAGCAATTGAAGAATCAAGGGATTTAAAAACCCTCCTAATGGATGAGCTCATGGGTTCTCTGCAAACACATGAGCAGAGGTTGAGTCAGTCATCTCAGTACTCATTAGAGCAAGCATTCAAGATGTAGGTCTCATTATAAGATAGTAGCATAGAAGAATCCCACCATAGAGCCTCCAATTCTCAAGTAGAAAGAGGATATAATAGCATAGGCAAGTGTGTAAGAGGCCACAAGTGAGAAGGAAGGTCAAACTCCAATGAAGGGGAGACAAGCTACAACTTGGTAACGAAAGAAATCAACGAGGATCTAATCAAAGGTATGATAAATCAAAGATCCAATATTATTACTGCAAGAAATTTAGTCATTATAGCTATGAGTGTAGAAATAAGATGGTCAAGAAAAATAAGCACCAAGTCCACTACACAAATGAATCTGAAAATGTAGAGTGTAGAAATGATTATGGGAATCTATTGTTAACTTGCAGTACTAAGGAGTAGAGCTAGAAGAATACCTGGTATCTCGACAGTGGTAGCAGCAACCACATGTCTGGAAACAAAGATATGTTCTCATGTTGTATAAATCCATCCAATCCAAAGTGAATATGGGAAATAACGGTAAGGTACATGTCATAGGAAAAGAGAAAATCATTATCCACACTAGGCAAGGTGAAAGAAAGCTAATCACTGATGTGTATTATGTGCCTAGGTTGAAACATAATTTGCTAAGTGTTGAACAACTTGTGTAGAAGGGGTACACTGTTCAATTTAAAAATGGATTATGTATCATCCGAGACAAAGAGAATGGGCTCATTGCAATGGTAGCCATGACAAAGAATAAAATGTTTCCCTTGCAGATTCAAAATGAATTGTTCTTGTCATTTAGCATAGTTGTGAAAGATGCTACATAGTTTTGGTATCTTAGATTCATTTATCTCAGTTTCATTGGCCTAAAACTACTGCACAAGAAATAGATGGTGAAGGGTTTACCCCTTATAGAGCAATTGAATCAAGTTTGTGAAGGTTGCTTAGTTGGCAAGCAGCACAAGGATGCATTCCCTATAGGATAGTCTTGGAGAGCTTCACAACCATTAGAGCTAGTGCATTCCAATATCTTCAAACCTATGCAAATCGACATATTTATCGATAACAAGTATTTCCTAACTTTTAACGATGACTTCATTCGGAGGACATGGGTATATATCATTAGGAAAAAGTTAGGGGATCTTAGTTAATTTAAGGATTTCAAGGCTCTGGTTGAAAAACAAGGCGACTATTATGTGAATACTCTCAATACAGATGGAGGAGGTAAGTACATCTCCAATGAATTCTATAATTTCTACAAGTAGAATAGAATTCAAATGCAGTTCACAACCAGATAAATACCATAGTAGAATGGTGTTACGAAGAGGAAGAACAAAACCATAATAGAGATGACATAGAGTCTATTGAAGGTAAAAGAGTTGCCACATGAGTTATGGGCAGAAGTTGTATGTTGTGCAGTTTATCTTCTAAATAGATGTCCTACAAAGAGTGTAAAGGATAATATTCCTCAGGAGGCTTGGAGCAACCAAAAGCCTTATGTTGCTCACTTAAGATTTTTTGGGTGCATATCATATGCACACATCCTATATGAGAAGAGAAAGAAGCTATACAATAAGGCATAAAAATGCATCTTCATTGGTTACAATGAATAATTGAAGGCTTACAGGTTGTATAACCTTGTAACAAAGAATTTGATCATCAGTCGAGACGTGAAGTTCCTAGAGGATGAAGCATGGAACTGGAAATTAAAGAATGGTCAGAAAAAGCCAACAATTATTAAGTCTGAGGACTTTAAAGAAGATAAAATGTATCTGCCTATAGCTTCAAACAGTAGTACCAATGCTAGTAGCAGCACTACCTGATCATCACGGTCACCTCCACTTGCAAGAAGAATCTCCAACCTGAAGACACTAGCGAAGACAAGGAGCTTGCAAGATATTTATGAGGTAACCAAGAATGAAATAGATGAAGAACATTTTGATTTTGCTTTATTTTTTGAGTGTGATCTAATTTCATTTTAAGAAGCAATTAAGAATAGAAAATGAGTAAATATTATGGATGATGAGATATAAGCAATAAAGAAGAACCAAACCTGGCAGTTAATGGATATTCCAGTAGGGAAGAAGACAATTAAAGTCAAGTGGGTATATAAAATAAATTTTAATATCCAAGGAGAAGTTGACAATCATAAGGCCAGATTGGTGGTAAAAGGCTACAAGTAAAAGTTAGGGATTGACTATCATGAGGTGTACACACCTATAGCGAGGCTTGACATAGTCAGAATGATTCTGGCATTGGCAACTTAGAAAGGCTAGAATGTTTACCAGATGGATGTCAAGTCTGCCTTTCTCAATGGAGTGTTGGAGGAGGAGGTCTATATAGACCATCCACCTGACTATGAGCTAGAGGGATAAGAACGTAAGGTCTTAAAATTGAAGAAAGCCCTATATGGGTTGAATCAAGCACCCAAGACATGGTATAGCCAAATTGATGCTTATTTTTAGGAGAATGGGTTTATCAAATGCCCATATGAGTACACTTTGTACATGAAGACAAGTGTATAGGGAGATATGATCATTTTTTGCTTGTATGTAGACGATATGATATATACTAGCAATAACAATATGTTGTTTGAGAAGTTCAAAAAAGCCATGAAGGAGTTTGATATGATGGACTTAGGTCTGATGAAATATTTTCTAGACATTGAATTTGACCAATCTACGGATGACATCTTCATTTCTTAGGGTAAGTATGCAAAAGATGTTCTAAAGAGGTTTAATATGGAGGGCAGAAAACCTGCCATCACACCAGTTGCAACAGGATTGGAGCTGAGCAAAAATGATTATGGCAGTAATGTTGATCCAACATTCTATAAATGACTTATTAGAAGTCTGATGTACCTGACTGCAATCAGACCTGATTTAATGTTTGCAGTGAGTTTTATTAGCAAATTTATAGAATCACCAAAGAACAATCACTTGCAGGTATGGAAAATAATACTACAGTATGTCAATGGGACCAAGAATTATGGAATATTTTATGCCAAAAAAGACCAGCTGGAACTTATTGGCTACACAGATAGCGATTGGCCTAACAGTATAGATGATAGGAAGAACACTTCTAATTTTACATTTTATATTGGATCAGGTGTAATATCATGATCATCAAATAAGCAACCAATTGTTGCATTATTAACTGTTGATGCATAGTATGTTACTGCCATTTAAGTCGCATACCAGAAAATATGGCTACGAAGAATTTTGGATGAGCTCAATCATCACCAAGAAGGGGCAACGACGATATTTTATGGCAAAAATTATGCCATAGCATTATCGAAAGATCTAGTGTTTCATGGTAGGACAAAGCACATTGACATTGAGTACCATTTCATCAGAGATATGGTGAAATTTAACAAAATTGAGTTACTGTTTTGCAAATCCAAAGACCAAGCTACAAATATTTTCATAAAACCTTTGAATAAGGAAGACTTCAATAGGCTGAGGGAATGCTCGATGTCAAAGATTTTATGAAATCTAGTTCAAAGGAGAGTGTTAGAAAATTAAACTAGATTTGACACCTTATGATAGAATTATCTTCTATGTCATTCACCATATCTTGATATATTCAATTTAAATTGTAGTTGTGTGGAAAAATTTGATCACCATATTTTATGGTATGCATAATTAATACCAGAAGTTACAAATAGGAAGAAACCCTAGTCTCCTATCAAAAGATAAGGTTTATCCCTCTGCTCACCTGGCTATATAAGTTGGTGCTATGCTGCAAGCAAGTACACAAGGTCTAGATGAAACGTAGCAGAAGCAAAGACAAAGGATAAGCGAGAATCAAAAGTAGCAATCTTTTGTTCTCCCAGTTAAACCTGCAACTGAGAAGATTTAGTTGCAGATGAGTTTGGAGCATTTCTTGTGACAAGTGCTTGCTATCTGATATAAAAGGATTTTTTTTGTAAAACTGCAATGGTAGTCATTTCTATTTGGATTAATATATATGATATATTTTATGCACTTAAGAGCACTGCGTGTGTTCTAAAATTGTTTAGGAGAACAAGGCCAAATATATATTTGTTTCCCTTTCTTGCAAATATCCTTTGAAAACAGTGTTCGTCATTGTCCCTATTTTCTCCTAAAAATCCTGGCAATTTTCTTTGTCAAGCAAAATCCCCATTTATTTGTTTTCTCCCCAAAATTACCCAATGATTGATTTCATTAGAGAAACTATTTTGTTTAGCAAAACTAACATTTTCACCCGAAACTCTTTTTCATTCCCCCCAAACTCCTCTTGACCAGCAAAAATCATTTTTGGCATAAAATTAGTTGAAAGCGTCTGAAATCCTTTTTTGTTGTGATGTCTAGCATTATTTTATTTTTGGCCCAAAAATGACTAGCGAGTGTTTGATTGTCGTTGGCCTTGCCAACGAAAGTCTTGTTTCATGGAAGACATATTTGAAAGCGGTCAAAATCATCTTTTATTCCGTTGCGCCACTGTTATTCTCATATGGGGAAAGCAAATAAATGAGGTAAAGTACCATTTAATATTAAATGAGTAGGTAGATGATAAGGTGATGGAAAACAACTTAAAAATTTTCTAACACTCTTTACGTTTCTAGCAATACTAGGAGAAGCTTCTTGTGTCCCAAACTGAGTCTAGAAGGACAAAGTCTAGAAATGGAAAGGATGAAGAGTCTATAAATGAAGAGAACGATGGACTCTCACTGAGACATATTGTTGAGTATTACATCGAAGAAATTTGTTGCAAAGAGACGACTTAAGATAACGATGGTATAAGGATGACAAGCAAATGGCTCAAAAAAACGCTGATAAGAACGATAATGATGAGGAGACAAAGAATATAGAAGATTTTCTAGTCATAACTAAGTGAGATGACAAGTAAAAGAGACAAAAAAAAGAAAATTTTATCTGTTTCATGTTAATACCTATCTATCTATTAAGAGAGACATTACCCGATTTTGATATGACAATGCACAATATACAACATTTTCAAAAAATTTGAATGTATTGTCATGTCGGGAATTTATTCAAAGTTGTAAAGTTGAGATACAACTAGTCCCAATCCATGGAAGAAGCATCCCTCTTCAGCATCTAGTGTGGCTTTGCTTTATCAGACCGTCGCATAGCAACATGCCAATAAATAAATGGCTTCTTGTTATTCCGACTTTTTCATGGCTAATAAATTATTTAGATCAATAATGTAATGCATATATTGCCCTGGCTAATAAATTATTTAAATCAATAATGCAATGCATATATTACCCTCCAAAACTTTCCAAAGTTATACCCATATATGTATTATTTTATAATGGTATTTTATTCTTCATATTCTAGTAATGCCCCCAACGTATGGTAAAATTGTAATCATTTTCTTTCATATAAATATATATTAAATTTTATAAATTTTTGTTATTTAAACTCTATTAGATTTTTTAAAGTAATTTATAGTTATTAAAAAACATGATGAAAGCTATTATGTCATGCTTTATTTATTTATTTATTATTATTATTATTATGGTTAATTATTATATGGTTGTTAAGATATAAGGAATAAGTACTTTATTTTTAAATACAAACATTTTTTCATTATATTATAATTTATTTATTTTAAATTATTGTATTCTATATTAGTATTATTATATTATAGTTATGATCATAATTTTATTTTTTATGAGTTAATTTTGGCAAATCATGTTATGTTTTATGTATTTTTTTTTTAAATTCGTAGTAGTAGGTGTTTTATGTATTTTTTTAAAGGAGAATCCCGCCCAGGGCTAGAAAAAATTAAAATTAAAAATCTGGTCGAGGGATGGAAAATTTGAAATAAAAAAATCACGTTCAGAGCTGGAAAATTTAAAGTTGTAAAATCTCGCCAAAGGGAAAACTAAAAAATTAAATCCACCAAGGAAAAACTAGAAGTCAAAACCGTCCCAAGAGAGGCAACCGAGGCAAAGAAAACCATTAAACAAAATTGAAAGCTGCAACAATGAAGGAAAAACTCATCCATGAGGGCATCAGACCATCAAAAATGGTCTCAGTAGGGGGGATACCGATCAGCAAACCATGAGGCCAACAAAAACAGTCCGAGTAGGGAGGATTTTACTGGAAAACTATAGGACCATCACAGTCTAGTCCAGCAATGAAAAGCCCATACCCAGTAATGAAAAGCCCATACAAAAAGGCATGAGAAAACCACAAACCCAACCAGCATGAGCTAAGAAACAAATGGGCAGATCTAAAACCCAGATGCAGTAAGGAGAATCCCATGAATAGCTAAAAGAGGAAATATGGTTGGAAAGTGAATCAACAGATACTAGGGATCTCAGTAGGCCACAAGATCTGTGCACGGAGATTGAATACGCAAGTTAAAGAGAAAGTCCAAAGATACTAGCCAAGTACCATGATGGGAGCAATCCAAGACACAAGGATTATCAACGGGGACCTGACAATTGTAGCAATGATGAAACACGAGGTCCCCACCCAAAGACATTTTAAAAATTGCAGAGCCAAATACACCATTCATATTCAAAAAGCACACAGTCCCACCATGTATGTTGAGGGAAGAACCCTCTCCATAACTACACACGAAGAAGCACAGGGTCCCATCCCTAGAACAAAAGGATAGACTGTATTAGAGGCTCCATCAAAAAACCCTAAAACAGACACACCAAGAAATCTGGAGCATGAAGGGATGACCATCTGTGAATGATAGAAGTAAGGCTCCCCAAAGCTAAGAAGAAACACAAACTAGGATCCTGAGCACCAAAAACAAGTAGCAAATGCCGAACCCTCTTCTAGAAGCTATAGCAGACAAACTAGAATCCAACCAAATGGAAACACTTAGGACAAACTTACTAGGCCTGTCCAAATAGCTGCGTAGATACAATCGAACACCAGAAAATAAGCCTAGAATGTTTAGATGAATCCTGGGAACATAGAAGAAGAGGAGGGACCGAGCAAATGAAACGGGGTCATCCCACTGAAGCGGGAGCAACCTGTCCCCCCACTCGGGCATTTGATGATTCTTAATTGATAGAACTTTGATAAAAGCAATTTTAAAAGTAAAAAATATTGACATGTGGTTATGATGATTTCAAATAGGAACAATTCTATGTTATGGCATTATATTTATGTTTACGTATTTTGTAGGCACTTATTGGAATAGAAGGAAAAGAAAGCTTGCTGTCTATCATTTATCCGTTCAAGTTGTGTAATAATGAATTAGTTGAAAGTTATTTAGCATACATGTGCAATTATTGTCTTTTCAAATGGAAAGAGTTAGTTGTAGAACGTCGTTAAGAGATGTGAATGCCTAAATAAAAAATATAGGGCGTACGTTAGTCACAGATGTAGAATTTTATAATTATCTATGGAATGGAGTGACTTCTACATTTATTTTTCTTTAAAAAAAATTAGAAAACGTACTTAGAAATATTGGAACATTGTATGACTTGTTTGTCTAACAAAAATTCGTCGTGCACTGTAATCCTTTAATTATTCCGGAATATTCTTACTCGCAATGCTTAAACATGTACTAAACGATTTTAGTAAACTTTATTTGGAGGCAACAAGATAGCAAAAACCCTAAGGTAATACCATTTAATCATTAAGCTTTAGTTCATGGAATTTTAAATTGGGTGTAATGATTTGTTCAAAATAAATTCATTTCTAGTCAGTGAGGGGTAAGTTTCCAAAGGTAACTTTAAAAAACCTCTCCAAGCCATCAATTGCGCATTTAGGGAAAAAGCTCTTTATGCTCAGTTTATCAAATACTATGAATTAATATGGTTTCGTCATAGCCTTTCTATTATTAAAGTTTTCCTATGGTTGTAGTAGCAAATAACTTATTGTTTGTTGACCTTTGACTATTGTCATATCAATCAAAATGGCTGCATTTATGAACCAATGCTACTTAGTTATCTTCATTTATTGAATACTTTATTGTATAAATAGTTCCTTTTAGGAAAAAGAGTTATTCTTTTAAAAAGTTATTACTCGTCCTTCATTTCATTTAGTTTAGCAAGTTGAAAGAAACTTATGCAAAATATATATATATATATATATATATATATATAAATAAAAGTAGAGCAACTGATCTCATTCTCGTAAGTGACTAATTCAACCAAGTAATCTCATGGGTAGGGAGGTTTATTTTGTGTGGTAATGTATGTGTTAATAATATCAACTTTCAACTGATAGAACCACTATTGGACTTTTTAATTTAGATAAGTATGGTTTACCATTAAACCTATAACTTGAATTATTGCAAAGAGTAAACCTTTAATAAAATATTTTTCATGCAAAATGGATATATACTAACATCCAATATTAGATGAAAGAAAAAAAAAATTCTAACTTAGTGGAATAGATGCATTGATTGGGAAAATCATGCTACTGATAAATTTTTGAAATGTATGAAGCATAACTTCTTAATAAGTAAAAAAAAAATGATATTTTTTAATTTTGTTAAAAAAAAACTCCACTTTATTAAATATGAGGAGTCATTATTTTAAAATGTCTAATTATGTCACATTATCTTGTCTTCCTAGAGATACAAGGTTATAACAATCATATTTTTTTTGCTTATAGACTTGTATATATGAGGCATGAAGTTATAAGTTTACGCATATGCTGAATAATGGTTTATGTAAATTAGAATATAAATATATAAAAGTAGGAAAAGGTCTTTGAACTGAGATTAGTTAAACAAGAGTCTTGAAAGCTTTTCTTTTGTTCTAGATGCCTTGAAAACTATTTTTTACATATAACAAACGAGTATAAATAAATTCAAGCATTCTACAAGCTAAGGTATGGGGAGAGTATGCATCCACCCTCTAGGTATTATGGGCCCTAGAGGATAATCCCAATCGTGGATCTACACTCATGGTCAAAACAAGAGGAAGTTAAATGAGAAGATAGACCCAAAAAATGGTACCTTCTATAGGATTTGGTCAATATCGTCTACTTGGGAGGCCATCTGTAGCGGTCCTAATTCCCAAAAAAGGTATACTATACCTCATACTGATAAAACATTGGGTGATCATTTAAACAGTTAAATCGAAAATGTTTCCTTTGGCAGTGACTAGATGGTGAAAACAAACAAAAAAATTTACCTTGTGAAATTTAACTATTTAAATTAAGTTGTACAACTAGGTGAGTAGGCTTGGGTTGTTACACTACCTCCTAATGTTTGTCCATATCGATATTCTTATGCGTAGAAAACTAAAATTGAGAAAATTATGCAAGAACTTCAAGCTTCTGGAATTATCTGTTCTAGTGTTAGTCCCTATTCTTCACCAGTGTTGTTAGTTAGAAAGAAGGATGGCATGTGGCATTTATGTATGGATTATCGAGATATTAACAAAATTACTATAAAGGATAAGCTCCTTATTTTCATCATTGATGAACTACAAGATGAATTGCATGTGGCTCAGTATTTTTTCATGTTGGATCTATGGTCAAGCTATCACTAAATCCACATTAAGAATGAAAATATTCCCAAGACAATATTTCAAAATCACAAAGGGCATTATGAATTTTTGGTTATGCCTTTTGGTTTGACCAATGCACCTTCCACCTTTCAAAGTTTAATGAATTTTGTTTTTCGCCCTCATCTTCGCAAATTCATTTTAGTCTTCTTTGATGACATACTAATCTTTAGTAATACATGGGAGGATCATCTTTAGTAATACATGGGAGGATCATCTTCACCACTTATATGAAACTGTCAAACTTTTATCTAACCATCAGCTTTATGCAAAGCAATCAAAATATTCCTTTGGTCAGTAGGAGGTTGAGTGATTGGGGTATATAGTTACTAAGGAAGGAGTTCAAGTGGATCCTAAGAAAATTCAATTAGTGCAATAATGGCCCCAATTGCATAATTTGAAGGGACTTTGTAGATTCTTGGGTCTTACATGATATTACAAAAAAATTATGAAAAATTATGGCAAGATCACAACTCCCCTTATAGCCATATTGCGGAAAACTTCTTTTGCATTGACTAATTTGGTTGAGAAGGCTTTTGTTGAATTGAAGTACATTGTGACCACCACCCATATTTTGGCAATGCTCTATTTTTCTAAACCCTTTTCATTGAGAGTGGGCACGGGTATTAGGGCAGTGTTAATGCACGAGGTTCGACCATTGGCTTTTACTAGCAAGGCACTTTCTCCTAAAAATTTTGGTAAGTCCACTTATGAGAAGGAAATGCATACCAGTTTAGATGCGATCACCCATTGGTTGATATTTTTCCATCAAAACTGATCGTCAAAGTCTAAAATATTTTTTAGAACAAAGGATGGCTACTCCAAAACAACAAAAATGGATCTCCAAGTTGTTGGATTATGACTATGATCTATCCTATAAGAAAGGTAAATATAATGTGATGGTCGATACCTTGTCACATCTCCATGAAGATCAACCCATGTTACATGCTATCTCTACTCCTATTTCACAATGGATTCATCAACTTCATGAATATATGGCCAAGGATTCATCATTACAAACTCTCCTCTACAATCTCCAAGAGGATCCTCAGTCCCACCCTAGCTATATTTGGGATGGTCAGAATTTACATTTTGATGACCATTTGGTTATTCCATATGAGTCTCAAATCAAGGACATGCTCTTGAAGAAAATACATGCTTTCCCCACAGCTGGTCATTCAGGTTTTCTCAAAATATATACCCGAATCAAGCTTACATTTTTCTATAAGGGTATGAAAAAGGACATCAAAATATTTATGGTTGAAAGTGATTGTTACCAATGCATGAAAGGTGAAACTATGAGTTCCCCAGGAACACTTCAATATTTTTTCATTCTTGAGTAGGTTTGGATAGATATATTTATGGACTTCATTGAAGAGTTACCAAAATTTGGAGGTAAATAAGTTATTCTAGTGATCGTGGATCATATTTCTAAGTATGCTCACTTTTTTCCCTATCCCACCCTTATACTACATCCATTGTCATCTAAATCTTCCTTGATTCCATCTTTTGCCTCCATGGCATACCTAATTTCTATTGTCTCTGATCAAAATCCTAGCTTCACTAGTCACTTTTGGTAGGAACTATTCAAGTTTAAGGAGACACGACTCAAGATGAGTTTGGTCTACCATCCTCAAACTGATAACAAAAATAAAATTATCAATAAATGCATGGAAATCTACCTTTTCTATTTTACTTTTGAACATCCTACTCATTGGACTAAGTGGGGGAAGGATGCACTCCAGGGCGAATGATGGTACAACACAACCTATCACTCTACCACTAAGGTGACCCCATTTGAAGTAGTTTATAGTCATATTCCACTAGGTCCAAATTCTTACATTTCAAGAAACTCCAACATTTAGGTTGTGGATTCCACTCTTCATCAGTGTGACTTCATTCTTCATCAACTCAAGCTCAATTTGGACATGGATCAAAATCATATGAAATAACAAGCAGATCAACATCATACGAAACATAGCTTTGTTGTTGACGGTATGGTATTTCTACACTAAAAACCATAAAAAAATTATCTCTCTAGTTACGTGGTTTTCAAAAACTTACCACCAAATACTATGATCCTTATTATATATTGTAGAGGCTTGGGGTGACAGCGTATAAACTAGCCCTTTCAGCTAGCTCCAAACATCATCCAGTCTTCCATGTATCATCTCTTAAGCAGGTTCTTAGAAATAAGGTGTAGGTTCAGTCTACACTTCTATAGTTTGACGAGGAAGAATTCATCATTATTGAACCTAAATGTATTCTTGACCATAGATATTGTACCCTTCATCGGTGGGTTATCATAGATGTCTTCGTCTAGTGGCATGGATTACAACAAAAAAATGCAACATGGGAACCTCTCCACAAAATCCAATAGCATTTTCCTCATATTTAGCTTTGAGGATAAAGATTTTTGAAGGGGAAGGGCATGTTAGGATCCCATACTAACACTTGATGTAATAGTCCTTGTAGAACGTGGGTAGTATCCATGTTAATATTTTGTAATATTTTATTATAGTTTTGGATTAAGAAGCACCTATGCCAAATGACATCCTTTTATGTAACTATTTCTCAAGAATATAATTGATTTAGTGTTATTGTGAGATTGTTTCATTTCTGTAATTTACTTTCATAGTGTGCATTTACTTCCATAGGATGTTGTGAGCATTTATGTTTATTTTTTGTATTTGTGTGAATGTTTTATTTTTAATAGTAGGTTCCTAACAGAGTGGTAGGTAGTTGGGTATTATAAATATGGGTAAAGAATCATAGAGGGCGTATGGAGAAGAAGAATATTGTATATGTCTCATATTGAGATATGTTAAGGAGTGACTTCCTTTTAATAAGGAGCATTGTACAATGTTTCCCTACCTCAAGGGTTGATTTATAATTGAATAAGTTGGAGAATTTACATATTTTATATTTTATGAGTTGTTCATGAATTAATTTAATTATTTTCCAACATACATGTGAATGTTCTTATATTCATTGAGAGTATGAGTTTTAATATTTTTATAAATTGGTACTAATTCCTGTGGATGAGCAAGGAGGTTCATAACAATGGGAAAGAAAAAAGCATAAGTCCCATAAGTAGGCCCAATGTCAAAAATGTATGACATCAAATCAAGCTCTTTATTTTCAAGAAGTAAGTGAAGGTAGAGAACTATTAACACTTAAGTCCAACTTGTACATGCTTTTCAAAGAAGATGATGTTTATGAACATCATTTTGAAAATAGCATTGTGTTCTCTATTAAGGTTGTGAGTATGTTATATAATACAATAACCAATCTAGACATGCTTCAGGAGGAGTATAAAAAGTTAAAGGAGATAAATGAAGGGTTGAAGATCAAAACTAAAATTACAAACATTTGTTTTGACACAAGTGACCTTATCCAAAAGATATATTTTGCTTGTGATACTGGTGACTTAAACATTGTTGTTAACATTGATTCTCATGTTGAAGGTCAAAAAAAGATCATGATAATGATAATGTAATGGATGCTCATTATAATCTTGTTGATAGTGATCATTATGTTATTAAGGGCCATGATCAGGGGTATGTTATGGATGAACATAGTGATGATGGAAATATTGGGTGGTTTCAAAGCACAAGAAAGGTATTAGATTTGAATTAATGAAAATAATGGGATAAATGGTAAATAATTGGGAAGGAATAAGAAATCCTAAAAATCCAAGCATAAGGTTAAAGATTAAAGGCCTTGGTTATGTTGGTCAAACAAAAGTGGTGACACCAAGTTTGTGAAGGAAGAAACTCATGTAATGAATGAAACTTCTGTAATAATTCATTTTCATTTTGGTCGATCAAAATATGTGATAACTAAGAGTGGGATCTACATCCATGTGAAATTTGTAGTAGGAATAACCTATGTAAGAATATTATTGCCATAAAGATAAAATGAACAACAAAATTCAAGTTTATTATGGATGGATGGATGAAATAAAATGGGATAAAGTAAAAAATATGTCTAATGGATTCTATAGGAGAACAACTACTTCTCAATAAAAGCAGGATAAAGTGTCAAAGCAAAAATTTTGTGCATCTATTTACGTTACTTGTAAATTCAAGTTTCAATTTTTGTATCTCTATCTTATGGGTTTAGTTATATTTTCATGTTATAAATTAGTGTATTTTCCTATATATGTGTGTTTTAGTGCTAGCATTTTTTTATGCATAGCTTAGAAAACATCATGAAATGATCCTCTTAGCTAGATTGATCATAATTAAGTTAGGTAGTATGCATAAATTAAGTATCCTAATCATAAATAAATGTTACATTGGATAATTTAAATGGGAATCAAGGCTTCTAAAAGCATGTTGCAAAGGGTGTTCTCTTGCCTTACTAGAAAGAAATAAAATAGTATTATCTCAACATAAATGATAGGTTGATGTGCATTTTTGAATTTTTGTGTGATCAAACACATTACATAATGAATAGAATATTAGATGATAAAAACCCTCCAAATTGATAAGAATACAATTTAAGAGCGCAATAGTGTGTGCATTGTGTTACCAATGTGGTACAATGGATGTCACAATAAGTTCTAGTAGAGGAGAGATTTAGACTCATGATTGTGTGGTCAATTGAGCTATATATAATCCTCAAGGAGAATAAAAACAACAAGAACAAGGAAAATCATGTCATATTTAATGTATTCAAATGGTTGAAGGGTCCTTTCAAGAGTGCATAGGTTTAAACCTTGCGATAGTCTCTATAAGCATGGATAGTATTGACTTTAATACGGTGGCCAATGTCTATATCATGTGAAATCCTACCATTTGAATACACGAATTATAAGTCTAAAGCCTTGATATTGAATCTTGTTTATTCCCTAGAATTTCAACTTTGTGCTTGAGGTTATAGTTATTATTTTGTTTAGTTTAAATCCCACCATTTTATTTTACTTTAACTAACATACAATTCATGGGCATGATAAGTACAATTACTTTCATTGAATGAATCACTCTAAATGAAGAAAAAACTTATTCAAATGGTAAGCCGATAATATTGTTATTATTTTAAAAAAATTATAAAACTTATTTTAATTTTTTATTCTATTTTAAAGAAAAAATCAAGTTTTAATAATACAATTAAATTTAGGTTTGAGGTGTAGACCAATTGGTTTGACCAAACCCTGTAAGGGGGAGGTCCAAGGTTCAAATATCCGGCCTCGTTGGACTAAATTCTTTTCCCTTTCCTAATGTTTTCAGCGACGTAAAAGGTTTAAAATGATTGTGACATGGTGGTTATAAGGGTGGACTGCAAGAAGAATTGTATGGCTAAGTCAGACATGGTAAAATATTGTGGCGACCATAAGATTTGTAACAACTCTACCATGTAAATTCAAAAAAATAAAATAATAATAATACAATTAAACTTTTATAAATATCTACAATATTATATCATCAAACTATAAGTAACAAAAAAAAATATTAATAAATATTTAATTATTAATATTTTGATTTAATTAGATAAAACTAACATTCAAGACTAGGTGCAAGTCTCAATAACTCAGAGTCCCATATAAACAATAAGCTTTAGTTTATAGATCATATTAAATACATTGAATACTTTTGAAGGCCTCAATAGAGATCATTTACCAAATAAAGCAAAAATATTGCGTAATAGTTAGGGTAGGGACCTGGACCGAAAGACCTAAATTTAAACTGTCATATAGTGTGTATGCTTATTAGTGAATTCCTAACCAAAAAAAACTAAAAAAGGCCCCACCTTACAAATCACTTCGTTGATGTTTTTTTTTTTAACTTATATTTTATTGCCTTGGCTGCCTAAGAATATTTAGAAGTATATGCATCTTATCCAGCAAGATTTGAATTTTTTTTAAATAATATATTTAATATTATATAGTTTAATAAATATTATAAATAAATATTAATTTATAATATTATTTTAAAAGTTTTAAAAATTACCATCAAATTTGTTTTAAATAAAAGATAATATTAATTTTGAAAATATCCTGGGTGAAATTTTATGTTGGCCCTTCATATTTGATCCCTGTTAGTTAATATTAAAAATTACTTCTTATAGCTAAAATGGCAACTGTACCACCGGGTTTTGTCGGGTTAATCTGCAATTGTTCAAATCTTGAATGGACTGGCAGCTACGCAGCTCTTGTTATTATTATAGCAGTTGCTTGACAGTACTAGTACTAATTGTTTGAAAAGAGGAACAGTAAAATTGTCACAGATTGTGTAGGTACATGTACATTTATAATTATTAATTAGTTGGTACATGAACATTTAAAATCACATGGGTTTGCATGGCTTTGTTGCCGTATCCAAACCATGCGAAAAACGAGAAGATACAGAAGTTAATTGTAAGTTACCGAAAACATTGCTTGAGTAAAAGATGTAAGCATGGTTCTCAGTGGGCTCTGTATGTAGTATAGTTGTGGAATGAGTAGAATGAGTGGATACTCCTATTGTAGTTGTTTCTCTTTTGTGTCTTCTCTTAATATTGTTATCTTTTTTGGATTTCATTACTGTAACTCTTATACCTTTTTAAAAATTGTATGGACTAATTAGAATTTGAATCTAAAATCTTCATGTATTGAGGTTGCCCTATTAATGCATTTCTAGACTTTTCTTGAACCAACTTAGAATTCAAATGTAGAATTGTTACTACTTATCTCTAGAAAACTCGAAGCAATTATATAGGTGTTTGGGACTTCTAGCTTCAATGCTAGGTTTGATATCAGATGTAAGGATCAAATACTTTATAACTTAAATTGCTATTATATCAAACACTATGAAAACATACATTTGTTATTTCATTAATTCAAATCACAACATACAAAATCTTTACACAACACAAAATCATATATTCAATGTGGATCAAGGACACTGCTCAACTATTCTAATGAATCAATATTTATTATAGTAGATTTTCTAAACTATTCTAATAAATCAATATTTATTATAGTAGATTTACTACCATCCACATTATTTGGTTTGAAAGATGTAAAGATCAAATACTTTGTAATTTAAATTGCTATTATCTCAAACACTATGCAAACATACTTTTATCATTTCATTAATTCAAATCACATCATACAAAATCTTTATAAAAAAAAAAAATCATATATTGTGAATGCAAGTACATTATTCAACTATTCTAATGAATCAATATTTATTATACTAGATTTGCAACCATCCATTTTTTTTTTTTTATTTGATAGTCTTAACAAACAATTCGAATCAATCCCTTTTTTATTCTAATTTTTAATGAGAATCCTTTTGATAATATTAGGTTTCTACACTCGTAAAAAAAATATAAGATGTATTGAAAGCCCAAGGTATTCCATGTGTTATTTCTTCGGCTCTGATAATTACCTACGAGCTGTTTTTGTGAAGGTGGGAAAGATTATATTCAGCCTCTTGTTTATGGAATCGTTAAGGCTGGATTTGCCGGAGATGATGCTCCGAGAGCTGCGTTTCCCAGCATCGTGGGATGACCACGACATACTGGAGTGATGGTGGGCATGGGGCAGAAGGATGCATATGTGGGTGATGAGGCCCAGTCCAAAAGAGGTATACTTACTTTGAAGTATCCGATGGAGCGCGACATTGACATCGTGACGAACTGGGATGATATGGAGAAGATCTGGCATCACACATTTTACAATGAACTGCGAGTTGCCCCACAAGAGCACCCTGTCCTTCTCACAGAGGTCTCCCTGAATCCAAAGGCAAATAGGGAGAAGATGACCCAAATCATTTTCAATGTGCCTGCTATGTATGTGGCCATTCAAGCTGTTCTGTTCTTGTATTCAAGTGGTCGTACCTCTGGTATTGTATTGGATTCTTGAGATGGGGTTACCCATACGGTACCAATCTATAAAGGTTATGCCCTACCTCATGCTATCCTTAGGCTGGATCTTGCTGGTCGACACCTGACGGATTCCCTGATGAAGATCCTCACTGAAAGAGGATACACGTTCACCACAAGTGAAGAGAGGGAAATTGTACGCGACATGAAGGAGAAGCTTTCGTATGTGGCACTGGACTATGAGCAAGAGCTGGAGATGGTAAAGTCGAGTTCTTCTAGTTCTTCTATTGAGAAGACTTATGAGCTTCCCAATGGGCAGGTTATAACGATCGGTGTCGAGAGATTCAAATGCGCTGAGGTGTTATTTCAACCATTCTTTATTGGAATGGAAGCTCCTGTAAAAGCGCTGGGGGTTGCTAAAAAGGACTGGGGTTGCTAGAAAGGACCAGCGACCGTGGCAGCGACTCCAGGCGTCACTCGCAAAGGCAGCGACAGCGATAGTCGCTGGCTGCTTGCAGCGACTCCGAGTGTCGCTCGCAAAGGCAGCGATAGCGGGAGTCGTTGGCTTCTTGCAGCGACTCCGAGCATCTCTCGTAAAGGCAGCGATAGTCGACGGTCGCTTGAATTCCAAGCAACACTTGGAATCGTTCAAGCTAATTAACGATCGCGAGCGTCAAGACGAAAATCGCTCCAAAAGAAAAAGACTAAGTTATGATGCGATGAAGATTTCAGGAATACGAAGATCGCTCTAAGGGTGATGCAATTTTTGGAATCACTCACCGAGTGGAGCGATAAGGGGCTAGTGGAGATTTGTTGAAGACAAGGGGAGACCAGCGGTTCGCTTCAACTAAATCACGGACTAGGTACGATAACAAGATAGAAGGGGTTTCAACACAGAATGAGGCAGCTGCAAATAAGTTAAATGAAACACTTTACAACACACTCGAAAAACTAACTTAGACAGATTTTATATATTGATAGCAGATAAATTACATTCATTCTTCCGTTGAGGGATTACAAACATCTGCGTTAATGCAGGATAAACAAAAATCAAAGGAGCACGCCGAAACTGCTATTCGGTGCTTCAATTTTCTCTACTAATCTACATCCACACAAAATGCCAGCTACTCCAGGGTTTTTATAACTGGGCTTAGAATACAAAAGGCGGGAAAAACACCCAACTACCCACACGCGGGAAATGTCTGTGATGTCAAATCATGTTAGGCGAAAGTACTCCATCCCCATCAAATCACCTACAGCCGGGAAACTCTGTGTCACTGTTTTGGTCGAGCGATTCCCGAAATCGCTCCTTTATTGAGCAATTCCAGTGGAATCGCTCGCCTCCACAGCGACCTGCAACTAAGGGTGAAAGATAGGTTTAATATTTCTAACACCCTCCTTTAAACCTGATTTCACAAGCACTTTGATGCCCAACTGCTCACGCAATTTGCTGAAGTCTTCCTCCTTCAAAGGCTTCATGAAAATTTCAGCTACCTGCTCCTTAGATCTGCAAAATTGTAGCTAAATTTAATCTGACTTTACCAGCTCTCTTATGAAGTGATATCGGATGTTGATGTGCTTCGTCCAACCATGAAACACTGGATCTTTCGACAGTTCTAAGGCGGAATTGTTATCAAAAATATTGTTGTCGCGCCTTTCGGTGGATGGTTCAGTTCACCCAAAACCCTCCACAACCATATTTCCTGGCATGCGGCTGACGTGGTGGTGACATATTTCATTTTAGTAGTGGATAATGCAATGATTGGTTGCTTCTTGGACGACCATGACACTGCTCCAGATCTGAGATGGAACGCATATCCGAAAGTGCTCTTCCGATCATCAGTGTTGCCAGTCCAATCACTATCTGTGTAGCCCACCAATTCCAGCTGGTCTTGTCTGGCATAGAAAATACCATGGTTTCACGTCCTGTTGACATAGTGCAAGATCTGCTTGCCTACTTGCCAACGCGTGTCCTCAGGAGTCTCCATAAAATGGCTGATCAAGCTCACTCCGAACATAAAACCTGGTCAAGTTGCAGTCAGGTACATTAGGCTGCCAACTAGCCATTTGAACATAATTGGATCAACATTCCTGTCGAAATCCAACTTGCTCAACTTAAGACCTGTGGTAATAGGTGTGATGGAAGGTTTGTTGTCCTCCATCTTGAATCACTTCAAGACATTCTTCGCATACTTCCCCTGAGAAATGAAGATGCCATCTGTTGTTTGGTCAACTTCGATGTCGATAAAGTACTTCATTAGCCTCAAATCTATCATCTCAAAATCCTTCTTGATGGTTGTTTGGAACTGGTCAAACAGAGCAATGTTGTTGCCAGTGTAAATCAGATCGTCCACATACAGGCAGACGGTTATCATTTCCCCTACTTCATTTATCTTTAGGTACAGGGTGTGCTCATATGGACATTTACAAACCCATTCTCTTGAAAGTAGTTGTCAATCTAGCTGTACCATGTCCTGGGTGCCTGCTTCAAACCATACAGGGCCTTCTTCAGCTTCAAGACCTTGCCCTCTTGTCCTTCAATCTCGTAACTTGGTGGTTGGTCTATGTAGACTTCCTCCTCCAAAACATTGTTGAGGTAGGCTGACTTGACATCCATCTGGTAAACACTCCAACCCTTTTGAGCTTCCAATTCTAGGATCATCCTGATTATGTCAAGTTGGGCTACAGATGCATATACCTCATGATAGTCAATGCTTGACTTCTGCTTATAGCCCTTCACCATCAATCTAGAATTATGTCTGTCAACTTCACCTTGGGCATTAAACTTAGTATTATAAACCCACTTGATCTCAATGGTCTTCTTCCCTGCTAGGAGATCTGCCAACTGCCATGTATAGTTCTTCTCAATGGCGTCTATCTTCTCATCCATCACCTTTATCCACTTCTAATTCTGATTTGCCTCTTCAAACTCAACTGGATCACACTCAGTAAAGAACGTAAAGTGATAATGTTCCTCATATTCATTATTTTGGGTTACCTCGTAAATGTCTTGCAAGCTCCTCGTCTTCGTAGGTGTCTTCAAATTTGGAATCCTGCTTACAAGTGAAGGCGACCGAGATGGTGAGGTTGTGTTGCTACTGGCACCACCACTATTGCTTGAGGCTACAGGTGGCTGCACACTATACTCCTCCAAGTCAACAAACTCAATAACTGCTGGCTCTGGCTAGCTAGTCTTTGATTTCCAGTTCCAAGCTTGATCCTTGAGGAACTTCATGTCTCGGCTGATGACTAGTTTCTTCGTCACAGGATTATACAAATGACACGCCTTCACCTGCTCACTGTATCCTGTGAAGATACACTTCTTCGCCTTGTCATCCAACTTCTGCCTCTTCTCTTCTGGAACATGTGCATATGCTATGCACTCGAAAACTCGCAAATGAGCCACACTTGGCTTCTAATTATTCCATGCTTCCTCAGGAATCTTGTCTTTCATGCTTTTGGTGGGACATATGTTCAGTAGGTAAACTGCACAGGTTATAGCTTCTGCCCAGAACAAATATGGCAAATATTTTACCTTCAACATACTTCATGCCATATCTAAGATGGTTTGGTTCTTCCGCTCAGCTACACCATTCTGTTGTGATGTGTATCTGGTAGTGAGTTGCTTCCGAATCCCATGTTGCTTTCAAAATTTTTGGAATTCATTGGAGATGTATTCACCTCCACCATTTTTCCTAAGGGTTTTCACTTGATAGTTGCTCTGTTTCTCAACCAAAGCCTTGAACTCCCTGAACTTATCGAAAGCCTCTGATTTTTGCTTTATGGGATATACCCATGTCTTTCGATTGAAGTCATCAATGAAGGTCAGAAAGTACTTGTTTTCATAAAAGTTTTGGTCTGCATTGGATCGTAGATATATGAGTGCACTAGCTCCAATGGTTGTGATGCTCTCCAAGACTACCCTGAAGGGAATGAATCCCTATGCTGCTTGCTGACTAAGGAACCCTCACAGATCTGATTTGGTTGCTCAATAAGGGGTAAACCCTTCACCATCTGCTTCTTGTGTAGCATATTTAGGCCACTAAAATGCAAGTGATCGAACTCGAGATGCCACAGCCAAGTAGCATCCTTCACGACTTCGCTCAGAGACATCAAAGACTCATTTTGGATCTATTGTAGAAACATCTTATTTTTTGTCATGGACCCAGTTACAAGCTCCTCCTACAAGCATCTAGTTGATGACATCTATTGTTCGGGTGAATAAATCACCCATGGACTCTGACTCGTTCATCTGTAGGTTATCAAACTCCCTCCTTAGCATCTATAGCTTTATCAACTTCACCTTGTTGGTGTCTTGATACGAACTAGCCAAGATCTCCCAGGCTTGCTTCACCTTGGTTGCTGTTGCAATCCATGGGAAGATCATCTCCTTGACCACCTACATAATGTAGAAGAGGGCCTTCTGGTCCTTCGCATTTTCCTTCAATAGGTACTTATCTACTTGGGAGATTGTGGCTAGGGCTATTGCATTTATCGGTTCTAGCTAGCCGTTCTCGACCAAGTCCCAAAGCTCCTGAGACCCGAACAAGATCTTCATTTGGATGCTCCGATAGTCGTATTTCTTTTCATTGAAGCACGAGATCTACAACTGCAGGGAATGGTTTCCCAAAGCCATGCTTCAATGCTCTGTGTCATAAAACTGAGCGGCTTTGATACCAATTTGTAGTTTTCAAAAGCATCGGGGGTCGCTAGAAAGGACTACGGGAGTCACTAACTCCTAGCAGTGACTCCGAGCATCACTCATAAAGGCAGCGACAAAGAGAGTCACTGGTTGCTTGCAACGACTCTGACCGTCGCTCGCAAAGGCAACAACAATCGATAGTCGCTCAAATTCCAAGCGACGCTTGGAATCACTCAAGCTAATTAGCGATCGCAAGCGTCAAGAAGAAAATTGCTCCAAAAGAAAAAGACTAAGTTATGACGCGATGAAGATTTTAGGAATATAAAGATCGCTCTAAGGGTGATGCAATTTTTGGAATCGCTCACTAAGTGGAGCGATAAGGGGTTAGTGGAGATTTGTTGGCGATAAAGGGAGACCAGCGGTTCGCTTCAACTAAATCACAAACTATGTACAATAACAAGTGAGAAGGGGTTTCAACACAGAATGAGGCAGCTGTAAATAAGTTAAATGAAACCCTTTACAACAAACCTAAAAAGCTAACTCAGACAAATTTTATATATTGATAGTAGACAAATTACATTCATTCCTCCATTGAGGGATTACATACATCTGTGTTAATGTAGGATAAACAACAATCAAAGGAGCACACCGAAATTGTTGTTTGGTGCTTCAATCTACTCTGCTTTCCTTCTACTGCTAATTTGCATCCACACAAAATGCCAACTGCTCCAGGGTTTTTATAGCTGGGCTTGGAATACAAAAGGCAGGAAAAACACCCCCATCAGGAAAAATTACTCCATCCCTGTCAAATCACCTATAGACAGGAAACTCTGTCACTGTTTTGGTCGAGCGATTCCCAAAATATTTTTTTACTAAAAAGTTTTTATTTATTTATTTTTAACCTTCCTATTTTCAAAATTATTTTTTAGAAAACTCTTTCATTTAAATAAGTAGTATTTTCTCCTCTAGGGCTAACTGTCTAGTGACTTTCTCCAGATGGTTCCTCTGTTATAACTCCTAGAACTTCTGAAATGGGAAAAACTGATTCCTCTTCTACAAATAGAAGTGTTTATTCCTCTCCGAAAACTACTAAAAGTAGAAATGGTGTTCTTCTTCTACAAATGGAACCATTGATTCCTCTTCTAGAATCAAAAAAAATGTTTCATCTCGTAAAACTCCCTATTCTTCTCCTGGAAACAAAAAAGATGTTTCATCTCCTAAAACTCCCTACTATGGATTTGACCTCACCTCTGACAAAAGAAAAATTACTTTATTTTTGTCTTGTAATGATAAGATTACAGGAGTCATATATTGGGCTCTAAAAAAGTTAAGGATGGCAAACAGTTGGATCGATTGGAGGAACGTTTGAAGGAGACTTTTGGTGAAAATAGATTTGTTTTACATTATGCTGCAGATCAATCTCATGGCAAGGAATATCCATGGGAAGTTGCCAATTTTCTTAAAGGAGAAACATAAAGAAAAAGGGAGAAAAATGGTGAAAGCTAAAGATAAAAATGGGAAGACCACTCTCCATTTTGCTACTATCCATGGTGAAAGCTAAAGATAAAAATGGGAATACCACTCTCCATTTTGTTGCTATCCATGGTGAAAGAACAAGACGTAGTGGTAGAACAAATATTAAAGTAATTTTGAGAGATTTCAGAGTGATTTCAGAGTGACAATGAACTTTTGTTCGCCAAGACAAGTTCGTGGTGACACTGAATTTTGGGAGGATTTAAATTGAAGTCGCATCGAAAATGATTTTCAAAGAGGTTCAAAACGGTTTCAGAGTGACAATAGTTTTTAGGAGGCAAAAATTAAAATCGGGGCGCAAATGATTTTTGAAAGCTTCAAATTAAAATTGGAGCGCAAATGATTTTTGGAAGCTTCAAATTGAAATCGGAGCGCAAATGTAGTTTCGAACGAATTCAGGCCGAAAATGGATTTTTGGAGGAGCGAGGGGTGAAAGTCCCTTTTCGAAAGAGCTTAGGGAAAAAATGCATTTTCGGAGGAATTAAGGCCAAAAATGATGCGATAGGTCAATTTTCATGAGGGAGAGGTAGACAAAGAGCTTCGGGAGCGATAAAGAATTTTTTAGATACGAAGAATAAATTAAAACATCCACCCTAAAGGTTTTGTGCCTGCAAAGTACTTTTTTGCCTTCGAATGAGCGGAGATTAACTCAGTATGAGCGAAAATTAAAACATAGGAGATTATATTTCTCATGAAAGGAAAGAAGCACAAATAAATTTATATTATATAAAATAGAAACTTATTGCTATTGTAGTTTTACAATGCTTAATACAAAGTCAAAATTACTAGTTGCTTCTTCGTCTAGAAGCTTTACAAACATCTACAATCTTAGTTGCAGATTAAACAGTAGAGGAATATTCGGTAGCCTACTGCTCTGACTCATTTCTCTCTGTGTATTCTACCACCTATGCTTTCAATCTTCTCCTCTGCTCTCCACAGTTCTCTTTGCTCTTTTTCTGCTATGCATTGAAATATAACACCACCTTATATAGTTAGGCGAAGGGAAGAATAAGGGTTATCTTATGACAAGGGATAAGGCTTATCGTCAAACATTCTAGGGTTTTCATCAAAACAATAATAACTCCACACAATAGAAAACAGCAATAAGATTTTTGGTGATAAGATATGTCAGAGATCTTTTTGGTGTGTGAAATCAAGTATAATTTCTAACATCCTCTTTTAAATGAAATTTCACAAAGACTTTGATGTCAAGCTTTTCATTCAGCCTGTTGAATTCCTCCTTCGAAGATTTTGTGAAACTATCTATTACCTGCTCTTTTGACTTACCAAACAGTAACTCAATTTCATTAGCTTTAACCAACTCATGAAATGGTAGCAGATATCGATATGATTCATCCTACAATGAATCACTGGATCCTTTGACAATATGGTGGAATTATTATCACAAAATTAGGTTTTGTGCCTACCAAGTACTTTTTTGCCTTCGAATGAGCAGAGATTAACTCAGTATGAGCGAAAATTAAAACATAGGAGATTATATTTCTCATGAAAGGAAAGAAGAACAAATAAATTTATATTATATAAAATATAAACTTATTGCTATTGTAGTTTTACAATGCTTAATACAAAGTAAAAATTAGTAGTTGCTTCTTCGTCTAGAAGCTTTACAAACATCTACAATCTTAGTTGCAGGTTAAACAATAGAGGAATATTCGGTAGACTACTGCTCTGACTCATTTCTCTTTGTGTATTCTACCACCTATGCTTTCAATCTTCTCCTCTGCTCTCCACTGTTCTCTTTGCTCTTTTTTTGCCATGCACTGAAATATAACGCCACCTTATATAGTCAGGCGAAGTGCCAAGTACATTTTTGCCTTCGAATGAGCAGATATTAACTTAGTATGAGCGAAAATTAAAACATAGGAGATTATATTTCTCATGAAAGGAAAGAAGCACAAATACATTTATATTATATAAAATAGAAACTTATTGCTATTGTAGTTTTACAATGCTTAATACAAATTCAAAATTACTAGTTGCTTCTTCGTCTAGAAGCTTTACAAACATCTACAATCTTAGTTGCAGGTTAAACAGTAGAGGAATATTTAGTAGACTACTGCTCTGACTCATTTCTCTCTGTGTATTCTACCACCTATGCTTTCAATCTTCTCCTCTGCTCTCCATCGTTCTCTTTAATCTTTTTCTGCTATGCAATAAAATATTACACTACCTTATATAGTCAGGCAAAGGGGAGAATAAGGGTTATCTTATGACAGAGGATAAGGCTTATCATCGAACATTGTAGGGTTTTCATCAAAACAAAAATAACTCCACATGATAGAAAACAACAATCAGATTTTCGGTGATAAGATATGTCAGAGATCTTTTTGGTGTGTGAAATCAAGTATAATTTCTAAAATCCTCTTTTAAATGAGATTTCACAAAGACTTTGATGTCGAACTTTTCATTCAGCCTATTGAATTCCTCCTTCGAAGATTTTGTGAAACTATCTACTACCTGCTCTTTTGACTTACCAAATAGTAACTCAATTTCATTAGTTTTAACCAACTCATGAAATGGTAGCGGATATCGATATGATTCATCCTACAATGAATCACTGGATCCTCTGAAAATGCTATGGTGGAATTATTATCACAAAATTAGGTTTTTTCCCCTTCTTGGTGATGATTCAGCTCACCCAATATTCTTCGTAACCATATTGTTTGGAATGCGGATGAAGTGGCAACAACATACTCAGCATCACCAGTGGATAATGCAACAATCGGTTACTTCTTTGAATATCACAAAACTGCTCTTGATCCAATATGGAATGCATAACCAAAAGTGCTCTTTCGATCATCTATATTGCTAGTGCAGTAACTATCAGTGTAGCCAACTAGTTCAAGTTGATATTTTTTGGCATAAAAGATTCCATGGTCTCTAGTCCCATTGACATACCAGAGAGTTATTTTCCCTTCCTACAAGTGAGTGTTCTTTGGTGCTTCCATAAATAGGCTAATCAAGCTCACTATAAATATTAAATTTAGTCTAATTGCAGTTAAATACATTAGAATTACAACAAGTCATTTGTAGAATGTTGGATCAATATTGTTGTCCCAATCATTTTTGCTCAACTTCAAGCCTATTGCAATTAGTGTGATGGTAGGTTTGTTTTCCTCCATCTTAAATCTCTTCAGGATATCTTTTGCATACTTGCCCTAAAAAATGAATATGCCATCCATATATTGGTCAACTTCAATGCCAATAAAGTATTTCATCAGAGCTAAGTTCGTCATCTTGAACTTTTTTTATGGCATTTTTAAACTACTCAAACAACATAGTGTTGTTACCTGTATAAATTTTATTATCTACATACAAGCAAACTATGATCATATTCCCCTTTGCAATTGTCTTCATGTACAAAGTGTGCTCATATGGGCATTTGATAAACCTCTTCTCTTAAAAGTAAACATCAATACAACTGTACCAAGCTCTGGGTCCTTGCTTCAACCCATACAGGGTCTTCTTCAATTTCATAATATTTCCTTCTTGCCCTTCCAGTTCATAGCCAGGTGGTTGGTATATGTAGACCTCTTCTTCCAACATTCCATTGAAAAAGGTAGACTTGACATCCATCTAGTAAAAATTCTAGCCTTACTAGACTGAGAATGCCAAGATCATTCTAACTGTGTCAAGTCTCGCTACAGGTGCATACACCTCATGATAGTCAATCCCTGACTTTTACTTTTAGCCTTTTTCCACTAGTATGGCCTTATGTCTGTCTACTTCACCTTGGGAATTAAAATTGGTTTTATATACCCACTTGACTCCAATGGTCTTCTTACATATAAAAATATCCATTAACTGCCATGTCTGATTCTTCTCTATGGCCTCTATCTCATCATCCATAACTTGCACCCATTTTCGATTATGAATTACTTCTTCAAATAAAATTGGATCACACTAAAAAATTAAGTAAAATTAGAGTGTTCTTCATCTATTTGATTTTGGGTTACCTCATAAATGGTTTGCAAGATCCTCATCTTCATGGGTGTCTTCAAGTTTGATATCCTTCTTGCAAGTGGAGGCGTTTGTGATGATGAGGCAGTGTTGTTGCTAGAACCAACAATACTTCTTGAGGCTATAGAAGATTGCACTCTATCTTCATTCAAATTCTCAGATTCAATAATTGTTGGTTCTGGCTGACCAGTCTTGGATTTCTAGTTCCATGCTTCATCCTCAAGGAACTTCACATCTCGGTTGATGATCAACTTATTTGTTACAAGGTTATACAACCTGTAAGGCTTCAAATCTTCATTGTAGTCAATGAAGATGCATTTCTTCATCTTGCCATCTAGATTATTTCTCTTCTCATCTAGAATATGTGTATATGCTATGCACCCAAAAAATCTTAAGTGAGCAACACCGGGCTTCTGGTTGCTCTAGACTTCCTAAGAAATCATGTCCTTCACACTCTTTGTGGGACACCTATTCAGCAAATAAACTGCACAACATACAAATTCTACTTAGAACTCATGTGGGAATGCCTTGGCCTTCATCATACTCTATATCATATCCATAATTGTTTTTTTCTTCCTCTCTGCAACACCATTCTGTTGTGGTGTGTATCTAGTTGTGAGCTGCCTTTGAATTCTATTTTACTTGCAAAAATTATGGAAATAATTGGAGATGTACTCATCTCCTTCATATGTCCTGAGAGTCTTCACATAATAGTCGCTCTGTTTTTTAACCAAAGCCTTGAACTTCTTGAATTTTTTGAAAGCTTATGACTATTTCTTTATGGGATATACCCATGTCCTTCGACTGAAGTCATTAATGAAAGTCAAGAAATACTTGTTATCGACAAATGTGCTAGTTTGCATAGGTCCATAGATGTCTAAATGCACCAACTCTAATGGTTGTGAAGCTCTCTAAGGCTATCCTATAGGAAATGCATCATTGTGATGCTTTTCAACTAAGCAACCTTCACAAACTTGATTTGGTTGCTCTATGAGGGGTAAACCCTTCACCATCTATTTCTTGTGCGGTAATTTTAGGCCACTAAAACTCAGGTGACTGAATATGAGATGGCACAACCAGGTAGCATCTTTCACAATTGCACTAAATGATAGCAGCGGTTCATTTTGAATCTATAGGGGAAACATCTTGTTCTTTGTTATTGACACATTTTATATTATCCAATGCTCATTATCACTGATTATACAGGCTCCATTATTAAATTAAATAGTGTACCCCTTTTGCACAAGTTTGCCAACACTTAGCAAATTGTGTTTCAACCCAAGCATATAATACACATCTTGGATTTGCTTACCTTCATCTTTCTTGGTACAGATAAGGATTTTCTCTTTTTTCATGACAAGTACCTCACTATTGTTCCCCATCTTCATTTTAGATTGGATAGTCTCATATAATTGTGAGAACATCTCTCTATTCCCAAACATGTGGTTGCTACAACCACTATCAAGATCCTAGGTATTCTTTTGGCTCTCCTCCTCAGTATTGTAAGTTAACAGTAGATTTCCACAAGCATCTCTAATCTCTACATTTTCATATTCATTTTTATAGTGGGATTGTTACTTATTATCCTTGGCCATATTCTTTCTACACTCATAGCTATAATGCCCAAAATTATTATAGTAATAACATTGGATCTTTGATTTATCATACCTTTGATTAGATCCTCATTGTTGATTTCTTCAATTGCCTCTTCATCCTGCTTGATGGAAGTTGCAGTTGGTCTCTTTGTTATTGGAGTTTGACCTTCCTCCTTGCTGGTTACCTCTTCCATGAATACCTCTACTATTGTGTCCTCTTCCTCCTTGATAATAGAGGCTCCTTTGTGGGATTCTTCTCTGATACTATCTCAAAATGAGATTTGCATCTTCAAAACTTGCTCTAGTGAGGACTAAGATGACCGACTAAACATCTGCTTATGTTTTTGCATAGAATCCATGAGCTCATCTATAAAGAGGGTTGTCAAATCCATCAATTCTTTGATTTCTATCACAATCGAGTCAAACCTTATTGTTAGGCTCCTCAGTATCTTCTCCACAATCCTCTAGTTCTCCACATTCTTACTATTCATCCCTATTTGGTTGATTATATCCATTGTCTGGGTAAAGAAGTCAATCATGGATTTCGACTTGCTCATCTACAAGATCTTGAACTCTCTTCTCAGCATCTGCAATTGTACCAACTTCACTTTATCGGTACCCTAGAAGGATATGGAAAGAATTTTCCATGTTGCCTTTGATATGGTTGTTGCTATAATTCATGGGAATATTATCTCCTCGATCTCTTGCATTATGTAGAATAATGTCTTCTAGTCCTTTTTTTTATTCTCCTTCAACAAATCTAACTTTACCTTGGAGAGAGCACTCATAGCTGTTGTATCTGCTAGTTCTGTATAACCATTCTAGACCAGGTCCCATAACTCCTAATATCCAAATAGGATCTTCATCTTGATGCTCTAGTAATCGTAGTTCTTGCCATTGAAACATGGGATTTGCAACTTTAATGAGTTATCATTGGAAGCTATTGATTCTTGTCCTCCACGAGTGTGATGCTAGCTCTGATACCAATTTGAAAGAATGACATGCATCAGTGGAACAAAGATTAAATTAATTTCAGGATATTTCAGAGTGATTTCAGAGCGACAATGAACTTTTGCTCACCAAGATAAGTTTGGGATGATACTAATTTTTTGGATAATTTAAATTGAAGTTGCACCAAAAATGATTTTTGGAGAGATTCAAAATGGTTTCAGAGTGATAATAGTTTTTGAGAGGCAAAAATTAAAATCAACGCGTAAATGATTTTTGAAAGCTTTAAATTAAAATCAGAGCACAAATGCAATTTCAAACAAACTAAGGTTGCAAATGGATTTTTGTAGGAGCGAGGGACGAAAGTATCTTATCGAAATATCTTAGGGCAAAAATACCTTTTTGAAGGAATTAAGGCCAAAAATGACGTGACATGTCAATTTTGTGAGGGAGAGGCAGATAGTGAGTTTCGAGAGCGATAAAGAATTTCTCAAACATGGAGAATAAATTATAACATCCACCCTAAATATTTTGTGTCTGTTAAGGGCTTTCTTGCCTTCGAATGAGCAGAGGTTAACTTAGTCTGAGCGAAGATTAAAACACAAGAGAATTATTTTTCTCACGAAAGGAAAGAAGCATAAATAAAATTACATTATCTTAAATATAAACTGATTGCTATTGCAGTATTACAGTGCTTAATACAAAGCCAAAATTATTGGTTGCTTATTTTTCTAGAAGCTTTATAAACATCTACAAGCTTAGTTGCAAGTTAAACAATAGAGGAATATTCGGTAGACGACTACTCTGACTCCTTTCTCTCTACATCTTTTATTGCCTTTGCTCCCAATATTCTCCTCTGCTCTCCTTTGTTCTCTATGCTCTTTTTATGCTTTGCACTAAAAGACAACACCGCCTTATATAGTCGGGAGAAGGGGAGGATAAGGGTTATCTTCTGACAGGGGATAAGGCTTATTGCCAAACATTATAGGTTTTTCATCAAAACAACAATAACTACGCACACAATAAAAAATGGTGATCATATCTTTGGTGATAAGATCTATCAGATATATTTCTAGCATGTGAAATCAAGTTTAATTTCTAACAACCTTTTGTTCTCCCGATTAAACCTACAACTGAGGAGATTTAGTTGTATATTAGTTTAGAGTATTTCCTATGAGAAGTGTTTGCTATTTTTTGTAAAAGGTTTTTTTGTAAAACTGCAATGGTAGTCATTTCTGTTTTGATGAATATATGATATATTTTATGCACTTAAGAGCACTACGTGTATTCTAAAATTATTTAGGAGAACAAGGCTAGATCTATATTTGTTTCCCTTTCTTGCAAATCTCCTTCAAAAATGATGTTAGCCATTGTCCCTATTTTCTCTCGAAAATACTGGTGATTTTCTTTGTCAAGGAAAATTCATGTTTCACTGTTTTCTCCTTGAAATTGCCCAGCGATTGATTTCGTTACCAAAACTATTTTGTTTAGCAAAACTAACATTTTTGCCCAAAACTCTTGTTCATTCCCCTGAAACTCCTCTTGACCAGCAAAAATAATTTTCGATGCAAAATAAGTTGAAAGTGCTCAAAATCCTTTTTCCCTATGATGTCTAGCTTTATTATATTTTTAGCTCAAAAATGACTAGCAGGTGTTTTCACCCAAAAGTGATTGTCGTTGTCTTCACCAACAAAATCCTTATTTCATGGAAGACATGTTTAAAAGCGGCCAAAAATCATCTTTTATTTCATTGAGCTATTGTTATTCTCACAAATTGGTATTAGAGCTAGCACAAAATTTGTGGAAGATAAGAAGCAATGATTTTTTGATATAACTCGTTGCAGTTGCAGATCCCACGTTTCAATAGCAAGAATTAAAATTACTAGAGCATCCATATTAATACATTATTTGGGTCTCAAGAGCTATGGGACCTAGTCTAGAATGGTTACACAAAACTAGCAGATACAACAGTGGTGAGCACTCTCTCCTAGGAAGAGTCATATTTGCTAAAGGATAATCGAAAAAAGGACCAAAAGGTATTATTTTATATAATGCGTGTTGTTGAGAAGACTATCTTCCCACGAAGTGTAGTAGTAACCAAATCAAAGGAGGTATGGAAAATTCTTTTCAGCTCTTTCTAGGGCATCGACAAAGTGAAATTGGTGTGGTTGTAGATGTTGAGAAGGGATTTTGAGAATCTCCAGATGAGTGAATCAGATTCCACAAGTGATTTATTTAATCAAACAATGGGTATCATCAACCAGATGAGATTGAATGGAGATAATGTGAAAAACTAGAGGATTATGAAGAAGATACTAAGAAGCCTACCAGCCAGGTTCAACTCAATCGTGATAGCAATTAAAGAATTTAGAGATTTAACAACCCTCTCAATGGGTGAGCTCATGGGTTCTCTACAGACACATGAGTAGAGGTTGAGTCGGTCATATCAATCCTTGTTAGAGCAAGTTTTTAAGACATAGAATAGCAAAGGCAAGCGTGGAAGAAGAGGAAGAGGATAGAATAGCAAAGGCAAGCGTGGAAGAGGCCATAAGTGAGGAGGAAGATCAAACTCCAATGAAGAGGAGACAAGCTGCAACTTCCATCAAACTAGAGGAAGATATAAAGAAAGAAATTAGCAATGAGGATCTAATAAAAGATATGATAAATTGAAGATCCAATGTTATTACTACAAGAAATTTAGTCAGTATAGCTATGAGTGTAGAAAGAATATGGTCAAGGAAAATAAGTAGCAAGACCACTACACAAATGAATTTGAAAATGTAGAGTGTACAAATGCTTGTGGGAATCTGTTGTTAACTTGCAATACTGAGGAGGAGAGCCAAAAAAATACTTGGTATCTCAACAGTGGTTGCAGCAACGACATGTTTAGGAATAGAGAGATGTTCTCATGTTGTATGAATCCATCCAATATGAAGTGAATATGTGAAATAATAGTAAGATACCTATCATTGGAAAAGAGAAAATCATTATCTACATCAAGCAAGGTGAAAGGAAGTAAATCATATATGTGTATTGTGTGCCTGGGTTGAAACATAATTTGCTAAGTGTTGGACAACTTGTCTAGAAGGGGTGAACTATTCAATTTAAAAATAGATCTTGTATCATTTGAGACAAGGATAATGGGCTTGTGGGAATCTACTATTAAATTGTAGTACTGAGGAGGAGAGCCAAAAGAATATATGGTATCTTGATAGTGGTTGTAGTAACCACGTATCTAGTAATAGGGAGATATTCTCATGTTGTATGAATCGTAGACACCAAAACAGCACCATTCTGATTAAGTGACTACAAACATTGATCGCATTGACATACATAGCTTTCAGGGCAGCCCTCAGAGGTCAAACAGTGGTCCTGGCCACTTGCACAGCAGTTTAGAAGGTCGAAAAAAGAGCCTTGCTAAAACCTTCATCAAAGTCTTCAAGCCTTGCCAAAACCTTCATCGAAAGCAAAGTCTTTAAAAGCAAACAGGCCTCAACAAAAAGGGAACCTAGCCTTAGACGTCGCAAAATCACGACGTCGCAATTTCGCAACATTGCAAAATCGCGACGTCGCGATTTCGTGCGTCGCAAAATCGTGACACCTTTGGCCCCGAGGGGAGCCTCGACCAAAGGTGTCGCGATATCGCGACACCTTTGGCCCCGAGGCTACCCTCGGCCAAAGGTGTCACGAAATCGTGACACCTTTGGCCCCGAGGGGAGCCTCGGCCAAAGGTGTCGCGATATCGCGACACCTTTGGCCCCGAGGCTCCCCTCGGCCAAAGGTGTCGCGATATCGCGACACCTTTGGCCTCGAGGCTACCCTCGGCCAAAGGTGTCGTGATATCACGACACCTTTGGCCCCGAGGGGAGCCTCGGCCAAAGGTGTCGTGATATCGCGACACCTTTGGCCTCGAGGCTCCCCTCGGCCAAAGGTGTCATGATATCGCGACGCGCGATATCACGACACCTTTGGTCCCGAGGGGAGCCTCACGATATCGCGACACCTTTGGCCCCAAGGGGAGGCTCTGTCGAAGTGTCGCGATATTGTGACACTTCGGCACTTTGCGTCTAAAAAGCATATTTGCGATAATCAAAGGTAGACTTTGACGTGGCCACCACATCCAAAGAATGACTGCCATGTTCACCCTTACGTGCCCCTCTCCAAAGAGACCCTGTGGATCTGCAGAACGATGAACTTTAATGAGACAAGCCGTTTCGAAACAAATCCGATCCAGAGCCACGCCTCATAACTGCGATCTGTCAGTGCGAGCCATGTATCATAATGGCCCGATAAGGATCAAATCTAAGCGGCCCTTGCGGATTTAGGGTTTTAACATTAATGCTCTCAGAGGCGAAAACCTCTATAAAACTAGCTCGATACGAAGTAAGAAAAAAGAGAAGATTTTGGGTGAACACAACAAAGTGCTGTTCATTTGAAGACTCGATTATATCAGTTCCGACCTTCGAACCAGACATTCGACCACAGTGAATTACCAATTTGCCGACAACACATTATCCGGGATTCTGAGCCAATTCCTAGTGGGTTGGCATCGAAGCTGGATTTTAACAGGGCGGCCTGCTTGGGCACCCTACGCATGTTCATAGTTTTACTTGAGTATATATATATATCGTTTTGAATATCGTTTTGAATATATCTTGTTAATGAACAGTATTTTAACCGTTTATGTTTCACATTTTCGAACACTTGCTATTTTCAAAGGTGACTAAAATAGTTTATGTTCTATAACATACGCTGTTTTCAAATACAGGTGCTATTGACAGTTGATTGTTTATTTGAATACAGGAAAGACAGCAAGCTAGAACTCATTAAACACCAGCGGCGGCAATACAGTTTGGCCCGCCCATTTTCAAATGTGGGCATGCGGATAGAAGCAATATTGACTTCAATTGTAATCGAGGTAGACTAATACTCCTGGACCCTAAAAATGCAGGAGATGTATTGTAACCGAACGGAATTAATTTATATTCGGTTGATTTAAAGTTCTGTTTTATTACATATTTAATACTGTTTTTCATTCCGAAATCTCATGCTTTCAGAATCCATCCAATTCGAAGTGAATATAGGAAATAAAAGTAAGGTACCTATCATGGGAAAATAGAAAATCATTATGTAAACCAGGAAAGGTGAAAGGAAGCAGATCATTTATGTGTATTATGTGCCTGGGTTGAAACATAATTTACTAAGTGTTGGATAGCTTGTGTAGAAGGGACACACTATTCAATTTAAAAATGGATCCTATATCATTCGAGACAAGGATAATGGGCTTGTTGTAATGGTAGCCATGAAAAGAACAAAATGTTTCCCTTGCATATTAAAAATGAATTATTGTTTTCATTTAGCGTAGTTGTAAAAGATGCTATATGGCTATGGCATATCAGATTCTGTCATCTGAGTTCCACTGGCTTGAACTTGCTTCTCAAGAAATATATGGTAAAGGGTTTACGCCTTATACAACAACCAAATCAAGTTTGTGAAGGTTGCTTAGTCAACAAGCAGCACAAGGATGCATTCTCTAAAGGATAGTCTTGGAGAGCTTCATATCCATTAGAGCTAGTGCATTCAGATATCTTTGAACCTATGAGAACTGGCACATTTATCGATAACAATTATTTCTTGACTTTTAATCATGAGTTCAGTCGAAGAACATGGGTATATCCCACCAGGAAAAATTTAGAGGTTTTCGATTAATTTAAGGAGTTCAAAGCTCTGGTTGAAAAACAAAGTGATTAGTACATGAAGACTCTTAGGACATATGGAGGAGGTGAGTGCATATCCAATGAATTCCATAATTTTTGCAAGCAAAATGGAATTCAAAGGTAGTTCACAGCCAGATATACACCACATCAGAATGGTGTTACAAAGAGGAAGAATAGAACCATAATGGATATGGCATGGAGTATGCTTAAGGTAAAAGAGTTGCCACATGAGTTCTGGTTACAATGAATAATTGAAGGCTTACAAGTTGTATAACCCTATAACAAAGAAGCTAGTCATCAATTGAGATGTGATGTTCTTGGAGGATGAAGCATGGAACTAGAAATCAAAGACTAGTTAGCTAGAGCCAACAATTATTGATTCTGAGGACTTGGAAGAATACAAAGTGCATCCACCTATAGCTTCAAGTAGTAGTACCAGTACCAGTAGTGGCACTACCTCATCATCATGGTTACCTCCACTTGCAATAAGAATATCAAACCTAAATACACCAATGAAGACAAGGAGCTTACAAGATATTTATTAGGTAACTAGGAATGAAATAGATGAAGAACATTCTGATTTTGCTTTATTTTTTGAGTGTGATCCAATTTCATTTGAATAGGCAATTAAGAATAGAAATTTTGTAGATGATATGGATGATGAGATAAAAGCAATAAATAAGAACTAAACATGGCAGTTAATGGATCTTCTAGCAGGGAAGAAGACCATTGGAGTCAAGTGGGTATATAAAATAAAGTTTAATGCCCAAGGAGAAGTTGAGAAGCATAAGGCCAGATTGGTGGTAAAATACTACAAGAAGAAGTCAGGGATTGACTAACATGAGGTGTACGCACCTGTAGCGAGACTTGACATAGTCATAATTATTCTAGAATTGGCAACCCATAAAGGCTAGAATGTTTACTAGATGGATGTCATGTCTGCCTTCCTCAATGGAGTGTTGGGAGAGGATTTCTATATAGACCAACCACCCAACTATGAGCTGGAAGGACAAGAACGTAAGATCTTGAAATAGAAGAAGGCCATGTATGGTTTGAAGCAATCATCTAGGGCATGGTATAGTCAAATTGATGTTTATTTTTAGGAGAATGGGTTTATCAAATGCCCATATGAGCACACTTTGTACATGAAGATAATTTTAGAGGGGGAGATGATCATAGTTTGCTTGTATATAGATGATCTGATATATACTAACAAAAACAATATGTTGTTTGAGAAGTTCAAAAATGCCATGGAGTTTGAGATGACAGACTTAGGCCTAATGAAATATTTTCTAGGCATTGAAGTTGACCAATCTATGGCATCTTCATTTCTTAGGTTAATGTTGCAAATATCTCTTGAAGAGGTTTAATATGGAGGATAGCAAACTTGTCATCACACCAGTTGCAACAGGCTGAAGCTGAGCAAAAATGATTGTGGTAGCAATGTTGATCCAACATTCTACAAATGACTTATTGGAAGTCTAATGTACTTGACTACAACCAAACTTGATTTAATGTTTACAGTGAGTTTAATTAGCATATTTATGGAATCATCAAAGAACAAACACTTGCAGGCAGGGAAAAGAATATTGCGGTATGTCAATGGGACCATGAATCATGGAATATTTTATTCTAGAAAATACCAGCTGGAACTTATTGGCTACGTAGATAGTGATTGACCTGGTGGTATACATGACAGGAGCACTTTCAATTTTGCATTCCACCTTAGATCTAGTGTAGTATCATGGTCATCAAAGAAGCAACCAATTGTTGCATTATCAATTGTTGAGGCATAGTATGTTACCGCCACTTCAACTACATGCCAGATAGTATGGTTGCAAAGATTTTTGGGTGAACTCAATCATCACCTAGAAGGGACAATGATGATATTTTTTGGTAACAATTTTGCCATAGCATTGTCAAAATATTTAGTGTTTCATGGAAGGACCAAGCACATTGACATCCAGTACAATTTCATCAGGGAGATGGTAAAATTTAATGAAATTGAGTTACTATTTTGTAGATCCAAATACCAAGTTGCACATATTATTTTCCAAAACCTTTGAAGGGGGAATACTTCAATAGGCTGATGGAAATGCTCGATGTCAAAGATTTTATGAAATCTAGTTTAAAGGAGGGTGTTAGGAAATTAAACCAGATTTGACACCTTCTGATAGAATTTTCTTCTGCATCATTCATTGGATCATGATATATTAGATTTAAATTGTAGTTGTATGGAAAAATTTGATCACCATATTTTATGGTGTGCGCAATTAATATCGAAAGTTGCAAATAGGAAGAAACCCTAATCCCTTGTCAGAACATAAAGTTTATCCCTCTATTTACCTAGCTATATAAGTCGATGTTATATTGCAAGCAAGTACAGGGCTCTAGATGAAACACAGTAGAAGTGAAGACAAAGGAGAAGCAAGAATCAGAAGTAGCAACCTTTTGTTCTCCCAGTTAAACCTGCAACTGAGGAGATTTAGTTCAATATGAGTTTGGAGCATTTTTTGTGAGAAGTGCTTACTATCTGCTATAAAAGGATTTTTGTAAAATTGCAATGGTAGTCATTTTTGTTTTGATTAATATATGATATATTCTATGCACTTAAGAGCACTGTGTGTGATCTAAAATTGTTTAGGAGAACAATGCCAGATCTGTATTTGTTTCCCTTTCTTGTAAATATGCTTCAAAAATGGTGTTAGCCATTGTCCCTATTTTCTCCTAAAAAATCCTGGCGATTTCCTTTGTCAAGAATAATTTCTGTTTTGTTGTTTTCTCCCCAAAATTGCCCAGCGATTGATTTCATTAGCAAAATTGTTTTGTTTGGCAAAACTAACGTTTTCGCTCGAAAATCTTGTTCATTCCCCCGAAAATCCTCTTGACCACCAAAAATAATATTTGGCACAAAATCAGTTGAAAGCACCCGAAATCCTTTTTTGTTGTGATGTCTAGCGTTATTCTATTTTTTGATAAAAAATGACTAGCGAGTGTTTGACTGTCGTTGGCTTCACCAACGAAAGTCTTATTTTGCGGAAGACATATTTGAAAGCGGCCAAAAATCATTTTATATTCAATTGTGTCACTGTTATTCTCACATGGGAAAATCAAATAAACGAGATAAAGTCCCATTTAATATTAAATGAGTAGGTAGATGATAATGTGATGGAAAATAGCTTAGAAATTTTCTAACAATCTTTACATTTTTGGTCAAACTAGGAGAAGCTTCTTGTGTCTCAAGAAGAGTCTAGAAGGACAAAGTCTAGAAATGGAAAGGATGAAGAGTCTAGAAATGAATAGGATGATGGAATCTCACTGAGACATTGTTGAGCATTACATTGAAGAAATCTTCTACAAAGAGATAACTTAAGATAACGATGGTGTGAAGGACGACAAGCAGATGGCTCAAACAAACACTGATGAGAACGATGATGATGAGGAGACAAAGAATATAGAATATTTTCTAGTCATAACTAAGTGGTATGACAAGCATAAGAGTCAGGAGAAGAAAATTTTATCTGTTCCATGTTAATACCTATCTATCTACTAAGAGAGACACTGTTCGATTTCAATGTGACGATGTAGGGTATACAACATTTTCAAAAAAATTGAATGCATTGTCACGTCGAGCATTTATTCAAAGGTGTAAAGCTAAGATACAACTAGTCCCAGTCCATGGAAGAAGAATCCCTCTTCAACATCTTGTGTGGCTTTGATTTATCAGACCGTCGCATAGCAACATGACAACAAATAAATGGCTTGTTGCTATTCTGACTTTCTCATGGCTAATAAATTATTTAGATCAATAATGTAATGCATATATTGCCTTGGCTAATAAATTATTTAAATCAATAATGTAATGCATATATTGACCTCCAACACTTTACAAAGTTATACCCATATATGTATTAGTTTATAGTAAATAATGGTATCTTATTATTCATCTTCTAGTAATGCCATGGGGCAACTTATGGTAAAATTGTAATCATCCTCTTTCATATAAATATATATTAGATTTTATTAAAAAATTTATTTAAAATTTATTAGATTTTTAAAACTAATTTATAGTTATTAAAAAAATGTGATGAAAGCTATTATGTCATGCTTTATTTATTTGTTTATTATTTTTGTTGTTTTTATTGTTGATTATTATATGGTCGTTAAGGTATAAGGAACAAGTTTTTTATTTTTAAATACAAACATTTTTTTCATTATATCATAAATTATTTATTTTAAATTATTGTACTCTATATTATTATTATTATATTATAGTTATGATCATAATTTTATTTTTTAAGAGTTATTTTTGTCAAATCATGTTATGTTTTATGTATTTCATTTAAAAGAGAATCTCATCCAGGGCTGGAAAAATTTAAAATTAAAAATCTTGCCAATTTTGGAAAACTTGAAATAAAAAAATCTCTTGGAAGGCTGGAAAAGTTAAAGTTGAAAATTCTCATCCAAGGGGAAAACAAAAAAATTAAATCCACCAAGGAAAAACCTAAAGTCAAAACCATCCCAAGAGAGGCAGTTGGGGCAAAGAAAACCATTAGAAAAAATTTAAAACTGCATCAGCAAAGAAAAAACCCATCCATGAGGACATAGGACCATCAAAAATAGTCCCAACAAGGAGGATCCCGATTAGCAAGCCACGAGGCCAACAAAAACAGTCCTAGCAGGGAGGATTTTTATTAGAAATCCAAATGACCATCATAGTCTGGTCCAGCAATGAAAAGCCCATACAAAAAGGCACGAGAAAACCATAGACCCAACCAACATGAGCTAAGAAGCAAATGGGTAGATCTGAAACCCAACTACAGCAAGGAGAATGCCACGAATAGTTGAAAAATAAAACATGGTTGGAAAGCATATTAGCAGACACTAGAGATCTTGGTAGGCCACAAGATCTCTCTACACAAGAGACTGAACATGCAAGCTAAAGAGAGAGTCTAGAGACACTAGCCACCAAGAAGTAGCATGACAAGAGCAATCCAAGATTCATGGATTATCAACAAGTGCCTGACAACTATAGAAATGATGAAACAAGAGGTCCCCACCCAAGGAATTCTTAAAAATTTCAGAGCCAAACCATCATACAACCATCCATATTCAAAAAGCACATAGTCCCACCAAGTCCATTGAGGGAAGAAACCTCTTGATCCAAAACCACGGCTCTGCAAAGAAGCACAAGATCCCATACCAAGACCAAAAGGATAGACTGTATTAGAGGCTCCACCAAAAAACCCTGAAATAGACATGCCATGAGGTATTGCAAACCCTGATCTAGAGCAGGAAGGGATGACCATCTATGAACGATAAAATTAGGGCTCCTCCAAAGCAAAGAAAAATCATAGGATCTCGAGCACCAAAAATAGGTGGCAAATGTTGAACCCTCTTCCAAAAGTCATAGCCCTCAACTGGGCAAACCAAAATCCAACCACATCGAGGCACCTAGGACAAAATCACTGGGACGGTCCAAATAGCTACATAGATACAATCAAACACTAGAAAATAAGCCTAAAATGTTCTAGGTGAATCATGGGAGCATGGAAGAAGAGCGAGCGAGCAAATGTAACGGGGTCATCCTACCACCCGCCCCCACTCCAGCATTTGATGATTTTTAATTGATAGAGAAATTTGAATTAATAGCAATTTTAAAAAAGAAAAAGATTGACATGTGGTGTTATGATGATTTCAAACGGGAACAATTCTTATAAATTCTATGTTATGGCATTATATTTATATTTATGTATTTTATAGGAACCTATTGGAACAGAAGGAAAATAAAGCTTGCTCTGTGTCATTTATCTGTTCAAGTTGTGTAATAATGAATTAGTTGATAGTTATTTAGCATGCATGTGCAATTATTGTCTTCCTTCAAATGGAAAGAGTTCGTTGTAGAACGTTGTTAAGAGATGTGAATGCTTAAATAAAAAATATAGGGCGCACGTTAGTGACATATGTTTAATTTTAAAATTATCTATGGAATGGAGTGACTTTTACATCTATTTTTCTTTAAAAAAAAATTAGAGAGCGTACTTAGAAATATTGGAACATTGTATGACTTGTTTGTCTAACACAAATTCATTGTGCACTGTAATCCTTTAATTATTCTGAAATATTCTTACTCGCAATGCTTAAACATGTATTAAATGATTTTAGTAAACTTTATTGGCAGGCAACACGATAGCAAAACCCAAAGGTGATATCATTTAATCATTAAGCTCCATTTCATGGAAGTTTAATTTGGGTGTAATTATTTTTTCAAAATAAATTCATTTCTAGTCAGGGACGGTAAGTTTCCAAAAGTAACTTTGAAAAACCTCTCCAAGCCATCAATTGCGCATTTATGGAAAAAACTCTTTATGATCAATTACCATGAATTAATATGGTTTCCTCATAGCCTTTCTATTATTAATTTTTTCCTATAGTTGTAGTAGTAAATAACTTATTGTTTGTTGACCTTTGACTATTGTCATAGGACCCGATAGTCACTATTTTAATTTCACAGTAAATATATCCACCGAAATAGCTGCATTTATAAACCAATGCTAATTAGTTATCTTCATTAATCGAATACTTTATTGTAGAAATAGTTCCTTTTAGGAAAAAGAGTTATTCTTTTAAAAAGTTAATACTTGTCCTTCATTTCATTTAGTTTAGCAAGTTGAAAGAAACTTATGCAATTTATATGATTATAAATAAGCATATATATATAAAAGTATAAAAGTAGAGCAACTAGCCTCATTCTAGTAAGTGACTAATTCAACCAAGTAATCTCATGGGTAGGGAGGTTTATTTTTTATGGTCATGTATGAGTTAATAATATCAACATTCAAGTGATAGAACCACTATTAGCCTTTTTAATTTAGAGAAGTATGGTTTACTATTAAACCTATAACTTGAATCATTGCAAAAGAGTGAACCTTAAAAAAATTCTTTTTCATTAAAAATGGTTGTATACTAACATCCAATATTGGTGGTTACAAGTTGGTAACCATGTGTCTTGAGAATGACCAGATGAAAAAAAAATCTCCAACGTGGAATAGATGCATTGGTTGGGAAAACCGTGTTATTAATACAGTCCTTTATAATCTTGAAATGTATGAAGATAACTTCTTTCCACTTGTTATATTAATAAGTCAAAAAAAAGAAAAGAGATGATATTTTTTAATTTTGTTACAAAAACTTCCACTTTATTAAATATGAGGTGTAAGTATTTTAAAATGTCTAATTATGTCACATTATCTTGTCTTGCTAGAGATACAAGGTTATAACAATATTATTTTGTTTTGCTTAATAAAGAGAAAGAAATCCGACATACAATTTTTGACATAGACCTCATTTGTTCCTAGCTTCTTGAAGGGGCACTAATCCACCTCATGCCTACACTTTTTACAGTTAGAGAAAAATGTCAATATGTTTTTATGTTCCATAATTTTTCCTAGAGCCAACCTCCAAGATAAGTTCAATGGATTCAAGGAGATCGGCTTCAGATCCACCATAACACACATCCTAGAAAAAATCATTCTAGATTTTATATAAATCGCAACATCGATCATAACCATATGTTCCAGTATTTTTGCAATACCTCTCAAGAGTGTCTCATGCCAAAAATGGAAAGGGGGGCTCAAAAGTCTAACCCAGATAGAATTTGTATTAATATTTTAAGTTTTTAGATCAAAATTAGTCTCTCATATGTGAAGAAATAGATTTTTGCTTCTAAAACACTAGGGGTATCTACCAAGAATGTAATTCATGTCTTCCTCTTCATACAACTTAATAATATAAAAGCCTTTAGGAAGGGCTACTGATTGAGTCATTATCAAGCCATATTCCTAAGAACTTCCCTACCAGATTGAATTCACCTTCATCAATTGTTAACTTCAATAGGTTCGATGAGATAGAAAGTGACCTCTAACTCAGTTCAATATCAAAAGAGTAAACCTATGAATTCACTTTCTTTACCTTAAAAAATTCTATCACAAAGGATTTACCACCTGGACCAATAGGCACATAGACATGATATTGTCCTAAAGAAGATACTAAGACATCATACAAAGATAAAGAGTCGTCCTAGCTCCTATGCGAACACCTAGGAAACTAGAATTTGAGAATCAAAGCAATCCCAAGTGTTGGAAATATGTTGAATATTTTCCATGTTATTTTGGTGGGGTTAACTCTAAAAGGTACTAAAGTTTTAGGGTTTTTAAAGCTATTTTTAGACCCATATGTGTTATTTTGGGTTAAAATATTTGAACCCATGGTTTTACGCCCATGGTATTGTAAAATTCGTTCTTATGCTATTGTTATTTAATTTCACTTGCATCAAGTTTTGAAGAGAGATGAGAGATGAACATTATTTTATTGAATATGGTAAATTTTATACAATAAGGATATATTATTGTGTTGGGTTTTTTCTATAAGGGTTTTCCTAGGTGAAATACTATGTTATGTGTGTATCTATTATCTTCTTCTTTTGATTCTGCATTTATTGATTTTCTAGATTTAGTTTAATAGGTCCTTTTGATATTCATTTGATATAAGATATAGGTTTTTTAGCTTTGTTTGAGGAGCAAAGATTGTAAAATTTAATGAATAGAATTTTGAATTATGGAAACCCAAGATGGAGGATTTGTTGGTTGATAGAGATCAATAGATTGTGGTCTCGAGAATAAAACCAACATCAATGGTAGATGAGGATTAGTTGAATATTGATATGAAGACAACGATTTCTATAATATTGTGCTTATTTAATTTGGTATTGTTGAATTTATCAATGGAGACCATGACAAAGTTGTTATGGTCTAAGCTAGGAACTTTGTATCAGATAAAGTCACTGGTAAATAAACTCTTTCTTTGGAAGCAGTTGTATTCACTTTGAATGAATGATGGTGACTTTATGGTTGGATGTCTAAATTATTTTAACACTATGGTAAGTCGATTAAAATTTGTTGAAGTAAAAATGGATGAAGAGTAAAAATGCTTTACTATAATTTATTCATTACCTAATTTGTGGGATGATCTAGTTATGGCTATCATCAATACTACTTCTACATGGCTATATAGTAGGAACATTTCTATACGAGGAAATGAGATAAAAATATTTTGAGGATTATTTTTAAGAGGTCATTCTCAAGAAAAAGAAATTAGGAGAAAGGAAATCAAGATCTAAGGGTAAATCTATTGCTCCAAAAAAGATAAAATATTGGAAGTGTGGTAAAACATGACATTATTAAAAAGACTACAAACCTAAAAAGGTTGATAATAGCAAATCATATAATGAAGAAACTTCTATATAAATGAAGACCACAAATTAAGATTCGGGGGACTTATTCTTAGCTACATCATGCTCAAATGAATGCCATGGCTCATGGTTGATTGACTCGGGTGCTTCCTTTCATATGACTTCTCATTGGGAGAGGTTCTATGCATATGAAAATATAAATGGAGGTGAAGTCTTCTTGGGAGATAATTTGATATATAAAATAATAGGTTGAGGAAGAGTCAAGTTGAGGTTAAAGGATGGAAGAATTAAAACCCTTCTTGGTGCGTTGAATATTCTAGATTTGGAAAGGAATATGATATTTATGAGTAAAATGAATGATGTGGGTGTGACTATGGTATTCAATAGGATAGTCACAAGATAGTTCATGGATACTTGGTGTTTGCAAGGGGATTTTGTATAGGAACTTTGTTCAAACTTGAGGCTAGCACTATAAGTATTGATTGCAATGACTCTAGATATAGAGGAGATCAATATGGTAGAAGTAGATCTGCTCATTACTATAGCGAAGACAATGTTGTGGCATCAATTCATGGGGTATATTAGTGAGAAAGGCCTTCGAACACTAAAAATTAAAGGTATGGTTTAAGGAATTTCTAATTGCCCATTAAATTTTGATTTTTGTGAGCACTATGCTTTTGGAAAGAAAACCCAAGTCAAGTTTTCTAGTATTTCTACAATATCTAAAGGAATTTTGCATCTAATTCATAGTGATGTGTTTGGACCTACAAAAGCACCATCGTTAGGTAAATCTATCTATTTTGTTACTTTTATAGATGACTTTTCAAGAAATACCTAGGTATATTTTTTTATGGAATAAATCTGATATTTTCAATAAATTTAAAGAGTTTAAGGCTCTTGTATAAAATTAGATAGAGAAAAAGATAAAGGTTTTGAGAAGTGATAATTGTGGTGAGTATTGCTCTAATGAATTTGAGTAGTTTTGCATGGACTATGGAATAGAAATGCAGAAAATAACTTTGTATAATCTAGAATAGAATGGAGTTGTAAAAAAAATGAACAAAAAATTGGTGCATAAGGCCAAAAGCATGCTATGTGGTGCAGGGTTAGAAAAATTTGGGTAAATTTTGTGTTAACTACTTATATCTCATCAATAGATCTCCTACCTTAGATTTGGTAGACAAGACTCCATAAGAAGTGTGGATTGGTAAGAAACCTTCTCTTAATCATCTAATATTTTTTGGTTGTGATGCTTATATGTATGTCCCAAAAGACAAAAGAACTAATCTAGACTATAAATTTTAAAAATGCATATTTATGGGTTATAGTATTGGTGTTAAAGGATATAATTTCTAGAACCTAGAAACATAGAATATTGTTTACAGTTGTAATGTGATATTTAGAGAAACAAAAGATGTTTCAAAATATGAAATGTAACCAAGCAAAGGACCTAAGATAGTTCAAGTAAAATTGGAACAGTAGGAAGAATTTGTGGAAGAACCTGGTGCTACAGAAGAAGATGAACTATAGAGAGAGTCTAAAGAGGAAAATTTAGAGGAATAAGGTGAGGAGGAAGCTAAATATGTAGAACTTGGAACTCCAAGTTTGAGAAGATCATATCAAGTGATAAGACTCCCAGAAAGGTACAAGCCTTCAAATAATATTTTTGCATTTAATATATTAGTTACTATTGAATAAGACAATACTGTAAAGGAGGCACTTTAGTCAAGTGATAATAATTCTTGGAAAAGAGCTATGGAAGAAGAAATGTATCCTCATCGACGAGATCGTAGATGTGAACATAGGTTCTAGGAAGACCTTTAGAATCCTTAAGTTAGGTAAAGCCTTATCCATGAATGAGTAGGAGCAGTTGACCAATTTGTTAAGGGAACTTCATGATATCTTTTCTTCGTCATATGTCGGCATGCCAGGGATTGATCCCTCCCTTGTTATGCACCATTTGGTAGTTCACCCTAATTTTAAGCATGTTAAGAAATAACTTAGGAATATGAATCCTAAGGTCATCCTTTTGACCAAGGAGGATATTCAAAAACTCCTTGACATTGGTTTTATAAAAGCTATCGAACTATTCTGATTAGATCTCCAACATCATTCATGTGGCTAAGAAGGAAGGCACAATCATAATATGTACTGAATTTAGGAAGAATAACTTAGCATGTCCCAAGGATTAATTTTCCCTACCCAACATAGATCATATCTAGATTTCATTACCAAATATGGTATCTTATCGCTCATGGATGGTTTCTTAGGATGCAATCAAATTATGATCTCTCTTGAGGATCAAGCCAAGATATCATTCATCACTCCATGGGTTACCTTCAATTGGGAATTCATACCTTTTGGTTTGAAAAACACTGGTGCCACCTATCATTGGGCCATAACTTATATTTTCCATGACATGATGTATGATATTATCTAGGATTATGTGGATGATATTTTAGGTCACTTCAAACAATGAAAGGATCATGTCCATGTTTTAAGATGAATTTTTGAATTAGACCTTACTATTATAGTCGATAGCTTTTATAAAACCAATATACCTCTCTAAGATAATCGATATCTAGCAAGTTGTTAGGCTTTGTTGTTTCTAGGTGAGGTATTGAAGTAGACCTCACTAAGATAGTAGCTATTATTTACATACCTCCTCCCCGCACCTTGACCAAGCTACGCAGCATATAAGGTAGGCTTTAGGCTATTTTTTGGTTCATAGCCTAGTTAGCCAATAAGTGTTAGCCCTTTCTTAAGATTATTAAAAAATAGGTTGTATTAAGGTTAGCCCTTTTTCCCTTGTATTTGCCCTTGTAATCTTCATCAATCGAAGGAGTTTCCAAGGCATCCCCAAATAAGTACATCCATTCCAAAACCCACCCATATCTGTGCATTAAGTTACCAAATTTGATGACAACACCCATAGGAGTATTCTAGACCATATCCCAGAGGAAATGGTCATAAAAATCAACCTATTTGGTGGTTGTCCCCACATGGGATGGTTAACAGTCCTAATTGGCACACCCAAGGATGGCCATGAATTGGCATATAATTTTAAATCAATTTTAGTGTAGATAATTTTTAGAGTATTTTATATGCATCATACTTGAATTTGGTAAAGTTTGGAGTAGTTTTGGACCTTCAATTAGGGTTTTTGTAATGACAGTCCCAATTGGAACACCTAGGGATGGCCACAAATTCTGCTCACAATTTCATTTCAATTTTTTTATAGATCATTACAAAAGTAGATGATATGTATTATGCTAAGTTTTGGTATAATTTGGAGTAGTTTTGTATTTTCTATTGCACTCTTCGTATCCTATGTTGCATGCATTTCATTAATTTTATCTTAATATGCACATGTTATTAACCAATTTTAATTGCTTGTGTGTAGGTACAGGTATTCTAATGCATGAGGAAGAAGATAAAGAAATAAAAATTGAGATCTCATCGTGGTGGTAGTAAAAACCCGCTCTTCAATCGTGAGTGCGAGGAAGACATTGAAAGCATACCTTAAGTTTATGAAAGGATTTGATCCTTCAACATTGTAATAAGTTGTATCGATTGAGAGCCCTTAAGGGGATGTTTTGTAACCATGTATTTGATAAATTAATCAATATAAATAGAACCCCCCATTTATTTCACATATTTTTCACTTATTGCTTACTTTAATGTCACTTTTCAATGATTGAATAGAACAATAGATGCCTTTCATTTTACTTTGCTAGGTGTACCATTTTTTTTGCTCTACAATGGCAATCATGGTAGCACCCTTTTCCCATTTTATTTTTGCAACTTTTGACCTTGTTTTTTTCCTTTTAATATTGCAGGTTATGGCCATTCTTGGCTAAAATGATGCTTGAATTCCTAATTGGAACACCCAGGGACGGCCACAGCAGTTGTACCACCCAAGTATGGCCCTCAAATTTACAATCATCCCACCTTGGGATGGTCACAAAATAGGGGGTTTACAACTCAAATTCCTAGAAACAACAACATTCTAGGATGTCAAGGTATGCAGCTAAACCTTCAATTTTCATCAATATTGTTTAGAAAAGGTTAAATTCAAATTTTCATGTCTTTTCCTTATTGATTGAAAAGGTATGTTTTGCTTTTCCTTAATTTTAAAATAACAAACAGAAGAAAAATATGGAAAATAACAATTTAATTATGCATTTGAATGGTTTGACTATGATTTTCTTGTTGTGGTGTAGTGGTAAATGCCCTGGGTGTTGGTAGAGGCCAACCTAGGTTCCATTCCCATTTTATCCATCCTATAGATATATGGTATAGTTAGGAATGTCCTATGTGCTGGTAGAGGTCGACAAGGCTCCATTCCTCCTATGCCCAACCTGTTGAAAGTGGCACCTCGAAAGGGGTGTTTTCCACTATAAATTAGTTTTTACCCAGGTGTTGTAGGTGAGTTGGAGAGGAGAGGGAAATCCTCCAAGGGAGGTCCCAAGTTCGAATCTCCACCCTACCAAAAATTTTAATTGGGTACCCAAAATCCAATTGATAATGTTGGTACGGGCTGGGCTAGGTGTGACTCCCGAGTGACTTTGACGGTGTAGAACCCCCTGTTCATGGTCTCTCAGACCAAGGCGGCCCCAAAAGAGGTTTTTTGCCTAAAAAAAATGATTTGACTGTTTGCAACCTACCTAATGGTTAGGTTGTCATATAGGATAAGCATTTTTGTAGGTTCTTTATTCATGAAAATATTTCTAAAAGTGAAATGTTCTTTGTGCATTTAGTAAGCTAACATTGATTGCTCTCTTGTTTTAATTTCTTTAAGTATAAAAGGAACCACACACATCACATCACATTTGAACATTAGTGAGTTGGAATTTCATCCTCAACCACTAATAGAGACCAATGATGGTGGGTTTCATCTCCACCCATTGGCTCACATACTACAAACCCTATTTTTGGCCAAAGCCAGCTCCAAGAACCATCTTACCTATGGAAAATAGCACATACTCCTCTTCAGAGGGTTGATGGCTATCCAAGGTCAATATGAGTGAGTACTGGTAGGACCTGTGCTCCCTGATCGGCTATGGGATTCATCTCCATACTTTTGTTGGTTCACATGATTGAAATTTCATTTTTGATTGTTGAGTTGTGAGTATACATGTGAAATCCTTTAAAAAAATTAAGAATTACATCAACAATATTCAAACATGTGAAAATATATCTCTTTACAAAACAAAAAATAAAAAATACACCAAACAGTTTTAGAAACACATAAATATTTAAAAGATATAAATGCTTGTATTATTGTGTGTTTCTATTTTTGTGTGTTGAATCATTAAATATTTAAAGGATATAATCACGTAGGGTTTGGAATAAAATAGTTATGGTGTGCACTTATAGTCAAGCCCATAGGATTGACGTTGTGGAGAGTAGGCAATAAGACATAGATCATATCCAATTCAACCCTAAGGATTTGGTTATACCTCCTTGGTAGCCTCCTACTCACCCAAGTTCTAGAATGTCAAATAAGGAACATAGCCTCCAAGGGACCCCTACATGGAACACCCCTACAAGTTGTGGTCGTAATAAGAGAAATTAATTTCCAAATATAGACACTTCACATGCCTTTTTTCAAGAATGGCAACCACGCATTGAGGCACCAACACATAGAGCAATACCACACATTCATGTAATTTCTCGATCCACCTTGCACACCTACATGCAAGATCAAGACTATTCACCATGGGTAGGGCCAAATGATCACAATATGCCCTCAAATCACCTTGATAGGTCTCAAAAGTACAAGTAACAAGATGAGTATGATACTCATTGCACTAGGTAAGCCAATTCTACCCTTCCCTTCCTCATTGATGAAGAAATATGCAAGGAAAATCTTGGCTATCCTCGGTTTAATTACTCCACACAAGTATGATGTGCTTATGTGCCAACGGAGTATAAAGAATATTTGTTTAAGAGTGAACCTAAAATTAATGTGACCTCTCTCATTCAAGGGAAGATCATAGTCAACCTTTCGGACCCTCTTGAATAGGATAGGTATCATGGTAATAGTTCTAGGGCTCATAGACCCCATACAACTGAGAAAATAAACCAAGTTGTCAAAAGTTATGCTAATCACCAAACTTAATTTAATTAGCTTCATCTAGATAAACAACGCTTGGATATCTTAGATCACCAACATCAATTAGGAAAACAAAGGATTGAACAACAAATTCAAGAGACCTTGTGTAATGGGGTTCCTACCCCAAGTATGCATAGACAAGGGGCTTGTTAGAGGAAACATACTTTCATACAAAATAGGCTTCCTAGGCCTGACCAAATATTGCCTCCTCAACCTCCTAGACCAAACATAGATCACCTTCAGCAAGAATTTTTTCCTCCTTGTAGGCCCATTCATGAAACACCTTACGGGGCCTATGATGATTTGAAACCAAAATAGGAATACATGGAAGCACCTTATGGAGGCATGGTTGATGAAAACAAATCTCCATACCATATTATTGGTATTCCTTGCCCTCCCCTATAGGTCTATAGTAAATAAGAGGATATTAAATTCTCTGATGCATATAAAGTATTGCTTGAGCGGATGGAAATGATAGAGAGCAAGACAGCTAGGTTTGGGCTTCAAAAGCCCACTTTGCACCAGTTGTACAGTCAACCACTTCACCCATATATACCTTCCCCTCCATACCCAGAGCATTTCAAAATGCCCAAGTTGGACAAATTTAAAGGAGAGGAAGATGCACAGGAGCATGTAACTAGGTTCATGAACCAGTGCTTCAGTCAGGGTTATGCATAAGCGCAAAATATTGTAAATTGCCTCTATTTAGGATTTTCAAGATTTTAAATTGGTTAATTTTGGATCCTTTCACTGCGGCCCATTCATCCGAAATTTACTGGGTGGAAGTTTTTTGGGGTAAATTCACCCATTGTTGATAATCATGAATCTAATTTTATTTTAATTTGCTGACCTCAAATTACAAATGATTTTGATATTCCCACCCAATTCGCCTTCAAATTATAAATGATTTTCTATTTCCTAACCAAATCACCTTCAAATTATAAATGATTTTATTTTTCCCACCCAAATAACCTTATATACTACCTGTATATATAATGTACTAGGTACCGATAAACATACATCGAAAATACTCTAACTCAAAAATAGCTCTGAAACAACAAAAAACTTGACAAGGTTACATAGGAGTGTCTATCAAAATAAGTCGATCTATTGTAGAGGAGTGTCGATATTTGAAAGACGGTCGGTATAAGCCCATAGTTCATAGAACCATGTATATTGGCATAATATGATCGACATTTCTCTATCAGTTGTAGAGGCATTGATCAATTGCAGAGGTTTTAATCAACATCAGACTATCAGTTGCAGGGACTTTTGATCGGTATTTGTCTATCGATTGTAGAGGTGACGATTGATTGTAGAGGTGTTGATTGGAATCAACCTATCGGTTGAAAGGATGATCGATCGGTATTTGTCTATAAATTGCATAGGTGTTGATCGATATTAGTCAATCGGTTGCAGGAACATGTCGATCGGTATAAGTTGATAGACTAGAACAATAGAAGAAATTAAAATTCAAGAGGAGGAAATCACAAAACACCAAAAAAAGGAGTGGACTAAGAACCCAAAGGGCAATTTGGAATAATCAAAGTTGGTAGTAGTTAACCAAGTTACCATCATTGTTCTTGGGCATGTGCAACCAACGTTGCCTTAGAAAGCAAATTATAAGGCCCAACCTCCTCCTACAAATTACAACAACAACACTCAAGTGAATTAGGGGCAAAATTAGCAATATCACCCTAGGTGATAATGTATGCATTTCACTAAGTCTATGGACTCCCTATTATATCATCTATGTACAACCAAAGTGATAACTCTACCTGAGATCTGACCTATAGATTCAATTACAGGTGTAGACACCTAAAACACATCATGTCGAGGTGACTACTCATATGGGACATGCTAGAAGACCATATGGAAGACCTTTGGATAGATCCAAGGTATAGCAGTGGTTTTTACCACTCATTTGGGGTATCTTTGCCTAGTCAGTGCTAGTCACTGCTGACACCCACGGTTAGTAGTGCTCACCGCGCATGTCAGCCATGGTCAACACTCAGAGTCAGTTGGCCTTCATCCGACCCAAAGTTGGTTGCAATGGCCAATTGGTTGCAGATTGGAGCGGTTTGAGTGAGGAAGGTTCTGGATCCTTCCATCCAACAGACTCAACTACCCAATATTGATCTTGGCTTCATGAGGAAGCCACCCCTAGCCCTGGGCAATTGCTATAAGATCCCCCTCCAAATTGGGGATAAGTCTAGATGAAGTGTGATCAATTGAGCAGCGAAGCCCTGTCGAATTGCATACTCACTTGCATACATTGAGAGGGATACTTTTGCTACCCAATTGGAGATCAAATCGCTATGGAAGCCCTAGGAGCCTAGGAGAGCCAAGAAATGCAAATCCATGCAATCGATGCACAATTCGGACAATTCAACCACCAAACCTATCAGAGGACATAGAGGTGACCCTTGACCATCAATTTGGCAAGGAGGATCGGAGAGGAAGCCCTAATTATGAGGGCAAGTCTACTCAGAGCTCCACCACAGCTGTCAGTCACGGTGCATAATGTTGACCGCACATCAGACCCACGGTGAGAAAATGGCTATAGATCCCCTTGTGTTCTTTCTTGTATATTATTTGATTAGATCACATTATGCTTAGTATAGGTTTAATTGATATTTTAGAGACATATGATCGATGGAATTAAGCATTAAAAGTAGATTTACCTTCATTAAGTCAATTTGGTAATTAGTGCAATTGTGGGTTATTTCATGCGTTCATGTTTTCTATTTGATAAACTAACCCAATAGATAGATAGTATTTGCTTTCTTATACATGTTTGATGACAACATTTCATGATTAATATAGGTTTACCATGTTTTATCTATTTTCTTGATTACATGCTTGTTATGACATCTTCTTGTGAAATATCCTTTTAAAGCCTCATCAAGAGAGGCCTCCTTTGTTTTTAATGTTTCTTGTTGTTTCTTGAATGCAAGATTAACAGGATCGTGCCATTCAATGCAGCAAATACCTCTAAGCATGGAGAAGAAGGTCATCGACACCTTGGAGCAGTTTGTGACTATTTAGAGAGCCTGAGTATTGTGCCTACCCCGTTGGGGCTTTCGAATTGTATCAACATTTGGGTGACCCTAAGAGGGGCATGATTGTAACCGAGATTCATTTCCAATATTAATAGAAGAAACATCCATTTTATTGTTATATGCAATCTTGTCTATCATTTCATGCTTTGATGTTGATTCCAATTGATGTATTAGTTAGGTGCATGCTTTTTGGATAGGTCAAAAGGTGATCACGGTGGAACTCCACAAATTTTGCCATGTTTTACTGACTGTGGTTCAATTTTTCATGATAGGTGCTCACCATGGTTGATAGCCATGGTCAAAAATTTGGCCCGCGGTTGATAGTCATGGTCTACAGTGGCAACCGTGCATCAGACCTACGGTTAGCAGCTGACACAACAGACAATAGGGAGTTAAAGCTATATCAGATGAGGACCTGAGGTAGGTCCTATTCTCAACTTCTGTCTCTGTTTTCACTGCTTGTGTTTTTCCAGAATGCGTAAAATGAAATTTAATTAGGACACCTTAAAGAAAAAGGAAAATGAATTAGGTCCTAGGATTTCATTTTGTTATGCTTTAGCTAGGCGCTGCTAGGAACAACGGACCTCTGAGTGCAGTCCGCCCTAGACTCTAGCGTGCTAGAATATTTCATGTGGTGGTTTTGCATGCTTGAGGCCTAATCAAAGGCCATTTATCATCGTAACTTGCATTGTCAAAAGGTCATGTAGGATGTAGCATGCATACTTCTTGGATATAAAATATTCTTTTTATGCATATCATGTAGGAAATGATCATGTGAGTGTTGTATTATGCATATTTCCTTTTATGCAATCTAAAAATAACCACACACACCACGTTCCAAAGTAAATGCTAGTGAGTTGGAAGTCACATCCAACCACTAGTAGGGTTTCAACGACGGTGGAGGTGATTTCCATCCGTTGGCCCAAATCCCACGTACCCTATGTTCTAGACCAATACCAGATCCGAGAACCTTTCGTAGCCTAGAAAATTTGCATATACTCCTCTTTGGAGGGTATGACGCTGACTAGGTGAAAATGGGTGAGGATCTGGGAGGACCTGTGCTCCCTGACCGTGTGTGGGCTTCATTACCACACATTATAGGTTGGATTACATGACTTGGAGTTCATAGCCAAGTTGTCGAGCTGCGAGTATACATGTGAAAGCCAATTAAACTGAGATTATCATCCAAAAAGCTTTCAAACATGATAAGAGTTTCTAATACTGACACAACAACTCATGAAACAACATCAAATAGTTTAGGGCTCACATTTAAAATTTAATTCAAGATAATCACCATTGTATACCTTGTTTGCATAATAAAAGATAAATCTAGACACTAGGTGCACCATGGTGGAGACACGGGGAGGTCGACAAAGGCTTAAGCCTGATGCCATTGACCAAGCCCCACTAAATTCACAACAAAATGTGTCAAACCCTCACCCACATGCGCTTCCCGAATGTCGTTCGACGAGCATCAGAGGAGACAATTTGACATGAGGGGACACCATTGAGCGTACCCCCGATAGAGGAGCTTCTATACACTCTTCTAGACATAGGATAGAGCATGGAGCCTCTCAGCATGAGGGTGCTCCACTCGAAGGCCATTATCGATATCGTAGTGCACGTGCATCCATGGGATCGATCGATGAGTATGTCATACAGGGGGCCAAGTTGGTACCCCTACGTACTAGGTCTACAGGAGGTTCCATACCTCCAAATTTAGAGTATAGAAGAGATCGAGATCCACCCATTCAGGGGCATGCAGATAGGCCCACTTTTGAGCATAGGTCTGTTCACACTCCCATGCATAGTGAACCTCACAAGATCACTATCGACATATCCAAGGTGGGAGCCAATGGTATGCCACCGCATGAGCCATGGTGATCCAGATAGTTGGATGGTTTAGGTAGCATCCTCGAGTAGTTAGGCTACAAGCCTTCAGCTCCGCCCACTCGTGCTCCGAGTGAGCATAGCGAGAGCATTATTAGGACTACCAGAGAACATGGGGAGGCTTCCAAGCACCCTCATGGTTCGCATCCACCATCCATGCATGGTGGCACACAACATAGGACTCAACATGATGCCAATGCCATCTTCATGGACAAAGGCAAAAGCGTAGCGAATCTGTCAGATGGGTACAGAACCCATAAGGTCGCTCACACGGAGCACACATACCAGAGGCCTCTTACGACTGATCACATTGATAGATCGCATAGACTGGTATCCGAGCAGAGATGACAACTCCTCCAAGATCAATTGGAGGATGCTCGCATAGAGAGGCAGCGCATTGAAGATGAGAATATTCAGGCACAAAGGCTCATTAGACAAAGATTATATGAGCAACGTATGCGTGAGGAATGCATCCTTACCCAAAAGGAGCATGTAGAACAAGAGGATAGGCTAGCCAGGGCTGGTTTATTCACTCACGCTGAGCATGGAGAGCACATTCATAGGAGGGCTTTTTCACAAGCCGACGTGCATCAAGAGCGTAGAGACGCTCACACTCATGTCAATGCCCAACAAAGAGAATGACCACCACCGTTCGAAGATCAGAGGCAAAGACAATATGAGGAAGAAGAGGGAGATGGAGCCGATCAAGGATATCCTGAAAGCTCCCAAGTTGAAGAGGAGGAAGAGCAACATCCTCCACCTCGATAGAGGAAGAATGTACCTCCAAGACCGCCCCCATGTCAGCTTAGGGAGGAGGACTTTCTATCCTCGTAGGCCTATAAGGCCTTAGCAGAGAAAGTGAAAGCAATCGAGAGGCAAGACACGACTTTCCAAAAGCTGACATTGAGCAAGATTCATAACGAGCCTTTGGACCCCTCGATGCCTATTCCAGCATATCCTGAGCATTTTGACATGCCCAGGCTAGATAAATTCAAAGGTGATGAAGATGCACAAGAGCATGTCACAATATTTTTGGACATATGCTTCCATATTGCAAGCAATGATGCCTTGCTTTTGCATACATTCATCACAACCCTCTCAGGCCCAACCCGAGAGTGGTTTAATCAGCTAAAGAAGCATAGTATCACCAGTTTTGAGCAACTGGCTGATGCCTTTCTTGAACGCTTTTCTTTTGGCATCAAGAAGTAAGCTAACCTTTCCGATCTGGCTATGCTAGCTCAGCGTGATGATGAGCCAATCCTAGAATATGAAAAGAGGTGGAGGAGATTAATGGTAAAGTTGCCATTCCCCATTCCTGCTACAAAATTGACCCGGATGTTCATGAAGAGTTGTGCCAAGCACATCTCGTTATTGTTGCAACTACAACAGTACCAGACATTTGAGGAAGCTTTGGCGCAAGCCAAAGTAATTGAGGATATCAAGTTGCAAGAGGGCAACTTGAAGCTCAAAAATAGGAAGGAGGGGCACAAGAAGAGCTCCACGAAACATCAGGGCAAGCAGGCCCATGTCAATCAGGTGGTGTTAAACCTCCAAAGAGAGGATAAGGGGCAACAAAAGTAGAACTATCAGGCCCAACCTCCTCCTACGTAATATGAGCAGTGCAAGAATAATTACAAGGGCAAAAATAAGGAACAACGCCCGCCTCACCAGTTCACGCCTTTGATGGAATCATTGACATCGATATTCCATCAATTGTGTGAGGCTAAGGCAATCAGGTTGCCCAAGATTAAGCTGATCGATCCTAACCAGCCCAAGCCAAAGGGGTATCAGGATGATCTATTTTGCATCTTCCATCGCATGAAGGGCCACGACATCGAAGTGTGTTGGTCCTTCAAACATATAGTGCAAAATATGATCGATAAAGGTGAGCTTATAGTGCTAAATAATCCATTGGCACTCGACAACCAAAACATGGGGATTTATAAAAATCCATTGCCAAACCATGAGGTATCGTGCAACAACGTTGGCCAGGTCAACCAAGTGCATGTCGAACCACCTACCCAGGGGTTCGTAGGCATGGTTAATGTTGTTACTAGACATGGGAGATATGAGCAGCCAAATCAACCTCGTGCTCCCATTAGGATACAAGCTACACCGAATCAATGACCAGTTCAGAATATTCCAGGCCCACCAACTAGACCGATGGTGACCATACAAAGCAGGTTGGTTCAAAACCTACAGATAACTCCTATGAAGTTGTCTATTTATGAGTTGATACAATAGTCCCCCAGGCACAGGGAGACTCTCATGGAAATTATGAGGTCCATCGAGGTGCAGTCCTAGGATGCTCAAGCATTCACCAATTTTGTGGGACACGTACAATAGTGCCAGGAACCTATGATCCAATTCTACGATCATGAAATCAGGACGGTTCCTACAGATATGGCTGACCCGCCATTACATATCATCATGTGTGTTAATCACATGCCATTCAAGAGGGTCTTGATCGACACTGGTTCATCGATCAATATTATAACGACCAAGGTGTTAAGTCCTTTAAAGCTGCCCAAGTCACATATTGTACCCACCACATTCACATTGAGAGCGTTTAACGATGCACTATGCTCAACGGTTGGCACAATCATCCTACCTATTCAGGTGGGCCTAAAGACCATCCCCATGATGTGTCACGTGATCGAAGGCACCATGCAATATAACATCCTTCTTGGAAGGCCTTGGATTCAAGAAATGCATTGCATTCCCTCTATACTACATCAATGTGTAAAATACATTCATGAGGGATAGGTTCATGTGGTGTCATCAGATGAAGAGCCCTTCAAATTCATGAACCTAGCTGATTTTCCAAGGGGTTTCATACTCCCATCAATGCACCTAGACGTCCGGCCAACATCACCGGTTAAGAATCCAGGAGGTAAACAAAAAGTGCATGCTCAACCATCGACATCTGTATCACACAGATCCGAGCACACTACAACAACTTCTTTGAAATCGACTGCATCAGCAATGCTTCGGGATGAAAGGAAGCTAAAGGTGAAAATGGGCGAAAAGGAAAAGAAGCATGTGCCCGAACTAGTCACCAATGAGGCTCCCACTCCCATGGAAGTGGAAGAAGCCCAGGACAAATCCAAGGAGGTACCTCATCCTGCCTCACCTACATCGTCAATAGGGTCATCCGCACCATGGGTGACTATTCATTTGGCCAACATAGGGTTAGGTGAATATATTGTGTAGAATGTCACCTTTGGACCAATCCTAGAGACTGCACAAGAGATGGGTCGACCCCATGCTCATCATTTTTTGGTTGGATCAGTAGTGCCATTGGGAGAGCCACCCAATCAAATGAACTTCATCTACGTTGGGCTAGATCAGCTTCCTACTCGAACGCCCATGGATGAAGATGATGACGAATAGTTCATAGTGAATGTTCATTACCTATCCAACCCTAAATATTCCATGCGTATTTTTGAATTATATCATTGGCATGGGTATGGCCTTGGTATTTTTGAGCAAGGATGTAGGACTCCACTTGAGCCACATTATCAGTTGGCAACTGATAGGTTTGGGCTAGGGTTGCAAATACGAGGACAGGATGATTTGCTTGTAGCATCTTTAGACCACTTGTACCTTAGTTTGGGGGATGAAGTAGATTTCAATCCGTATCACCCTGATCCTTCTACATTCTAGAGGGATAATCGGATGGTGTCTTACGTCACCATAGCACCACCCGAGACATATCATGAGGATATCTTGGTGGATAGTGAGTCCTCACCCGAAGATCAATCGAGGGAATGAGGCTGAGCTAGTTTATGAGGCAGTATCATATTTACGATGTTTATACCTAATTTTACTAGACAACGATGATAGTGATCAGGAGATAGCCTATATGGGGCCACATTTTCTAGAATATCCCATTCTAGTGGGGGAAAATGAAGGATTGTATTATGATAGTGATAATGAGGATGAAACGGAGAGAGCCTATCTAGGACCTCCCTACCTACGTCATCGTAATGCACCTTATACGATTGAGGATATGCGTAGAGAGATCAATCTCAACCCTCACCTTAGGGGAAGACCACCAAACTTCGATGTGATCTATCACATGGTGTTTCCCGACCCACCTATGTACATGGAGCTCATTGAGCTGAATGATCCAATCTTGCAATCAGTGCATAGAGAGGACCCTAGTCATCCGTAGCTCGCATAGAGAGGACCCATTTGTGCCCGTGCCTATAGAGCGAGATCTCGGGTATGGGAGCTACATCGATGATGTAGATGTTTGTCCTTGTGGTCCTGGAGATCAATTCCATTCCATCAATATGGTCTCCATTGATTTGACCACTCCACTCCACAATCTAGCTGATCCATCCAAATCGTTGCATCTAAATGTAGATGCTATCGATTGGGATCACGCTGACTCACCTGTTGAGCCTGAATATTTCTTCCCTAACGAAGAAATGTTGCAACCATTTCATTTTGTACTAGGTTGTGCTTATGATGTCTATCATGTTGAGGATGCTTCCAATGCGGAACCTATAAACCCAATAGATGACATCCATTTGATCCCTACGCCTCATCAGCTTGAGGAGGGATCACACATGTCAGTAGAGGAAACCTTCGATGTGGATATCAGTAATGATCCCACCAATCCAAGGAAGGTTAAATTTGGAGAGAGTCTCACTCCCGATGAGCGTGCCACCCTCATCCCTCTACTGAAAGAGAGACCTAATATTTTTGCTTGGACTTACAAAGATATGCCAGGTCTAGATCCAAAATTGGTTACCCATAACCTTTCACTAGATCTATCAAAGAAGCCATCAAGCAGAAGCTTAGAAAGATGCATCCAATAGTAGCCTTAATGGTGAAATATGAATTGCAAAAGTTGTTGGATGTAGAGTTTGTTATCTCCATCGACTATCCGGAATGGGTATCCAATATGGTGCCTATAGGAAAACTTGATGGAAGGATCCGTATTTGTATGGATTTTAGAGACCTGAATAAGGCAACACCAAAGGATTCATTTTTATTTTCTAATATTGATGCTCTTGTAGATGCAATCGTAGGTCATGAGATGCTCTCCTTGATGGATGATTTTTTTGGATACAATCAAATTTAGATTAAGCTCGAAGACCAGCATAAAACCATATTTATAATGCCATGGGGGACATTTTGCTATAAAGTTATGCCATTTGGCCTTAAAAATGTTGGTGCCACATATCAGCAGGCTATGACATATATCTTTCATGACTATATGCATAAGATCCTAGAGGATTATATTGATGACTTGTTGGCCAAGTCATTATTGCGTTCTGAGCATGCAGAGGTCCTGAAGAAGGTCTTCGATCGCCTGATAGAGCATAATGTCAGGTTGAATCCTAAGAAGTGCGTATTTGGTGTAACTTCAAGAAAGCTCTTAGGATTCATCATTTCAAAATGAGGCATCAAAGTTGACCCAACAAAGGTCAAGGCTATTCTAGAGATGCATCCTCCCTCAAACATCAAAGAGTTAAGAAGCCTTCAGGGAAAAGTAGCATCCATAAAGTGATTTATCACTCAATTATCGGATAAATGTCGACCCATGAATCGACTACTACACAAGGGGGTCCCATTCAATTGGGACGAGGACTGTCGAGCAACCTTTGCTAAAATCAAGCAATACCTAGCGATGCCACCAATACTAGCTCCACCAAGGCCAGATGTGCCATTTCTACTATATATATCGGCAACCGACTTTGCATTAGGGACCATGTTAGCCCAAAAGAATGTGCAAGGCAAAGAGCAAGCCATATATTATATTAGCCAAACCTTGGTGAGTTATGAGCTAGGATATGCATATGTGGAGAAGTTGTGTTTAGTAGTAGTGTTCACTACAAAGAAATTGTGGCACTATATGCTAAGTCATACGACATATGTAATATCAAAACAAAATCCTTTGTAGTATATGATGAGCAAGACATATCATAATACATGTACTACAAAGTGGATCATGCTACTGATAAAATTTGATCTAGAATTCATAAGCCAAAAGTCCATTAAGGGACAAGTCATAGTTGATCAGTTGGTTGAGGCACCACTGTCAAACAGTAGGCCTCTTACCATTGAGCTTTCGGATGATGTGGTCTTCATCGTATCCAAAGCTCCCAAACCTGAAGAACTAGAAAATAATGTTGATATGACCTTGTTCTTCGATGGTTCGAAGTGCGAGCAAGGGGGTGGTGCAGGAATAGTGTTTGTCACACCGCAAGGAGCTCCAATGCCCTTGTCATTCAAATTAGACTTTCCTTGCACCAACAACAATGCTGAATACGAAGCCCTACTTTTGGGCCTCCACACAGCCATCGCCATGAACATTAAAATATTAAACATCTTTGGTGACTCCTTGCTCATAGTCAACCAAGTTAAGGGGATTTTTTAGTGTCGATGTCCCATGTTGAAAGCTTATAAAGATCTTGTTGTTACATATTTGGCTAAGTTGGAATGGTATGACATCAAGGCAATCCCTCGTTCATCAAATAGGTTCGTAGACACCATGGCATCTTTGGGATCCTTAATCCCTTAGAATCCATCTATCGATTTTACTACCATTCATGTTAAAATGCTCTCGCATCCTACGATGGAGTGCGAAGCCTTTGATAATAAAGTGTCAATCAACATGATTAGCATGGAACCAAAAGTTGAATGGTTCTGTAGAGTTGAAGACTTTCTAAAGAAGGCACCCTGGGGGTCATTAACCTCTCAGAGTCCGATGGGGAGTGGTACTACCATTCACCACAAGGTTGTTTCCTAGTCTGCATTTGCACATGTAGATATGCAGGGGGAGCAAGTCATCTTGGCAGTCGAAGCTGAGGCTTACTAGAGCTAGATGTCACAAATCCAAGACTTCTTAAAACTTGGTTTGATCCTAGAGGGATTGTCATGTGCCGCAAGATGCACATTCAAGCAGAAAGTGACTAAATATGTCTTGCTAGGAGATATTTTGTATCTATGAGGCTATGATGGAGTTCTCCTTCATTTTCTAGAGCCCCAAGAGGCATCTTGGGTGATTTCACAAGCTCATGATGGTACGTGCGGTGGCCATTTCAGTGGCATGGCCATCGTCAAGCGCATCCTTCAAATGGGTTACTATTGGCCCACTATGGAGAAGGATTGCAATGTGTATGTCAAGAAATGCATCAAATGTCAACATCATGCTAATCTTATGCACTTGCCATCACAGGCCTTACAACCCATCCAAGTGGCTTGGCCATTTTCTCAGTGGGGATTGGATCTCATCGGGAAGATCTCTCCCCTATCATCGGGTCGACATACATTTATTATCATGGCTACTAAGTATTTTACAAAGTGGGTGGAAGTAATACCCTTAACAATGATGACTGGAGCTCGCATAGTAGAGTTTATACTCGAGCATATCATATGTCATTTTGGGATTCCATCCAAGATAGTTTTGGATAATGGAACGTCATTTAAGAACAAAACTGTGAGAGCTTTGATGTCTAAGTATAGAATCAAACACAGTTTTGCGACTCCATACTATCCGTAGGAAAATGGGCAAGCTGAGGCCTCAAACAAGATAGTGGTTTCCATCTTGAAAAATATGGTACAAGAACACCACAAATATTGGCATATCCAACTGCCCCTTGCATTATGGGCTTACAGGACTAGCATTCGGACACCCACTAGGGCAACTCTGTTTTCACTAGTATATGGCACTGAGGCCATTATGCCCTTAGATTTGGAAATTCCAACATTGCACATCGCATTGAAAGAGTTCATTGATGATGACACCACACGACAAGCTCACCTGGATCAATTGATGCTACTTGATGAACATCACATGAATGCCCTAGAGCATCTTCGCATTTATCAGGAGCGATTAAAATGAGCTTATAATAACAAAGTCCATCAGAGAGACTTTGAAGTTGGGGATCTTGTGCTGAAAGAGAACCAATAAAACTCTAATTTACCACCTGATATGCGAGACAAATTCATGGCTAATTGGCTAGGACCCTATATCATATCTAAAAATATTGGTCTGGGTACCTATCGCCTAATGTCGCTAGGGGGTGTTGAAGAGCCTGAACCTCTCAACATCATCCATATTAAGGTGTTCTATGCTTGAGAGTGTAGAAAAAGGCACCAAGGGTTTCTTAAAACCGCTTGGTCAATCCCAAAAGGCTCCAAGGGTTTCTTGAGAAACCACTTGGTCAACCCAAAGGCCCCAAGGGTTTGCCAAAAATTGCTCGGTCATCCTAAAAGGCCCCAAGATCTCTTGTGAGTAGTTTGGTCAATCAAAAATCTCCAAAGGTATTTGTAAGCTCTTTGGTCAATCCAAAAAGGCTCCAAGGGTTCTTAAAACCACTTGGTCAATCCCAAAAGGCTCCAAAGGCATGTACTCACCATTTGGTCAAATATAAAGGCTCAAAATCCATAAAAATTAGAAAAATATCAAAAACCAAAAACATTTGCATTTCATTTGCATCATTGCATTTCATGTTCCACATGCATTTCATCATTGCATTGCATATAGGCATTCTTCATCTATTGCATTCCGTAGTAGAATGGATTGTGTTTGTCAGTCTTACAAATGACGCCACATTGTGTTTCAATCATGCACCTCTGCATTTATCATAATCCATAATTCATGTGAGTAATTATGTTTTTCAACACAACCCATAATGTTTCTATGAAGAATATACTAGGGTTTTATGGTCATTCAACCATACCTAGAGGTCTTCTCAAGAGTTGATAGAAAGCTTGCTTTGCTTTTGTAGTTGAGGTCTAGTTAGTATAGCCCTTAGCATATCAGAATCCTATCACTAATCAACAAATTAAACAATCCTAATAAGGACTAGGGGAAGATGAAAGCCACGAAGCAGGACCAGGTATCCTGAGGTGAAAAGAGTTATTCTTGCTTATCCCCCTGTGTGGACGGTACAGGAAATGTTGGTAATTGGAAAAAGGACAAGTTCATTCCCTACCCAGAATCCCTTGCTTACGATAAAATGAGCAATATCCCAGAGTGATATCCCACATCAATCCTCCATATTGATACCCTAGATCGATATCATAGATCGACATCCTAGATTGATATCCCATATTGATATCATAGATCGATATCCTAAAATCGATATCCCAAAAATAGTTCCCCAAAGTAAAATCCCCAAAGGAAGTTTCTGAAGCAAATTATCAAATGTAAAATTCCAAAAATTCAAGTCAAATGAAGACAAATTGTACAAAGGAAGAAAAATCAATATCAAATCCCTTGCTCAAGAAAAAGAAAAGAAAGTACAAAATAAACAGTGATTATTGTCACTAAAGTACAAAAATAAACAGTGATTTTTATCACTTTATATGAGCAAGTATCCCACAAAAATTGAAGAAAATAAGGGAGTGAACTTGAATCCATGGAATTGTTAGCACTAATGTACCTTATGCATGATGATATGTCTGATGCATTAGCACCTTGCTTATGTACATGACCAATGTTTGAATGTGGAAGAGCTAGCTTCAGGTGTCTTGTATCACCTAGTGGTCTAGTCCAACTAAAATATAAACCTAGGATTGGATAAACATTTGCGGACCCCCAATATTAGAAATGGGCTGAAAGAATCCCACCTGACATCGAGGTATGCTTGTGTCTTATCTTAATATATATATTCATTTGCACACACAGGGATAATGAATAGTTAGGGCCTATCCTAGCAAAAGCCTTACATTTTAGAAGTCTAGTTTGGTCAGTATACAACTTTTGATAAGTCAACTAGGGTGTTTGAGTCTCATGGAAAACCTCAAAAATTTCTCTAATAGCAAAAAAATACCAAAGATCACAAACCATCAAAAATAAAATTCATTCAATCATCAAATTGCAAAGTATCGAATCCATGATACATAATTATATTGAGCACAAAGTTTTCAAGATATAGGATAGATACCGGATGGATATCAGAAACAATATTTAGACAGCCACTGACTATATTGTGCATATATTTCAAATTGCAAATGGAATATAGAGTTACATATTATATCATTCGCATAATACCGATGCATATTATTGCATTTCATATATGGGTGATTAATTGATTAAATTCTTGTAATGAGATTTTTCAATTACATTCATGATTTTTACACATTTTGTGGTGTCATCCATTAGATTGTTAAACACATATTGTATTCATTAATTGTTTTTTGGATAGTTCAATAGGTAAACAAAAGTCTATGGGACTTCATGAAGACCTTTATTGTAGGTACCATAGGTAGATTGGACATGACTTGCCAACGTGCTATGATTTCAAAAACCTAGTACAAAATATGATCGAGAGGAATGACCTTCAAGTGGATAACCCTCTCACAATAAAAAATAAACAAATGGATATTTTTAAATATCCATTGCCCACTCATGAGGTGTAGGCAAATCCTTCCAAACAAGTAAATGAGGTCCATACAACACCCCCTCAAAAAGGGTTCATCGAGATGGTTAGCATTGTGACAAGGAATCGATGCTATCCAAATCAAGTTGCACCACCTACAACTTCAAGTGATATTACCTCAACATCACAACCTTCACCACCTCCAGTACAAAACCTTCCACCTCATCTAGTGGTTACAATAAAAATTAAGCTTCCTCAAATCTTACGAACAACATCGACTAGACTTTCTATATATGATCTTATTCAACAATCTCCACCTCATTGAGAATCTCTTATGGAAATTCTTAAGTCGATTGACATGCAGCCCCAGTATTCTATCTCCTTTATCAATTTTGTAGGGCACTTTCAATAGTGTAAACATCCAGTGATCACGTTTCATGAATATGAACTCAAACGAATAGCAAGTGATGTGATTGATCCTCCTTTACACATCTTTGCATGTGTAAATGGAACACCATATAAGAGAGTTCTAATTAATATTGGTTCGTCAAGTAACATCATTACCACCAATACTCTCAAACATCTAGGACTTCTAGCATCCCATGTTGTTGCATCCACCTACACCCTTTAAGAATTTAACGATACAATATGCTCAATAGTTGGCACTATAGTCCTACCTATCCATGTGGGATGCAAAACTATACCAACTTTGTGTCACATATTGGAGGGTGCAATGGCCTACAATATATTTTTGGGTAGACATTAGATTAGGGACATGAATTGTATACCCTCCATAGCTCACCAATGTCTGAAGTATAATTATGAAGGGAAAGTACACATCATCTCTACAAACCTTGAGCCCTTCAAATATTGCAACTTGGTGCAACAGATCCACAAGTTTACTTTACCATTGACTCATATGGACTTCCAACCAAATACGTCTATTCGAGGCCCAATTACCTCACCATCACCTTCCATTAATTCATTACTATATTCTTATATACCTTCATCATCGTTGACACCTTCAAAAACACCTTTGTCATTATCCAATACTCCATAGAGGAACATATCGAATATGCCTATCAATGAGATCTCCCACCACCTCCACCATTTCCATGGAAGATATTCCTAGTCTAGTAGATAAGGAACCATCTCATGAGGTAAGCATTGAGTCATATAAATCCTCACTTTCATCTCCTCCATATTCACCATCATAGGTCACAGTCCATTTGGCTAATATAGGTTTAGGAGAATACCTAGTGAGGAACATAACAACAATTCCAACCATTGAGGCAATACAAAATATGGGATGACCTCATCTTCTTATAGGTACCATTGTACATCTAGGAATACCTCCCGATCAAACAAATTTTATATATGGGGGTATTGAATATGGAACATAATCATATCCTTAGTAAGAAGAGGATAAATAACCTTTCTCTGAGGACATCAATTACATGTCCAATACCAACTATGCCTTGCGATATCTCCATCATTGCCATTAGCATGGATGTGGTTTGGGGTTGTACAAACAAGGTAATCGAGTTCCTTTCCAACCACAATATCAATTGCCATATGATAAATCTAGTTTTTGACACAACAAGTTTGTACCTCTCGATGTTGTCATATATAATTTAGAAAACCTAAGTTTGAACTATAGGTATGAGCTTGCACGTGATCCCTACGCTAATATTAATCATGTCCACTCTTTGGGGGATTATTTTCTTGTAAATATGATAGATCAAGGGATATCTCATGATTTCACCCAATCCTTTGAAGAATGTGAAAGTTTGCATACCCTTCCATCTGATAATTAGGAAGAGGAATAGGGTCCCCTTGAGGAATAAACAACTGATGATTAATCAGATTACGGTGTAACACGTATTAACTATCCTAGTTCAGATGAGGAATATGAGTAGGTCATCCCATTGGATGATGAAGAATATTTCTATCTGCTATGTTCCCAGTGCAACATCCCATCTAGCGATAGAGTTTTCCACTCAAATAGCAAGCTCATCGCCATCCACATAGACCATCGTCGATCATTCCACCTCCACCGCAACCACCATTGCAAGTCTTACAAAACCCTTTGTCACTAGATCCAATCTCCCATCCAATGGAGATCATTCATCCATTAATATGATTTCCATAGATCTTACTATGCCATTACATGATCCAAATAATCCATCAAAGCCATTTCACATTGACCTTGAGGTAATTAACTTTGATCAAGGATATTCTAGCCCATCTCTATTAGAGTATTGGCCTTGCGATGAAATGTTACAACCATTTCATTTTTTTCCAAGATTTACTCAAAATGTCTTTCATGCTGAGGTTGAGCATGAGTTTCTAATTGAGGACATAAACCTAGATGATGACATTCATTTGATCCCTACTCCACACCAGTTGGAAGAGGGATCTCATATGTCAATTTGGGTAACAACTAAAAGGGATATCATCACATATCATGAGAATCCCTAATTCATCAAGTTAGGGGAAGGCTTATCCCCTACTAAGCAAGCTGATTATACAAAACGTTTAAATGAGAAGAAGAAATCTTTTGCATGGTCTTATAAAGATATGCCAAGACTAGATCCAAATTTAGTCACGCATAATATTATGATTGACCCAAATTCAAAAGTTATGCAAGATGCATCCAATAGTAGCCTTAATGGTGAAATATGAATTGCAAAAACTTTTAGATTCCAACTTCAGTATATCAGTTTATTATCCACCATGGGTTTCCAATATGGTACCTATCAAAAAACCCGATGGTAGAATTCACATTTGCATCGATTTTTAAGATCTAAATAAAGTGATTCCTAAGGATGAATTCCCTTTGCCAAACATTGATGCACTAGTGGATGCCACAATAGGTCATGAGATGTTATATTTAATGGATGGTTTCTCTGGATATAATCAAATTCATATTAATCTAGAAGAACAACTTAAAATAGCATTCACAACACCATGGGGGACATTTTGTTATAAGTTCATGCCTTTGGGTCTCAAAAATACTGGTGCTACCTACCAATGAGCTATGACTTATATCTTCCATGAATAAATGCATAAAATTTTGGAATATTACATATGTGACTTATTGGATAAGTCTTTACTCTTCCATGAGCACATTAATGTATTGCACAAATTTCTAGATCACCTCATCAAACACAATGTTAGACTAAATTCCAAGAAGTGCATCTTTGGCATCACATCTGGAAAACTCTTGGGATTCATAGTCTCTAATAAGGCATGGAGGTTGATCCAAATAAAGTCAAGTAAATCCTATAAATGCCTCCCAACACTACTATCAAGAAGCTACGTAGTCTACAAGGAAAGGTCGCATCCATCAAGCGCTTCATAACACAATTGTCAGATAAGTATCGACCTATGAACAAATTTTTACACAAGGGGTTGCATTTAAGTGGGATGATGAGTGTAAAGATGCTTTTGATGAGATTAAACAATATCTAGCTTCACCACTAGTATTAGCTCCTCCCCAACTAGGAGTGTTGTTCTATTTATACATCTTAGCTACTGAGCTTGCGTTGGGCACTATGTTGGACCAAAAGAACAAAATGCACAAATAATATGCTACATATTATATTAGTTGTACCCTAGTCAATAATGAAATAAATTGTGTATACGTTGAGAATCTATGATTAGTAGTAGTCTTTGCCACTAAAAAGATACACCATTATATGCTCAATCATACCACATATGTAGTATCCAAAGATAATCCATTGCGATATATGATGAGTCGTACTTACCATAACAATCACATGGCAAAATGGATTATGTTGTTGATGGAATTTGACCTTGAATTCATAAAAAAAAATCAATTAAAGATCAGGTCATAGTCGATCAACTTGCAGAGGCTCACCTTCAAGATAACCAGCCTCTTAGTATAGATATTCTCGATGATGGAATCTTTCAAGTATTAGAATCACTTGATCTTGAATATCCTGAAGCACAGGCTGATATGACTCTATTTTTTGATGGCTCTAATTGCAAGCAAGGGGGTGATATGAGAATTTTTTTTTCACACCGTAATAGGATCCGATACCCCTATTATTAAAAAATCAATTTCTCGTGCACCAACAATAATGTTGAGTATGAATCTCTTATCATAGGCCTTCAAATGACAATCGCCATGAAAATAACTAAGCTCAAAATTTTTGGTGATTCCTTGCTCATAGTGAATCAATTCAAGGGAATATTCCAATGTAGATGCCCAATATTGCAAGCCTACAAAGCCCTTATGGATAAAATTATGTTAAAATTCAAATGGTATGATATTGAAGCACTCCCTCATTCATCTAACCGTTTTGTAGATACGATGGCCTCTTTAGGGTCTTTAATCTTGTAGAACCCATCTGATGATATCACAACCATTCAAGTCAAAATGCTAGTGCAATATGTAACTAAGCATGAGGAGCTTCACTCCATGCCAAAAGTCCACATGATTCAAATTGAACCTTCTCACAAAAAATTCTCTCAAATTCACAATTGCTTAAATAATACCGCTTGGAGGACAGTATTCCCTAAAAATCCTTTTAATAGCAGCACAATGCTATATTTACAAGTTCTCTTATAATTCATATTGTGAGAGATGAACTTCAAAAGGATCAAGAAATTCATGTAATTGAGGCTTCTTCAAAGCAATATTTGTCTATCCAGCTAAAATATTACCTAAATATTGGTAATATCCCTTCTAGATTGTCACATACTACCAATCTCACATTCAAGTAAAAAGTAGCTAAATATGTCTTACTTGGAGAAATATTGTATCATCAAAGCTACAAGGATATCCTCCTTTGTTGCTTAGAACCACAAGATTCAGTTTGGGTAATTGCTCAAGCGCATGACGATACATGTTGTTGTAATCACAGTGGCACTGAGAGGGGGGGTGAATCAGTGTGACCTTTTTGAATTTCAAATATGTAGTTCTAAAACTAGCAGCAGTTTAAAACTTATAACAGATACATCAACTATAGTAAGAAAGCATCACACATAACACAACAATTTAACGAGGTTCACCAATGTGGCTACTCCTCAAAATGACTGCTTGGACTACCATCCAAATCCAGCCAATGCAAAGTTGCAACTTTACAATATCTTTTACCAGCACCAACTGGAAGGAGCACCAACCCCTTAGCTTTATTTGTTACAAACAGAATGGAGCACCAACTCCCAATTTACCAGCACCTACTGGAAAGAGGCACCAACCCCTTATGCCAAGCTGCAACTTGGAGGTCAATAATGATTAAGAAAATTACAGAATAAAATTCTCACATTATTTCTTACAGTCTGTTGTTTCTCTGTCGTCTGCTACTTCGGCGCAACATGCTTCACACTGTCTGACTCTTCTTTGAACTTCTTCGCACTTTCAGTAGCAATCGGATGATCGTTCACTTCTGATGTCTGCACGCTATCACTTCGCACTCATAACTCCACCTCTGCACATCGTGCTCTTAATTCACACCATCACGATCTGCACACTTCGCTTCAACTCTAACTGCGACTTTGCACTCTGCTCAATAAGAACATTACTTGCGCAAACACTCTGCTCGCATTCGCGCTATCTTCACACGTCTATATTTCTTTTTTTTCAAACTTGAAGAAGCCCTCCTTTTATAGAAGAATTTTTGGGAACAAACCCTAAAGAACGTCGGCTGAGAAACCCTAGAATTTTTTGGCTACCAAACCCTAAAATCCATCGGCTGTAACCCTAAGAAAGTCGGTTGCAAAAACCCTAGAAAATGTCGGCTACAAAACCATAAAATTTGTCGGCCCAGATTTAACTCTGTCGGCCTCAAAATGCCTCTACCACCTTTGCCACCTTCCTATAGCTTATTTCCGTGAAATAATAACATGTCATGATATCGTGACCTTTTGTAGCCGTACGCCTTCTTGTCCTTGCTGTCACGAAATCATGACCATTTTGGCATTTGATAGCTTTTCCACCATTCTTGTCATGAAATCGTGACACTTCAAACTTTTGCTGACGTCATCCTCATTCTTGTCGCGAAATCGTGACGCTTTCGGCTTGCAGCGACTTTTCTTGCACCCTGTCACAAAATCGTGACACTTTTAGCTTTCGCTGACGTCATCCTCAGCTTTGTCATGAAATCATGATGCTTTCGACTTCCAGAGGCTTTTCTTGCATCTTATCGTGAAATCGTGACACTTTCAATTTTCGCTAACGTCATCCTCAGCTTTGTCGTGAAATCATGACGCTTTCGGCTTTCAGAGGCTTTTCTTGCATCCTATCACGAAATCGTGACACTTTCAGTTTTGTCGACGTCATCCTCATCTTTGTCACGAAATCACGACGCTTTCGGCTTCCAGAGGCTTTTCTTGCATCCTGTCACGAAATCGTGACACTTTCAATTTTGCTGACGTCATCCTCATCTTTGTCGCGAAATCGCGACGCTTTCGGTCTTCTTGTACGCACTTCCCTTTCTGTCATCCTCATCTTTGTCGCGAAATCGCTACAACTTTGTGCCTTGTGCTTCCAACTTTGCTTCTACCCGTGAGATTTTGATTTGTAGCGAAATCGCTACACTTTTGAGTTTTGCACTTTTAACTTGTAGCGAAATCGCTACACCTTTGTGTTGTGCACTTTTGACTTGTAGCGAAATCACTACACCTTCGTGTTATGCTTTTTCAACTCATAGCGAAATCGCTACACCTTTGTGTTGTGCACTTTTGACTCGTAGCGAAATCGCTACATCTTTTTCACTTAACACTTTCTCCCTGCTTCGGCCAGCGAAAATTCAACATGTAGCGAAATCGCTACAGTTTCTTGACTTAGCTTCTTGGCCTCCAACATGTCGCGAAATCGTGACAGTTTGCCTTGTGCCTTCTCTCTCCTCATTTTTGTCACGAAATCATGACACTTTTCGACTATGCCTTCTCTCTCCTCATTTTTGTCATGAGATCGTGACATTTCCAGCTGCGCCTTCTCTCACCTCATTTTTGTCGCGAAATCGTGACATTTCCAGCTGTGCCTTCTCTCTCCTTATTTTTGTCGTGAAATCATGACATTTATGGCTGTGCTTTCTCTCTCCTCCGACTTGTCACGAAATCGCGACAGAAAACATGTCGCGATATCGCGACAATTTTCTTACTTGTCTTTTTCTTTGAATTTTTGAAACTGGGCCACTTCTTTCTTCCCGAAACTTGCACTTTACATGATCCGACTAACTTTTGAGCTTCTATCCTCTCGCATCCGAATGACTTCTGAACTGTCTGTCCATTGCATCATTAGATCTAACTGACTGTGTTGACAACAATGACAAACTTCTTGCAACACCTTGCTCAACAATCTCCCCCTTTGGAATTGTTGGCAACACTCGTGTACATTCCTGTAACTCTTCTCCCCCTTTGTCAATAATACCAAAGGGCTGCTGCAGACTCCCCTTGAGTCCATCCTCACACTTCTCAGGCACAATTTGTTGCATCTGGCACAAATTATGATCATGAGCAAAAGAATAGTCAAATACTCAAATGCTCCCCCTGAGAAAGTGATCCCTATAGCTAGTCACTTCTTAGGAAGTGTGACTACTCCTAATTTGCTTCGAAGGTACTCAAATACTTCCTTGGGCAAGGGTTTTGTAAAAATATCTGCTACTTGTTCTGTAGTTGGGACAAATTCCAATTTAACTTCTCCTTCGGCAACTTTTTCCTTCAAGAAATGATACCTTATAGCAATGTGTTTTGTCCGTGAGTGCATTACTGGATTCTTAGAGATGTTAATTGCATTGGTGTTATCACACTTAACTGATATTGGTTCACTAAAATTAATACCTAGATCTTTCAAAGTTTGTTTCATCCACAAGACTTGTGTACAACATGTTGCTGCTGCAATATATTCTGCCTCAGCTGTAGATAAAGAAACTGACTCTTGCTTCTTACTGTGCCATGCAACCAATATGTCCCCCAAATAGAATGCACCTCCACTGGTACTCTTTCTATCATCAACACATCCAGCCCAATCTGCATCCGAATATGATATAAGAGTGAAGTCTTTGCCTTTTGGATACCACAACCCATACTCAATGGTGCCCTTGAGATACCAAAAAATCCTTTTAACTGTTGTCACATGAGTCTCTTTGGGATCGGCCTGAAATCTAGCTACCATGCAAACTGCCTGTAGAATATCAGGTCTGGTAGTTGTTAAATATAGTAAACTTCCAATCATAGATCTGTACATGGTTTGGTCTACAGGTGGAGATTTGTCTTCTTTACTCAACTTGTAGCCTGTTGTCATGGGAGTACTAATCGGCTTACAGTCCTCCATAGTGAACCTCTTTAACATTTCTTTCACATACTTGATTTGGGAAATGAATATGCCTTTCTCATTTTGATTAACTTGTAGCCCAAGAAAGTAAGACAATTCACCAATCATGGACATTTCAAATTCATTCTGCATCTTATTTGCTAAGTCTTTACAAGATTCATCTTTGTTGCTGCCAAATATGATATCATCTACATAGACAACAAGAACAATGAGATGTCCACCTTCTATTTTCACATACAGATTCATCGTCCACTAAACCTTTCTTGAATCCCTGTTGAGAGAGATAGTTATCTAGCCTTGCATACCATGCCCGTGGTGCTTGTTTTAATCCATACAATGCTTTCTTTAATTTGCAGACAAGGTTAGGATCCTCACTAATTTGAAAGCCATCCGGTTGTTCAATATAGACCTCTTCTTCGAGTTTCCCATTTAAAAAGGCATATTTTACATCCATCTGATAAACCCTAAAATTCTTGTGGACTGCTAAGGCCAGAAACATTCTAATTGCTTCTAATCTTGCCACTGGTGCAAAAGTCTCTTCAAAATCAATGCCTTCGACCTGTGCATACCCTTTACAAACTAGTCTTGCTTTGTTCCTAATGACCTGTCCGTATTCATTTAATTTGTTTCGAAATATCCATTTGGTGCCGATTACATTCTTATTTGCAAGTCTAGGTACTAATTCCCAAGTTCTGTTCTTTTCAATCTGATCTAACTCTTCATTTATTGCCTTCATCCAACTATCATCTTTGCTTGCTTCATCTATGTTTTTGGGCTCAATGCTGGATAAAAGAGAGTAATTACTTATTACTTTCCTTCTTGTCTGAATGCCAGCTGTGGGATCTCCAATTATTTGGTCTCTAGGATGATTTTTCTGCCAGCTGCCTGTTTTGAATTTTTTGTTTTCTTGCTCCTCTGAGTCATCGAATAAGTTATCTGCATCATCCGTAGACTTATTTTCTGTTTCATTCACCTCATCTCCTTCAAGGACTTCTTCATAGATTGGGTAGTTTTCCTCAAAGCCATCTAATCGTTTCCCACCTTCATCGAATTTAACATCTGCACTGTCCACTATTTTCTTGAGTCTCTTGTTGTAGCATTTGTAGGCTTTGCTTTTTGATGAATACCCAACAAAAACACCTTCATCTGCTCTATCTTCAAACTTCCCAAGGTTGTCATCAGTTTTTCTGATGTAGCACTTATAGCCAAATACTTTGAGATGTTTTGTTGTTGCTTTTCTACCAAACCACAACTCATAAGGTGTTTTGCATTCATGAGTTCTTAACATATATCTGTTTTGAATGTATACTACAGTGTGAACTGCTTCTTTCCAGAATCTATCTACTATTTTGTTTTCTGCCAGCATGGTGCGTGCCATTTCCTGTATAGTTCTGTTCTTTCTCTCTACTACACCATTCTGTTGGGGAGTTCTAGCTGCTGAATATTGTCTCCTGATACCATGTTTTTCATAGTATTCTGTAAATTCATTCGAAATGAATTCTCCTCCTCTGTCTGATCGCAAGCATTTGATCCTTTTTCCTGTTTCATTTTCAACTAGCTGTTTGAAAGTTCTGAACATTTCGAAAGCTTCTGTTTTATCTTTTAGGAAGAATATCCATGTCATTCTGGAATAATCATCGATACACAGCATAAAGTATTTGTCGTTGTTTATGGTTTGAGTTCTCATGGGTCCACATAAGTCTGTATGAATAAGTTCCAAGGGCCTGCTAGTGTGGTATTCTTTTGTTTTAAATGAGACTCTGGTTTGCTTTCCCTTCTGACATGAAGCACAAACATTGTTTGAAGGTTTTTTAATGGTTGGAATATCTCTCACTACTTGTTTTGAGCTGATTTTCACCAAATTATCAAAACTTATGTGTCCAAGCCTTTTGTGCCACAGCCAGTTCTCTTCTTCTTGTCCAATGAAACACGTACCTTCTGATGTTTCTGAGAGTGTGTACAAATTTCCAGACGTCCTTGAACCGATTGCTATTAATTTCCCACTGTTTATTTTTTTGACTTCACAACCCTATTTTTTGAAGACTACTTCATGTCCTTTATCACAGATTTGACTGACACTTAATAGGTTGTGTTTCAAACCATCAACAAATAAAACTTCTTCTGACTTGATTTTCCCTTCACTAATTTTGACAGATCCTTTACCTATTATTTTGGCTCCATCATTATTACCAAACTTCACAGAACCACCCTCATATTTATGTAGTTTTTCAAATTTCTGTTTATCACCTGTCATATGACTTGAGCAACCACTGTCAAGGATCCACGGTACACATTTATTCTAAGCTCTGAAAGTTGTCTACACTATTAAAGATTCCTTTTCTTCCCTGAGCTGTTCTTTCTGTTTCCATTATGTTTTAACTGTGGTATTGGGTTCTAGCTTGGATTTCCCTTTTTTAGAATCTTGCTCATATCCTTCAGAAGAAATTCTATTTTGTTTTGCCCTATAAGGTTGAATTCTTCTTTTCTGAGATTGATTTGAAATAGAAGTACTATGACAGTTTCTAGCAATATGCCCAAAGTTGTGACAATTAAAGCACTCTACTACATAACTCATTAGAGGAGCAAAAGCATTTCTACTAGTGAAACTTCTTGGACCTATATTATACTTGCAGTCAACAATTTTATGCCCATAACCATTACATTTGAAACAGAAACCATAGAAATAATGATTGAACCTAAAATATGGTCTTTGCCAAGTTGTTGCAGGAGCCTTAGATCTTCTTTTCTTTTGATGTGTGACCTTGGTAAAGCCATCATTGTCAGTTCCTATTTCAAGATCGGCAGATCTTGCTTTCTTTTGCCTGATTTGTTTTTCTTTCAACAGCCTGTTTCTTGTCTTTACCTTTTCCATAATCAACATTGCTTGCCTTTTGCTTGTTTGATGATTCTCCTTCAGTAAAGCCCAGACCGAATTTGATACCTGCGGGTCTTTGATCGCTTAGGATTTTGTCCATATTTATAGAACTTTCTTCACGCTTGAAATGGCAGCTAATTTTTTGATCCAGCTCTTGTATCTGAATTCGAAGACCAACATTTTCTTCTTCCAATTTGCAACAATAATCTATCTTCATGGTTACCTGTACTTCAAGATCTTCGAACATTTTCTTGTACTCTTCTGTCTGCATTTTTAGACTGGTTATAATGTCATTTGCATCCTCAAGCTTTCTTGATAGTTTTTTATTCTTTCTTTTCTCAGATTTCCATTCCATAAGAGCAGAGACCAGCTCACCTTCTAAATCAACTTCAGCCTCATCTTTTTCAATAGGCACTGTAGAGTTCATTCCTTCTCTCTTTTCTGTGTTTTCTGCATCTTCTAATTTTTCTACTTCAAATGCCATAAAGAGAGCCTCACCTGTTCCTTCTTCGGAGTCTTCACTAGAGTTGTCCTCTGAAGAATCTGCATTTCGGGAGATAAAACTTTTCTTTTTGAAATTGCCTTTCCTGAAGTTTGATTTCTTCTTCCAGTCACCTCTTTCTTGGTGTGAAGCTTCCTCACCCTGGTTCTTTTCATTGAGTGGGCATTTTGTCGCAAAGTGCCCAATACCTCCGCAGTTGAAGCATTTAAATGGTAGCTTTCCTCTGTACTTTCCTTTTCCCTTTCTCAGTTTTCTGACAAAATTTGCTTCCATTTCATCTGATACATCCTCTTCTTCTGACTCTGGTTTTGTGATTTTACCTTTTAGGGCTTTGAAAGTAGCTTCTCTATCTATGGGATTAGACCTTCCTATTCTCATTTCAAAAGTAGTCAAAGAACCATGCATCTCATCCATACTAAAATGATTTAGATCTTTGGCTTCTTCTATGGCAGAGACTTTAGAATCAAATCTAGGAGGGAGCGATCTTAATACCTTTTTCACGATAGCAACATCGGTTAATTCTTCGCCGAGACCTCTGATTGAATTTGTGATCCCATTGACTCTTTGCATGAAAGTCTCTATGTTCTCATCATTGTCCATCTTTAAAGATTCGTATTGAGCTCGATGTGCTTGAAGCTTGGCCTCCTTGATCCTATCATCTCCTTCATGAATGTTCTCTAGTTTATCCCATATATCTTTTGTTGATTCACAATTTATGATCTTGACTAGCTCACTGTCCACTAGTCCACACATGATGGCATTTTTTGCTTTTGAATCATATTCAAATGCCTTTTTACCAGCAGTGTCTGTTGGAGCGGTGGCAAGAGCTTTGTAACCATTAACTACCACACCCCAGATGTCAAAACCCAAAGCACTGAGATATGTCTGCATTCTAATTTTCTAGAATGCATAATTAGTCCCATCAAACAATGGTGCTTTGTTCGAGGAGAACCCTTCACCACTTGCCATTGCGTAACTTCCAAGATCACCTTAGCTATTTAAGCCTATTCAGGAACTTGGCTCTGATACCAATTGTTGTAATCATAGTGGCACTGAGAGGGGGGGTGAATCAGTGTGACCTTTTAAATTTCAAATATGCAGTTCTAAAACTAGCAGCAGTTTAAAACTTATAAAAGATATATCAACTACAGTAAGAAAGCATCACACATAACACAGCAATTTAACGAGGTTCACCAATGTGGCTACTCCTCAAAACGACTACTTGGACTACCATCCAAATCTAGCCAATGCAAAGCTGCAACTTTACAATATCTTTTACCAGCACCAACTGGAAGGAGCACCAACCCCTTAGCTTTATCTGTTACAAACAGAATGGAGCACCAACTCCCAATTTACCAGCACCTACTGGAAAGAGGCACCAACCCCTTATGCCAAGCTGCAACTTGGAGGTCAATAATGATTAAGAAAATTATAGAATAAAATTCTCACGTTATTTCTTACAGTCTGTTGTTTCTCTGTCGTCTGCTACTTCGGTGCAACACGCTTCACACTGTCTGACTCTTCTTTGAACTTCTTTGCACTTTCAGCAGTAATCGGATGATCGTTCACTTCTGCTGTCTGCACGCTATCACTTCGCACTCATAACTCCACCTCTGCACATCGCACTCTTAATTCACACCATCACGATCTGCACACTTCGCTTCAACTCTAACTGCGACTTCGCACTCTGCTCAATAAGAACATTACTTGCGCAATCACTCTGCTTGCCTTCGCACTATCTTCACACGTCTATATTTATTTTTTTTTCAAACTCGAAGAAGCCCTCCTTTTATAGAAGAAATTTCGATAACAAACCCTAAAGAACGTCGGTTGAGAAACCCTAGAATTTGCTGACTGCCAAACCCTAAAATCTGTCGGCTGTAACCCTAAGTCGACTGTAAAAACCCTAGAAAATGTTGACTGCAAAACCCTAAAATTTGTAGGCCCAGATTTAACTTTGTCGGCCTCAAAATGCCTCTACCACCTTTTTCACCTTCCTATAGCTTATTGCTACGAAATAATAACATGTCACGATATCGCAACACCTTTTGTAGTCGTACGCCTACTTGTCCTTACTGTCATGAAATCGTGACCATTTTGGCCTTTGATAGCTTTGCCACCGTTCTTGTCACGAAATCATGACACTTCAAACTTTTTCTGATGTCATCCTCATTCTTGTCACGAAATCGTGACGCTTTCGGCTTCCAGTGGCTTTTCTTGCACCCTGTCACGAAATCGTGACACTTTTAGCTTTCGCTGACATCATCCTTAGCTTTGTCACGAAATCGCAACACTTTTAGCTTCCAAAGGCTTTTCTTACAGCCTGTTGCAAAATCGTGACACTTTCAATTTTGTTGATGTCATCCTCAACTTTGTCGCGAAATCACGACGCTTTCGGCTTCCAGAGGCTTTTCTTGCAGCTTGTCGTGAAATCGTGACACTTTCAATTTTGCTGACGTCATCCTCAGCTTTTTCACGAAATCGCGATGCTTTCGGCTTCAGCAGGCTTTTCTTGCAGCCTGTCACGAAATCGCGACACTTTCAATTTTGCTGACGTCATCCTCATCTTTGTCATGAAATCACGACGCTTTCAGCTTCCAGAGGCTTTTCTTGCAGCCTATCGCGAAATCGCGACACTTTCAATTTTGCTGACGTCATCCTCATCTTTGTCGCGAAATCATGACAACTTTGTGCCTTGTGCTTCCAACTTTGCTTCTACCCGTGAGATTTTGACTTGTAGCAAAATTGCTACACTTTTGAGTTTTGCACTTTTAACTTGTAGCGAAATCGCTACACCTTTGTGTTAAGCTTTTTCAACTCGTAGCGAAATCGCTACACCTTTGTGTTGTGCACTTTTGACTTGTAGCAAAATTGCTACACCTTCGTGTTATGCTTTTTCAACTCGTAGCGAAATCGCTACACCTTTGTGTTGTGCTTTTTCAACTTGTAACGAAATCCCACCTTTTTTCAATTTACACGTAGCAAAATCACCTTTGTTTTGTGCACTTTTGACTCGTAGCGAAATCGCTACAGCTTTTCACTTCACACTTTCTCCCTGCTTCGACCAGCGAAAAATCAACATGTAGCGAAATCGCTATAGTTTCTCGACTTAGCTTCTTGGCCTCCAGCATGTCACGAAATCGTGACAGTTTGCCTTGCGCCTTCTCTCTCCTCGTTTTTGTCGCAAAATCATGACATTTTCTACTACGCCTTCTCTCTCCTCATTTTTGTCATGAAATCGTGACATTTCCGGCTGTGCCTTCTCTCTCCTCATTTTTGTCGCGAAATCGTGACATTTCCAGCTGTGCCTTCTCTCTCCTCATTTTTGTCGTGAAATCGCAACATTTTTGGCTATGCTTTCTCTCTCCTCCGACTTGTCGCGAAATCATGACAGAAAACATGTCGCGATATCGCGACAGTTTTCTAACTTGTCTTTTTCTTCAAAATTTTGAAACTAGGTCACTTTTGTTTTCCTGGAATTGCACTTTACAGAATTTGACTATCTTTTGAATTTTTGTCCTCTGCATCTAAATGGCTCCTAAACTATCTATCCACTGCATCATTGGATCTAACTGCCTGTGTTGACAACAATGACAAACTTCGTGCAACACCTTTCTCAACACATGTGGTGGCCATTTTAGCGGCATGGCCATCACAAGGCACATTCTTTGCATGGGCTATTATTAGCCAAATTTAGAGCAATACTTTTGTTCTTATATTAAGAAGTGCATAAAGTGTCAACACCACACTAATTTGATACATGTACCTTCTTAGGCCTTACAACCGATTCAATTGGTTTGGCCAATTTCACAATTAGGGTTTAAATTAATCAAAAAAAATTCATCCTCTTTGTTAGGCCATTATACATTCATCATTATGACCATCGAATATTTCACAAAATGGATGGTAGTGATTCCCATTACCACTACAATTGGGCCTCGCATTACGGAGTTCATGCTACATAATATCATTTGTCATTTTGGTATTCCATCCAAAATAATTTTAGATAATGGGTCATCTTTTAAGAATAAGGATGTACATGCTTTAACAACTAAATACAACATCAGGCACAAATTTTCTATGCCCTATTATCCATAAGCAAATGGGTAAGCTAAGGAATCAAGAAAAAAATAATTGCAATCTTAAAGAAAACCATTAAGAATCAGTCGGTTACCATTCATGGTGATCCAAGACCCTTTGATATGTGTGCTTTGGCAGAACCTATTGGAGTTCAATTTTGACCTACTCTGACATCCACACATCCTAATTCTCATTATCCATCTAAACGTGCGAAACTCACACCCACAATGTCATCTACTTCTTCTCCATCAGTTGCACCTCCACATATAGCTCAACCTTCTTCTGAACAAACCACATTAGGACCTAAGAAAGATCCTAATCCCACAACCAATGTCTCTTGTTCTACTCCTATAACTTCCATACCTTTAATAGACCCATCTATCGACTCCTCTACATCGTCTACATCCACAAAATTTATATTTTTTGCATCAGAAGACGTAGGGAATGTTCCTTCTACCTCTTATGCTCTCACTGACGAGCTCTTACCCAATCTATCTAAAATCCTTATATCAGAAGAAACGAATGCTTCTATGCAAGATTCCCTTATTTTAAATAATTTGCCACCATCTCCTCATACCTTGGGCCTCCCATAGCCTATGGGAAGTATTTACCAAGTCGAGATTTGTGCCTTTATTTATAAGGGATATGACTAGGGTAGAATACATAGAAACATCAGAACTCATTATGATGGATATGCTCGATGTTATTTTACTAATGAGTATATTAAATCCAAACCTATAATGCTTAAATTGGGATATAAAGGGAAAGGCTTGGGACCTTTCCAGAATGGTATGAAATAACCTTTTGAGGTAGAAGCGTGGCTCACCAGATGTGGTGTGGGCCTATTTTCTAGTAAGGGTCAGCCATTCCCATTTGGGGATGATGACCATCTTATATTTTATCAAGATTATTTAGATGATGATGCTTTACGTGTAATGAATATGACATTCACATGTAATATGCTATCTATAGCTTATCCTGAGATGATCGCTGAATTCGATGATGAGTTGGAGGGAGATATCTTTCATGATGTCTCCGTTGAGGAATTATTACATAATGAATTTTATTTTGATGGCTCTATACCTAGTATAGCCCAGCTTGAGGCCATGACTCCTCAAGACGAATTATCCAAGCTAACCTTGGAAGAATTACAAGAATTGGGTGTTTCACCTGCCCCACCTAATTTTGAGAGAGATCTACACATGGAAGTAGAAAATGTCATAAAAATTAACATTGGAACCGAGGATAACCCCCACATAATCAACATTGGATCAGAATTGAGTCAAGAAAAATAGGATAAATACATTGCATTTCTTAAATAATATGAAGACTTCTTTGCTTGGACATATGAATATATGCTAGGATTAGACCCTTCTGTAGTTATGCATCACCTAGTAGTGAACCCGGATGCGAAACCTGTTAAATAAAAACTTAGAAAAATGCATCCTAAAGTGGCCTTACTAGTCAAAGGGGAGTTAGAAAAGCTCCTGAATGTTATTTTTATACAAGCCATTGATTATGTTGAATGGATCTCGAATGTAGTTCCAGTAACTAAGAAATAAACTACTAAGGTTAGGGTTTGTACAGACTTTAGAGATATTAATGTTGCATGCCCTAAAGATGATTTTCCCCTTCCCAATATGGATCATATCATTGATTTTACTGCTAGGAGTGGAATGATATCCTTAATGTATGGATTTTTTGGTTATAATCAGATCAGGATAGCTCCTAAATATAGGGCTAAAACAACCTTTATTACCCCTTGGGGGACTTTCTGTTGGAAAGTGATGCCATTTGGGTTAAAGAATGCAGGTGCAACCTATCAACGAGCCATGACTTATATATTTCATGATATGATGCATGCTATACTACATGATTATGTAGACGACATTATAGCTCATTCTACTAAATAAGATGACCATTTAGATGACTTGAGAAAAGTATTTGATCGATTAAGGGAATATCTTATCCGATTGAATCCAACCAAATGTATATTCGGAGTTAAGTCAGGTAAATTATTGGGGGTTATAGTTTCTTTACATGGCATCAAAATTGACCCTCTCAAGATTATGGCTATCACTGATATGCTCGCACCTACAAATATATCTAAATTATGGAGTCTACAAGGTAAGCTTCAAGCTATTTTTCGCTTCATTGATAAGCTGGTGGATAAAACTGGACCCTTTCTTAAGCTTCTTAAGCTTCTTAAGGAGGATGTCTCTTTCCATTGGGACAATGAATGTCAGGAAGCATTTGAACTCCTCAAACAATATCTTCTTAACCCACCTGTACTTTCGCCACCTAAACCTGATCGCCCATTTATCTTGTATATTTCTACTTTATATTTTGCTTTAGGAGCTATGTTAGCTCAACTTGATGATGAGAAAAGAGAGTGTGCTAATTATTACATTAGTAGAATATTAATTAGTTATGAAACCCGCTACACAACATTAGAGAAGTTATGTCTAACAGTCATATTTTCTACATAGAAACTATGCCATTATATGCTCAGTCAGAAAACATACGTTATTTCTAAATACGATCCCTTACGGTATCTCATGAGTCGACCTTATTTATCTGGTCGCATAGTAAAGTGGGTTCTTGTACTAAGCGAGTTTGAACTCACGTTTATAGGACAAAAGTCTGTTAAGGGTCAAATCATAGCAGATCAATTAGCTATTGCACCCTTAGAATCCACCCATCCCCTTGTCATTGAGTTTCCTCACGAATGCCTTAAACTAGAGGCAGATTATTCAGAGCAATGGTCCTTATACTTTGACGGATCTCGATGCATGAGTTGGGCTCATGCAAGTATTATTTTGATATCTCCATAGAAACATCTCATACCTCTATCCTTTAAATTAATGTTTGCCTATACTAATAACATTGTTGAATATGAGGCTTTCATACTTGGATTACGAGTAGCCCTCACACTGAAAATTAAAAATCTATTAGTTTTCAATGATTCTCAATTTGTTATAAATAAAATTAATGATGTTTATCAGACTAGAGATGATAAATTGTGCCCATATAAAGCATATGTATTACAATTAATATCTTTATTTGATCATATTACCTTGGAATTTGTTCCTAGAACTAGCAATCGTGCGGCTGATGCCATGGCCGCAACTACATCTCTTTTACCCTTGGAGTTAGATGACGAATATGGTACCATCATTATTCGTCGACTCCAGGAACCCGCTTCAATTAAATCATGCTTGGAATATTTGGACGTGTTTCTAATCAACGAAACTACTCCTAAACTTTGGTATACTGATATCCTCAATTTTCTTCAAAATGAGACCTTCCCTAAAGGTTTTAATACAAACCAGCACCAGTTATTATGTAGACGAGCAAGTTGCTTCATCATAATTGGCAATACCTTATATAGGAGATCTTTTGATGGTATCCTACTGAGATGTTTAAATCTAGAAGAGTCTAGATTATCTTTGAGTGAATCCCATGATGGATATTGTGGGGGAAACTTTAGTGGTAGTGCCATTGCTAAGAAGCTCCTTAGGATAGGATATTTTTGGCCTACCATGGATAATGATGCACATGATTACGTGCGCCATTACGACAAGTGCCAGAAACATGCTGACCTTGTCCATGTGCCTGCACAAGAACTACAAGCTATTTCATATCCTTAGCCCTTTTCAAAATGGGGCTTAGACATCATCAAAAAAATAAATCATGTGTCATCTGATGGACACAAATTCATCATAACCGCCACCGAATATTTTACGAAGTGGGTTGAAGCTATGCCCTTAGCTTCTTGCACTGGAACTCAAGCTTCCAAATTTATTTTTAATCAAATTATTTGTAGGTTCGAAATTCTTGCAAATCTCATCTCAGATAATGGAACTTGGTTCAAAAATAAAGATGTAAAGAAACTATGTCAAAAAAATAAAATTCAGCATCATTGGTCCACTCCCTATTATCCTCAGGGTAATGGCCAAGCAGAAGCATCTAATAAAACATTAATTAAAATCCTCAAAATACTGGTCAATAAATCTGGCCGTGAATGGCACATTCAATTATATCCTGCGTTGTGGGCTTATCGAACTAGCATTTGTACTCCCACGGGTACTTCACCTTTTGTTTTGGTTTATGGCGTTGAAGTTGTTTTTCCATTTGAATTAGAAGTTCCTTCTTTGGCTTTGCTACTTCAAGATACTGAAGTAGGAGATGAATATCATGTTGGCAGATTTAGTCAGCTGGAACTCCTAGATGATAAGTGCATTAATGCTTTGGAGCATCTTCGTGCCTACCAGAACAAGCTCAAACGAGCATATCTCAAGAAAGTTCATAATCGATCCTTTCATATCGGCGACCTCGTCTTAAAATAAAATAAAATAAATACTAATGCAACTAAAGACCTTAAAGGTAAATTTGAGCCTAACTAGCTTGGTCCATATATTATCACTGCTAAATTTGGATCGAGAGCATACAAATTAGCTACCTTAGATGGTAAATATCTTAAAGAACCTATGAACATTATGCATCTTAAGCACTATTATACATAAATCTGGTAATTTTGTCACTGTATATATTATACATATTGTCTTATTTTAGTAATTCATATAAAAATTTCAAAAACAGTAATATTATGTATTATCTTAATTCATAAATTAAAATCAAAATATAAAAAAATCAAAATCATCAAAATCCTCAAAAACATCTTCTATTTTTGCACTTGTCCATTCTTGAAGTATTGCAGTTATATTTTCAGTTATTTTGGATAAATTAGCATTTATTTGGAATCCCTCACTTTCACACTCACAAGAATAAATATCTTGATCTTATTTGGTATGATTATTAATCTCTCTTATATCGAAGTCCACAATTGAATTAAATAAAGTTTTGAGCATAGAGAACTGATCTTGTTATTTACTTGAACCAAGTACACCTTTGCACATTAAAATTATTTCATTGCAAATTCAAAGTGATGCTACACAGTATAAGTGGTCTCTTGAGCGAAAAGTCTCCCCTGCTATCCTATCATGCACATGGTCTAGAATATTTGAGAATTGACAAAAGGACAAGCTCACCCCTACCCAGAATAAAAATCCCTTGCTCTATAGCCAATCCGAGCAAGTATCCCTAGTATAGAAAGAAGAAAAAAAAAAGTCAAGAAAAATCATGAGAAAAAGAAGCATTGTTTCAGTATCATTTTGTACCACCTCAGCAATATTTCAGCATTATCTCAGTGTCAAGCAAAAATACAAAAAAAAAAAGCAATAAATCCCTTCCCCTACCCTTTGAAAGAAAAGAAGGGTGAATGAGCTTGAATCCCTGGAATTCTCAATTATTTGAAAACTATGAGGTAAGCCCCATAACAGGTGGTTTGTGCCCAACCTTCTTGGCCTTGGGTAACTCCTAGCATGGTGATATGTCTGTCACATTAGCAAACTTCTTTTGTACAGACCTATGTCCGCTCATGGATCAACTATCTCTTGATGACCCGACTTACATAGTAGTCTGGTACGGTTACATGCATATAAATCATGGTCAACAAAAACTCATTTGGTTAATTCAAATTACTTGTATCAAATTATCTTTCTCAAAATTGGTAAATGAACAATAAAATTGCACACACATTTGTGTTTGAGAGATTTTGTATCATTATGATAGATCAAGATCAGCAATGAACTTACATATGCACATGGGGTTCCTTATAAATCTAAATTTTGTCTTTGAGATAATTTAAAATATTTATGCAAATCTTCTGGAATAATTTGATTTTCTTACTTGATAATATTGGCTTAGCATAAAATCAATTAAATACATTTTTTCAAAAATCTAAAATTTCTTTCAAAGCATGTTCAAAAATCTAGCAATAAATTCACATTTATATATTTTTAACTTTCACAATGATGGTATAGTTCCTAAACCTAAATTGGAATTTATGCCTAGTGCAAGTCCTCATTTTTATATTTTTAATCTCAAAATCAAAAATAAACTATGCAATAAAACTATTACATCAATTTCTTCTTTGGATTTTGCGATGATGGTATAAGTCTATACCTAAAATTCTATGCCTAGCGCAAGCCATCATTCTAATTTTATCTCCCATTTATTTAATCCATAAAAGCATATGGCTTAAATCATTATGTTACACAATTGTGCTTTAAAAAGAACGAAAAATTTTCTATTTCATTTCATTATGTCAACATTCAGTTTTGCGATGATGGTATAATTCCTAGGCAATTGTTCAAATTTCTATCACACTTAGAAATTTTATGCCTAGCAAAAATCATATTTTTAATATTTCATGCATAATATTTTCATGGAAATCTGAAAACAAATCATCACCATCATCATTTTTCATCATCACAACACAAAGTCTTAAGAAAGTACCTTAAGCACCCTTTTACTTTTAGCAATATTTCTCTCATACGAGGATTAGCTTGATGACCTAGCAAGCGGTGACTCCATGAAATGGTCATGTAATAGCGACAATGTCCTTTGAAATTATTTTTAGAAGTCACTTTATTTTTCATCGAATCATATCACAACAACCAATTTGTTTACATCAGATTATTTCATTTAATTTTATAGCATGACATAAAATTATTATATTTTCAACGACATAATTACATGAATAGTTAAACAATAAATATTAAAGCATCATAAAACATATGCACAAGTCATATCATAAAAATAATGTATATATATATATATATATATATCAAGAAGTCTATACATCATATCAAAACGGATTGGTATGCCACAATCTATACCCTGTCATACTCAATCCTCTAAAAAATATATGGTTTATGTACAATGAGCATCTAGTCTCGAGAAGCCCTTGAGCTCTCAGCCTCATATCCTCTCTCACCTTGAGGTGGAGGAGGTGGTCCCATCAGAGTCCGTGATGTATTGTGGGTCCTCAACGTCGATCATGATGATGTCCTCGATGACCCCATCCTAATCGACTCCACAATGCTGGCTGGCAGTGGTATCCTTTGCTCCTCTAGAACCACATGATAGTACAACCTCTGGTAGAATGTGGTCTATGAAATAGCCCATGCCAGCTCCAAAATGCTTGCCCCTCCACTCCTAGCCCTGAGCTATGTCACCTCTGCCCGAAGAGCTGCCATCTTGCGCTCTCCCCCACATCGACACCCTTGCCCTTATTGGGCGATGGTGGCCTATCCCTCTCCTAAGAAGGGAGTCTCTCCATCCTATTTAGTTGCTACTATCTCTCTGAAGCCTGTGGTACTTTATGGTGTCTCTCCTGAGGAGGTCATCACTTATCCCTCCCTCTGTGACCCCTCACTGCACCAATGGTAGCCTGACACCGCCTCTCCATCTGTTGCACTACAGTGTGCATTAGACCTTATGCCCTTGTCCTTCGAGGAGGGCGGATGCCTACATACCAAGCATCCTACCTGTATGCTACCCCTACATTGTCCCCATCCATTGGCTAAATGGGGGCATCATCAATATCTTGACTCCAGAACCATTGCATTTCTGGAGCCCTGCTCAATGTGGTATTATCTCGTACAGTTCGGGAGTACTCAAAATCCATAAGAGAAATTATCCCCTACTATAGACCAAACTGCCTCAAAACTCAGTCATAGCGATGGAGCTCTACCTATCCCTACTCTGTCCTCAACCAGATGACTCACCTGATGCGAGACAACTCCTGTTCATCCTCTACCCATCCTAGATGCTCTCTCCATGGTCTCCAGGTGATCTGATCTAGGGTGAGGTCATCTAGAAACCTTTGGGACATCAACAGATCTATCCACCACTATGACCCTCTCTCGAGCCACCAATAGAAAACCTAGGGTCTTTCTCAGTCAACTCTTATTAGTGAAAGACCTACCGGCCTTTGCACTGCAATGTGCTCCCAGAACCAAACCTGTAGAAGTGATGTCAGCACCAAACATCGACCTCCCTTGTATACGACCCCGTAAAGGATCCTATACAAGTGGCATAATACAAAGCTACCCCAAGCAAACCTATATTTGTGGTCTCTCATGTTAAAGACCACATTTGAGAGGAGCCACGGTAACCTGCATCCAATCTGGTGGCATAGAAGAATGCCACCCACCACCCCTGCCAAAACTTAGGTCAATCGAGATTCCCTAGGCATCTTCCTCAAAGCCTCGATGTTCACTCAACCCTTCTCCAGGGTGAAGCTTGGGTCACTGCATAATCTCATCATGGCGTGGCCCTAATTGGCTGAAGGAGTCATGAATCACCCATGTATGGGGATCCTCAAGATCCTCCATACATCCTCTAGAGTTGGAGTCATCTCCCCTGTCGGTAGCCAAAAGTAGGATGACTCTGGATACCATCTCTTTGCTAGGGTTGTCAATAGCCCCATGTCTGTAGAAATTTGTGGCATCTCTGCCACATGCTGCAGCCTGACCTTTGCTAGTATGTTTTGCTCGGCCTGATCGAGCATGGCTAAGTCATCCCTGAGACCCTCGTATTTCCACTCTCGAATCTTTAGCAATCCCCTCTACAAAATAAACATTAAAACAACAAAAATCATTAATACATAATCATTAAAATCAATTTCATCTCATAAAAAAATGATAGCACCCATTGTTGGACGATATCATACCAAATTTAGTTAAATCATCCTTAATAGGATGAAATCATCTCTAATTCTTCAATTTGGGGATTGCCCCTCATTGGATGGGATTTCCCCTATTTCTACGATTTCGTCCTTAGACAAAATCGACGATATAGAGACGATTTCGTCCCGACGTTGTCAACAGCCTAAAAACAGTCACGATGCCCAAAAAATATTAAAATTCAAGTAAAAAATTAAACAAATCAAGATAAAAACATAGTACACTAGGTTTAGATCCTTACCCGCAACCCACATCGGACCTCTGTCGATCTGTGTGTCATTTCCACCATTTCGCCTGTAGAGCTCTGAAACAGCAAAAGTGAACAATAAAAATGAATTAGGGTTTTACCCTATTTTTCTTATTTTTATTTAAAAAGAACATTTTTTTAATTTTTGCTTTTCCGTGCTTTTACCTCAAACGTTTGATTTGGATAAACTCGGAGGGGGCACCATAGAAAACATTTGTATGATTCGACCTAAAATCATCATCTAAAAAAAGAAATAATTTTTTTTTCCTCGTAAAGCATGAAGAACTCGTATTTAATGCATTTTATTTAGAAAATACGCTAAAGAGAGGGTAAGATGTAGCACCCTAAAATTGGTGCAGTTAAACCATCAGTAAAAGATAAAAAAAATTGAATTTTAACCTCGAAACCGCCCGTTAACCGTTCACCTCATTTTTTGCATCATTTTTAGAATTTTTTTTTGACCTTTGGATGATATCATTGTCGATCTAATGATATTGTCCCAAATCATATGAATTCGTCTGGAATAGAACGTCCAAACGATTTCATCCCAAAAACAAATTTTCATAATTAGCTTCTATTTCAACAACCTCTCCAACTCGGGCAGAAGCGTGTCTGCACGGTTGGAGATTCCTATGTTCGAGAATCCTAGATTGGGATGATCCCCAACCTCCTAACATCCCCCTAATCTTATATAAACTTGGGATTTTCCTAGTTTATCCCCCTGGATGATCATTTCCCTGCAACTTTAGTTTTTGTTGTGTTAGAACATCCTATCCCCCATCATTTGCACTTGTGTTTTCAAGTTTTATTGCAGAATCTCATCGTGTTTCAGCCGGAGGAAGCTCGGATCGTCGCAGGCGATTCAACCATAATTTTGGATGATCCTATCGAGATCGGAGATGATCTCATACTATTGCAGATGATTTTAACTACAATTCATATTGGGGGAAATCAAAGCCCTAAGTTTACATTCTCTATCTTTTTTTCTTATTTAATTATGCATTAGATTAATTCACTTATGTTCTGTATCTTGCAGCTCACCTTATTTAGCATATTTGCATGATAAAATTTAAAATAAATTATTAAGACATTTCATCCCATTTGATTTGATATCTGGATTTATCATTTAAGCATTTATATTCTTATTTCTATCATTTTGTATCATTATTGCAATTATATTTTTGGTTTTTGGTGTTTGTTTTCATGATTGCAGGTTTTTGATGAATTCGTCTGACGAATTCATCAAGTTGCTGACGATCTTGGCTGATATCAGATGATATCTTATAATCTGGATGATTCTATACAATTACAGATGATCCTGTCATATCCAGCATGATCTAGAATCCTACAAGCTTCAAAATCTTCATCAGACATCAGAAATCAGGTGCACTCTTCTCCATTTTAGATATTTTCTGTATTTAGGATTCATTTATGTTTGTTGTCTTCATATAAACCATAAATTTCATATAGAATATCTTAGATTCATTTTTGCCAACCTAGAAATCTGAATGATTGAACATAAAATGAACACATCAAACCCATTCTCAACCTAGGCATGGAAACTGCCACTCAAAGTTTCCTGGTGAACCCCACCATCCGTCAAAAATTCACCTTTATACCCCTCCCCCGAGAGGCACAACCTTCAAAGGGCCTCTCCTTCCGAGGTATTGTTCCATCCTTTTCACATCCCCCTTTCGGGCACGGATCCTTTAGCCTGAAGGTAAGGGTGCAAAAAATTTGGGTGATACAATTACCATAAGGCTACTTGAACCAAATTATTCATAGTCGAATTGAAATGTCTTCACATCAATCTCCAAGAAGGCCATTGTAGCCGAAATGCTCCATGGGAATGAGGTATTCATTTCTTTTATTCTATGAAATATCATCAAAAATAAAAAATTAAAAAACAATTGAAACATCCAAAAACACCACAAAAATAATAGAAAAGAGATAAAATGGTCTAAAAACCACCAAAACATGTCAAAATTGATTAAAATTCACAAAGGATCAAGATTTAACACAAATTGTTCATGGATGAATGGAAAAGTTTCTACTTCAATCCTCAAGAAGGCCATTGTGGTCAGACCGCTCCATGAAAACGAGGTATCCAATTCTATTCTGTCATGAAATATCAACAAAACTATCAAAATCCCCACAAAATTGATAAATCTTACAATGGATAAAACTGAAGGTAATCCTAATCTAGTCATATTGGTCAAGCGACTCATCACTTTCATCATTGGTCATGCCCTCATCGATTTTTCACTTGATGGGTAGTCATAATAATGAATTCATAATCAAAATCAACACTTAAATACTCAAAAGTGCAACCTGCATACGTTCAAAAGAATCATTGCCAAAGATAAATTTAAAGCCTACGATGGGGCAAATAATTCAGCACCAATTCAAAAAAAAAAACTCTTGGTATCCTTGGAAGCCTCAGGACACGTATCCCAAAATATGTGTACAATCCAAATAAGGAACCAAGACCAAGTATACCCTAAGCCCCTAAGACTGTCATTGCAGTGTGGCTGAAAGGTATACCAAAATCAATATTTCAAGTATATAAAAAGTAAATATTCCAAGAATTTATGTTATTTATACAATGGAGTCATATAAAGTTTGTTAGGCTACTAAATAACCTTAATCATTTGATAGTTTAGCCATCTATTTTTACTTCGTGCTCTGTTTTTGTAGACACTAAAATCTGGTCAATATGATTATGCTACCAAAAGAAATGACTAAAATGACACACCAAGGCCCCTAGGGCAGATATTAGGAGGTATACAGTGGTTATAACCACTTTATGCAAGGTTTTTAAAGGTTTTAGGCCACTTTTGGGACATTTTGGATACCTTGTTTCTATTCATCCCACCCTGGAACGAATACAAAACCTATTCGTCCTAGGGTGGGGCGAATAGTAGGTTTGATAAAAAAAAGTCAAATCTAGACAAATGGTGCCTGGTAATGGTTACATTTTCTTTCTACCAAAACCTATAAGTCATAGCAAGCAACATATTAATGCCTTGCTCCATAAGGGAGGCCAAATTGAGAGATTCTCTTCCCCCTCCAATGCATACCGCCCTGGTGGCCAAGTGGTGCCTCTTTCCTCACATGCATTTTGATCCATGAGACTCCTTAGGCTATAAAGTGGATGCATTTTCCATACAAAAAATAGGAGAGGAGTTTAAGGATAAGCAACAGAGTGCTACCGAGATTTCCCCTCACCTAATTGTGCTCTCTTTCCCTCGAGATCTCTTCTTAGTGAAGGAGGTTATCAGGTGACTTAAGGAGGCATAATTTGTTTGCAAATACCTACCATATGAGTGAATTCCCTCACCAAATTTGACAAAATACATCCCATAGTGTTTTGGACCATTTCCCAGTGGAATTTGTGGTAAAATTTAGGCAAAAACGATGGGCATCCCACCCTTGGGCGCCCCCCAATTTGTGATAGTCCTATTTGTCCCACCCTATTATGAATAGAAATATGTGAATAATTTTATGGATATGTTTTTTTTATATACATATTCATATTATGCTACATTTCAAATTTCATGTCATTTTGAGCTATATTGACCGAGATATTGCAATTTTAGTGTTTTGCAGGGTCTCATGCAGGTCCACGACGGTCATCTAGAGAAACACCTAAAATTTCACTCATATTGCAAATATGATCAAATGGGTTTCTTTAAAATATAATTTTATGTATCCTTTCCAAATTTTGTGCTTTTTTTATATGTGTAGGGGCAGAAATTATTCATGTTGGGTTTTGCAGGTTGCGAACGGTCATTGGAATTGTGAAGCCCCATAGGATGCAATTTTGGTGCAATTTCTGGTGATATATTCCCAAAACCACTCATTTTACATACCTCTATAATTTCAAGTCATTTACAGTTGATTTGATGCATATTCTCATTACTAGCCATTTGGCCCCTATGGGGATTACATATTTTCACCACATGCACTCGCTATTTGATATTTCTGTTTTCCTTGTGTGTAGATGCAGGTTCTTACATTACATTTAGAAAGAGAATAATACATATAGATCAAAGATACAAGAGGCAGAAACCTTGGCCTACCCACCTCGATTGTGGGTATGAGGAAAGATATTGGATGTGCACCCGAGTTACTTAAAATATTTTAATCCCTAGGCACCCAATTTGTAAAAAATTGTATCATCCATTTGAGCCCTCAAAGGGGACACATTTGTAACCTAGATATGATTTATATGATTAATAAAAAAATATATATTATTCTTAATTTCTTGTTATTTGCTATCATTTCCATCTTACTTGCATGTTTTCAATTTGATGCTCGCAAGAAATAGGACATAGGTACATATATTTTTCATCATATTTAGTTGCACCGTTTTATCTCTACTTCAGTGGCGATCAAGGTGGGACCTAGTCCCTTTTTTTATTTAGGTGAATTTTGGAGCTCATTCTTCATATTTTCATGTTGTAGTTGTTATTTGTTTTGGACTAAAAAGAACTCTGACCTGCTATTCGTGCCACCCTAGGACAAATGTGAATTCATCCCACCCTAGAATGAATGTAGACCTGCTATTCATCCCACCCTAGAGCAAATAGAAACCAAAGATATTTTTTAGCAAAATTCTAGAAATAGCAAGTTTTAGCAGTGATGAGGTAGGCATCTGAATATTCCATCTCTGTTTTGCACTTTCAGAAACTATTTTATTTGGTTTTTTTTGCATCTTTGGATTGTTTAGAAAGGTTAGAAGTTGGTTTTCCTTTTTTTCCTAAACATAAAATAACAAAAAAATATAAAAGGAGAAAAATCAAAATAAATCTAAAGTAGGAATGCATCTCTGTGGTTTGCTTTCTTGTAGCCTACCCAATGGGTAGGCTAACATTTAGGGTTTTGCTTTTCTAGATACATTTATGATTTCTTTTTTTTTATATACTAACTTTATGAAAGTAAAAAACACCTTTTACATGCATTTATTGAATGATCATCAAATGCTTCTTTTCTTACTTTATTTGAAATTAAAGGAACCTCACACACTATGTTTCATTTTAATATCAATGGTGCTGGGCTCTCACATACAACTCGTTGATTGAGACCAACAGTGGATGTAATTACCACTTGATTAGATCATGTGAAATAGTATCATTGGGACTCGTCTGTGGACAAGGTCTACCCAAGAACTTTTCTAACCATACAATATATCATGCATTCCTCTTAGGAGGGGTGTATCGCTGTGCACGGGGTGCTAGGTGAGGGTTGGCAGTACCTATGCTACCTCATTGGATATGGATTTCATCACCATATTTAGCTTGTGTGAGTATATAGATGAAATCCTTTAAAAATTTGAGTACATCATCCAACAAGATTTTAAACACGTGATACAAGGTCATTCTTTACAAACAACACATCTGAAACACACAAAATAGTTTAGGGAATCACATTTAAAACTTAAAAGAGATAATAATTTATCTTATTGAGTGTTTCCTTTTCATGTTTACTATTTCATTAAGAATTTGTAAATAAGATAATCACTTAGGGTTTGGCAGAGAGTTACGATGGTGTGCACCTACAGCCAAGCCCAATCATGGGTAGATGCTATGGAGAGTGGACTAGGGGACATGAGTCATCTCTGCTATAGCCCCTGAGACCTGGTCATACCTCCTTGGTGAGCCTCTACTCACCCTAGCCCTAAGATAATGAAGAATGAGCCACACCTACGAGGGATCCCTATGTGGGACACCCCTAGAGGTGATGGACCCTACCTGGGAGAGTGTTCCTGGTACATGGACACATCACATGCCTTCTTTGATGAAAGGCAACAATGTGCTAAGGCACTAGGAGATAGAATAGTACCATGCATTCGTGTAACTATCAGGGCTGACACACCTATACATCACCTTGATAGGGTACAAGTTAGGCAACTTTACGAGTATGATACTCGTCGCTCGAGGTGAGTGAACTCCACCATGCCTGTAGCACCCTAAAATTGGTGCAATGAAATCTTAATAATTACAATTACTCTAGTAAATAATTCAAATTCAAATTTTAACCTCCCAAACCGCCCCCTAACCATCGTGTAATCCGTTTCCTCCTTTCCCGTGCCATTTTTAGAGTTTGTTTTGACCGTTTGACGATATCGTCGCCGATCAGACGATATCGCCCTAGATCGGACGATTTCGTCTGGGCTAGGACGTCCAGACGATCTTGTCCCAAAACTGATTTTTCACAATTAGCTTCTGTTCCAACGGTGTCTCTAATCCAGGCAGAAGCGTGTCTACGCCGTTAGAGACCCTCCCCCATTGGAGATCTCCCAAATAGGGATGATCTCCAACCTCCTAACCTCCCTCCTAAGCCTATTTAATCCTAAGCCCTCCCCTTAGCACCCCCCTGGCTGAAATTCCTTGTAACTTGACTTCACACGCATTAAGACATCCTAAATTGTTATTTGCATTAGTTCTATTCAAATTTTGTTGCAGGTACCTTAGTGTTTTTTAGCCGAAGCAAGCTTACATCGTCGCAGACGATCCTGTTCAGATCGGAGGCGATCCTGTCGAATCAGAGACGATTTCGTACCAATGCGAGACGATTTCGACTACAATCAACATTGAGGCAATCAGTGCCCAAAGTTTGCATTTCTTCATCTTTCAATCTACTATTTTATTCTATAATTAGCTAGTTTATTTATTATTTTATGCTATCTTGCATTTTGGAGTTCACCCATCTAGATCAAATGCATAATTAAGTCATAATTATTATTTAATCAGTATGATGCATTCATATTTCTGTTCACAATTCTTAGTTTGATATTGTTATTATCATTTTACATTGTTTCCCTATGTTAGCATTGTTGTATTTTCTGTGTTTTGCACCTATTTCTCTATTTGCAGGTCTCTGACGAATTCGTCTGACGAATTCGTCAGATCTCAGACGATCTTGTCTGATATCAGACGATCCTGTCAAATCAGAGGCGATCTTGACTGCTTCAAGAATCAGAATCTTCATCAGACATCCGGATCAGGTATGATCTTTTAATATTGCTTAATTTCTCTGTTTTCTATCTTAATTCTATTTTTTGTATTCATTTAATCTGCATCTTCATATAGAATAGCTTAGACGCATTTTGGCCAAACCTAGGACTTGAATGCTTAAGGCTAAAACTGAACACATCAAACACATTCCCAACCTAGGCGTGGAAACTGCCATTAAATGTTTCCTGGTGAACCCACCATCCGTCGAAAAATCACCATAATACACCTCCCCCGAGAGGCGGGACCTTCGCAAGGCCTCTCAGTCCGAGGTACCGCGCCATCCTTTTCACATCCCCCTTTCGGGCACGGATCCTATAGCCTGAAGGTAAGGGTGTGAAAAATTTGGAGCGATACATTTTGGTGAACCCGACGTGAATGCATTTAAAACCTTTTGAAAACAAAAACAAAAAAACAAAAATATATATATATATATATATGTATACACAAAAAAAAAATAACAAAATCATCATTTCAAGTTTGTATGTTTTAGATTCAATTCTAAATAGTAGATACTAAATATTACTTTTAGAAGTACTAAAGAAACCATGAGTTTTTACTCAAATCAATATGAGCCCATGAGTAATGTTGGAAGAATTCAGCCAAATACATTTGTTGATTATGACCAACCTCATCCCTATTCAACACCACCTCCATCACACTTTTCTCATTTTTCATCCTTAACCCAACAGGACAATCCCTTTGCCAATCCTCTTCATAACGATATTATCTATTCTCCCATATATCCATATTATGTCTATCAATCCACATATAATCCTCCACCACCTTTTCAATATTCTTCTTTCAATACAACACATCCATTTCAACAAGAAAATACTTATTCTTCCAATTCTACCATGCACTCACCTCCTACATCGCAATCTTCCTATCATCATTCTACCCATAATAAAGAAAGTAGAGGTGAGAAACCATTAGGCCCTTTTATGACTGAACTCCTAAGGCACATATCAAAAACCTCTCGAAAACCTTCATCACGTAAATTTACTAAGCTCAATCAACCAATGGATATAATTCTCAAGCATTTACTTGACACAAATAGGATTGAACTCCCTTCCATAAGACAACCTGATACCACAACAGATTGGTTTAAACCTGAGCTACATTGTGAATATCATAGAGTAGATGGACATATGACACAAAATTGTAAAGATTTAAGATGTGCAATTCAAGATTTGATTGATAAGGGTCTTTTTAATATAAAGGAATTACAATCTACAACTGATGATAAATCTCCAGTAAACAATCAAACTCCTACACAACAAATACCAATAATCAATCAAGACATGGGGATCTCCCAAGAACCCCTATTCAATTATCAACAACAAGAAACCAATCAAATATTGCATGTTAATGTGTCCCATCATGATGATATTATTAATATTGTAACAAAAACTACAAATGAGCAACCTCAAGTTCAATCAACTCAATCTGATATTCAAGATATGGATTCCTCATTTGACCAACCTTCAAAACTATCTTTGGCTCTAGAGAATGATCCAAAATGGAATGTAAGCATAGAAAGCTCATATTTAGAATCAAAATCTCAATCTGAAATCCCCTTTGATAGCCAACAACAAGTGATTAATCCTCAAGCAAAGATATCCCTTTTAGAAGTATTACAAATTTATCACAAGGAAATTTTGTTCAAAATACCTAGCCAACAATTTGTTCCTCATCATATTTTCTCTAAGAACATAATTAATGGTGTAAACCCTCTTGAGGTTAACCATATTTCATTCTATGATGAGGATATTCCTTCCTCTACTCCACAAGAAGACTCCTATCTTTACATTACAGGATCTAGTAAAGAAACACTTGTTAGAACTATCATGGTAGATAATGGCTCCTCTCTTAATTTATGCACTTATCAATTATTCCAAAAACTCAAAACAAAGGAAGAAGATCTTAATGAATCAAATGTTATTATAAAATCTTTTAACAATGAAATTCAAGAAGCTCAAGGTACTATAATTTTTCCCCTTAATATTGGATCCAAGATCCTGGATACTTTATTTTATGTAGCATATTGCCCTTCACCTTACAACCTACTTCTCCGAAGTCCTTGGATTCATACGATGAGGGTTGTCCCTTCCACTCTTCACCAATGTTTGAAGTTTGAAATTGCAAATAAAATTGTTACCATACATGGTGACCCAACACCATTTGAAGAATATTTAATGGTTGAAACATCAAGTTCTATACATTCTCTATTGTCACAATTATCTTCTATCCATCACTTTTCTTCATCCATATATGATCATCCTTGTTTACCAAATAACACCCATGCATATATTTTATATATGCTCCCTCCATCTTATCAAGACTTGGAATATAGTGATAAGAATGAAGAACTTTCTTATCCTTCTTACATTTTATTTTGTAACATGATCAATTTTACACATATAAAAGTCAAATCTTTTGCTACATTATTCTACATTATAACAAAGCTTTTGTTATCACTACCTTTTATTCATCACCTTCTGTTCTTACCTTCACCTCAACCAGATTATCCTTCAAAACCTCCTTTGATTTTGAAGCAACCTTAGACATGCTATACTCAAATAACCTTGTATAGTGTATATAGATCATCTTGTATATACCACCAATTTCAATTCATAAATTAAAATCAAAATACAAAAAAAAATCAAAATCCTCAAAATCTTCAAAAAAATACTAATGCAACTAAGGACCTTAAAGGTAAATTTGAGCCCAACTGGCTTGGACCATACATTATCACTGCTAAATTTGAATCAGGAGCATACAAATTATCTACCTTAGATGGTAAAGAACTTAAAGAACCCATGAATATTTTGCATCTTAAACGTTACTATGTATAAATTTGGTCATTTCATCCTTGTATATATTTGTTTAAAATATTTCAAAATCACTATCTTGTATTTCTTTCAATTTATAAATTCAAAAACACCAAAAACATTCATAATCATCAAAATCTTCAAAACTATTTGTTGTATTTATTTATGGCACTTGTTAATTCTTTCTAAAAACAAACAAAAATAATAAAAATAAAAACAACAATATTCTTGACTCTTTCGAAACCAAAACAATATAAAGAAGAAAGAGAGAGTCAACATTCTCAAAACTTCTCAAAAAGTATCTATATCTATATATTCTTACAAATGTTGCAATTATATGTTTCAAATTATTTTGGATAAATTAGCATTTATTTGGAATCCCTCACTTTCACACACACAAAAATAAATATCTTGATTTTATCTGGCATGATTACTAATCTCTCTTATATCAAAGTCCACAAAATTCAATTAAATAAAGTTTGAGCACAGAGAATTGATCTTGTTATTTACTTAAACCAAGCACATCTTTTCACAATAAAATGATTATATTTGTAATTTCCATGCTTTGCTACATAGTAGAAGTGGTTTCTTGAGCGAAAAGTTTCCCGCTATCCTATCATGCACATGGTCTAGAATCTTTGAGAATTGGCAAAAGGACAAGCTCACCCCTACCCAGAATAAAAATCCCTTGCTCTACAACTAATCCGAGCAAGTATCCCTAGCATAGAAAGAAAAAGCAAAGTTCAAGAAAAAAAGAGAAAAAGAAAAAATGTTATTTTATATCATTACAACAATGTTCCAAGCATTATCAAGCAAGAAAAGCAAAAGAAAGCAAAAAGCAAAAAGCAATAAAATCCCTTTCCCTACCCTTTGAAAAGAAAAGAAGGGTTGATGAGCTTGAATCCCTGGAATTCTCAATTATTCGAAAAGCGTGAGGTAAGCCCCATAACAGGTGGTTTGTGCCCAACCTCGCTTGGCCTTGGGTAACTCCTAGCGTGGCGATATGTCCGTCACATTAGCGACCTTCTTTTGTACAGACCTATGTCTCGCTTATGGATTAGCTAGCTCTTGATAATCCGACTTACATAGTAGTCTAGTATGGTTATATGCATCTACATCATGGTTAATGAACACTTATTTGGTTCATTCAAATCACTTGTATCATATTATCTTGCTCAAAACTGGTAAATGAACATAGCAATTGCACACACATTTGTATTTGAGAGATTTTGTGTATCATTATGATAAATCAAGATTGGAAATGAATTCACATATGCACATGGGATTCCTTATAAATCTAACTTTTGTCTTTAAAATACTTTGAAATATTTTTTTGCAAATTGTTTGGAATAATTCATTTTCTTCTTTAAAGTACAGTTGTTTAGTATAAAGACAACTACATGCATAATCAAAAACATCAAAATTTCTTTCAAAACCATACAATCAAAACATATATATATATATATATATATATATATATATATATATATATATATATATATATATATTTATTGACTTTCGCGACGATGGTATAGTTCCAAAACCAAAATTGGAATTTTATGCCTAGCGCAAGTCCTCATCTTCATATTTTCTGTTTATTAAAAATCAACCATGCAATAAAACTATCTCCTTTTTGGATTTCGCGATGATGGTATAAGTCTATACCTACATATTCTATGCCTAGCGCAAACCATTGTAACAATTTTTATTCCCCATTTATTTAAAAATCATGAAAACCATATGACTTAAATCATTCTATTATACAATTATGTTTTTAAACAAAAAGCATGCACATTATCACTATTTCATGTCATTATGTCAACCTTCAATTTTGCAATGATGGTATAATTCCTAGGGAATTATCCAAAAAATTTATCACACTTAGGAATTTATGCCTAGCAAAAATCATTTTAACATTATTTCATGCATACTATTTTTATGAAAATCTGAAAACAAACCATCATCATCATCATTTGCACCATTGCACCAAAGTCTTAAGGCAGTCTCTTAAGCACTCTTTTACTTTTTAACAATATTTCTATACTGGGATTAGCTTGACGACCGAGTGAGCGGCGACTCCATGAAATGGTCTATAATAGCGACAATGTCCTTTGAAATTATTGTTAGAAGTCTCCTTTTATTTTTTATCACATTACATCACAAACAACCAATTTGTTACATCAGATTATTTCATTTAAAATTTTCAAGCATGACATTCAAACCATAATATTTCCAACGACATAATTACATGAATCCTCAATCCAATCATCAAATCAATCAATCAAACATAAAAGCATCATAAAAATACATAAGACACAAGTCATATGATCAAAAAAATATCTCATCTCATATATATATCAACAATATATACATATCATCTCAAAACTGGATTGGTATGCCACAATCTGTACCTCTGCATATCTATCAAAATATCAATCTGTACAATGTCATGTAGTAGTCTAGCCTCGAGAACCCCTCGAGCTCTCAGCCTCATCTCCTCCCCCGCCCTGAGGTGGACGAGGTGGCCCCATCGCAGTATGAGTGGTACTGCGAGTCCTAGTCGTCGATCGGGACGAAGTCCTCGATGACCCGATCCTGATCGGATCTGCGATGTTAGCTGGAAGTGGTAGTCTATCCTCCTCTGGCACCATCTGATAGTATAATGTCTGGTAGAAAGTGATTTGGGCAATAGCCCATGCCAGCTCCCTAGTGCTCGCCCCTCCGCCCCGTGCTCTGAGGCATGCAATCTCATCTCTAAGCTGTGTCACCTCAGCTCGGTGTCGTGCAGCCTCCTCCTGTAGGGTCTGCACCTGTGCTTGGAGATGGATTGTCTCCGCTCGAAGAGTCGTTGTCTCGCTACTCTCCCCAGTGTCAACACCCTTGCCCTTATCGGGCGATGGTGGCCTCTCTCTCTATGGAGAAGGGGGTCTCTCCGCCCTCCTCTCCCACTGTCGCGGCCTCTCCTATGCCTGTGGCCTCCTCTGCTCTCTCCCGTTGCAACCCTGGGCCACCTCCATAGCCGCCTGGCGCCGCCTCCCTATCCGACGCACAACTACGTGAATCGGACCCTGAGCCCTCGTCATCCGAGGAGGGCGGATGCCTACGTACCAGGCATCGTAGCCATCGGCTACCCCTACGTCGTCCCCATCCACTGGCTGAATGGGGGCATCATCCGAGTCCTGACTCTAGAAGCGCTGCATATCTGGAGCCCCGCTCACTATGGTGTTATCCCGGACAGTCTGGGAAAACTCGTAATCCCTGAGAGATGGGATCCCCTGCTGTAGACCGAACTATCGCAAAACTCGGTCGTAGCGATGGAGCTCCACCTCTCCCCTCTCCATCCATAGCCAACAAACTCGCCTGATGCGAGCCAGCTCTTGTCCATCCTCGGCCCACCCTGGGTGCTCTCTCCATGGCCTCCAGGTGATCTGGTCCAGGACAAGGTCATCCAGCAGTCTCCGGGACATCGATAGATCAATCTGCCACTGTGACCCTCTCCGAAGCCACCAGTAGAAAGCTCGGGGCCTCTCCCCGTCAACCCCTATCAAAGGAAGCCCTACCGGCCTCCGCACTGCAATGTGCTCCCAACACCAAACCTGTAGGAGCGATGTCATAACTAGACATCGACCGCCCTTGTACACGACCCCATGCAGGATCCTGTACAATCGACATAGAACAAAGCTGCCCCAAGAGAATCTGTAACCATGGTCTCGCATGTCGCAGATCACATCTGCTAGCACCCATGGTACCCTGCACCCGCTCTGGTGGCACAGCAGAAGTCCACCCACCACTTCGGCCAAAACCTGTGTGAGTCTAGATGCCCCAGGCATCTGATGCAATGCCTCGATGTTCACTCCGCCCTTCTCCAGGGCGAAGCTCGGGTCACCACACAACCGCATCATAGCATGGCCCTGATTGGCCGTAGGAGTGATCAACCGTCCTTGTATGGGGATTCTCAGAATCCTCCATACATCCTCCAATGTGGGAGTCATCTCCCCTGTGGGTAACCAAAAACAGGAAGAACCCGGATACCACCTCTCTGCCAGGCTGTCAGTAGCCCCATGTCTGTAGAAACTTGTGGCATTTCTGCCACATGCTGTAAGCCGGCCTGAGCCAGATGATCCCACTCTGCCTGTGATAGAGCGGCCAAGTCATCTCTCAACCCCCCATATTTCCATTCTCTGCTCTTTAGCAAACCTCTCTGCAACATAAACAACAAAACAATAAAAATCATTAATAACAACTCAAGTGATTAATAATGCAAGTTAAAATTAGTTCAATTTTATACAAATGATGATATCGTCCACTATTGGACGATATCGTCCCAAATTTGAGCATAATCGTCTCCGATTTCGCAAGCCGAAATCGTCCCTAATTTGATGAAATCGTCCCCCTTTCGTCGATTTCACCCTTAGACGAAATCGACGAACTTGAGACGATTTCATCGAAATCGGGACGATTTCGTCCCGACGACGTCGACGGCCCAAAAATGGCCGCGATGCTCAAAAATTGATCAAAATTCACCTAAAAAGCATGTAAATTCAACTTAAACCATTCTAAGCTAAGTTTAGACTCTTACCCGTAGCCCGCGTCGGACCTCTGTCGATCTGTGCGCCGTCTCCACCATTTTTGCTTGCAGAGCTCTAAAAACCAAGAAAAATGAACAGTAAAAATGAATTAGGGTTTTACCCTATTTTTCTTAATTTTATTCAAAACACAATTAAAAACATTTTAAAATTTTGCTTTTCTGCATTTTTACCTCAAACGTTCGATTTGGGTAAAAACACGGAGGGGGCACCATAGTAAGTCGTCGTACGATTCGACCAAGAATCGTCGCCTAAAAATGGGAATAATTTTTGCTTTCTCGTAGATCGAGAAGAACTCATCTTTAACGCATTTTCTTCGGAAAATTCGCTAAAGAGGGGGCAAAATGTAGCACCCTAAAATTGGCGCAGATGAAATCTTAATAATTACAATTACTCTAGTAAATAATTCAAATTCAAATTTTAACCTCCCAAACCGCCCCCTAACCGTCGTGTAATCCGTTTCCTCCTTTCCCATGCCATTTTTAGAGTTTGTTTTGACCGTTTGATGATATCGTCGTCGATCAGACGATATCGCCTCAGATCTGACGATTTCTCTCGGACTAGGACGTCCAGACGATCTTGTCCCAAAATTGATTTTTCTCAATTAGCTTCTGTTCCAACGACATCTCTAATCCAGGAAGAAGCGTGTCTGCATCGTTAGAGACCCTCCCCGTTGGAGATCTCCCAAATAGGGATGATCTCCAACCTCCTAACCTCCCTCCTAAGCTTATTTAATCCTAAGCCCTCCCCTTAGCACCCCCTGGCTGAAATTCCCTATAACTCGACTTCACACGCATTAAGGCATCCTAAATTGCTATTTGCATTAGTTCTATTCAAATTTTGTTGCAGGTACCTTAGTGTTTTTCAGCCGGAGCAAGCTTACATCGTCTCAGACGATCCTGTTCAGATCGGAGGCGATCTTGTCGAATCAGAGACGATTTCGTACCAATGCGAGATGATTTCGACTGCAATCAACATTGAGGCAATCAGTGCCCAAAGTTTGCATTTCTTCATCTCTTCAATCTGCTGTTTTATTCTGTAATTAGCTAGTTTATTTATTATTTTATGTTATCTTGCATTTTGGAGTTCACCCATCTAGATCAAATGCATAATTAAGTCATAATTATTATTTAATCAGTATGATGCATTCATATTTCTGTTCATAATCCTTAGTTTGATATTGTTATTATCATTTTACATTGTTTCCCTATGTTAGCATTGTTGTATTTTCTATGTTTTGCACCTATTTCTCTATTTGCAGGTCTCTGACAAATTCGTCTGATGAATTCGTCAGATCTCAGACGATCTTGTCTGATATCAGACGATCCTATCAAATCAGAGGCGATCCTGACTGCTTCAAGAATCAGAATCTTCATCAGACATCCGGATCAGGTATGATCTTTTAATATTGCTTAATTTCTCTGTTTTCTATCTTAATTCTATTTTTTGTATTCATTTAATCTGCATCTTCATATAGAATAGCTTAGATGCATTTTGGCCAAACCTAGGACTTGAATGCTTAAGGCTAAAACTGAACACATCAAACACATTCCCAACCTAGGCATGGAAACTGCCATTAAATGTTTCCTGGTGAACCCACCATCCATCGAAAAATCACCATAATACACCTCCCTCGAGAGGCGGGACCTTCGCAAGGCCTCTTAGTCCGAGGTACCACGCCATCCTTTTCACATCCCCCTTCCGGGCATGGATCCTATAGCTTGAAGGTAAGGGTGTGAAAAATTTGGAGCGATACAATGCCCTTCCTCATTCATGAAGGAATGCATGAGGAAATCCCAAATTTTCCTTAGGAGTAGTATTCGGCACATGCATGATGTGCCAATGCACCCGTTGAGTACAATTAGCATATGCCCTGGCCCGAACCTCAAGTCAATGCAATAACCCTCAATCAAAGGAAGCACGTGATGGATATCACAAATTATCTCGAATGAGGTCGGCCTTAGGGTGATACTCCTAGGCCTCCTAGGTCCCATACAATGGAAAATATTAATCAAGAAATTGCAAGATATATGGAATGTAAAGCTCAGTTCAAGCAGCTTCAACAAGACAAAAAGAAATTAGACTACTTGTATCAACTTCAGAAAGAAAGAATTGAATGGCAGACCAATGAGTTGTTACATAAGACTTTACGAGAGAGGGTTTCCACCCCTAAGATGCATAGATAGGGAGTCCACCTAGGGTAACCTACATTCATTTGAGATAGGTCCCCTAGGCCTTATCCAGTGTTGCCTCCATGACCTCCTAGGCCATATCAGGATGTGCTTACCAAACCAAAAATGGGACACCCACAATGGGTAGATACCCCTCCTTATAGATCGACTCGAGAGACGCCCTATGGGTCCTACACTAAGCATGAGCCAGAGATAAAGTACTTGGAGATGCCTTAACAAGGCAAGGGGTGATATGCCACTGCCCCATAATAGGTTAGAGGATCCTAGACCTCCATCGTAGGATGTGAGTAAGGACAAGGAGATCAAATCCTCAAGTTCGTATAAAGGATTTTTAGAGTGCCTAGAGTTAGTAGAGAACAAGACCTATGGATCTGGATCTCAAAATCACACTATGCACTAGTTGCATAGTCAGCCCATCCATCCTTTGGTGCCTGAACCTCCCTATCCAGAGCATTTTAAGTTGCCTCAATTGGCTAAGTTTAAGGGAGAAGAAGATGCAGAGGAACATGTCACCAGATTCCTAGGCCAATGCTTCGGCATTCATTACAATGATGTTTTGCTTTTATGGATATTTATGACTACCCTCTCAGTTCGTACCTTAGAGTGGTTTTACCAACTCCCTAAGCATAGCATCCACAACTTAGACCAAATTGCAGATGCATTCCTAGAATGCTTCACCTTCAATACCAAGAGGAAGGTGACGCTAGCTGACCTAGCTGGGTTGAAATAGTATGATGATGAGTCAATAAAAAACTATGGCAATAGGTGGTAAGCCTTACTTTCCAAGTTGCCTTATCTCCTCCCCATGTTGGAGTTGACTCAGATGTTCTCCAAGAGTTTCCTGAATCTGATCTCCTTGTTGTTGCAGCTGCAATAGTATCTCACTCTTGAGGATTCCGTAGCATACGCTAGGATTATTAAAGACATTAATATTCAAGAGGGAAAAATTGTGAAGCCTCGCAAGGAGTGGAACAATAATTCTAAGAACACCCCAATGCACCCTAAGCCAACAACAGTGAATCAGGTTGCCATCAATGTCCTAGGGCCAGTGCAAGCTACGCTATGTCAAAAGCCTAACTATTAGGCAATCCCTGGGAACTATGCCAAGGATAACCAAAAAAATCAAGGGCAAAATCAACAATGTCACCCCAAGAAATAGTTCATGCCCATTGTAGAGTCTATGGACTCATTATTTTAGCACCTCTTAGTGGCCAATGCGATCAATCTACTTGATAGTCAACCTATCGATCCAAATCTGTCAAAGCCCAAGGGGTACAAAGAAGACCTATATTGCAAGTTTCATAGGCAAAATGGGGATGATATGCTGATGTGTCATAAGTTTAAACACTTGGTGCAAGAAATGATCGATAGGAATGCCCTCTAGGTAGACAATCCTATCATGCAAAACAACCAAAAGATGGAGGTCTTCAAATATCCCTTGCCTACCCATGCGAAGCAGGCCAATCCAATGCCCCAGGTGAACGAGGTTCACCATGCCCCCCTAAATAGTGATATGTTGGCATGGTCAGTATTATCATGAGGAATAGGTAGTACTCAAGCCCAACTGCACCACCTATGGCTCAGAGTGATGTTTCTTCAATTTTGTATCCTTTATCGCCTCCTTTGCTGAGCCACCCACCTAGGCCTGTGGTCACCATTAAGAGTAAGCTCACTGAGAGCTTAAGAACAACATCTTCCTGGCTCTCCATATATGAGCTTATTTAGCAATCACAACCTTATAGATAAGACTTTATGGAGATCCTTAAGGTTATTGAGCTTCAACCCCAGGAGTCTAACTCCTTCAAAAAAATTGTGGGGCATGTGCTACAATGCATAGAACCGATGATTGCCTTCTAAAAAGATGAACTTAAACTGGTTCCAAATGATATGGTAGATCCTCCCTTGCACATCATCGCATGTGTAAATGTAACACCATACAAGAGAGTGTTGATAGACATTGGGTCTTCTAGCAACATCATAACTGTAATATCTCTCAAGCATTTGAAGCTCCCAACATCCCACATTGTCGCATATACCTACACCCTTCAAGCCTTCAACAATGCCATATGCTCAATGGTTGGTATGATCATCCTGCCTATTCAGGTAGGGGAAAATACCATACCAACACTATGCCACATCCTGGAGGGTGAGATGGCATACAATATCCTGTTAGGCATACCATGGATCAAGGACATGAAGTGTGTCCCTTCCATCACTCACTAGTACCTCAAGTACACTCATGAAGGGCAAGTTCATGTCATCCCTACAGACCTAGAGCCCTTCAAGTATTGTAATATGGTGTAACATCGCCCTAAGTCAATCTTGCCATCAATCCATATGTATTTTTAACTGAATAAATCCAGCTAAGGTTTGACTTTGTCGTCATCACATGCCATACCATCCACATCATCTGCACCTCCCCAGATACCCATTTCATCGATGGATCCTTTGCCTAGGAACCCATGGAAGTGGTATGTCGATGAGGTCCAACCAACCATATCTACCATCTCCACAAAGGATACCTCTAGCCAAGTAGATGAGGAGCTACCACATGAGACAAACAATGAATCAGATCAAGTCTCGCTCACATCCCTTCTCTATTTGTAGCCTCAAATCATAGTGCACCTAGCTACCACAAGATTGGGAGAGTACATGGTTAGGAATATTACTACTACCCTTTCTATAGAGTCAATGCATGCCATAGTTGACCTCATCTTCCCATAGGAACTATCATACCGTTAGGTATTCCCACTAATTAAATAAAATTTATCTATGGGATCCTTGACTATGGCATTGAACCTTATCAACAACAAGAGGAAGATGAAGAGCCCTTTGGAGAAGACATTAACTACTTGTCTAACCCTAACTTCATCCTGAATTACCTTGACCTATGCAATTAGCATAGTTATGGGTTAGTCCTATATGAGTAAGGTACAAGAATCCCTTACCAACCACATTATCAAATGCCTTATGACAAGTCTGATTTGGGGTACAATGTGCCTTTGCCCCTAGATGTCTTGGAATATAACTTGGAGTGCATGATACTCAACTTTCAGTATGAGCTAGCATGGGATCTGTTCACCAACCCCAATCATGTATAATAACTAGGGGACTACTCCCCTATGCCCTTAGGGTATATCAAACTACCTCACAATTATATTTTATCTTACAAGAGAGGTGAAGGTTTACGTACTCTTCCCCATGATAGTAAGGAAGAAGATCCAAGGTTCCATTACAAGTGGATGTTAGATGATGAGTCAGACTATGGAGTCGCATTGATTGACTCTTATAGTTCTAATCAAGAGTATGCATGAGTTATCCCTTTGGATGATGAATATGAGTTCTATTTGTGCATGTTTCTGCTACACGGTTCCATTTGGCAACAAATTCTTCCTCATGAGGAGAAATCTCGCTTGCAACCACACAGACCACCACCGATCATTCCACCACCCCCACAACCACCTCCTCAAGTCTTGTGACATTCGGAGGTCCATGGACACCATCAACCACATATGGAAATCATCCCATAAATATGATTTCCATAGATATATTCAAGCCCTTGCAAGATCTGAATAACCTATTGAAGCCATTGCACCTTAACTTGGGGGTAATCAACTTCGATCGGGGAGATTCACCTCCCTCGTCTTCTGAGTACTATCCTTGCGATGAGATCCTACAGGTATTTCATTTCTCTCTAGGGCCAACTCATGATGTCTTCCATGCTGAGGAGGAACCTGAGATTTCCATTGATGATCTAAATCTAGCTGATGATATCTATTTTATCTCTACTCCCCACCAGTTGGAGGAAGGGTCGCATATGTAAATCGAGCCTATGATTGACAAAGATATCAGCTCAGATCCTAAGAATCCACAATGTATAAAGCTAGGGAAAAGTCTATCCCTTGAAGAACAAGCCGATTACATAGCCCTTCTCATAGAGAAGGCAACTTTTATAGGGTCTTACCAAGACATGTCAGGACTAGATCCAAATAAAGTCACCCACAATCTGATGCTTAACCCCAAGGCCAAGCCTTTCAAGTAAAAGCTAATAAATATGCATCCAACAGTGGCCTTAATGGTCAAATATGAGCTACAAAAGATATTGGATGCGAGGTTTGTCATTTCTATAGAATATCCACCATGGTTGTCCAACATGGTTCCAATCAAGAATCCTGATGGGAGGATTCACATTTGTATTGATTTTAGAGACCTCAACAAAGCGAGTCCTAAGGATGATTTCCCTTTTTCAAGCATCGATGCCCTGGTAGATGCCATAGTGGGCCACAAAATGTTATCCCTTATGGATAGCTTCTCTAGGTACAATTAGATTCATATCAACTTGGAGGACCAAGTCAAAACAACATTCACAACACCTTGGGGAAAATTTTTCTATAAGGTCATGCCTTTTGGTCTTAAAAATATCGGTGCCACCTACCAACATGCCATGACATACATCTTCCATGACTACATGCATAATATTTTTGAATATTATATGGATGAATTACTAGATAAATATTTGTTATGCCATGAGCATATCGATATCTTGTGCTAAGTCCTTGATCGCCTTATCAAGCATAATGTGAGATTGAACCCTAATAAGTGCATCTTTGGCATCACATCTGGAAAGATCTTGGGATTTATAGTTTTTAAATGAGGCATTGAAGTGGATCCCAACAAGGTCAAGGCCATCCTTGAGATGCCTCCCTAGACAACTATTAAGCAGCTCCAAAGTCTATAGGGCAAGATTGCATCCATAAAACGCTTCATAGTGCAATTGTCGGACAAGTGTTGACCCATGAACAAGTTACTGCACAAGGGGGTCACATTCCATTGGGATGACGAGTTTCAGGAGGCCTTTGATGCAATTAAGCAGTACCTAGATTAACTGCTATTGTTGGATCTACCTCGACCAAGAGTGTCATTTCGCTTATACATCTCAACCATTGAGATTGAATTAGGTGCCATGTTAGCCCAGAATAATGAATTGCATAAGGAATGGGCTACTTACTATCTCAGACGCACCCTGGTCAGCTATGAGATCAAGTACACATACATGGAGAAGTTATGGCTAGCGATGGTTTTTACCTCCAAGAAGCTACGACACTACATGCTTAGCCATACCACGTATGTTGTATTTAAAGAGAATACGTTGCAATACATGATAAGTCACACTTATTATAATAGTCACATGACAAAATGGATCATTTTGTTGATGGATTTTGACCTAGAGTTTATCAAATAAAATTCAATTAAGGGTCAGGTCATCGCCAATCACAGAGGCTCCTCTCCAGGATGATTAGCCTCTTAGCATGGAGCTTCTTGATGATGGAGTCTTCCAAATATTAGAATTGCCTGATTCTAAAGAGCCTGAGTCCCAGGTAGATGTGACTCTATTTTTTGATGGCTCAAAATACGAGCAAGGGGGTGGCATGGGGATCATTTTTTTCACATCGCAAGGGGCTCCCATACCCCTATCATTTAAACTCAATTTCCCATGCACCAATAAAAATTTTGAGTACAAAGTCTTGTTCATAGGTCTTCAAATGGCTATCACCACAAAAATCACCAAGCTTAACATTTTTGGAAATTCCTTACTCATTGTTAACTAGGTCAAAGGGATATACCAATGCAAGTTTCCAGTTCTGCAAGCCTACAAAGCCCTTGTGGATAAATTCCTAGAAAAATTTGAATGGTATGATATCAAGGCGCTCCCTCGATCATATAATCATCTTGCAGATACGATGGCCTCCCTAGGCCCTTGATCCCGTAGAACACTACTGATGAGATGATAACCATTCAGGTCATAATGCTCTTGTAGTCTACAGTTGAGCATGAGAACACTCAGACCATGTTGAAAGTCCACATGATTCAAATTAAACCTCATCAAGAGCTATTATCGCACATTCATGAACACTTGAAACATGCCAATTGGGGGAATTTGTTCCCTCAAGCCCCTTTTGATAGTAGTACAATGCTATTCTTACAAGTTCTTTCCCACTCAGCATTCGCTCAAGATGAACTTTAAGAGGATCAGGCAGTTCGCACGATCGATGCTTCCTCATAATAGGATTGGTCCACACAAATCATGGAGTGTCTAAATCTTGGTAATCTCCCTCCTAGATTGTCACATGCTACTAAAAGAACATTCAAATGGAATGCAAAAAAATATGTCTTGCTAGGAGACATTATGTATCATTGGAGCTACGAAGGGATGCTCCTTCGATGCTTAGAGCATCAAGAGATGGTTTGGGAAATTACCCAAGCACATGATGGTACATGTGATAGCCATTTTAGCGGTATGGCCATCATAAGGCACATTCTTCACATGGGCTATTATTGACCAACTTTAGAGCGATATTGTTATGCATATGTGAGAAAGTGCCTGAAGTGTCAACACCATGCCAACTTGACACACATACCTTCTCAAGCCTTACAACCGATCCAATCTCGTAATGGGGATTATATTTAATAAAAAATCTCCCCACATACTTAGGGTGTCACACATTTATCATTACAACCACCGAATATTATACAAAGTGGGGGGAAGTAATTCCCCTTACCACTATGAGAGGACCCCGCATAGCAAATTTCTTATTGCACAATATCATTTTTCATTTTGGATAATGAGACATCGTTCTTGCATGCTTTAACAACAAAGTATAATATCCAGCACAATTTTTCAACACTACTATACACAAGAAAATGGGTAAGCAAAGGCTTCCAACAAAACATTGATTGCCATTCTCAAGAAAACTATCAAAGAGAATCACACATATTGGCACACACAAATGCCGCTTGCTCTATGGACCTATTGCACTAGCATTCAAGAGCCCACTGGGGCTAATCCATTTTCATTGGTGTATGGCACTGAGGCAGTCATGCCTCTAGAGCTAGAAATCCCATCGCTGTGCATATCCTGCAGGAGTTCATCGATGATGACACCGCACGATAAAATCACATAGATCAGCTTACATTGCTTTATGAACGTCGTGTTAATTCTCTTGAGCACTTATGCATTTATCAAGAGCGACTTAAGAGAGGCTACAATATGAAAGTCCATATTAGGGACTTTCAAATTGGTGATCTCATTCTTAAGGAAAACCAATAAAACTCTAATTTTTTGCCCTATCTGCGGGACAATTTTACGATAAACTGATTAGGTCCCTTTGTCATCACTAGTCAAATCAGACCCAAAAATTATCACCTAGCCTCCCTTGAAGGTGTCAAGGATCTTGAATCCTTGAACATCCTTCATTTACAACCCTTCCATTCCTAGAATGCAATGGACCATCCTAAAATGCTCCTAGTTGATCTATGATCATCTAGGTCACCCCAAAATGCTCCAAGGGTGGCTATAACCCACTTGGTCAACCTAAAATACTCCTAGATAGTCCATAACAATCTAGGTCACCCAAAATTTCTTCAAGGGTGCTTATAACCTACTTGTTCAACCTAAAATGCTCCTAGGCAGTCTATAACCATCTAGGTCACTCCAAAATGCTCCAAGGGTGCCTATAACCTGCTTGGTCAACCTAAAATGCTCCTAGGTGGTCTATAACCATCTAGGTCACCCCAAAATACTCCAAGGGTGCCTATAACCCACTTGGTCAACCTAAAATGCTCCTAGGCAGTCCATAACCATATAGGTCAACACAAAATGCTCCAAGGGTGGGTATAACCTGCTTGGTCAACCTAAAATGCTCCTAGGCAGTCTATAACCATCTAGGTCACCCCAAAATGCTCCAAGGGTGCTTATAACCTGCTTGGTCAACCTAAAATGCTCCTAGGTGGTCTATAACAATCTAGGTCACCCCAAAATGTTCCAAATGTGCCTATAACCTGCTTGGTCAACCTAAAATGCTCCTAGGTGGTCTATAACTGTCTAGGTCATCCCAAACTGCTCCAAGAGTACCTTCAACCTTCTTGTTCAACCTAAAATACTCCTAGGTGGTCTATGATTATCTAGGTCACTCCAAAATTCTCCAAGGGTACCTACACCCCGCTTGGTCAACCTAAAATGCTCCTAGGAGGTCTACGATTTTCTAGGTCACCCCAAAATGCTCCAAGGGTGTCCATAATCTACTTGGTTAACCTAAAATGCTCCTAGGTGGTCTACGACCATCTAGGTCACCCCAAAATGCTCCAAGGGTGCCTACAACCTGCTTGGTCAACCTAAAATGCTCCTAGGCAATCTATGACCGTCTAGGTCACCCCAAAAAGCCCCAAAGGCACCCATAAGCCCTTTGGTCATCCCAAACACCCCAATGGCCCCCAATAAGCCCGTTGGTCACATGTACATATATATATATATATATATATATATATATATATATATATATATGTATGTATATATCAATAAAAAATTCAAAAACATTATCAAAATATCAAAAATACAAAAATATTACATCGCATCACATTGCATCCCATTGCATTTTATCATCGCTTACATTAGGCATACTCATCATTTGTACTTTGCATTTTAGAGTTTCTCATACATGTCTAGCACCCAGACTGTACACTAGTCATCATTGAAAATAAATGTTATAAAGGTAATCATAGTTGAATTTTTCACTCATCATTTTCACCCATATTTTCCATATTCCATATTTGTGTCCACTCCCTTCACCTAGTCATTTGTTCTATAATGTCTTTAGGGTTTTTGGTCACTCAACCATCTCTAATTTTCATTTCAGATATTTTAGAAAGCTATCTTGATTTTTAGGAGGTATATTCCTGCTTAGATTATTCCTTGTGTACATCATATCCCAAACACACTTACACATTAATAAATTCGAGTTTTGTGCAAGGAAATACGAAACTACGAAGTGGTCTAGGTTGCTTTAAGCAAAAAGGTTATCCTGCTTATTTCCCTATGTGGATGGTGCAAGAATGCTGATAATTGGTAAAAGGAAAAGCTCTTCCCTACCCAATTCCCCAAATTAAACAGTGGTTTTCACCACTATCAAAAAAAATAAAATCCTAATTCCCAAAAATCCCAAAATTTCAAAAAATCAAATTCCCTAAAGTCAAAATCAAAATCCTCAAAAATTAAAAAGTAAAAATAAAAATCAAAATAAATAGTGGTCATCACCACTCCACAAATCCCTTGCTCAAATATATATATACAAAATAAATGATGATTATCATCACTACACAATAGAATGTATCCCAATAAAATTAAAGAAAATAAGGGAGTGAACTTGAATCCCTAGAATTCTCAGCATTACCATACCTTACGCATGATGATATGTCTGTCACATTAGCTTTTGTGTGTGTGCAGACCAATGTTTGCATGTGGATGAGCTAGCTTTTGGTAACCTAGATAACCTAGTGGTCTAATCCTACCAAGTACAAACCTAGGATCATGACATTCATAGGGTGATCCTCATTCCAGGTTTGGTGGATAGCCTATCTAGAAATGGTGGTATCTTTATGCATCTCACAGGAATGAACTCGCTTGCACACACAGGGATATGAAGTATCTTTGTTGTCCTGGTAGATTCATACCTTGTCAAAATGTCTTGCATAGTCAGTATATAATATTTGATCAAGTTAATTAGAGTGTTTGAGTCTCAAGAAAACCTCATCTACATTATTTAACATATCATTTCACTTATTCCATTGTATCACATTGCAATAATACATTTCCACATATCCATTACATAAAAACAGTACAAAAAAAAAAACAAACATAATTAATGCATGTTATACAATCTATGGTGCTAACATAGTGTCTCAAACCATTAGTCACAGTTCACTTTATCCATTAGTCAAATTATCTATCTCACTGTGCATCCATGCATATAGACAACAAGAAAAATCAAACTACATCAACATATGAATACATAATAAGCATCCATCAATATGCCATCACATCATAAAAGTATACATCTGCATACATCATAAAGCATCCATCAACACTACAACAAATCACATAACAACATCCATATACATCTATAATTAGCATTTAACATACCATAATAAATCAAATTCATAAATTGCATCCATCTCATAAATAATAATGGAGACACATGATGACCATAAAAAAATATCATATATATATATGGGGTAAAAATGTACATCATATTTTCCAAAAATACCCGTAGGCTCGACCTGATACTCCTATGCCTGTGCTTGAAGGAGATCTCTCTCCTTTTTTATCTTGCCTAGCTTAAATTGTAGCTATAAATATCGATCACCATGTATAACCTATTGTACTAGTGCCCCATGATCCTTTGCATCCACATCATCATCCTGATCTCCCAAGTCTAGGAGATCTACCTACTCATCCACCTCTTTTGAGTCCTCATTTGGGGCATCCCCCATCGTCTCGTCTACCACCCTAGCCACCTCAACCCCTGGGCCCCATGCACCTCACCATTGGTGCATCACTCACCATGAATTATACTCCTCCATAGTCTTGATATCATCCACTTAAAGAATAGCTACTACAGGATCTGACTGCTCACCCACCTCCTCCACTATCGGCCACCTTAGCATCTTCTCATCCTTGCAATACCAATATAACACTGGCTCCCTTAGCAGTACCTTCTGTAGCCCAAACTATTGCATGACCCAAGAAAATGGGAAGTATTCCTGCTCAATCCCATGTCTTATAACCAACCAACTACCTCACCTCACTCGATGAAGTTGCTCATCAACATTAGCCCACATTGGACAGTCCCTGTAAGGTGACCATACCACTTACCCTGGTGCTAGTCATGAGAAGATATCGGTGTAGTGATCCACATCACCTACAAACCATCAACTCTACCCTCTCTATTGAGCCCTCTACCATAGTACACCATATCCTATCTCCCTGTTCACTAGTTGCACCCTGGTCATCCATGGTATTCCATGTGGTCATCCCACAGCTATGTGTTGCCATACCCAATACTACAATAAGAAGCTACATCCTAAACCCTTCCATATATGGTAGCAGATCTCATATAGCTCATCATAGATCTATGCCAATAGGGTAGTCCCCCATGCCATCACCAGTGGCTCCTCTGTGGTGCACCCCACTAGGGAGTACACCATATCTAACATGTTCAAAGGAAACTTGGATTCAGAGGAATTAAGAAGGAGCATATTGGAGATGAGGGTCGTCAGTAATGCATGACTCACCCCCAATATCCCCTCCTCATTCCAGAACCCAACCAGTATCCCCCCATTCTAGCAGTCTAACTCTGTCACATCCGCATCCTCCCCAAAATACCTCATTAGCACTAACCCCTCTGGTCATGGTACATCAATTGGATAGGTCACCCCTATATCAAAATCCATAGAATCTTATAGATATCCTCCAGCATCACCGTCATCTCCCCTGTTGGTAGGTGGAAGGTGTTGGTGCGTGAGTCCCACAAGTTAATAAGAATCATCAAGTAGGCCTGATCGCCCATCATAAGCTCCAATTGGGTAACCTACTTGAGCCCCATGGCATCAAGCCACTCCCAGTCAACCTCAATCAAGGCACCCCGAGTGGTCTCGAAGAGTCTCAATTTTTAGTATCGACTCTTCACCACCTAATAAATATAAATAAAAACCCATGAGCAAGTATTCACCATGCTTCAAAATAGCCTCCAAAAGACCAAAAAACAATGCAAAGCTAATATACAAAAGCAATCTAATTGCACAAAAACATAAGAAAAATATAAAATATGGTAGTCCATTTAATTAGGTTTAATTACCTATTATGTAATGTGATATACCCAAAAAAAATATAATAAATATACAAAACACAACAAAAACAAGAGCAACAAATATTGTACTTTTCAATAAGGAGGTCATAGAGTCAGTATTTACCCTCCTCGCACTAGCTCCTTCATTGGATGCCTCTATTTGATAACTCATGATGATATTGGGATGATTTCTATAGCGCTTCACTATATAAAATCACTCTCCTCCTCCTCACCTCCCAAATCGCAAAAGTAAACATGCAATAATGATCCCACAACTCACATTTGAGGTTTATATAGGGGTGCAACAGTCCTATTCATCCCAAGGCAGGACGAACACACTTCTAGCCATTTTTCCCACCTTGGTATGAATACCAACTTTGCATTCATCCCACCCTGGGATGAATACAACATTTTTAGGCCAAAACAACTTCAAATGCTCCAAAAAGGGTCCAAAAACCCCCAAAAATAGCCCAATTTTGGTCTAAATTTTCCATAATGCTTGAAACACAATAAAATACTGCCAGGGCCTGGAAAATATATTACTTCATTCCCCAAGAATGCTAGTTTAGCTAGATCATTCCACGGGAAAGAGGTCTTTCCTTCCTTTCCTCTCCAACTAGCACTCAAAATAGAAGGGTTCAAAACCCACCAAAAACAAGTCAAATATGATAGAATTCATTCAGGGTCGATATGGAACACAAAATTCTCATGGATGCATGTAAAAGTTACTACTTCACTCCCCAAGAAGTCCATTATGGCTGGACCACCCCATGGGAATGACATTTTCAACTCTTTACTTCCAAGAAAACTCCATAGCATCATCAAAATCCTTTCAAAACTAGTCCATGCAACCTTCAAAAAATTCATCTAGGTCAAGTGACTCATTGCTTTTCTCATGATTCATTCCCTCATTGAATCATTGCTTGAGGTGGTAGTCATACTTAGTTCAAAATCAACAAGCACACACTTAATCATGTAAATTGCGTTCGTTCAACGAATCATTGACAAAGACAATCACACCCGTGCTTGGGGCAGCAAACAATCAAAAACTCAAATCAAATTACTTAGCATTTTGGAAGCATAAAGGATGTATAAGCCTCACATATTCATTACTAAACAATGCCTAAGCTTAAGCAAGATCCTTAGCTCGTCATAAGCAGGGATTCAATAATGCATGTTCTTTCCAAGATTGGGGTATCTAAAGCTAGTTAGGTTATCGATTAACCCTAATAATTGAACACTTTTGGTTATCTATTTTTTATTAGCACTGTACTACACACAATGTATCTCAAAAAGAGGCATATGTAGACACTAAAATCTGGTCAATTCGATTATGCTACCAAAAGCAATGGCTAAAATGACACACCAAGGCCCCTAGGGTAGCCCTTAGGAGGTATATAGTGGTTCTAACCACTTTATGCAAGGTTTTGAAAGGTTCTAGGCCACTTTTGGGACCTTTTGGACACCTTGTTTCTATTCATCCCACCTTGGAATTAATACAGAACCTATTCGTCCCACCCTAGGGTGAATAGTAGCATTCGTCCCAGGGTGGGGCGAATAGAAGGTTTGACTAGAAAAAGTCAAACCTAGACAAATGGCACCTAGAAATGGTTACATTTTTTGTCTGCTAATGCCTACAAGTTAGATCATGCATTATATTAATGAACTTCTCCATAAGGGAGGCCAAATTGGGATATTCTATTCCCCCTCCTATGCATGTTGCCCTAGTGGCCAAGTGGCACCTCTTGCCTCTCATGCCCTCGCATGCCTTTTGACCCATGAGCCTCCTTGGTCTATAAAGTGGATTCATTTTCAACACAAAAAATAGGATATGATTTTAAGGATAAGCAATGGAGTGCTACTGAGATTTCCCCTCATTTAATTGTGCTCTCTTTCCCTCGAGATCTCTTCTTAGCGAAGGAGGTTATCGGTTGACTTAATGAGGAAAAATTTGTTTGCAAATACCCACCATGTGAGTGAATCCCCTCATAAAATTTGACTACAATACATACCATAGTTTTTTGGACCATTTCCCAGTGGAATTGATGGTAAAATTTAGGTAGAAACGGTGGGTGTCCCACCCTCGAGCGCCCCCCAATTTGTGACAGTCCTATTCGTACCACCCTGTGATGAATAGAAACCTATGAATAATTTTGTGACTATTTTTAATTGGTTATTTTTTACATGTTCATATTATTCTGAAATTCAAATTTCATGTCATTCTGAGCTATATTGGCCGAGATATTGCAATTTTAGTGTTTTGTAGGGTCTCATGCAGGTCCACAATGGTCATCTAGATAAAAACCCAAATTGTCACTAATATTGTAAATATGATCAAATGGGTTTCTTTAAAACAACATTTTATGTATTTTATGAATAAATTATTCGTGTTAGGTTTTGCAGGTTGCGAACGGTCATTGGAATTACGAAGCCCCATTAGATGCAATTTTGGTACAATTTCAGGTGATATCTTCCCAAAACCACACATTTTACATGAATATATGATTTCAATCCATTTTGATTTGATTTGATGCATATTATCATTATTAGCCATTTGGCCCCTATGGGGTTACATGTTTTTCACTGCACACACTTGCTATTTGACATTTATGGTTTCCTTGTGTGTAGGTGTAGGTTCTTACAGTGCATTGGGAAATAACATAATACATCTAGATCAAATATACAAGCAATGGTAACCTTGGCCTACCCACCTCGATTGTGGGTACGAGGAAAGACATTGGATGTGCACCCGAGTTACTTGAAGGATTTTGATCCGATTTGCAAAAAATTGTATCATCCATTTGAGCCCTCAAAGGGGACACATTTGTAACTTGGATTTGATTTATCTTATTAATAATAAAAAATCTATTTTTCTTCATTTCTTGTTATTTTTTATTATTTCCATCTTACTTGCATGTTTTCGATTTGATGCTCGCAAGCAATAGGACATAGGTACATATATTTTTCATCATATACAGGTGCACCATTTTTCCCTAATTCAGTTTCACACAACACATCCCAAAAAGAGGCATCTATAGACACTAAAATCATGTCAATATGATTATACTACAATGACACACTCTTATCGACACCATATATCCCCATTGGGCAGCCCTCATGCATTAATTAGGGTTCCTAACCACTTTTGGGAAGGTTTACCCCAATTTTGTGAAGTTTTGGGCTATGTAGCCATGGTCGTCCCACCCTAGGATGGCCAAGTTCATGGCCATCCCACCCAAGGATGACAACCAAAAACCATCCCTAGGTGGAACGACCATGGCCTAGACCCCTCAAAAATTCAAGGATGGGATAAATGGCAATCAAATTCTACCATTTATTCTTCCCAATGACTTATGATAGATTGAGAGTCTGTCTAAGCCATAAAAACCTATAAATTAGAGGTCTCTTCCACCCAATGTAAGGAAAGGGTTTTGACAAATGGTGGCACCTGCCTTGCATGCCCCAACTTGCCCTGTTAGCCCTCTGGCCCTCTTGGGATATAAATTGGAGTGATTAAACTCAATTTTAGAGAGAGGTCTTTGCAAGAATTTACCATGAAGTTCTATCGAGATTCACTCTCCCCTTTTGCCCTTGTATTTACCCTTGGAATCTTCATCAATCGAAGGAGTTTCCAAGACATCCCTAAATATGCACATCCATTCCAAAACCCACCTATTTCTATGAGTTAAGTTACCAAATTTTATGACAACACCCCTAGGAGTATTCTAGACTAGATCCTAGAGGAATTTATGGCAAAAACCACCCTGTTTGGTGGCCGTCCCCACATGGGACGGTTTAACAGTCCCAATTGGCACACCCAAGTATGGCCATGAATTGGCATATAATTTTAAATAAATTATAGTGTATATCATTTTTAGAGTAGTTTATATACACAATACTTGAATTTGGTAAATTTTGGAGTAGATTTGGACCTTTAATTTGGGGTTTTTTAATGATAGTCCCAATTGGAACACCCAGGTAGAGCCACATATTTTGCTCACAATTTCATTTCAATTTCCACATAAATCATTACAAAAGTAGATAATATGCATTATGCTAAGTTTTGGTATCATTTAGAGTAGTTTTGTATTCTCTTTTGCACTCTTTGTATCCTATGTTGCATGCATTTCATTAATTTTATCTTAATCTGCACATGCTATTAATCAATCTCAATTTCTTGTGTGTAGGTACATGTATTTTAGTACATGAAGGAGCTAAAGAGTAAAAAATGGATAACTCATTGTAGCGATAGAAAAAACCCTCTCTTCAATCATTTGTGCAAGGAAAAAACTGAAAGCACAACTTAAGTTTGTGAAAGGATTGGATCCTTCGACATTGTAATGAGTTGTATCGATTGAGAGCCCTCAAGGGGGAGTTTCATAACCATGTATTTGACAATTTAATGAATATAAAGATAACCCCCCATTTATTTCATATATGCCACTTATTGGTTACTTTAATATCACTTTTGAATGCTTGAATAAAACAATAGATGAATTTCATTTTCCTTTGCTAGGTGCATCATTTTTTCGCTCTACATCTACTATATCAGTAGAAATTGAAGACCACAAGATTATACTGAGAGGGGGGGATGAACAGTATAAGACTAATTTTTACTTTTATTTTCAATTCAATATTATGCAGTGTATAGATAGTAGTATCAATAGCAATAATCAAAGCAATACAAAAAACACCATCCACAAAAGTGACACAACAATTTACGTGGTTCACCCAATGCAAGCTACTCCACGAAGAAAATATTTTGCTAAAAATTTCTCAATAAATCTCTTGGGAATCCTTCCCAATTACAATGTTTATGGACCTCTATCCAAAGGAGATGTTGATCCCCTAAATATCAAGTTTGTGGATCTCTTCCACAAGAGAACTCTTTCCCCTTATGCTCTGGCTAGTGATCTTCTAGAAGACTATGTCTCTCTGCTGCACTAACTTGTGGATCTCTCTCCACTTGAAAACTCCTCACTTAGATATGTCTTCAATTATCGTAGCTACTGGATCTCTATCCACTGAGACTATGTCCTCTATACTCTATCACCTCCAAATCTCTATCAATAGGCTCACTTAGAACCTTCTCAAATTTGCTCAATAGATCCACCCAGAACCTGCTCAAATTTTCTCAATAGGCTCACTCAAAACCTGCTCAAATATGATCAATAGGCACACTCAGAACCTACTCAATAAGCTCACTCAAAACTTGTCCAAATATACTCAAAAATCTCACTCAGAACTTGTCCAAATCTACTCAACAAGCTCACTTAGAACTTGTCCAAATTTGCTCAGTAAGTCTTCTCTAGGACTTACTCAAATCTGCTCAATAGGCTCACTTAGAACCTGCTCAAATATGCTCAACAAGCGATCTGCTTGTTGTGGTGTAGTTGTAAATGCCCTGGGTGCTGGTAGAGGCCGACCCAGGTTCCATTCCCCTTGTCTCCATCCTGCAGATATATGGTATAGTTAGGAATGTCCTATGTGCTGGTAGAGGTTGACAAGGCTCCATTCCTCATATGCCCAACCTTTTGAAAGTGGCACATTGAAAGGGGTGTTTTCCACTATAAATTAGTTTTATCAGCTAGTTGTGGTGCAGTGGTAAATGTCCTGGGTGCTGGTAGAGGCCGACCCAGGTTCCATTCCCCTTGTATCCATCCTACAGATATATGGTATAGTTAGGAATGTCCTATGTGTTGGTAGAGGCTGACAAGGCTCCATTCCTCCTATGCCCAACCTATTGAAAGTGGCACCTCGAAAGGGGTGTTTTCCACTATAAATTAATTTACCCAAGTGTTGTAGGTGAGTTGGAGAGGAGAGGGCAATCCTCCAAGGGAGGTCCCAGGTTCAAATCTCCACCCTACCAAAAAGCTGAATTGGGTACCCAAAATCCAATTGATAATGTTGGTGCGGGCAGGGTCGGGTGCAACTCCCGGGTGACTTTGACAGTATAGAACCCCCTGTTCGTGGTCTCTCAGACCAAGGCAGCCCCACATGGTGTTTTTCACTTTAAAAAAAAAAATCTGCTCAACAAGCTCACTCAGAATTTGTCCAAATATGCTCAATAAGTCCTCTCTAGGACTTGCTCAAATCTGCATAGCAATATTTCACAAAAGCTTACTCAAAATCAGTCCACAAGCCTTCTCAAAGACTTGCCTCAAATCAGCTCAACAAAATCTCAACTCAATCTCATAGAAGCATAAATAGAATTGTTAGAGACTCAATATGTTCTATACTCAAATCCTAATCTCAAATCAAATCAATATCAATATAGAAACCTCATAGAAGCATAAGGATAATTATTAGAGACTCAATATGTTCTATACTCAAATCCCAATATCAACTCAGCAATATCATAGAAGCATAAAGAGAATTGTTAGAGACTCAATATGTTATATACTAAAATCCCAATCTCAACTCAACTCAAATCAGAATATAGAATAGTTTGTTTTATGGAACTTGAAAAACCACTTCACACAATCACTTGACTAGGCTCAAACAACTCTACTCAACCAATCACCGCAAGGAGCAACTCTTTCTCACAAACCCTAGTCCAAACATGAATCAACCAACTCAAAATGTTTCCAACAATTCTCAATCACAAGTGTCACATAACAATGATACTCATGTTCTTCTCTAACTCAATTTCAAGTTCATTTCACAATCAATGGGCTTCAACAAAAATGCTTATAAAACAAGGTTTAATCACAACTCTCAAACCAGAAAATCTTGAAGCATTCAACCAACCACTTTCGAAAAGAAAACCACAATCAATCCTTTTCTCTCCAATGATATTTTAGAAATCAACCACCAAAAAAAATCAAGAGGAGAATCTTCCCGTACCTTTTATGAATATGAAAAAACCTCTTTGGAAATCTACCACAATCACAATATTCTTTTTCCAATCTTCATGAGGGTTAGGAGAAATTACAAAACAATTATCATAACCTTTTACACCTTATTTCTCCTAGTCAAAAATCACATCCACCACTAGAAAATAATTAAAGATAATTATTTCCTTATCTAATTAAGCATAGAATTAATATCACCACAACCATTTACCATTCCCTTATTTCTCCTAAAAACACTTTGCACTAATGCACAACTCACTAAGCTCCTTAATGCAAAAATCCCACATCAACTAGTGCAAAATATGAGCCACAACTCATAAACTATACCACCATGGAAAACCCTCAATAATGATGAATTAACCTTAGCTTAGGCAAATTAAAATATTTATATCTCAATCTCAAAAAATTTCGGCGATGGCATACCTTGGAAAAAATGGTTTTCTACTCCAAAAATTGCAGCAACAACACACAAGAAAAAAATGAATTTCGGATGACTCGAACTCGAGACCTGCAGTAACGAGTGCGAATTTGCACTCCTTCCACCCACCAAGTGGGCTAAGCTTCCCACATGGAAGATATTCCACTTTGTGCTTGAATTACTTCCTCTTGGCACCCATGAACTTATAAACTGCGCTTCTCCCAAACCTTCGTCGTCAATAATGCACGATTTCAGAGGAGGATAACTTTTGCAAAAGAGGATTTATCATTCAAATTTTGGATGACATAAACCATTGCTTAACAAGGCACATTTTATACATGATGCAGATGTGGAAGAATAAACGTTGACGTCGCCAAAAAAGGGAGGGAAATTTTTTGATTAATTTTAAAATTAAAATTTTAATTTTAAATAATTAAAATTTAAACTCAATCTTTAAAATTAAATATCTCCATCACCAGGGCACATTTTTCGAAGAAATTAAAAGCCAACTTGGGTTTTAAGAAAAACCCATTTCAAATATTCCATCCATGGTTTTAAATAAAACCTTTTATTTTATCTGCCTTGGTTTTCACAAAAACCCTTCCTTGCACTTTCACAAAACATAGTGCATGTCATCATAGATACTTTTGACATCAATGACAACATTTTAGCTTAGGGACTCAAAATTTCCAACAATATCCCCCTTTGTCATTGATGGCAACCCATATCCTTTTACATAAATATGACCTTTTTTGCTCCCCCTGGGACTTTGCTCCCCCTGGCTCAATGCTCTCTCAATCATCAAATCTCTCCCCATATCAAAAACTCTCCCCAATATACAAATCTCTCCCCATTTGTCATCAATGGCAAAGGATCACCTTTGGGGCTCAGTGCTAAGAATGAGCCTCTTAGCTTAGCCCCTACCCCACCTCCACATGAGGTGGTTAATTCGGGGGTGGAAGTATTTCTACTCCCTGAAAGCATAGATCTATTATTTTATCTTTCTCTCTTCTTTTGTTAGTTTCTGAATCCTCTCACTGTTTCTTTCCAAGATATCATCCCTATTCCTGTCATAATTTATGTTCCTATTTGTGCTCTTGTTTTCATCCATGTTCCTATTCTTGTTCTTTATGAGTCTCTATTATTTTTTGAGTCTCTATTATTTTTCATGTTCCTATTCATGTTCATGTTCATGTTCATGTACCTGTTCATGTTCCTATTCCTATTCATGTCCATGTTCCTGTTCCTGTTCCTGTTCTCATCCATGTTCCTATTATTTTTCATACCTACTTCTATAATATTTGATCTACATATTTTTGTGTGTCCATAATTATTGCACTTATAACACTTAATGTTATTATTCCTTGGAGGTGAAAACATCTTAGGATACCTTCTAGTGAAGCCATATCCTCTTCTGCCATGAACCTTGCAATTCATTGCTTTGTGACCATACTCGTTGCATGAGTAGCAATACCCATGTAAAGGTTGTCCTTTCCTATATTCTTATATTTCATATGACTTGCACTATGAAGCCATGTGCCCAAACCTATGACATGAGAAGAATCTCCCATTGAAGCTTTATTGCCTAGACCTCATTGGTCTCCTGTTCTGATTGTTGTTCCATATGTATCTTCTTTGTGCATTGTTCCTCTCTTTGATGAACTCTTTGTTGTCCAACTCAGCATATGATGTCCCACTTTTACTTAAACTATATTCTTCTGATGTATCTTCTTCTAAAGTTTCTTCTTCATCAAGACTTGAAGTAGATTATTTTTCCTGATTATTTTGAACCTTTACAAAGCCAAGACCTGTTCAACATGAAATTTGATGTTGTCCACATATGAACATATCCAAGTTCTTAGAGCTATTTTTGAAACTCTTCATCTTGATATTAGAGTCCTTTAAGTCTTCTTTTATAGTAGCCACTTATTGTGCTAACTTCTCACATTCCAAAATATTTTCTTCTAACTTATCCTTGAACTTGCTCGACTTAGTCTTTGACTTATCCAAATCCTCTATGAGCAATAACCTTTATTAATCACATTATTAAAACTAACTTTCAAGCTTAGAGTTTTTCTTTATTACCTTCTTTACTGTGTCAAGGGCATAGATAAGTTCTCCATTGAGATCATAACCATTCTCTATTGAGCAATACTCTATTTGTTTGCATTTCTCCTTATCATTACTTCATTTTGGCTTGTCTTCTATGAGATCACTTACTTCATCTTCTAGAGCCATTAGAAGATTCTCATCTGGTCTTTCAAGTTCATATTCAAAACCATCATCACTGAAACTATATCCATCCCTAGTGCAATCATATTCAAGATGTCAAAATTTGCCACATCTAAAACATTTGAGAATAACTGGAGTCATTTTCTCTCTAACCATAAATACGACTTTATCTCTACCATTGTCTGAAAAACTAGCATCACTATCAATTGAGTACTTACTTGCATTATCTACATAGTAGTTTTTCTTTTGACTTTGGAAGAACTTCTTTCCTTGTCTGTTTTGTCCATCCTTGCCTTTCTTTCAGTACCTGTATCTTTATGATTCCCTGCACCTGTGATCATGTTTTTCTTCATCACTGTTGTACTTTGGCTCTTTGCACTATGTTGCATAGTGTTCATACTTTCCACAATTGAAACACTTAATATATATTATATCTATGGATTTTTTGGAACCTTTATCTCTTCTACCATAGTTATCTTCTTCATCACTAGATGACTCACTGCTTGATTCTATATTTTTACCCTTTTTATTTTTTTCCACTTTGAATGCAGCTTCTTTCGAAGGAATAGGATCTTTTGTTCTTATCTCAAAAGTAGTAAGCATGCCAAGCAAATAATTCCTTGTCAAAGAATCACTATCAATTGATGTTTCCATAGTAGAAACCCTTTCACTATACCTTTTTGGAATAGTTCTCAAGATCTTATCACAAGCATCAGATTCATCACCCTTCATTCCAAGACCTATCATCTCATGTACAAGCTCATCAATCTTACTAAGATAATCACAAATATTTTCATCATCTCTCATTCTTAAGTTCTCAAATTCTCCTTTGATATTTTTGATATTATCTTTCCTGACACCTTTATCACCCTCATATATTTTATGCAGTAGATCCCACATATCTTTTTTTGTTTTATAATCCATAACCTTCATAGATTCTGATCTACCCAATCCTTATATAATTGCATTCATAGCTCTTAAATTTGCATGCATTAGAATATTACCTTCCTTATCTATAGGAGGATTTACTGTTGAATCATATCCAACTTCCATTGCATCCCAAACTTCATTTCCAAGTGCCATTAGGTAAAATCTCATCAGCATACACCAATACAAGAAGTCACTTCCATCAAAGACTAGTACTACATTATTGAATGACCCATCCTTTTGATCCTTGTGATCCATTGTGTTCTTAGACCACTTTTCCTTTAATCTTTCAAACTCTTCTGAAGGAACCCGCTCTAATACCAATTGAAGAACACAAGCTTATACTAAGAGGGGGTGAACAGTATAAGACCACTTTTTACTTTTCTTTTCAATTCAATATTATATAGTGTATAGATAGAAGTATCAATAGAAATAATAAAATAAATACACAAAACACCATCCACAAAAGTGATACAACAATTTACGTGGTTCACCCAATGCGGGATACTCCATGGAGAAAATATTTTTCTAAAACTTTCTCAATCAATCTCTTGGGAATCCTTCCTAATTACAATGTTTATGGACCTTTGTCCAAAGGATATGTTGATACCCTAAATCTCAATTTCGTGGATCTATTCCATATGAGAACTCTTTCTCCTTATGCTTTGTCTAGTGATCTTCTAGAAGACTCTATCTCTCTACTGCACTGACTTGTGGATCTCTCTCCACTTGAAGACTCCTCACTCAGATATGTCTTAAATTATCATGGCTGCTAGATTTCTATCCATTGATAATTTGTCCTCTATACTTTGTCACCTCCAAATATCTATCAATAGGCTCACATAGAACCTTCTCAAATATTATCAATAGGTCCACTCAGAACCTTATCAAATATGCTCAATATGCTCACTCAAAACCTGCTCAAATATTATCAATAGGCTCACTTAGAACCTGCTCAAATATGCTCAACAAGCTCACTAAAAAATTATCCAAATATTCTAAAAAATCTCACTCAGAACTTGTCCAAATATGCTCAACAATATCACTTAGAACTTGTCAAAATATACTCAATAAGTCCTCTCTAGGACTTTCTCAAATTTGCTCAATAGGCTCACTCAGAACCTGCTCAAATCTGCTCAACAATCTCACTCAGAACTTGTCCAAATATTCTCAACAAGTCCTCTCTAGTACTTGCTCAAATTTGCATAGCAAGCTTTCACAAAAGCTTACTCAAAATCAGTCCACAAGCCTTCTCAAAGACTTACCTCAAATCAACTCAACAAAATCTCAACTCAATCTCATAGAAGCATAAAGAGAATTGTTAGAGACTCAATATATTCTATACTCAAATCCCAATCTCAACTCAAATCAATATCAACATAGCAATATCATAGAAGCATAAAGAGAATTTTTAGAGACTCAATATGTTCTATACTCAAATCCCAATCTCAACTCAAATCAATATCAACTTAGTAATCTCATAGAAGCATAACAAGAAATGTTAGAGACTCAATATATTCTATACTCAAATCCCAATCTCAACTCAAATCAAATCAAATCAAAATATAGAATAGTTTGTTTTATGGAACTTGAACAACCACTTCACATAATCACTTGAATAGGCTCAAAAAAACTCTACTCAACCAATCATTGCAATGAGCAACTCTTTCTTACAAACCCTAGTCCAAACATGGATCAACCAACTCAAAATGTTTCCAACAATGCTCAATCACAAGTATGACATAACAATGATACTCATGTTCTTCTCTAACTTAAGTTCAAGTTCATTTCACAATAAATGGGCTTCAACAATAATGCTTATAAAACAAGGTTTAATCACAACTCTCAAACCAAAAAACCTTGAAGCATTCAACCAACCACTTTAGAAAAGGAAACCACAATCAATCCTTTTATCTCCAATGATATTTCAGAAATCAACCACCATAAAAAATAAATAGCAGAATGTTATGATACCTGTTATGAATATGAAAAAACCTCTTTGGAAATCTACCACAATCACAATATTATTTTACCAATCTTCATGAGGGTTAGGAGAAATTACAAAACAATTATCATAACCTTTTACACCTTATTTATCCTAGTCAAAAATCACATCCACCACTAGAAAATAATTAAAGATAATTATTTACTTATCTAATTAAGCATAGCATGAATATCACCACAACCATTTAACATTCCCTTATTTCTCTTAAAAATACTTTGCACTAATGCACAACTCACTAAGCTCCTTAATGCAAAAATTCCACATCAACTAGTGCAAAATATAAGCCACAACTCATAAACTATACCACCATGGCAAAACCTCAATAATGATGCATTAACATTATCTTAGGCAAATTAAAACATTTATATCTCAATCTTTGAAAATTGCAGTGACGACATACCTTGGAAAAATTTATTTTTTTCTTCGAAAATTGCGACGACAACACACAAGCGAAAAACGAATTTCGGGTGACTCGAACCCAAGACCTGCAGTAGCGAGTGCGCCTTTGCACTCCTTCCACCCACCAAGTGGGCTAAGCTTCCCACATGGAAGCTATTCCAATTCGTGCTTGAATTACTTCCTCTTAGTGTCCATGAACTTACAAATTGCGCTTCTCCCAAACCTTCGCCATCAAAAGTGCATGATTTCGGAGGAGGATAAATTTTGCAAAAGAGTATTTATAATTCGAATTTTAGAGGACATAAACCATTGCTAAACAAGGTGTATTTTATACATGATGTGGATGGGGAAGAATAAAAGTCAACGTCAGCAAAAAATGGAGGGAAAACTTTTGATTAATTTTAAATAATTAAAATTTAAACTAAATCTTTAAAATTAAATATCTCCATCACCAAGGCACCTTTTTTGATGAAACCAAAAGCCAACTTTGGTTTTAAGAAAAACCTATTTCCATCCATGGTTTTAAATAAAACCTTATGTTTTGCCTACCTTGGTTTTCACAAAAACCCTTCCTTGCACTTTCACAAAACATAGTGCATGCCACAATAGATCCTTTTGACATCAAATAACCTTTTGACATCAATGACAACATTTTAGCTTAGGGACTCAAAATGTCCAACAGAAATTTGGTTAGCTATGAAACTAGATACACTCCCTTAAAGAAGCTTTGTCTTGTTGTTTTTTTTGTTTCCTAGAATATAAGAAACAACATGCTCATCCATAAGATGGTTGTAAAGTTTGATCCTTTGTGTTATTTAATGTCTAAGCCTCACCTTTCAGGTCAAGTGGCTAAGTGGGTTTTAGCCCTTAGTGAGTTTGACTTGATAGGTCAAAAGGCTATCAAGGGTTAGGTAATCATTGATCAGTTAGCCTCTACCCCTAGAAGCTACTCATACTTTGGTTGTTGAGTTTCCATATGGGTGCTTCAACATCGAAGTTGAAGATTTAGAGTATTACACTTTGTTTTTTTATGGATCCATGGTTATGCATAAGGGGTTATATTGGAAATGTGCATGTAAAAAAATGGTGAATCCTAATCAAAATCAAGGTGAATCCTAAGCAAATCAAATCAATCATCTTCACACCAAAATTTGGGGTATTTGAAGCCCTAAAAATTAAGGTCATATTTGGGGTAAATTTTGACCTATTAAATCACCTTATAACTTCATAAAAAAACCACCATTAGATCAGGATTGAAAATATATTTCCAACAAGTACAAATATGTCTATGTTTGGATATATATTATGGCAAGTTGACCCTAAGAAAAAATTGGTCCAACAAATTTCAGGAAAATGGGACGACATCAAAGGTCCTCATATTCGCCAATTTCCTAATTTGGAAATCATAATATTTGCCCAATTTTTGAATATTCACCAATGTGTATAACCTTGTATGGATCCTACTACATGAAGGGTTCTAGTTCTGGAGTCATTTTGATTACCCCACAAAAACAACTCATCCCGCTTTCTTTCAAGATTTTCTTTTCTTACACAAATAATACTATAGAAAATGAAGCTTTGATCCTTGGCCTTAGTCAGCCTTAGCTTTGTTGGTTAGAATACTTTTGGTCTTTTGTGACTCTCAACTTATGGTTAATCAGATCAACAATATTTATTAGATTTGGGATGGTAAACTTAAACCTTATAAGGATATTATCACCAAGTTGTTGTCCTCATTCAATCGAGTAACCATAGAGTATGTTCCTAGATCCTCAAATCACCATGCGGATGCCATAGTTGTTGCTACATCCTTATTCCCTTTAGATTTAGAATATGATCAAGTGTTAATTATCATTAAATAACTCTAGAATCCTGTGTCGCTTGGTTCTTATCTTGTCCCATTAGATGTTTTGACCATCAAAGATGCCCCATTTGAGCCATGGTATATCAACATATTTAATTTTCTTAAGGATGGTTTGATACCTGATGGTATAGATCACAATCAACATAATATTTTGCGTAAAAGAGTGAATTAATTTGTAAAAATTAGCAATACTTTATATCAGCATTCTTTTGAAGGTATCTTCTTGTGATGCCTTAACTTCGATGAAGCTTGACTTGCTCTTAGTGAGGCTCATGAAGGATCATGTGGAGGCCATTTTAGTGGTAATGATATTACCAAAAATATCCTTTGGATGGGATACTATTGGTCTTCCATGGAGAAATATGCATCTAACCATGTTCGATTCTATGACAAGTGTCAATGCCATGATAACCTTGTCCATGCTCCTTCTCAACACCTTTAGGTTATTTCTTTCCCTTAGTCATTCTCTATGTGGGGATTGGAAATTATAGGGAAGATTAACCCAGTGTTGTTTTATGGTCATAGTTTTATCATAACAATGATAGAGTACTTCACTAAATTGGTTGAAGCCATGCCCTTGGCCATGGTTACTAGAACTCAGGTTTCCAAGTTTATATTCAACCAGATTCTTTGTAGGTTAGGCATTCCTTCGGTGATTGTTTCTGATAATGACACTCCCTTCAAGAATAAGGATATTCATAAAATTTATGCTAAATACAAGATTTAGCATAGGTGGTCAACCCCATATTACCCTTAGGGTAATGGATAAGTCAAAGCATCCAACAAGTATTTGATCAATATATTGAAGAAGTTGGTTTGTAAGACCAGTCATGACTGGCATATCCAAATTTATCCTACCTTGTGGGCCTATCATACTAGCATGTGTACTCCCATAGGTGCCTTGCCCTATGTCTTAGTTTATGAGTCTAAGGTGGTGTTTTATTTTGATCTTGAGGTTTCCTCTTTGCACATATTATTGCAAGATGCTTTGATTGGTAATGAGTATCACTTAGATCATTTACACCAATTGGAGTTTTTGGATGCGAAGTACATTCATGCCTTAGAGCATTTATGAGCTTATTATAATAGGATCAAGCTATATTACTCTAGGAAATTTTACAACCATTATTTTAAGGTTGGGAACCTTGTACTCAAAGAAAAACAAGAGAACACCAATGCTCATTATGATATTATAAGCAAGTTCCAAGTCACTTGGTTAGGGCTCTTTGTCATAATGTCCAATTTTGGCTCAGGCACCTATTCTTTAGCTTCTTTATATGGTGAAGAACTTAAAGAACCAATGAACATAATGCATCTAAAAAGGTATTATGCATGATCTATCATTTGCATTGCACATTACATTTAGCATAGTTTCATACAACATTATTCTTTGCCTGATAATTCTGCATGGTTGCATGTCATATTTTGCATGATTTCCTAACATTCTATTCCATTTGCATTTTTGCTTGTCATAAACTACACTTTTGCCTGTTCATATATATTTTGGGGATTCATGACTATGGAAAGTGATAACATATAGTTAGATCGTAGCTCACCTGCATTGCAATTCCACTAAGGATTTTATGCCTAGAGAATCCCCAACCTAGGGTCCACCTTCATGCATTTAATCATTTCATCTGCTCATCTCATCTCTTATTCCTTGATCTTGAATTTTTTTATAGCTTATATCTATCCAAGTCAAGTAATATGGTTCTCATGTTGCTCCATTGGCCATACCCATATACTTTATTTCACATGTCACACCTCTATAATATAGTACACACTTTGATCATCACTTTCTTGCACACAATACACCCCATAGCGGATGGCTTCATGGTCACGAGCGAGGGGTAACCACCATTCGTCCATTTGCAAGCATACATCCCAATGGGTACATTTATTTCTATTTTTGTCCATCTTAGTGAGCGCTACACCCATAGTAGGTTGAACTTAACCTTTTCCATATTGTAAGAATACACCCTCACAAGGTATTGGTTCTTTTCTTTTTCATTGGCATTTTGGAGCATTCCTTTCATCCACTCATGCATTTCATTTAGGCTTGCATTTTAGATGCACTACATTTAGTTAGATTCATATCATACCATCCCATTCATATAGGTTCCTTGAATCCATTATTTCTCCATATAATATATATATATATATACCATCAATCACACATGAGCACAAACTCACGTTTTTTCCCACTTTCTTGTTCTTTATTGCTAATTTTTTCTCCTCTCTTCTTCTTTCTTTTTCATTTCACTCTTATTTTATCTATGTCTACCATTTTTAGTTCCATTACGAACGTGGCATTCCTTCCAAAAATTTAAGGGGTACCTTGGTTTGAGAGGCATTAATGTCCCTAATACCTTGTTTTACATGTAAAACATGAAAGTGTCTAGAATGACACCATTTTTGCACCATTAATTTCTTCTAAACCAGCCACTCCTCTTGTTTCAAATATCCTATAAATTGAGGGTTTGAAGCTCTTATTTTCATCAAGTTCTCCTCACTCTCTCTCTAACAAGCTCAAGAAACTAGTTAAACAAACAAGTAAGAAAGGGTCCAAGAACAAGTGCTAACAAGACTTTATTGAAGCTTTTGGAATTTTGTGGAGATCTTCTCTACTGCATTGGATTATGTGTTTTTGCCCTTGGTGGATAAGTGTTGAAGCCCTAATGATGAGTCTACCATCTTGGATGTCTTCATCCCTTCATTTTCTTTTTTTCTACCGCTAGGTTGTTTTGATTTCACTGGCATTTTGCATATCACCAAATTTGTATTTATTGCTAGTTTATTTACATTGTTCTGCTATATTTGCCTTATATTGCAAGATCATACCTCATAGTTTCATTGTAAAGGGTATGATTTCATCAAAGCTAAAATTGGGGTCATAAGTTCACCCCAAAAACCTAGGTCTACATTTCATGTTACATTTAAGGCATACTTATGCAAACTATATTTTGTTTATCATTATGTTCTATTGCATTGTGTTTTGCTTGTTCATCTTCCAAAAATTTCAAATTTTGCTTTTGCACTCTAAATGTCAGCTAAAAGGACCTAGGAGGATTGACTAATGTACCTACAAGTACAGTCATATAGCAGCCTAAGGAGACCCCTAACATTGATAATATTTTTTGAGGGTTTATGAAGTTGTTTTATAGGATAGAAGTTTTGGGACATTGTTGGATGTAAGTTAAAGCTTGGAACAACCACCAAATTAGATAAGTAACCTAATAGATATTTTAGATTGTTTTTTTATTGCCTTTTATTTGTTTCTATTTAAAATATAGATCGCAGGTGAGAAAACATTTGATTAATTACTAGGCATTTGAAAAAAATAAAAGCATATAGTGTGCATCTAGGGTTTTAACCTTGTTTGTGCATTTCCCTTGGATATTTGCTTAAAGGATTTGTGTTGCAATCTCAGGGATAGTGATCATTCAAGCCAAAAATTTATTCTAGGGTTTAGTTGTTGTCTTCTTGCATCTTGTATCTTGTATTGTTCTTTCTCTTTTTATAGTGTAGTTTTAGAAAGACCAAACATAGATGCATGCTAAAATTGACATGTCAAAACACATTCCACCTCAAACTTGGAGCAAGTCCTAAAATAATTCCTGGTGAACCCTTATCCCCTCTTTGTACACCAATTGTAGAGTTATAACATGCCCCCGTGGTTCACCTTGGCTCCCAACGGATCCAACCAAGAACCGTACGTGATAAGGCAGTTTTCCCCCTCTACAAGAAAACATCACTTTTTTCAAAGGAAATATTTTCCCTAAGGCCTTCTCATAGGTTTGGAGTACTCGTTTAAAATTTATTGCTTCCTTTATGGTACCTATTTTCAAAAGGATGTTGCCTTCAACAAACTATGCATGTATTTATTTCAAACTATTAGAAGTATTTTTTAATCTCTTGATCATGTTGGCCTCTTTACCCTTGAAGATAAACCTACCAAAACATTATGCTCGGATTATAAAGATATATAAAGAAAGAGGATTACCTTGTCTAATTCCTCTAGGGTTATTGAATAACCCCTTAGTTTCTCTATAAAGGATGAATGGAAAGGTTATTAAAATACAATTATAAACCCATATCTCCATTTTTTTCCAAAGTAAAATCTTTCACGAATTGTGTTCAAGAATATCTAGGAGATATAATCATACATCTTGACCATATCCAATTTGAGGAACACTATTTTCTTACTTATAGAAGCAATTGAGTGGGCTACTTCATGAACCATAATGATTCTATAAAGAATTTATATACCTTCTATGAAATCATCTTGATGGTCCAAAATAATTTTAGGAAGAATCTCCTTTAAACTAAGACCAATTTTTTTGGTATTTATCTTAAGATTTGCATTGAATAAAATTTTAAGCTTGAATTCCATATTTTCTAGCCTAATATTTTTTAGTGATTAGGACAAGATTATTGATACTCAATTTCTTTCGTATTCTATTTTTGTGTTGGTAATATTTGACTACTACTCTTACACCATCATTTATGATATCCCAAAAATATTAGAAGAATATGGATTGAAAGCCATACATCCCTAGAGCTTTATCCTCTTTTATAGAAAAAAAAAAACACTTCTTCAATCTATTTCTCAATAAAGGGAGCATTTATCTTCTTGTTCAAGAATGGAGTAATGATTCTAGGGTTATTCTATAGGATTTTATCTCCCTCTTGGTTATTATCCTCTTCCTTTTTTTAAAGGAGATTTTTGAAATATTGAATAGCTTCTATTTTTAGGTCTTTTTCTTCTTATAATACCCTTTCCTAATTTGAAACTCTCCACTAAATTTCAAGATTTATTTCTTATGGTTGAGATATGAAAGAACTTAGATTCCGAACTCCTTCCTATAGCCAAGTGTTACTAGATTTTTATCTCCAATATATTTATTCTTTTTAAATATATTTTTGGGTAATTTTAATAAATAATTCCTTTTCTCTTCTACCAATTTGATTGCTTGACCCTTTTGATCCATTCTATCTTCCACCTCTATTAGTATCTATTGTAATTACTTTTCCTTCTAAAGATATTACCAAAGGTTTGTTTGCTCTAGACCTTTAGGTTTCTCTTGACCTCCTTTAACTTTCTTGCTAGTTTATACATGTTGGATCCTTCCACTGGATATTGCCACCATTCCTTTATTTTATCATATAGGCCTTCATATTCCAACCACATATTTTCAAATTAAAAGGGTGTTTTCCTATTTATTGTAGTCGCTCAATTCATTTTTAATAGTAAGGGGTGATGGAGGGATTTCAACTAAAAGTTGATATTCTCTTGATATCATTCACCGAAAACTAATATTCTATCTAAATTAACTTAAATGTCTTGTTTAGCAATTCTCCTACTTGTCCAAGTAAAATTTTATCCCTAAAGCTCAATATAAAGGAGATCCACCTCTATTAAAAAATATCAAAAATATTCCATTCCTTCTAAAAAGTCTTAGTGCCCTCCTTTTTTATCATCTAAATATAGGTGGTATAAAATTCTCACATCATCCATTTTTTTCTTTTAGAATATTATCTATATATTTTAATTATTTCCATAAGAGTTATCTTCCCATAAAAATGGTAGGGGTATAGGTATTTGTTTAAAAATTGGTCTAGTTGCCTACTCTAAGGGTGATGATAGTCATCTAGAAAATGATTTTTTTTTATGAATTGGTCCTCCAAAATATCTGTTCCACAAACAGAGATAATCCCTCTCGAGGACCCCTAGAATTCATGTTTACAAAGTTTGATTGCTTCTAAATAATATCTCTTGATTTTCTACTTTCCACCTCATCTAGTTTCATTTCTTTTAATAGTAGAACCTATGGTTGGTAATACATTATCAAGGACTTATCTAGGATTTATTTTAGGAGCATTAATGCCCCTATAATTCCAATTATTGACTCTCATTTCTTAGGATAATGTAGGTGGATACACCCATTCCTAGTAGAATTTTATACTTACCCTCTTCTATTTCTTTCTATGTCTCTTTGCTTCTTAATTATAGAATCGAAGTGTTTCCACTTGGTCTATTTTGATCTACTCCAACATCTAGTATTTTAATTTGGTTGCTCCCTTGTCTTGTTTCTTTTTTTTGTATTGATAAAAAAGAGGGTTGAAGGGCCCCGACCCTTTACACAGAGCTCAAAAGATGCACAAGAAAAAACAAGAGAAGATCATACAAATTCAAGATAGCCCTATATTATTAAAACAAACAAACCTGAGCTAAACCTATTGATGAAGAAGCTAAAATAATATTCCTCTCGCTATCCTTCTATTTAACATAGCTAATGTAGTGCTCAATGCTTTACATAACTGATAAAGAAAATACTAACAATAATGTAATTTAGTGTGCTCAAATCCTTCATCGCATGATTCCAATAAATATTCTGCTTTGCTCTACCCTCTTTATCTACTAGATTCATTATCAATTCTTATAATCTCTTCCAACTCCATGGGGGCATATGACCAAATCTTGAAATTCTCAGATTTAACTGCCATATTCACCATTTTATCGGTAGCTTTTTTTCCCTCTCTATAAATATGTTTAAATTGAATTTCTTCTAGGTTTTCTAAAATATTTCTTGCATCTATAATTATCTAGAAAATGCTAGAACTATTTAACTCCTCTTTTTAAGGGAAGTTATAATATTCTTGGAATCCCCCTCAAGAACAATTCTCCTAAAATCCAAATTCATCGCAATTCGGAGGCTTGTAAGCATCGCCCTTGCTTCAACTTGGTGATTTATGGTAATTCCTATATCCTTAGTATATGCAACCACTACCTAACCTCTATCATTTCTAATGAGGTCCCCACCACCAACATGAACCGGGTTACCTTTTGCAGCTCCATCAAAGTTAATTTTTACCCAATCTTTGTAGGGACATTCCCATTTAGTATCTAGTCTCACCTTATTGAATTTTTTTATATTTAACTATTGGAAATTTGAGTTATTTTATTTTTCATTGATGTAACATGGATTATTGATGTCACATGGATCATATTGAGTTTTGGTGGCCAAAGCATTTCATAAATAAGCATTTATGATATTTTGGAGAGAATGGATATATACAAGGTTTTTGTGAAAACCAAGCAGGAAAAATAAAAGGTTTTATTTAAAACCATGGATGATGGATTTGAAATGGTTTTTCTTAAAACCCAGGTTGGCTTTTAATTTTGCCGAAAAAGGTGCCCCGATGATGGAGATATTTATTTTTAAATATTTAGTTTAAATTTTAAATTATTTAAAATTTAAATTTTAATTTTAAAATTAAATATATAAATTGTAGCGCCGACTAAAGAAATAAGGAAATGCTATATTAATTTATAGCACCGACGTCTAAATAAATAGGAAATGCATATGTATATGCCAACAAAATCTTAGACTTCATTAACCCAAAGCTTATTTTTTCGAATGCCTTCGATTGGGGAATGAATTGTGAAAAGAGAGAGAAGTGTGACTTTGGTCTATTGAAAAATCATTCGTGGAGTTTAATAAGACGCATAGGCATATTTGGCCTAGCGATTCATGCATTGTGTGTTATGCAGGAGGTCCTGCAATCGAGTCCCACCATGGTTATTTGCTTTTTTGAAGCGCTCGAAGCGTTGTTAAGTTTTTCGAAGGGTACAAAAGTGTATGATATAAGTTTTTGTTCGTGTCCCTTTGGACATGTAAGGGAATTTGAACCAACGATAGGTTGGTTGTGGTTAAGGTGATAAGCAAGGAGACGTCACGAGATTGAATCCCGTCAGGGATAGAAGCAAGTTAATAATTTTTTAATATATTTTATTTTTTCTAAAGTTGCCCTAGGAGGAATAAGGGTTGTGATGCATGTTTAGAAAAAAAAAGATTTTTGGTGTTTCTCCTTTTGAAAGTATATCATATTATATATCATTGGAAATCTTATTTCGAGGGATATTTTATTAACTTGCTTACAGGGAAAAATAAGATGTATGTAAAGGGATATTTCTATTTTTGTAAAAGGGTTTCAAAAGTGAAGGTTGTTTTGTTCTTTTCAAAAGTGATTAATTATTTCATGAGGGGACATGTTTTATCTTATTGAGTAGGAGTGATAAGGTGTTATTTGGATATTATTGTTGTGATATTAATTATGATCTCTAACACTTGTTGAAAGTTGAAAAAGAAGTTTGTTGAGTGTGGCAGATTTAGTGGACATCCAATAAGGTATCAAAAGGTATGAGCAATATTATCCATTGACTTTGTTTATGGTGGTTTATTTTTGAAATATCATTGGAGAGAAAAGGATTGATTGTGGTTTCCTTTTTTAAAGTGGTTGGTTGAATGCTTCAAGGTTTTCTAGTTTGAGACTTGTGTTTAAACCTTGTTTTATAAGCATAGTTGTTGAAGCCCATTGGTTATGCAAAGAACATGAGTTAGAAGAGAACATGAGTATCATTGTTATATGAATTTGTGGTTGATCATTGTTGGAAACATTTGAGTTGGTTGATACATGCTTGGACTAGGGTTTTGTGAGAAAGAGTTGTCCCTTGTGGTGATTGGTTGAGTTGAATTGATTGAGCCTAGTCAACTGATTGTGTAAGGTGATTGTTCAAGTCCCATGAAACAAACAATTCTATAATTCTAATTTGAGTTGAGATTAAGCTTTGATATTAGAACATATTGAGTCTCTAACAATTCTCTTTATGCCTCTATAAGACTTGAGTTGAGTTGAGATTTATTTGAGTTGAGATCATTGTCGATCATCGGTGTCATCCATTATAGAGTGCATTGTCATTCATTGTTGAATTCATCATTGAGTCTTGCCTTCATAAATTTGTGGATAAGATTTGAGTGCTACATGAGCATGATTGGTTGAGCCTTTGAGAAGACTTTTGGCACATATTTGTGGCCATATTTGGAACAACATTTGAGCAATTCATTGGTGAGCTTGTTGAGCAAATTTTGAGCAAGTTCTTAGTGAGCTTCTTGAGCATATTTGAGCAAGTTCTTGGTGAGCTTGTTGAGAAGATTTTGATCAAGTTCTTAGTGAGCCTGTTGAGCATATTTTAGCAAGTTCTTGGTGAGCTTTTTGAGCATATTTTGAGCAATTTCTTAGTGAGCTTATTGAGCAGATTTTGAGCAAGTTCTTGGTGAGCTTGTTGAGTAGATCTTGAGCAAGTTCTTGGTGAGAAAATTTTGGACAAGTTCTTAGTGGGCTTGCTAGAGCAGTTTTGGGCAAGTTCTTGGTGAGCTTGCTAAAGCAGATCAGTGGATTTCCTACCTGAGTATATCAGTGTATTGCCTAGCTTTGAGCAAATCAAAGTAATCATTTGTATTGGGATAAGTGTCCTTATTTTTGTGTGAAATATTATAAGATGATTATCTTGTGGAGTACCCCACATTGGGGGAACCACGTTAAATCTTTTGTCTCAATTGTGTGTGGTGATTTGTGCACTTGTTTACTATTGCTATCTATGTTATTAATGAACATTGTTGTATTTGGTTATTGCAATTAAGGACACTAATTGATATTGGTTTGGAAAGAAAATAAAAAGAGGGTGTTATACTGTTCACCTCCCCTCTCAGTATAAGCTTGTGTTCTTCATTAACATATATTTTTCCCTAGAGAGGATCATTGCAAGATTTTCCTGGACAACAACATTTTTATACAATTATCCAATAGGGATATTTATATTCTTGCATAAACCTCAATTATTCCTCTGGTTTTATTTTTGAACACTCATCTATTTCTTTCCAACCAAATCCCCCAACAAATATGTGGAATGCATTTTTGTCAAAATATACTGCTTTCTAAGTGCCACTATTCCAAAATTTTGATTAGAGAATCTAGAATGACCCAAGCAACACTAACTTATCTCAATAAAATATTTAGGATATCATGAAAATATATCCAAACAGGTGGTCCACACACTCATCCTCTTCGTCACATAAGACACAAACAGTTGGAAACACAATCCCTCTTTTGAACATATTATATTTCATAAGAATCTTATTGAGAATGGTAGTCCAAAAAAACATAGCAACCTTAGGTATGATGTTTAGCTTCCAAATTATTTTAAGCTCAGGTTTTTGTGAGGTTACTTTACCCAATACTCTATATCATCATTCACCAAGTACTGGCCTTGCTGTTTTCTTCCCTAAATTATCTTATCCTCCTCTAAACCTCTACCTAAATAATAAATCCTTTGGAGGTTTTGCAGATCTTTACCCCTCGGGCCTTACATATCTTCTTGCATGATTTTACACTCCTAAAAATCACCCACCCTATGAATGTAGCCATTAATTTCTTACCATAGGTTCTCGTTAAATGTTCTTTAATATCTTTGAACTTTTTGTAGCTCACTAAAGGCTCATCTTAAATCTAAGGGTATTTCCAAAATTCAAATTTGTCTCCCCTACCTAATCTTTATTTTAGACATTGCCATAGAACTTTCCTTCTATTGATTATATTTTACCAAAAAATAGACCCACTTGGAGGATTATAACAACTAATAAAGTGGTTTTTTACCTCCAAGTATTTGTTTTGGATAATTCTAGCCCATTTCCTTGATGCTCCAGTGCAAAGCCTCCAACCATGTTTAGCTAGAAGGGCTCTATTTATATCTCTCAACCTCCTCAAACCAAGACTTCCATTCTATAAAGGCTGGAAACAGGTATCCTAGGCTACCATATGTATACATTTTTTGCATTTAGTGCCATCCCATACGAATTTTTTTTGTAGTCTTTCTAAAGTTTCTTCCACTTTCCTTGACATCCTTAGGAAAGACATGAAATAAATAGGGAGGCTTTGGAGCATGCATTTTATGAGTTGTACTTTCCCTGTAGAGGATAACATATTTCTCTTCCAACCTTGAAGTTTCCTATTAAATTTATCAACAATTGGATTCCAAAGTTCATCTTTTATCTTGCATATAAAAAAAGGTAAACCAAGATAGGTGATAGTGAAATTTTCCTCCTTACAACACAACACTTTAACTATTTGATCTCTTATACTTTCCTCCATGTTTAAAAATATAATCCTACTTTTTTTATAATTTATTTTTTGGCTTGTAGCTTTTTCATAAGAATCAAGGACTTTTTTAAACTCCAAAGCTTCTTCCTTTGTAGCTTCCCCAAGCAAGAAAGTATCATCCACAAATTATTGATGAGATAAATCTTCACCAATGGATGAATCTTTTAGACCTTTGATATTACCATCCTTTATCTTTCTTTTCAAAGTTCTTCCCAAGGCATTTGCCATAATGATAAAGAGATATGGAGACAACTGATCTCCATGTCTAATTCCTTTGGTAGAAGGAAAGAACCTAGTATATTATCGATTGATCAAGTTTGAAAAGCAAGGGTTAGAAATGCACATACCAACCCATGCCCTCCATTTTTCATTGAAACCCATTCGTTCCATTATTTTATCTAAGAAAGACCATGAAACCCTATCATAGGCTTTGTTCATGTACAACTTAAGGAACATGTCTAACCCTTTTCTCATTTTATGAGATTGTGTGGTTTCATAAATGGCAATGATGCTTTCAGTAATTTTCTCACCTGCCACATAACCTCCTTGATATTCATTAATGATTGAGAGGATGATGTTTTTCAACCGATTGGCCAAAAATTTATTAAACTTTTTGCAAATTGTATTACATAGGCTAATTGGTCTAAATTCCTACAATTTATATGGCCCATATTTCTTGGTAATTATAGCAAGGAAGGTATTATTCCATTCTTTCAGCAACTTGACAAATTCTTGGGCTTATTGGATTGCATTGACTACATCTCCAACAATATCCCAATGATGTTGAAAAAACCTGGTGGGAAACTATCTGGACCTTAAGCCTTGGATGCTCCCATAGAGAACACGACTCTTTTAAATTCATCCGTAGAGATTACCTTGCATAGATATTAAATCATGCTATCATTAACTCCTTTGGAAACATTGTTAATGAAGCTTTCTATTTCCATGTTGCACTCTATTTTTCTTTTCTAAGAATGTTCTGAAAGAAAGTAATGGCTAGATTTTTAATATAATTTAAATACTCATACTTTCTTCCATATTCCACCATAACGTAGAGGATTTTATTGTTGTTCCTATGTCTCATACTCGAAACATGAAAAGATTTAGTATTTCTATCATCTTCCTTGAGCCACAAAACTCTAGATTTATGTTTCCAATTAATTTCTTCCTGGGCAATGGTATTATGATACTCTGTGAGGAGTTGATTTTCCTTTTCATGCCACTTTGGTTTTCTACCTTCCCTCTCCATTTTTTCCTCTATATCTTGGATATCCTTTTTAAGTTGTTGTTTTCTTAAATTGATGTTACCAAAAATATTTTTGTTGGCAATTTTGGGTACCTTGGGTACATTGCCTTTGCTCAAGTGTATAGGTTGTCATTGATGTCAAGAAGCTCTTGAAGGAATTTGATTTAATGTCAAATATCTTGGAGACATGGACAGTGAGTTTCCAAGAAGATTATTCAGAGCATGGACAAGTGAGTTTCCAAGAAGATCATAGTAGCCCATTTGCAAAAGATCAAAGAAAAAGACAAGTAAGAAAACTATCGCGATTTCGTGACATGTTAGAGGAGAGAGAAAGTGCTAAAAAATCGTGATTTCGTGACATGTTAGAGGAGAGAGAAAGTGTTGGAAAAACTGTCATGATTTCGCGACATGTTAGAGGAGAGAGAAAGAGCTGGCAAAACTATCGCGATTTCATGACATGTTGGCAGAGAAAGAAAGCAAGGTGGAAAGTGTCGCGATTTCGCGACATGTCGCATTTTCGCGACTCGAAAAGTGCAGGAAGGCAAAGAAGGAAAAGTGTCACGATTTCATGACATAATGCAGAAGAGAGAGTCCGCAATATGAACTATCATGATTTCGCGACAAGTTCGAAGAGAGAGAAAGTAATTCGAAAAGTGTCACGATTTCGTGACATGCTACAAAAGACAAAGTGAGGACTATCACGATTTCGTGACATGCTACAGAACTCGAAGTGAGAACTGTCATGATTTCGTGACATGCAGCAAAGGGAAGAGTCTGAAATGAGAAGCGTCACGATTTCGCGATAGGTTGCAAAGAAAGCGTACGGAAGCTGAAAGCGTCATGATTTCACGACAGGATGAAGGAAAAGCGTACGGATGCAGAAAGTGTCATGATTTTGTGACAGGCAAAAAAGATAGCGTACGGATGCAGAAAGTGTCACGATTTTGTGACAGGCAAAAAAGATAGCAGATGGCGATAGAAGTGTCACGATTTTGTGATAGAAACTGAAAGCATGTCTTCCATAAGTGAAGTGTCATGATTTCATGACAAAAGCAGAGAGGAAGGCTATGAAGACAAAAGTGTCATGATTTCACGACAGAAGTGAAGACGACGTCAGCAGAGGCAGAAGTGTCACGATTTCGTGACAAGAGCTAAATTGAAGTCGACAAAGGCTGTAGTGTCGCGATATCATGACAAAAGCCAAAAGGAAGTGTACGGCTGCAAAGGTGTCATGATATCATGACATGGTGTAGTTTCACGGGTAAAGCTACAGAACCACAGAGGCGGTTGAAGCCGACAGAGTTAAATTTGAGCCGACGTAGTTTAGGGTTACAGCCGACTAAGATCAAGGTTTTGATCTTGAAAGTGTTAGTATAAAAGGAGGATTGTTTTGAAGAGTTAAGGGTGAATTGAGAGACAGTCGAATATGCGTCAAAGTGTGCGAGATGCAGCCGAAAGAGTGCAAGAGTGCAGAAGTGGTGCGATGATGCCGAAGCATGCAGAGTGAGCGCAACAGGCAAAGATGAACGAGGACATTTGTACTAGACCGAAGGACTGTGTTTAGTGCAAATTTGAGGACCAGCTTTGGAGGTGATAGAGTTGAGGACAGAGGTCTCCAGCCAGAGTAGGGAGGATAGGTGTCTTCTGTGGATAGAGTTCCATTTGCTAAGGGCAACGGAGGCAGAGGTTTTCTAGAGGATCACCAGCAGGAGCGAGCTAGGGGATCGGTGTCTCCTGTGGGTTGGTGCCCACGAACTCGAGTTTAGGGGATTGGTGTCTCCTTTGGGTTGGTGCCCATAAACTTTGTAATCGGGAAAGGTATTCCCAAAAATTGATTGATAAAATTTAGTGAAAGATTTTATCCGTGGATGTATCCCAACCATTCTGGGTGAACCACGTTAAAATGGGTCTTCAATGTGTGATGCTTTCTGTCTTGATTAATGTTGTGTTGATGCCTCTGTTATTTAAAGTTAAAATTGTTAATTGGTTATGTCTTATATTGTTCACCCCCCCTCTCAGTATAAGCTTGTGTTCTTCAATTGGTATCAGAGCGGGTTTCTCCAGAAAAAGCCTAACAGCTTGGAGAAGGATCTTTCAGAGGAACATACAGATTTAGAAAGAGATGAAGAGGTTGGGTTCGATCTCAAAGGTGAATTCTTCTTGGCTTTAAAAAGGCTTGAGAAATTCAGGGAAGAAAATTCTGTTCTCAAGCATCAATTTCAGGAAGAAGAGATTGCAAGATCAAGATTGTCTCAAAGAGTTATAGACTTCAAAATTCTAGCTGAAGAAGGAAAGAAGGTTGAACAGGTTCTGACAGAAGCTTTAAAAGGAAAGGAAGCTGATTGCGAGAAACTAGAAGAAGAGGTTATGTCTCTTAGAGTGAAGTTGGAAAAATTGGCTCTGAGACAGAATACTCCGTATGACAAGCAAAAGAAGGATGGTATCACTATTCATGAAATAGGGTCTTCGAGCAAGACCAATCTTCATCCTGAAGAGCGGTGGATTCTAATTGGTCACAAGAAGAACAATCATCCAAGGCATCAAAACAGGTTACATAATACTTTCCATGGCTATTGTTTTTCCTGCAAAAATTTTGGTCACAAAGCTATGCATTGCAAAAAATCCTTGAATAGCCATAGTAAGGAAAATGTTAACTCTTTTGCACCTCTTATGAATAAAAATTTCATGTGTTTCAAGTGCAAGAATTTTGGGCATACAACAAGGATGTGCAGTTTGGATAGATCTAGCCTTGAGTTCACTAAAAAGAAAAATGAGATCAAATCTAAGTCAATGATAGTTCAAACTGCTTTTCATGCTCAAGACAAAGTAGAAAAATGGTATCTTGATAGTGGTTGTTCAAAACATATGACTGGTGAAAAGGAAAAAATTTTGGTCTTAAAACAAACAAACCGAGGAACAGTCAGTTTTGGAGATAATAGGTCAGCTAAAATCTGTGGTAAAGGGACTCTTAGTTTGGATGGGAAATCCAAAATAGAAAATGTGCTTTATGTAGAAGGCCTAAGACATAATCTTCTAAGTGTGAGTCAACTTTGTGATCAAGGGCACATAGTATCTTTCTTTTGAGATAGATGTGAGATAAGTAAAGAAAAAAATGGAAAACTCATTGCGAGTGCTACAAGGACTCCAAACAATCTTTACATGCTGAGTGAGATAAAAAGGGAAAAGTGTTTTCTAACTCAAGAAGATGAGAGTTGGCTATGGCATAAAATATTGGGGCATTTGAGCTTTGATAATCTTGTCAATATTAGTAACAAGCTGTTAGAGACTTGCCCAAAATAAAAAGGCCCCATAATATCATTTGCGGTCCCTATCAACATGGAAAACAGAACCAGAACCGGTTTCAAATCAAAAGGGTATACTTCTTCAAAACCATTGGATCTTATTCATACTGATTTATGTGGCCCCACCGGAACTCGGAGCATTCAGGGAGAAAGCTACTTCATGTTGTTTATAGATGATTATTCTAGAATGACGTGGGTTACTTTTCTCAAAGAAAAATCTGAAGCTTTTGAAAAATTTAAAGCTTTCAAAGAAATGATTGAAAATGAGACCGACAAGAGAATCAAATGCTTAAGATCAGACAGAGGAGGAGAGTTCACTTCAAATGAATTTGTGGAATACTGTGAGCAACAAGGAATCAAAAGAGAATATTCAGTAGCAAGAACTCCTCAACAAAATGGAGTAGTTGAAAGGAAAAATAGAACTATTGAAAATATGGCTAGAGCTATGTTAAATGAGTCAAAACTTTCAGATGGCTTTTGGAAAGAGGCAGTCAGTACAGCAATCTACATTATCACCGGGGCCCAACTTAGAGTCAATCATCATAAAACTCCTTATGAGTTATGGAAAGGGAGACCGACTACAGTAAAATACTTCAAAGTGTTTGGGAGTAAGTGCTTCATCGAGAAGGGAAGATCAAAATTTGGGTAAGTTTGATCCTAGATGTGATGAGGGAATCTTTCTTGGATATTCCAACAGAAGCAAGGCCTACAGATGCTTCAACAAAAGAATGCATACAATCGTAGAGAGCATAAATGTAACAGTTGATGAAAAGACAGGGATAAGAGAACCAGTCAAGGAACTCGGTGATGAAATTTGTCAAGAAGAATTCAGAGAAGTTTCAGATGAAGAAGAGGAAAGACAACAACTGCTTCCTAAAACTCCTTCACGATATGTTCAGAAACATCATCCCAAAGATTTGATCATTGGTGATCCAAACAACAGGAAAACAAGAAGAAGAGTCATTCCTTCACACGATTCTACAAATGTCTCTTTATTATCTCAGATTGAGCCAAAATATTTCAGTGAAGCATGTGTAGATAAATTTTGGGTAAAAGCGATGGATGAAGAGCTAAATCAAATAGAGAAAAGTGAAACTTGGGATTTGGTTCCAAGACCTAAGGACAAGAATGTCATTGGCACAAAATGGATATTCAAAAATAAACTCAATGAGGATGGAAAGATTGTCAGAAACAAAGCTAGGTTAGTCTGCAAAGGTTATGCTCAAGTAGAAGGTGTTGATTTCGAAGAGACGTTCGCTCCTGTTGCTCGTCTTGAAGCTATCAGAATGTTTTTGGCCCTTTCAAGCTTCAAATCATTCAAGGTATATCAAATGGATGTAAAGTCAGCTTTTCTAAATGGGGTGTTGGTAGAAGAAGTCTACATAGAACAGCCAGAAGGAGTGTCTCTCACAGAACAGTCAGACTATGTGTGTAAACTGAAAAAGGCTTTATATGGGTTAAAGCAAGCACCAAGGGCATGGTACTCAAGACTTGACAGTTATCTTCATGAGCAAGGCTTCAGGAAAGGCGTGGCAGATAGCAATCTGTATATTAAGAATGAAGGTGATGATATGTTGATTATGGTTGTCTATGTTGATGATATTATTTTTGGGGGGAATAATACTCAGATGTGCAAAGTTTTTGCTAACACCATGCAGAAGGAATTTGAGATGTCTATGATTGGAGAGCTATCATTCTTTTTAGGTCTTCAGATTGCTCAATCAAAAAATGGTGTATTTCTCTCTCAAGGAAAGTATATCAAAGAAATGTTGAAGAAATTTGGGATGATGGACAACAAACCAGTATGTACTCCAATGATTATAGGGTGCAAGATGAGTAAAGATGATGAATCTCCAGTGGCAGATCAGAGGTTGTACAGATCAATGATTGGCAGTTTATTATATGTTACGGCTACTAGACCAGATATCATGCAAGCAGTTGGGTTAGTAGCAAGATTTCAGGCAGCTCCAAAATATTCTCATGTTACAACGAGTTAAGAGGATATTCAGATATCTGAAGGGCACTATGGATTTTGGGCTTTGGTATCCCAAAGGTGATGATTTCACCCTCACGGCCTATTCAGATGCAGATTGGGCAGGCAATACTGATGACAAGAAGAGCACTAGTGGTGGAGCGTTCTTTCTGGGAAAGAGTTTGGTTTCTTGGCTAAGTAAGAAACAACCTTCGGTTTCCTTATCTACAGCAGAGGCTGAATACATAGCGACAGTGGATGGGTGTACACAGGTTTTATGGATGAAAACCACCTTGGAGGATTTCAAAGTCAAGCATGAACAACCCATCTCCATATTTTGCGATAATACGAGTGCCATAAGTATTTCCAAAAATCCGGTAATGCACTCAAGGACAAAGCATATTTCCATCAAGTATCACTTTCTAAGGGAGAAAGTGCAAGACAAGTAGGTCAAGCTAGAGTATGTGCCTACTAAAGAGCAGATTGCAGATATCTTCACCAAACCTCTTCCAAGAGATACGTTTGAGTATCTAAGGGAGAAATTGGGAGTTGTACTCCCACCCCAGAATTAATCACCTCATCAGGAGGTGGGGGGAGGGACCAAGCTAAGAGGCTCATTCTTAGTCCCGAGCCCCAAAGGTGACCCTTTGCCATTGATGACAAAGGGGGAGAAATATGAGTAAGGGGGAGAGCTTCAAGTGAAGAGGAAAGCTTCAAGTCAGGGGGAGCAAAACCTCAAAGGCAGTTTCTCAGTTGTTAGCACAGTTGGTTTCAGTTTTGGCTCCTAAGACGAAGGTTTGCCATCAATGACAAAGGGGGAGATTGTTGGCAATTTTGGGTACCTTGGGTACATTGCCTTTGCTCAAGTGTATAGGTTGTCATTGATGTCAAGAAGCTCTTGAAGGAATTTGATTTAATGTCAAATATTTTGCAGACATGGACAGTGAGTTTCCAAGAAGATTATTCAGAGCATGGACAGTGAGTTTCCAAGAAGATCATAGTAGCCCATTTGCAAAAGATCAAAGAAAAAGACAAGTAAGAAAAACTGTCACGATTTCGCGACATGTTAGAGGAGAGAGAAAGGTGGAAAAATGTCATGATTTCATGACATGTTAGAGGAGAGAGAAAGAGCTGGAAAAACTGTCACGATTTCGTGACATGTTAGAGGAGAGAGAAAGAGCTGGAAAAGAAGGAAATCGCGATTTCGCGACATGTTGGCGAGAGAAAGAAAGCAAGGTGGAAAGTGTCACGATTTCGTGACATGTCGCATTTTCGCGACTCAAAAAGTGCAGGAAGGCAAAGAAGGAAAAGTGTCACGATTTCGTGACATAATGCAAGGAAGGTTGTAGAGACAAAAAAGTGTCACGATTTCTGCAAATATGAGAGAGAGGTCCAATAGTATGAACGATTTCGCGACAAGTTCGAAGAGAGAGAAAGTAATTCAAAAAGTGTCACGATTTCGTGACATGCTGCAAAAGACAAAGTGAGGACTGTCACGATTTCGTGACATGCTACAGAACTCGAAGTGAGAACTGTCACGATTTCGCGACATGCAGAAAAGGGAAGAGTCTAAAATGAGAAGCGTCACGATTTCGCGACGAGTTGCAAAGAAAGCGTACGAAAGCTGAAAGCGTCATGATTTCATGACAGGATGAAGGAAAAGTGTACGGATGCAGAAAGTGTCACGATTTCATGACAGGCAAAAAAGATAGCGTATGGGTGTAGAAAGTGTCACGATTTTGTGACAGGCAGAAAAGATAGCAGACAGCAGAAGTGTCACGATTTCGTGATAGAAACTGAAAGCATGTCTTCCATAAGTGAAGTGTCATGATTTCATGACAAAAGCAGAGAGGAAGGCTATGAAGACAAAAGTGTCACGATTTCATGACAGAAGTGAAGACGACGTCAGCAGAGGCAGAAGTGTCACGATTTCATGACAAGAGCTAAATTGAAGTCGACAAAGGCTATAGTGTCGCGATATCATGACAAAAGCCAAAAGGAAGTGTACGGCTGCAAAGGTGTCATGATATCATGACATGGTGTAGTTTCATGGGTAAAGCTACAGAACCACAGAGGCGGTTGAAGCCGATAGAGTTAAATTTGAGCCGACGTAGTTTAGGGTTACAGTCGACTAAGATCAAGGTTTTGATCTTGAAAGTGTTAGTATAAAAGGAGGATTGTTTTGAAGAGTTAAGGGCGAATTGAGAGACAGTCGAATATGCATCGAAGTGTGCGAGATGCAGCCGAAAGAGTGCAAGAGTGCAGAAGTGGTGCGATGATGCCGAAGCATGCAGAGTGAGCGCAACAGGAAAAGATGAACGAGGACATTTGTACTAGACCGAAGGACTATGTTTAGTGCAAATTCGAGGACCAGCTTTGGAGGTGATAGAGTTGAGGACAGAGGTCTCCAGCCAGAGCAGGGAGGACAGGTGTCTTCTGTGGATAGAGTTCCATTTGCTAAGGGCAATGGAGGCGAGAGGTTTTCTAGAGGATCACCGACCAGAGCAGAGCTAGGGGATCGGTGTCTCCTGTGGGTTGGTGCCCACGAACTCGAGTTTAGGGGATTGGTGTCTCCTTTGGGTTGGTGCCCATAAAACTTGTAATCGGGAAAGGTATTCCCAAAAATTGATTGATAAAATTTAGTGAAAGATTTTATCCGTGGATGTATCCCAACCATTATGGGTGAACCACGTTAAAATGGGTCTTCAATGTGTGATGCTTTCTGTCTTGATTAATGTTGTGTTGATGCCTCTGTTATTTAAAGTTAAAATTGTTAATTGGTTATGTCTTATACTGTTCACCCCCCCTCTCGGTATAAGCTTGTGTTCTTTAATTTTTAGTCCAATTTTTGATTCAATACTTGATGTTCTTTAATTTTTGGGTAACTTTGTACATTGTTGAACCTTGAACCTCCTCCTTCCACCAATATTGAATTTTTTTTTATAATGTATGGGTGCATATTCCACATGTGCTCATACCTAAAGGGTGCTCCTCCATGCTTCTCCTTTTTCATATCCAGAAAAAGGATATTGTGATATGATCCTATTTTGGACATACATGTAAGTCTATGAATACTGTTTATACTTAGCCAACTATCAAAAATAAGAACTCTATCCAAGTGCCTTTGAATGTGATTATCCCCCATCCTTCTATTTTTCCATGTAAACTTACCTTTACACATATCCAAGTCAATCAACTTAATATTTTGAATAAAATCATTAAAATATTGCATACCTTGAGTGATGTTAATCCTCCCTCTACTTTTTTTAACCCAAAACCATCCAATGCAAATTAATGAAAAGAATCCTTTGAAAAAATAACTTATTCCATAGATGGAATCTCTCATGATCATCATTTTGAACATAAACCCTTGTCATTACCCAATAGAAATTAGTTTTTTTTGTTCTCCAATTTGATTGTTTAGAATATTTCTTCTTGATCAATTACAGTATCCTCAAAATTCATTATGTTCCAAAATATGCAAATACCTCCAACAATACCTTGTGCTAGGCTTATAATCCATTCAACATTCGACCATACCTCTTTCTGAATAATATCAAGTTTTTTTGTGTCAATTTTAGATTCTTGAAGACAAACAATATTAGGTTTTACTTCCATGAGTATATCTCTAACAATTCTTCTTTTTTGAGGGGAATTTTGCCCTCACACATTCCAAGAAAGGCTTTTAATTTTTTGGTTTTGTTTGATGGGCTTTTACCCTTAACCATCCATTCTTCATTTGGATCTAATTCTTTTCCCATGTTCTCTAGTACTTTTATTTTATTTTTTGGGGGGTCTTCCTTGCTTTCTCTTCCCATAATTACCTATATTCTTTATATTTTTTTGTATCTTTTCCAACAGGATCATTCTCTCCCATTTGGTTACATCTTGTCATAGATTCTTCTATTGTTGATTAAGTTGTTTCGCACAACTCTAGTCTTTTGATGAATCTTGTTTGCATACCCTCCTTAGACTACTTTGAGTTTTCTATTATGCTTAGATACTTATGTTCCTCAAATTTTTTAGTTTCATTCTTTAAATTTAAAACTTGATCTAATCCTTGCCATCCCTCTATTTCTTTGATTTTAAACCCCCAAACTCCTTCAATCTAATACTTCTCCTATTCTAAGTCCATTTGAGTGGATGGGGTATCCTCTACCATTTTAGAATCATCTACTAATATTTATTATTAAACTTCCAAATTATTGTATGCATTCTCTATGTTGATCGTAATCACATTTTGTTGTGTTTTCGTAACTAGATTTATATGATTTTCAATCATATTTATTTTCATCTTATGGTTACCTTCTTCATAATTAATTTTTTTTCTTGATTGAGACTATTCTCTTGTTGATTAGTGTTATTTACAAAACCATTCAAGTTTTGTTTCTCATTATGTTCTTCATCTACTTGCTAGTTTAGCTCTGTGCATTTACTTGCATACTCCATTGTCTTATTAGGATTTTGTTGTTCTTCCTTGTATTGTATAGAACATCCATTACTAATTTTACTTTTTGCCTCTTCATTTACCTCCTGGTAAATTTATTGATATTATTCCTATTATTCTACCCTATTTTATGGGTTAGAATTTTCCTTTTCCATGCTTGTAGTCCTATGGTTTATTTGATTTTCCTTTTGTTACCACTTTTTAGTAAATTTGGTTTGTCTTTGTGGATGAAATTTTCCATCCACATGTCCAAACACTTTACATTGCTTACAATATACCGAAAAAATTTCATATTCAAATTTTTATTCCCATTCCCCAAGCATTGATTTGATACTCACTTTTTCCACTTTGTCTTGTTCTAGCTTCACGTTAACATAGACTCTTGCACATAAAATTCTTGTTTTGTTTTCAGGTGGGTGAATCTATGGTTATAAACTATCCAATTTGTGTTGTCAGGACCTTAATAATTTTATCATTCCAATATTTTATAGGTAGATCTGGGATCTTAATCCAGATGGGAATGAAAAACAAATTGTTCCTTTTAAGAGTTGAAGCCCCGATGCCAACATTTTACAAAAACTAGTCTTTTCCCAAAGAAAATAGATCTCGTGATAAAACTACCACTAGATCCTCCTCAATATTAAATCGTATTAAGAAGTATCCCTTTGATAGACCAATAACATTCATTGAACCCTTTGTTTGAATTTTAGAATGAAGTTATATCCTAAACACATCTAAATCTGGTCTAGGCCCTAGAAATTTGCCTACTATGCTAACTCATTATCCTTCAATATTTTTTTGATTAGGGAGTCAAAAATACTTATCATTCCATTTTCATGAGATATCTCTATACCAACTTCTCCTTTAATCACTTCTTTTCTTCCTTTGAGAATCGATGCCCAAGAATCCTTTCCTGATCCATCCTGTAGAACATTTTTTGCATCTGTCATTCCCTTTTCTACACATTGATCAACATTCCTTAGATCCCTAGCTCTCCCATTTGGATCCCTAATTTCACCATTTTGCCCTAATAGGGGGAAGTTTTTATCATTCAAGGAATCCATCCAAAAATCTTGGTGTTGATAGCTCAATGTTCACAGCTTGGTAACCATCCAAAACCCTTGGTGTTCACAAATCAACCTCCATTTAAAACCCTCAGTGTTCACAGCTTGAAATCCATCCAAAACCCTCGACATCCTCAACTCGACATCCATCCAAAATACTCGATTTTCACAGCACAACATCCATTCAAAACATTTCAAATAATATCTTTGAACTTAAACTATTCAAAACCCTCAATGTTCATAGCTCAATAGCTTGATATAATTTTAAGTTTCAAGTTATAGTGTAAAATGTCTACATATTAAATTTTAAATCTTATTTCTTTAGGGAATCCCCCTATGATGTTTTCATTAGGGGTCTTCCTTTCTTCTTGGCTTATTTCCTAGTATCAATTAAAAGTACTTAAGTGAGTTTAGTTTTAGTTCTAAGATAAGGTCTCTATTGTATCTCACACCACTATCCTTAGGTATTGAAAAATGGTCTTTCCTAGCATCTAGTGGTGTAAGGGGGCTTTATATGATAGTCTCTTTCATTCCTTGAAACTTGGTTTTTGGCAACACTTCAATTTATTGGTCTAAAATAGTTTTTTCCCTTACTAATACACCACAAATTTGGTTTTCCTAAGATAAAACCTCATTTTCTACACTATTCACTTTAAAATAATAGTTTTACACTTTCTAGTCTTGTACTCAATCTCTCATCCTATGCTAGGCTTTTTCTTATCTTTTATTTTTTCTTTATCTTTGTCTCAATTAAAACTATTGACTTATGATTTTGGGTCTTTCCTCCATGATATTTACCACTCCATATTTATGTCACCATTATCACTTTGGGATTAGTCTTCATCCAAGTTTACTTTTATTTTTCCAACCTCTCTTCTCTCTAGGTTCCCTAGTTAGTTATTTTTCTATAGTAGTTCTTTTCTAAACATCTCATTTTTCCACACACTCTATAGAAAAATGGTTTATTATCATACATAATTTTTTCAACATATTCTACTCCATCCATGAGGATAACTTCCTCCTTGCATATTTCAACTATCTTTTGATTGATATATATTTTGCTAAAATAGGTTTTGGATCTTGTCCTACTGGTAGCATCCATTGCCATAAAAACTCATACCTTCCCTATAGTTGTGAAACTTTTTTGCTTCCTAGAACTCTCAAGGAAGGACTAATATATGGATCCAAACTAGGGATCTCTATATAGACTCTAGTTCTAGCATAAAGTTGTGTGTCTAGATTCTTATGTATAAGCTTTCTCAACCCTAAAAATAAGTCCCCCGTTAAGAATTATCTGTAAACCTTCCTCATAAGTGAAATGAATAGTAGAAAATTTCAAGAAAGGAAAGATACACTTACCTCTTCCCTACACTTATAGTATCCTAAAATCTAATTTTGAATGCTTTCCAAGGCCACTCAAGAACCTATGAACTTTTCTATTAGGATCTTTAAAAAATGGTGACATGCATAATCCAAAATACCTTTCAAAATATCTAGCTTCTCATCAACTAAACTAACTAGTTTTAAGCAATGAACATGCTCCAATGAGTCAATCAAAATATCTATGATTGAGTTGGATTTATTTGCTTGATCCTTATTTACAACTCCTACTCTCTCTAGCATAGGGTTTTTTTTGTTTGATTTTTCTCCATACTTGGAGGGGGTTTTGACCTTGTAGGTATTCATCCCCACCAATCACCAAGTCCTACCTCAATTGCATAAAAACCCTAATTGACTTCTATACCCCACTCATGAATATTTATTTTGGAACACTCTCTAGGTAGGTTCTTTCCTGGAATTTTTCTAATTAATTAACATGTCTTCTCCCTCCCAAAGGAATACTATATTATTTTGAGACCAAACCATTTTTTATCTAGATATGGACTTTTGTATCATTCTACTAGACATGTGATCCCATTATTATTTCCATTCCCTCTTCCTCCATCCTCCCACGACTAGTGAAGGGGTTAGTAAAAATATAACATTAAAGGAATGATACCAAATAGTTTGAACTAATTAATTAACTTATTTACTAATTAAATTTAACTTTGGGAGCACCCAAGGATTACCTCGATTACATGGTGTAACAACCTAATATCCATTTATAAAAGAATACAAGAATAGAAAATATATTTTTAAAGAGGGATTCATAAACCCCTATCCTATATTTAGTTAATCTATGGTTTAAGTTTACTAAGTTTTCTCAACTTCTCTAAGAATCACATGATATGTTCTACATATAAGTTATCTATCTCATCCTTCTTGATGAGCTAACTTATCACCTTCAATACAGTCGAAGGTATGCCCTACATAAATTCAGTTTCTCAAAATTTTCTAAAGAGTTACATTGCATTCAATACCCTACACAAGTCCATTTGTGTAGGTATACTATGTGTTACCACAAATAAGCCAATCCATCTCATCCCTCTTTATGAGCTAAACTTATCACCTTTAATACAGTCGAAGGTATACACCCATCACCGTACTATACATGAGTCCATCTATGTAGGTATGCCACATGTATTTCGAGTTAAGCTATCCATATCATCTTCATGATGATCTATCTTAACTCCGATGTAATCAATAATTTTATTTAGTTAGAACTCTCCATAAGGGATCTCAATCCCTTGGGTTCTTTCTATGTTCACCCTAAGAGGTCTCAATCTCTTAGGTTACTTTCTATGTTCACCCTAAGATTTCAATTTCTTAGGTTACTTTCTATGTTCACCCTAAGATTTCAATTTCTTAGGTTACTTTTGTGTTTAGCAAGAAGATAAAAATAGCTCCATCTACTTAATCAATCAAAGAATAAAATCCATAAAGCATACAAGAAGTACTTAGAAAGGAAGCAACATTTAAATAAAGGTAAACATTAAATGAAAGAGGGAACTAGATAAAAAAGCATAGATAATTCATAACAATAAATTAAAGATACATTTCCCATTTGTTCAATAAACTATTACATATATCCAAGTATGGTAAAACCTCCATACTTTTAAAGAATAAAGTAATACATCATATTCATCTAGGGATTTCTCCCTACAATTCTAGTCTATTTGAGCATAAGTAAATTATTGTAGTTATAAATCAAACTGGTGCATTGGTTCCAACTACCTCTTTGGTCCTCCTTTCTTTCCATCATTCGTTTGAGGATAGTAGGGGATCATAGAAACCATGGTTCTATGAAAACATGCATCTAAATGCATCTACTAGTGATATGAAACTAGTGTGCTTACTGTTTACTTTACCAAATTGCTACTATACAAATTTGATTAAATAATTCAACCATCTACTATCTAGTTGTCATCATAAAAATTCCTCATTTTTACTTTCACCTCCCATTTGTTCAAAGAGAGTCATTTCAACAGATACAACTAGATCACAAGTTTTTCTTTTAATCAAATCATGCCAAAACCATTATTTCAAATAACTAAGGTTTCCTTCCTTAATTAAGCAAATAATCTATATTCCTTCTATTTGAATTAATCAAAGTCTCATTCCTTTAATTAACCAAATAAAACTATAATTCATTTATTCATATTAATCAAAGTCCCATTCCTTTAATTAACAAAATAAACTATAATTCCTTTACTTTCATTAATCAAAGTCCCATTCCTTTAATTAACAAAGTAAACTATAATTCCTTTACTTTCATTAATCAAAGTCCCATTCCTTTAATTAACAAAGTAAACTATAATTCCTCTAGTTACATTAATCAAAGTGCCATACTTCTAATTAATGAAAATAAACTATAATTCCTCTATTTACATTAATCAAAGTCCCATACCTCTAGTTAATGAAATAAACTATCTTTCTTTTATTTACATTAATCAAAGTCTCATATCTTTAATTAATGAAATAAACTATTTTTTTCACATTAATCAAAGTCTCATACCTCTAATTAATGAAATAATTCAATATTTCATCTAATTAAAAAGGTTTACTAATTAATTAACAACATAAAATCCTTTCTCATAAAGATAGTCAATGATTCTCCCATTTCGTTAACAAGGGTTTTTGACAAACTCTATGTTTGATTTCATTAACATAAATTATCCCACTTATAATTAAATATTCTCTTGTTTAAATATAAAGGATAGGATAATTATATTTTCAATACAAATCCTTAAAACCGAGAAGAGGGTTACTCTACCAAAGCATAGCATATATACTCAACAAAAAAAGGGTGAACTTATTGCTAGCTAGATGAACAAAGACACCAAGGCTATATTTGCCAATGTGGTGCTACGATGGCTCACAAGTAGAGGCTCCCTTCATACCTTAACCCTACCTACAAAATCTTCTTACGAGGATATGAGTCACCATAGAAAGGCGTAGTACTGGTCACAATTTACCCATGAAGGTTTGACATTGAAAGGGTGATCCGACCAAATGAATGAAACACCCTATCCCAAACAAAGGAGCATCTTCAAGACTATGGTCATGGTAGATTTAATACAACAACAATGCCCAACATATACAATTATAGGAGAAGTGGTGGTAATATGAACACCACACTAACCAATTCTAATGAAATATGTAGTCATAAGGGATCCAATACCCACAAGACTTGCTGAGTAGACCAACCTACTCGATGTGGGCAAAAATGTCAACCACTCAGACCAACAAACAAGGGTGAAAAGAGGAGGTTTAAACTGAGGTAGTAGTAATAACATTCTCAATATGCTTAATAGGTAGAGGAAATGAATGGGCAACATGTCCAAAACTAGTCACTAAATACAATAGATAGACTACGAACATGAAATGGTATTAAAAAAAAATTTAAAGAAACAAAGAGATAGCTTTAAATACTACCTGCAAATACTTTGGATGTGATCTCAAATTGCTCTTTGTCGAATATATTTCAATGGATGCTCAATCCTCTCCTGCATTCTCTCAAACTTTCCTCTTGACATTTTTTTTTGTCATGAGTTGATCCTACTCTTTTATCAAGGAACAATTCCAAGTTAGCAACACTCAATTAGGATTTCCTAGCTAAGGTGTGTTACATCCTTTAATAAAATCTACTTAAAATATTTTCGAGGTACACCCATCCCTACATCCTACATAATTTCAACTATGTAAGTGTACTAGGTGCAAGTATTTAGTTTACAAGCTATCCTTCTCATTAATCTCCAATGAGTTAGCTTGTCTTCTTTCATTCTATCAAAAGAAGCGCACCATCCTTCACACACTATATAATTCCATCTATGTAGTTACCTAGTGAATATAGGAATCAACTATCCCTCTCATATCCATGATGAGGTATTCATTCTCTTAATAGGCCTCTTCTCAATCTTATTTCATGGAATTTTTACTTGAGATAACTAGCTATTCATCTAACCAATAAGTTTTGTTATTTTTACAATTTTAACTTTCATAACATAAATGAGTTTCTCTCTTCTCATTTATTTGAGTTAACTAGAAGCTACACCCATCATGATCCTTTATGATGTATTTGTGTATCACTCTAGCTCATTATATATATATATATATATATATATATATATTACCATTTGCAAATTTTGAGTACCTTGTATCTCATGAGTCATGAACAAGCAATTATTGGTTACCCAAAGCAAGTAAAATTCTATAAGGAAAATCCATATATATGAAGAGCATAAATAGTATCAATAACCTTTCTATATTTGTATATTTGTATCCATGACTTATTATATCCACATAATATAACAAGTTACATCTTACAAGGTGTATAATCAACCCATGGTTTCATTTTAGAATTTAATGCATAATTAAATAGACAATAGCTCCAAAATGATTTGGTCATTCATTTAAATAATTAAAATCATTTATAATAGCACATTAATAAAAGCATCTCTACAAATGAATGTCTTCATAAAAAACCTCACAACAATTCATTTATCATGGGAAACCCCTATGGGAAATATCCAACAATGATTTATTCTCTTTTATTATTTCAAAGGATTTTGGGACCATACATTGGTATAAAGGTACTTCACAATGCCCTTCTAAAAAAATGGGAACTCTTCCATACCTATGTTACTATGATATGAATAAATCCTTTTATTCATAGTTACAATAGTTCTCTACACTAAATCTGACACACCCAAGTGTCCATTCCCCAACACAAAAGTCCTTTAATCCTATGTCAATACAATAATTATCCCTTTTATACCTTTCACATAGTCTTGTACCTAAATCTTATGCCAAAGACATTCTTAAGCCCCTTTCACTCTTTAATTTTAGCATCATTTTTCGAGGTCAAACTTGACTTCAATTTCTAGATATCCACCTTGGTATTCAAAAGAGATCCCTTTCTGAAGTATTCCTTTACTTTAAGTCTCACTCCAAAATATCATATATTAAAATTATTGGCTTCATTTAAATATTTCCTGGATTTAACAATGCTATAAAATAATAGGATTAATTACATTATTTATAACAATCAATTCTATAATCAAAACCCACACATGACTCATTAATTTATTGTAGTATTCACTATACAATGTCTTGATGAAAGAATCAAATTATTCAATCACATTTGATTCATCTCCACAACATACTACAACTTAAGCTCTTGGATCTTAACTCCTCATTTGGTAACTCACAATATTATATTTCCAATAGTTTTGGTTTACTCCAATTACTTTCTAGAAAAGTGTATCATCTCTATCACTAAAAAGAGAATATGTTTTCGTTTGTAGGGTATAGTGGAAAATATGGAGTCGGTAATCTTTCCAAATAAAATATTTGTCCTACATAAATAATAATCTTCCCATATACTTGACATTTCTTTCTCATATAACACCGTTAGACTAACAAGGTATTTCTTTTACAATACTATTGGGTGCAACCACAAACATGATATCAAAATCCTCTACATATACCCATTAAATAATGCTAGTATAATATATCCAAGGTTTATATTTATATATATTTTTAAATATTAACATCCAATTGTTATCCTCCAAAAGTATTCTTAAATTAAACTCGAAGCTCCATTTAGGAGTTTCTTTGTAACTGAAGCACTCAATATGCAAGCAATATAATTTATCCTTTTTTTTGATAACAACTATAGTACTCTAACATATAGCTTAACCAGAGTCCAACTGAACCTACAAATATTATATTTCAAATTAGGACTATAATGAAGATAAACCTCAAATTCACTAAGGGTCTAGGTAGTATTTGCTAGAACAAAGATCTAAGTCGGATTAGACATTCTGGATAGATCTTCTAATGACTTAGAAAATCTTAGGTGTATGCATAGAAAAGTTTTACAATCATTAAGAAATATGTCTTAATCAATAAACTTTTCCAAAACACTCTTCATTACAAACTGGTGTTCAAAGAAACATCTTTTCTTTTATACTCTAAAATTATCAAGACGTATGTTCTTCGAAACTTACCACTATTACTCCAGATAAATATCACAAACATTTTCCAATCCAAGCCTGTATAATCTCCTATTTGATTGCTTTCTACTGTTTATTTTTTTCACTAGTCACTTCCTCTCTCTCCTTTTTTCTATAACCTTTGGAAAACATTCATCAAAATGAGCCTTATCTTCCCCCTTTCCACTATTAAGCACAATGAAAACTAACTAACTCTCCAAGCAATCATTACATGAGCATTTACAACATTTCTTGGATACTTTTCAATACACTCCCTCAACATTAAAGTTGGGTATCCCATGGTTGTTATCTTGTCTTTTCCATTTTTAATTTGACGTCAAACTAAGCTTTAACTTAAATTAAAATGATAATCCACATCAATAATATATATATATATATATCTAATACCTTGTCAAAGGATATTTTCCACATAGTGCTTACCATGCTAAATAAAATATGAATTCCTTTACATCAAACATAAATTCATACTTCTATTTTACTTCATACTAGTTCACTTTATATTTAATGCCATCTCTTTTTAGGAGAAAATTATTTAAAAATAACAAGCAGGTTCTATCCTAAACTTGATATATTTTCCACCAAAAAAAAAATATTTTAAGCAACTATTTAAAAGGACATTCATCCATGTTTCCCAAACCAATTGATGAATAGAACATCATAATTTCTCTCCTTAAAGTATTTGTTTTTCAAAGGTTAAGTCTTTCTTCCATCCACAAGAAAACTTGTTCCTATCATGTATGCAAAACCATTAATAGTAACACATTCTATCATAAAATATATATAAATATTTTGTAGAGATAAAACATGAATAATAAATCATTCATAAAAATACATCATTTTTTCATTTAACATATCTTCCCTACAACAATAAAACATGAACTAGTCATTTATTCCATCAGCAAGATAACATAGCAAACCAAAAATCCATCCAATCAAAATATCTGCCAAGGGTAGGTCATGACATCCTTCCCCCTTAGGCTTAACACATCAAAATTTAAACATAAAACCATAATTATAGTGCACTTTCAAACATGAATAGGAAATTTTTTTGCATATCTGATACTTTATTCCAAGTAGCATTTCTCTCGGAGTAGCGGCCCCACTGGACCTTGCATTACTCTAGGGTTCCTCTCCTCATCAATTTGGAATGAAACTCAAGGATTTTTATTGGTCAAAGCTCTATAGCCTCCAGATCCACCATCTGTAATTTAAAAAAGTCCCACACATGATTAGGATTAGCTATATATTTTCTAAGCAATAAAATATGAATGGTATCATGAATATTTGGTAGACTGGGTGGTAGGACAAGTCAGTATACCACAGGACTAATATTATTTGTAATTTCAAAGGGTCCAAAAAATTGAGCATATAATTTTATGGACTTAATAACAGTCTTCCTTGGTCTCACCCTCAGGAACACTCTATCACCTACAATAAACTCTCTTGACAACCTTTTAAGATCAACATAACTTTTTGATGATCCAAAAATTCTTTAAGCCTTTCCCTGATCATCCTTAACTATTGTTCCATTTCCCTAACCATGTCTATTCCAATATTAACCCGATCCTCTAGATTATCCCATGATAATAGTGTTCTGCATCTTTTACTATACAGAGCCTCAAATGGAACTATGTCTAAGGTTTAATGATATTAATTATTATGGGTAAATTCTACCAGGTGTAGATAATATTCCCATATATACATGTGAAGTATATCCTCTAACACATGGTTCCCCCTTTCAATTTATCCATAAATTTCTAAGTGATAGCTAAACTGATGTTTAGCCTACTACCTATAGCATAGTGTAAAGCTTACCAAAACTCATATGTGAATCTCGAGTCTATATCTAAAATAATCACTTTCAAAAAACCATGAATCCTGAATATATATTTGGAAAATCTATTAGCCACAACCATGGTGTTATCCTTAGTATTCTTAGGTATAAAGTGCACAACCTTGGTCAATCTATCAACCACAACTAGGATTCCATCATGCTGGAATCTATTCTTTCACAAACCTACAATGAAATACATTGATATCACCTACCATTTCTGCATAGATACATCATGAGGATACAAAAATCTTGTAGGATGTCTATGTTTTACCTTGACTTTATGGCACTCGAGACATTGGGTAACAAATTCATTAATGTCTCTTTTCTTTCCTGGCTAGTAGAAGTTTTTCTTCATATTCTCTCTCATTTTTGCTCCTCCTAGGTGAGCATAATATGGAGATCTATGTGCTTTATTCATTATTAATTTCCTTAATCCACCTATATCAGGAATTACTACCCTATATTTGAAGCATAATAAACCATCCTTGATGTTAAAATCCTTGTTTTTTTAGGTCCCTTTTCCATATTTACCCAAATTTGGTTGCAATACTCATCCTATTGTTGTATTTCCTTGACTTATTCCATCATGTCTACATATATGTGATTCAAAACATCTGTGTCTTCTCCTACTAAGTGCATTAGTGACTTTATTTTCCTTCCCTTTAATGTACCCAATGCCAAAATCATACTCAAAAAGAAATTTTATCCATATTTTTTACCTAGAATTTAGCAAAGGTTGAGTAAATATGTATTTCAAGCTTTGATGATTTGTCTTCAACTCAAAGGATCTTCCCACCAGATAATATCACCAACTTTTAAGAGAAAAAATCATCGCTACTAATTCTAGATCATGGGTTGCATAATTGACCTGATGTCATTTCAAAATTATTGAACCATAGGCTACCACTGTCCATCCTATGATATAAATCCTCCCAACCCTTCCAATGATGCATCTATACATATGGAAAAAATACTCTGAGTATCTGGTATCTTTAATATGGGAAGTGTAGCGAGTTTCTATTTGAGCAGATCAAACACTACCTCACATTGATTTGTCTACTTGAACTCTTTCCCCTTTATCTAAAGGTTAGTTATTGGAGAGGTTATATTGGCATAATCCTTCACATAACACCTATCGTATCCAATAAAACCCATGAAACTTCAAACTTTCATCATATTTGTCGATAGTGGCCAATTTAATATAGCTTCTATTTTCTTAGGATCCATTGTGATCCCTTTTACTGATATCATATACCCTAAGTATTACACTTTTGGAACATAAAATTTACACTTGGACAAATTCCCATATAACTGATTCTTCCTTAGTAGCTCCAACATGATCCTAATGTGTCTGTCATGCTATATATTATTTTGAGAATATATGAAAATATCATCCAAGAACACAAGAACAAATTGGTCTAATTGCTTCCTGAAGATGTTATTCTTCAAATTCATAAATGATGTTGGAGCATTTGTTAGACCAATACAATAAACTCATAATATTTGTAATGAGTTTTAAAGACTATATTATGACTATCCTTTGCGTGGATCTTCCATTGATGGTATCCCTATTTTAGATCAATATTTGAGAAGATAGTGGCATCTCTAAGCTAATTGAAGAGGTATTCGATTCTGGGTAGAGGATATCTATTCTTAATGGTTGTATTTTTCGGCATATTGTAATCTATACAAAGTTGCAAGGAACCATCATTTTTCTTAAGAAACAAAATAGTTGCACTCCATGGTGATACACTTGGTCTAATTAATTCTTTCTCCAAAAATTCTTGTAGCTACACTTTTAGCTCCTACATCTCTATGGGATTCATTCTGTAAGGAACCCTATGTATAGACTCTATTCCATTTTGAATCTCAATTATAAATTCAAATTCATGTTTAGGTGGTAATCTAGGTAAATACTTTGGAAATACATCCCTAAACTCCTAAAGTACTGGGTGTTTTCTAAATACCTCTTTATTCTTCTTTTTTGGTCTCATTTATCTTGACTACATAAATTATTCCCCCTTTTTTTATGACTTTCTTAAGTTGCATTACCGAGAGGATTTTGGTTTGAAATAACCCTTGCAAGCTATACAACCTCTATAATTTTCTACCATGTTTCATGTACTCAATCCATATCTCTTAAAAATTGATCATAGCCTTATGTGCTTGTAACCAATCCATTCCTAAGACCACATCAAAATCATGTAATGGCACTACATATAGGAATCCAATGGTCGTACCATGAGTTAGGATAATGTTTTCCATAGGATAGTACTAATTTATAAATTAGATTTATCCTAAACCATACTTGACCCTCCACCCAAGTTCCAAGACTCGTGATCTTTCTTAAATATCTTTAATTAAGCTAGTGGAAACAAAGTTATCTGTAGCACCACTATCAATCAAAATTTTAACATTCCTACTAAAAATATTACCCTTTATAAGTAGAGTGGCTTTCCCTTTTAGATTTTGACTCCCTATTATTGCATAGGTTCAGTGTGCAAGCTTCTTGTGTGCAGGTTCTCTATAATATGGTTCTTTTCCTTTCAAACTTGATCCTACTTTCAGTGGATAATTACTCGCATAATGTTGTCCACCATAATCAAAAAATCTAGTCTTGGGCCCTAGATGCATTTTTTCTTTTTTCCTTCTGCTTTCACTACTAATAGGGGGTTAGCCTATTCTTGTGATGGTGATTTGTTATTATCATTGTGGTGATTGTTCTGATTATGGTTCTTTCCTCAAAACTTTCTCCCAAAATTTCCTTATTTCCTATCATTTCCTCTATCCCATTGAGGGGAGCTATTATTTTGCTACTCGCTTTCCCATTTCATGAATCCTGCACTACTCCTTTTCCTGAGATCCTATTTGTCTTGTTTAGAAGCTCCTTGATAATCAAAGTAGGGCTTAAGATAGGTCTCAGCTTTCCTAGCCATGTCATAGTCCTTCTATATATTATTCAGCTCTCTCATATTCATGCCCTACCATAGGATCAGCTCCTATTATGAACTTATGGACCTTCATATTCTAATTATATGTGGGCACATGCTTCAATAGATTAAAAAAAATTTGATAATATGCTTCCACTATCTTATTTTCCTATCTAAGATTGGTGAATTCATCAAAATTCTTAGTATAAAATATTTTGTGTCGAACCTTTCTTTCAAATCTACTACAAAGTCTTCTTATTTTAGATCAACTATGACTTTAATCCCTTGTTATCCACTAAAAATTTCCCACTAATCCAAGCCAACACCCTATAAATGTAGGGCAACATATGACATTTGGATCCCAATAGAATAATTCTTCATATTACAGAAAGTCTCTATCTCCTTCAGCCAAGCTTCAACTACATCATCATCTTCCTCTCCCTTAAACTTGGAATATTTTAGATGCTTCATATCCTTGCACAATTCTACCTCAAGTTGAATTCTAGCCTATTATACCTTTGAAAGAGGTTCATTAACTTATTCCACTCTAGATTTCCTAGCCTATGAATCCTGATTCACAATAGCTTCCAATAACTACTTATGTATTTCCATATGTTCACAAGGCAACTATTATAGTAAGATCTTCCCTCTAATTACTAGGATTGCTCATGCCTACATTTTTAGTTCTAACCTCTACATTAGTTTGTCATGTCTACATCATTTATGGGGTAGTAATCCCTCTCCTTCTATTTGGTAGCATTGTCCCTAGCTTCACATAGGAGAGAGAGTAGGAATTAGTTCACAATTACATCTTTGAATTGCTTCCCCTATTATTAACTATATATCTATTTGTATTAACTAGGCAAGGAGGGTTTTCTGCAACAAATAATCTATTCCTATTAGGTATAGACTTACGTGGATATGTATTCTATTACACACCACCATCTAATCTTACACAAGGAAGCTTATATCCCTACGAACCACACTCAGATACCAAATATTATAACCTAAATTTTCTAGTCCACTAGTAACTTTCTTTATCATGAGTTGATCCTACTCTTTTATCAAGGAACAATCCCAAGTTAACAACACTCTATTATAAGTCCCTAGGTAAGGTGTGTTACATCCTTTAATAAATTCCATAAAAAATATTTTTTAGGTACACAAATCCCTACATTCTACATAATTTTTACTCTGTAAGTGTACTAGGTGCAAGTCCTTAGTTTACAAGTTTCTTTCTTATTAATATCCAATGAATTAGCTTGTCTTCTTTCATTCTGTCAAAAGAAGTGCACCATCCTTCACACACTGCATAATTCCATCTATATAGGGCTTAGTGCATATAGGAATCAGCTATCCCTCTCATCTCGTGATGAGCTAGTCATTCCCTTAATAGGCCTCTTCTCAATATTATTTCATGGAATATTTACTTGAGGTAACCAACTAATCATCTAACCAATAAGTTTTTTTCACAATTTTAACTATGACTGGATGTTTTGATTATGGTGTACCACATTATGAATAAAAGGATTTATTCATATCATAGTAACATGGATATGGAAGAGTTCCTATGTTTTTAGAAGGGCGTTATGAAGAGCCTTTATACCAATGTATGGTACCAAACTCCTTTGAAATAATAAAATAGAATGAATTATTGTTGGGTTTTTCCTTTAGGGGTTTCCTAGGATAAATGAATTGTTATGAGGTTTTTTATGGAGAATTTCATTTGTAGAGATGTTTTTTTTAATGTGCTATTGGAAACTGTTTTGGTTCTTTAAATGAACGACCAAATCATTTTAGAGCTATTGTTTATTTATTTATGCATTAAATTTTGAAATGAAACCATGGGTTGATTATACACCTTGTACGATGTAACTTGTTATTTTATGTAGATTTAATAAATCATGGATACAAAGATACAAAGATAGAAAGGTTTTGATACTATTTATGCTCTTCATTTAAATGGGTTTCCTTTATAGAATTTTACTTGCTTTGGGAAACCATTAATTGTTGTTAATGACTCATGAGTTAGAGTAAACCATATAAGATACTCACAACTTGTAAATGGAAAATATATATAATGAGCTAGAATAATAGACAAATACATTATAAAGGATCATGATATAGAATAAGCTAGAGTAATAGACAAATACATTATAAAGGATCGTGATAGGTGTAACTTCTGATTAACTCAAACGAATTAATTCAAACAAATGAGAAGAAAGCAACTTTTTGTGTTATGAAAGTTAAAATTGTGAAAAAAAAATAAAAATAAAAAATTAAATTACAAGGTCCTGACCTAATAACTAATATCATATTATGAAAAAGATCAAAAGTTCAAATTCTTCCAAAATTGAAACTATCTTTGATGGTTTTAACACCCAATTGAACAGTGAATAAAGACACTATTTATGAAAAGATCAAGAGTCCAAAATTCCTCGAAACTAGAAAATATCTTTGATGGTTTTAGTGCCGTTTGGGTAACATCTATATAAAATATCATATATTTTTCTCGCAACTGCTACTGGTGCCGGCTCTATCGGATTGTATCCTCAAAACTATTGGTCCACTCATCAGAATAAGAATCTCCCATGCCTCATTTCCGTCAAAGTCTGAATCTACCATGCCTCCAATCCTTCACTGCCTTAAAAGACGCACTTGGTATGGAAATATGTATTGTTGTTCATATGAATACGCAATTCATTTCAACTAGACCCAAGAAAAATGTCTATTCGTTCAGTCCAACAAAACTGCCCAATGAAAGTCGCAAAATTCACGTGAACGCCATATTTCTTCCCACCGCCCTCAGCACAGAATAAAAATCTGATTCGATCCCTCTTCGCTAGTCGACTTCTTCCTCTCACCTCTCTTATACCACTAGTCTTAGAAAGCAGAAGACGCAGCCAATTTATCCACACTGCAACATCAATCTCTCTTTTTTTCCTCTCCTCTTCTCTCCTCAGTCGAAAAAGTTCGGAATGGCATCCCTACTGGAACCCTCTGGATCTCAGAAGAACATATGCCCACGGCATGGCGCCCTTTACAGAAGATCCCGCTCGTTTGCCCATCGATTGGAGGGAAACCGCCGAGGCCCACATTTTCTCTGCAGCCTTGCCTGCTAAATTTTAGAATTTCTTTCAACCTTTTGTACTCTTATAAAAATTTATATAGAACGATCTTTGCGATTGTAAGTATATGAGATAATAGTATCAAATCCAACTATTTTGATACCAGAGGGACACTTAGGTTATGAAATTAAATCAAAGTCTTCAGTATTTTTTGTTCTTTTACAAGTGGGAATTGGTGTTGCAGGGGCTAGAAAGGAGGATATCAGGGTAGAACTGGAGGACGCAAGGTATCTGAGGATCGCCAGCGAAAGGGAAAGGGGTATCTGTGAGAGGAAATTCCGGCTGCCAGAACAGGTTGATGTGGAGGGCATTACTGCCAAGTTTGAAGACAGCGTTTTGTCTGTGATGGTGCCTAAGATTCTGAGTGGCGCTGCTCGCCGGATTACTCCCGCGGATATTCAAGAGCAGCATAGCTCTGTCGCTAATGCAGCTTGATTTTATGGAGAGTTTAAGGTGAAATTGGAAGGGTAGGGTAGGAGGTCCAAAATGTTAGAAGGGTAATATAAAAGGTTCAGGGTTTGATTGTATATATGTTTGGATGCAGATGTGTTGGGATTGTTGGAAAAGCTTGAGCAAGCAACTATTGGGAACGATGAATGTATGGGGAAACGGTGAATGTTTTTATTTGGTGCTTTCATTTACGGTTGGGGAATGTGGTGGTTCCTTCGGAAAATATTCTTCACACAGATATTTGTGTCTGGAATGTTAGTTTAGGGTGCGCCTTGAAGTTACTCAATGTAAATAAAAATTTTAATTTAAAAATGATTGGTTATTATTTTCCAGGTTTTTGTTCTAACTAAAATTATTAACATCTATTATTATATTATTCTATTGCATTTAAAAAATAAAATATATTAATTTTAAATAATTTTTTTAATTAAATTAAATATTTTGTTTTTATGGTTAAAAAAGATTTTAAAAGGATTATCAAACCCTTAATATTTTTATTAAAACCTTTAAAATTGTATAAGAACAATCATAATTAAAATAAAAAGGATCACCAAACCCTTTTAAAAAATTATCTTAAAAAAAAACAAGCCAAAAATCACAACCCAGCATAAAATATCAGAGAGTAATAAAGCAGGAAGAAAGAAAAAATAGAAGTAATGTCACAAAGAACTCAATTTCACAATCTTCTTCCTTAGATCTGCAATATGGGCTACCACTTCCTTCACCAAAATCACCATTGTTCTATTGATCCTTCACATCTATTCATTGAGGTCCCTTAATATAACATAGTTGATTCTCAGACCTGTAATAATAAATGATTTCATTCCTCAAACCTTTTCTTCGCAAAGATCTCCCCTGTCTTGCGCTTTAAACCCAACCTCTTTTTTCCATGGGAGGATTGAGGACCTTCTTTAGGGGTTGGAATTCTCTCCTGAACTACGTGATCTGATCATAGTCGGATATAACAGGGAGAGGTTCCAATTTTCTTACCCAACCCCAAAGTCTTCCTATTTTCTTGAATCTAAATATTACCACTTTTTAATTTTAGATTTTGTTCTTTCTATATTAAAATATGTTTGTATTTAATATTAAAGTTTATAATATGATTCATATTTAAAAGCATACAATAAATTTAATAGTTTATAATATCATGCATATTTATATAAAAGTATAGTTTAAGAGATATTTAACTATTATTTTATTTTATGTAATAAAATAAATTTATTATAAATAGATGTTAAAATTCAAATATACATAATATAACAATAAAAAAACATTAGATATCATGTTTTATAGATGATCATGTGCCATCTTTATTTGGTTTACTTGGTGTACCATATTTTTCAATGTTGAAGATATGAGATATTATCTATGAGGAAGAAACAAATAAAGATGTTGAATGATGTAGCTTTTATAGTGAATCCCTAAAAAGAGAGGTAGAATTCCTTATGCACTTATTGCCTATATTTTGTCTTTTGTTATGTGCTTCCCTTATTTATACAATTCCTTTATATGTTGATTTGGTTTGTATAGTGAAAAGTAAAATAATATCATTGAGAGGTAGGCACTTTATTAGTAGTAAAATAATAATACTAGTCCTAAGATTACATTTTCTTAACTTGGTCTATTAAGTCCATGTGACTATGGGTCAAATTAGCTATATGCATTTTTCAAGTTTTTGATATTGAGTAGGTTTATCCTGTTCTAATCTTAGGATTTTATCCTAAGATGGACTTATGTACCTTCAAATACTTATTAGCCTCATATTCTAGTACAAACTTTAACAACTTACAGAGAGGATCCCATACTCCTCTCAAGAATAGATTCTACATCTATTCCTTCCCATTAAGTATGTTCTAAACTTAACTAAGAATAGATTCTACATCTATTCCTTCCCGTTAAGTATGATCAGAACTTAACTAAGAATAGATTTCCCCTTCTATTATTTCCCATTAAGTATGATCAAAACTTAACTAAGAATAGATTTCCCCTTATATTATTTCCCATTAAGTATGATCAAAACTTAACTAAGAATAGATTTCCCCATCTACTCTTTCCCATCAAGTATGATCAAGACTTAACTAAGAATAGCTGGTTATTGAGAGGATCCCATACTCCTCTAAGAATAGATTTCTCATTTGTTCTTTCACTAAGAGGTATGTTCAAGCTTAAATAGACTACATAAAACTTTTTATCTCAATAGAAAAACATATAATCTATATCACAAAAGTGAACATACATTTTATTCATCAAAAGAGAACATCATTATATATTAAAAAATTTCCTAAGGATCTAGAATATTTAGTATAGGTGCAGTAGTAACCTTCTGCTTAAGATACACAAAGGTGGCTTCACATTTATCTGCCCATTTGTATTCCTTTCCTTTCCTTTGGAGGTTAATTATAGAATAGTCTATTTCAAAATAATCTTTCACAAAACACCTATAATAACTAGACAAGCCCATGAAGGTCCACACTTTAGTCACATTAGTAGATATTGGCCAACTCAAAATGGCCTGTATCTTATTTGGATTCACAAATATCCCTTTTAAAAATATAATATGCCCCAAGTATTGTACTTATGGAACATAAAAGTCACACCTAGATAAATTCTCGTAGAGTTGGTTCTTTCTCAACAACTCTAACACGATTCTTAGGTGCTTATCATGCTCATCCTTATTTCAAAAATATATCAAGATATCCTCCAAAAATATCAAGATAAACTGATTCAATTATTTTTTGAAAACACTATTCATTAGATTTATGAATGTTGTTAGTGCATTGGTCAACCCAAAAGGTAAGACTGTGAACTCATAATATCCATAGCTAGTCTTAAAAGTAGTTTTGTGAGTATTCTCCTATTAGATTATCAAATGATGATATCCTAATTTTAGGTCAATATTGGAGAAAATGGTGGCATCCTTAAGTTGATCGAATAGATCTTCAATTCTGGGTAAAGGATACCTATTATTAATGGTCGCTTTATTAAAAATTTTATTATCTATGCATATCCTTAGCGAGCCATCCTGATTTTTGACAAAAAGAACAAGTGCACCCCATGGTGACACACTAGGTTTAATCAACCCTTTATCTATCAAATCTTGGAGATGCACTTTTAACTCCTACACTTCAATATGATTCATCCTATAAGGAGTTCTATGAATGGGTTTGGATCCTGGCATTAGTTCAATAGTGAAATAAAATTCATATTTTGGTGGAAGTTTTGGGAATTCTTTAGGAAACACATCCTTGAATTCCTATAAAATTAGGTATTTTTCAAACACTTCTTCCTTTTTGTCATCCCCAACTTATTTTAGCTTAACCACATAAACCATTCCTCCTTTTCCAATGGACTTCTTTAGTTGCTTTGATGATATCATCAGGGGTCAAAAATACCCTTGTTCACTATACATTCTCAACCTCCTCTTATCTTTATCTGCATAGTCTATCCATCTTTCTTGGAAGTAAATTAGGGATCCGTGCACTTTTAACCAGTCCATTCCCAAGATGATGTTGAAGGCATGTAGCGGTGCTACATATAAATTCCAATTGGTAGAGTCATTGGGTAGGGTGATTTCAGTTGTGGGAAAACATGGATCCACTAATTGTTTCATATGGATCCACTTTTGAAAAACAAGGTAGGCACTTTTTTGTCAATAAGCATAGTATGACATTTGCTACTGAATAAAAAAAGGAAATTAAATTTTGGATCTTATTATATCTATTTGTCTACCATAATGACATGAGAATTTATGTTGTGCATAGAAAAGAAGAAGGCATGGGTTCGAACTGTGCCCCTTTGCTTTCCATTTAAATAAGTAATTTATCATCCATAGGAAGTTAGGGTTCTTGAGTGTCATCACATGCCATGAATGGACAACAAACAAGTTTATTTTTTGGAAGAAAAGGTCTCAAGATCAAATCATGGTTAGGAAGTCCTTTTAGTTGTTGTGGGTAGAGAGAAAGTGTTATGAGTGGGAGTGCCTTTTCCTTTGTAAAGGCGATGGTGGAGTCTTGGTTAGTATGTTGTGTTTAGCACTAAAGAGACAATGGTTTGAGTCTCTCAAATGCTCACAACTATTTTTTTGAGTAAGGATAATCGTCTAGCTAGCATGGTGGCTAACGTGGCCTTCTTTTATGCCATGTCAAATCAAATTTTTATTTATACTAGTTTACCAAATAAAAGGGGGCAAGTATTAGTAGCACACTGATTGAGAATAGTTGAGGTGAAAAAAAATAAGTGGAGTGCATCAACAAATTAGAGACTAATAAGTGGTAGTCCAAAATTTGCTTTTGCATTCCTAAGTCTGAGCATCTAATTTTTTTTTTTGAGGTCCACTAGGGCAAAAAATCTTGGAGGTCATAATTTTTGCATACAGAAACATTTTGAACCCTTGTTTTATATCATAAAGTTCTATATATTAGTTGCATCACTTCATGGACATGTTAAGATTTTTTATATTATTAATAATAATAATAATAATAATAATCTTACTACTACATCAAAATTTAATAATAAAAAACTACCATATAAATAAAAAAATTAAAAAATTCAAAGCTGATATAAAAATTAAATATTAAACTTTTATTCTTAATAATAAATTTTTATGTTAACATTATTATTTTTAAATAAAAATAAAAAAATATTCTCACAACATGTCATATAAACAAGCAAATTTGAATTACAAGGTCCTAACCTAATAGTGGATAAAGATATTAGTTATGAAAAGACCAAAAGTTCAAATTCCACCAAACTTGAAAATATCTTTGATGGTTTTAGGGCCCATGTGAACAGTGAATAAAGAAACTATTTATGAAAAGATCAGAGTCCAAAATCCCTCGAATATCTTTGATGCTTTTAGTGCCGTTTCGTTAACATCTATATAAAATATATTTTTCTCACAACTGCTACTGGTGCCGGCTCTATTGGATTGTATCCTCAAGACTATTGGTCACCTCATCAGAATAAGAATCTCCCATGCCTCATATCCGACAAAGTCTGAATCTAGCATGCCTCCAATCCTTCACTGCCTTAAAAGACGCACATGGTATGGAAAGATGCAATACGATTTGCCATCTATAACGAACGTGTATTGTTGTTCATATGAATACGCAATTCATTTCGACTGGACCCAAGAAAAATGTCTATTCGTTCAGTCCAACAAAACTGCCCAATGAAAGTTGCAAAATTCACGTGAACGCCATATTTCTTCCCACCGCCCTCTGCACAGAATAAAAATCTGATTCGATCCCTTTCCCTAGTCGACTTCTTCCTCTCACCTCTTTTATACCACTGGTCTTAAAGAGCAGAGGACGCGGCCAATTTCTCCACTCTGCAACATCAATCTCTCTTTTTTTCCTCCCTTCTATTCTCAGTCAAAAAGTTCAGAATGGCAGAGCCAATGGCTTCTTATGAAGATTATGGAGAAATTTGGCATCCCTACTGGAACCCTCTTTATTTTTATGCCTTGGTGAATCTCAGAAGAACATATGCCCACGGCATGACGCCCTTTACGGAAGATCCAGCTCGTTTGCCCATCGATTGGAGGGAAACCACCGAGGCCCATGTGTTCTCCGCAGCCTTGCCTGGTAAATTTTAGAATTTCTTTCAACCTTTTGTACTGTTATAAAAATTTATATAGAACGATCTTTGAGATTATAAGTATATGAGATAATCTTTATATGAGTTAAATATAAAATCCAACTTTTTGATACCAGAGACCCACATAGGTTAAGAAATTAAATCAAAGTCTTAAGTATTATGTGTTCTTTTACAAGTGGGAATTGGTGTTGTAGGGGCTAGAAAGGAGGATATCAGGGTAGAACTGGAGGACGCAAGGTATCTGAGGATCGCCAGCGAAAGGGAAAGGGGTAATTGTGAGAGGAAATTCCGGCTGCCAGAACAGGTTGATGTGGAGAGCATTACTGCCAAGTTTGAAGACGGCGTTTTGTCTGTGGTGGTGCCTAAGATTCCGAGTCGCGCTGCTCGCAGGATTACTCTCGCGGATATTCAAGAACAGCATAGTTCTGTCGCTAACGCAGCTTGATTTTATGCAGAGCGTTTAAGGTGAAATTGGAAGGGGTAGGGTAGGAGGTCCAAAATTTGAGTTAAAAGGGGAATATAAAAGGTTCAGGGTTTGACTGTATAATATGTTTGGGTGCAGATGTGTAGGGATTGTTGGGAAAGCTTGAGCAAGCAAATATTGGGAACGGTGAATGTTTTTACTAGGTGGTTTCATTTTTGGCTTGGGAATGTGGTGGTTCCCACACAGGATATTTGTGTCTTGATTGTTAGTTCAGGATATACCTGAAGTTGCTCAATATAAAATGTTTGGTTATTATTTTACGAGGTTTTTGTTCTACCTAAAATTATTAACATTTATTATTATATTTAAAAATTAAAATATATTAATATTAAATAATTTCTTTTATTTATTATGATGAGAGAAAAAATCTTGAAACCATTTCCATCAAACCCTCTTGATTTTACAATAGCCATAATTCAAATAAAAAGGATCCACGAGCCCTTCTAAAAAACATGTCTCGGGCTAAGATACGAACATAAATATGAAATTTAAAAAAAATAAATAACTAAAAATTACACTCCAACATAAATAAGAAAATTTTCTTAAATAAACTTTTTTTTCATTTTGTTTGAAGGGGACAGAGTAACTATTCCGACATTATTTTTTTTTGGGAAGGTGCAAGGTTCAAACCACGGGGTGGGTGAGTGTGTGAGGAGGTGGTGAATATGTAAAGGGCGTGGGTGAGTGTGTGAAGAGGTGGGTGTGTAATGGTTATGTGTTAAATTCCTTGTTGATAAACATAGTTTTCAGTAAAACCGAAAAATTTCGAAAAAAATAAAAATAAAATTAATGTTACTAAGAACTCATTTCCACAATCTTCTTTCTTAAATCTGCAAAGGCTACCACTTCCTCCACCAAGATCGTCCTCGTTCTATTGATCCTTCACATCTATTCATTGAGGTCCCTTAATAAATCCTTCACATCTATTCATTGAGGTCCCTTAATAAATCCTTCACATCTATTCATTGACATCCCTTAATAACATAGTTGTTTCTGAGACTTGTAATAACGAAGGATTTCATTCCTTGAACCTTTTCTTCACAAAGATTTCCCACGTGTTGCGCTTTGAACCCAACCTCTTTTTTCCATGGGAGGATTGAGGACCTTGTTCAGGGGTTGGAATTCTCTCCTGAACCACATAATCCGACTCCCTAGAATTCTCCTAATCATGGTCTAAAGGTTGGAAGTTCCAATTTTTTTATCCAACTCCAAATTTTTTTTATTTTCTTAAATCTAGATATTATAGTTTTTTTAAGGGAGGTTCAAGGTTCAAATCATGATGTAGGTATATGTGTGAGAGGTAAGTGTGTTCATTAAAAAAAAAATTATTTAATATAAAAATTTATAATATGATTTAAAAACATATAATAAAAAAAAAATAGTTTAAGAGATATTTAACTCTTATTTTATTTTATGTAATTAAATAAAAATTTATTATAAATAGATGTTGAAATTCAAGTATATATATATAACAATAAAAATGATCTTAGATATCATGTTTTATACATGGTCATGTGCCATCTTTATTTGGTTTACTTGTGTATCCTATTTTTCAATGTTAAAGATATTAGATATTATCTATGAGGAAGAAACAAATAAATATGTTGAATGATGTAGATTTTATAGTGAATTCCTAAAAAGAGAGGTAGAATTCCTTATGCATTTATTGTTCTATCTTTTGTTTTTGTTATGTGCTTTCTTTATTTATATGATGCATTTATATGCTGCTTTGATTTGCATAGTGAAAAGTGAATAAATATCATTCATTAGTTCATCTTCTAGTATTTATAAGAAGCTAAGGTGGATTGGTAATTAACACCTCTTAATATTCTATGTGCCAAGTTGGTGTACGTCTAACACCCACCCTTTTGGATACAGGCATTGGCACAATTGAATCTCATTGGTTGTTGGCATACCACCCTTTGATATTGACTGACAACGAATGTCTTTTGGAGGAGATATACTAGTGGTTGATTAACACTATTTGTTTTAACTAAATTTGGATAAGCTAAAGAAGACAATACACCATGTAAGTGATAGTAACACAAGGTCAAGTCTAGGTCTAGATTAAACCCCAAAGAATAATATAAAATAAAGGGATTTTTAGATTGGGAGTCTAATATATGGGTTGATGGTGTTGGAAATTTTGAGTCCCTAAGCTAAAATGTTGTCATTGATGTCAAAATGATCTATGATGGCATGCACTATGTTTTGTGAAAGTGCAAGGGTTTTTGTGAAAACCAAGGCAGACAAAATGATTTGAAATGGGTTTTTATTAAAACCCAAGTTGGTTTTTCATTTCATCGAAAAATGTGCCCCGGTGATGGAGATATCTAATTTTAAATATTTAGTTTAAATTTTAATTTATTTAAAATTTAAATTTAAAATTTAAAATTAAATTAAAATAATATTCATCGATGTCATAAAGGAAGGTTCAAAAGCACCGACGTTTCCAAGCTAAGGGAAGGCATATATGTATGCCATTAAATTTTTTGAAGAAGATTATCCTTGCTCGATTAAGATTAACGATTTGCTTTTGCGAAGGAAGAGCTCGTGTTATTTTTGTTTTGTGAAGCAACAAATATTGAAAGTGAACCACGTCCATTTTCCAAAGCATGTTGGGAAGTGTGGCCTAGTGGCAGCTTGGTTTGTGAAAAGGTGTTGATGGCAAGAAGGTTAAGCATTTGATTCCTGCAAGCGTCATTTTGGCTTTGTTGAGGCGCTCAAGGTGCATTTATTTTTCGCTTGGCGAAAGGAGAGAAGAACAAGAAGCGAGTGGTGCTTCTTTCTTCATGACGAGCCTGTAGCTCGTGCGAAAGCTTGGCCGCGGCTTAGGGTGTTCGCGTTGAATAGGATGGGGGTTTGATTCCCCTTGAGGCAAATATTGAGGTTTTTATTTATTTTTTTATTACCTAATGCAGAGTGATAAGGGGTAAAGGTGATTTGATAGTTGATGTATTGAATAACCTTAGTAATAAGGTTATATTGGTTGTTTGAGTTGTGGATTTAAATTTTTAATTATGATTTTTGAAATTATTAGGAGTAATAAGGGTTATTGATAAAGTTCTTTTAGTGAAAGTTATTTTTGAGTAAGGGTTTTCTTTAAAAAGAACTTTGGTGGATGTTAAATTAAAGTAGGAGTAATAAGGTGTTATTTGGACATTATTTTATTTTTGTGTTATTACTCAAGATCTCTAACCCTTGTTGATATTGGAAAAAGGAAAACTGTTGAGTGTGGTAGATTTAGTGGACAACTCATAAGGCATCAAAAATGTATGAGTAACATTATCCATTGATTTTATTTGAGTGGTTGATTTCTGAAATATCATTGGAGTGAAAAGGATTTATTGTGGTTTCCTATTTGAAAATAATTGGTTTAATGCTTCAAGGTTTTATGGTTTGAAAGTTGTGATTAAAACCTTGTTTTATAAGCATTGTTGTTGGAGTGAGTTGTTGTGCAAATAACTTGAACTTGATTTGAAAAGAACATGAGTATCATTGTTATGTAAGAGTTGTTGAGTATTGTAGAAGACATTTTGAGTTGGTTGATTCATGCTTGGACTAGGGTTTGTGAGAAAGAGTTGTTCCTTGTGGTGATTGGTTGAGTAGAGTTGTTTGACCCTAGTTAAGAGATTGTGTGAAGTGTGATGAGGCCTAGAAATGCCTCATTATTACACTATGGTTGACATATAAAAACTATCATAATATTAAATATGACAAAGTTAAAGTGCCAAATAGTGATTAGAATATGTTATTTGTTACATGTTTGCATGATTTTATGTTTGGAATATTATACCTCTGTTTTGACTGTTTTCAGCATTTTATGCACTATTTTAGTTGATTAGGTAGTAAATAATATATGTATTGCAATTACATTCTGATGGCATGAATATATTCCTCTCATCAAGAACTACAACTTTGCTTTTTGAAGCAATTCAGTATGAGTTGTAGATAAAAAGTTATGAAGGTTACATCGTTCTTGCGCTCATTGTTCATTCTTGCGCTCATTGTTCATGCCTGTATCTTTTCTGGAGCTGTTAACAGGTGCAAATCTGCGTTAAAGGGAACATTTGCGGATCTACTGGGAATGATCCAGAGTGAGTTAAGGTACCAAATTCATACCAATGGTACTTCATAATATAGAGAAAACATGGCCCAAATTTTAAGGCATATGGATAAGTAACCTGGAAGTTATGGGGCCTGCAAAATGGTAGTTTCACACTTTTTGACAGCTAGAAATGCTGGTAAAAATTTGTGTTAAAGGCCAACTTGACAATGGTGCAAGGAGTAATTCCTAATGAATTAAGAGTTGAAAATTAAACCCAATGTTGTACATATAACCAAGAACACGTGGACACAATTTGGTAAAAAATGGAGTTACGATGAACAAGTTATGAGCACTCTAAAAGGGCATCTAGGCATGTTTTGGCAGTTGGAAACAGCAGGTCACAGTTCATACAAATTCCAGCCACCTGTCACTTTGAAGGAAGGCATGGAATTTGTCAAATAAAGAAGAGGTAAATGCTTGGAAACAGTTGAGGGATAATAGGCATGACTCTTTCTCCACTTGACAACACTGCCACGTGATGCAAATGGAAGCAACAAGTCAAAAGACTAAAATGCAAGAAATTTGGTAAAAGCAGGATGCAGTCATGCTAATTCCATCCAGTTGTACATATACACCAGGGCTTGGAATCAATCACTACAGCACATGCCACCAATGCAGAAGGGTGTACAAGATAAGGGAAAACAATCCAAACAGTCAACAACTTCTTCCCTATGCGTTTGGAGTGCAGATAAGCAACATATTGTCACCTGCCTGTTATTTCGGAGCAGCATAGGAATAAGCGGCGCAGGAATAGGGAATAGCATAGGAACAATAGAAAGTTGTCAAAAAACAACAAATCAATGGAGGAAATTATTGGCAATTGACCAGGAGGTTGTCCCAACTCATCTTAACGTGATTTCCTCAACAAATGCAGCCCAATAAGGATGAATGGATAAAGTTTTGACAAAGCAAATTCTTGCATTCTAGGAAATAGTTATGCAATTAGTTGTAAATCCCTACAAATCAGTAACCAAACATATTAGCATTATATTATAAATAAGAAAGCTCCTAGATGGTTGAGCATATAGATAGATAGGCAATAGAATACCGAAATTAGCATAGAGTGAAGTTTCTTTGTAGTAGAATAGTAATTTGCAGGTTTTTCTTGCATTATCGTAATGCAATTTCAGATTGAATAAAAAGGTGCAATCTTCAGATATCAATTGGCATTTTGAGGTTGATGATTAGCATCTAGATTTTCTTAGCATAATTTCTCACCTTCTTCTAGTTTTGGAAGCAAGGGCCACTTGTAGGGCCAAAGGAAGGCAATTTCTGATAGAATTTCTTGTTGATTTCTTGCTGCAGCAGATTAGCAGAATTTTGTCAGTTTTCCATTTCTTTAGTAGTTTTCAACACAGTTTTCAGCATTTGACAACATTTTCTCGCATTTCACAACAATTTCCGGATTTTTGTCATTTTTTAGTTTTGTAGTAATTGTTGATTTGGTTTTGCAGTAGTTAAAATTCTATTTTTAAATTCTCCAGTTGATTTACTTTCATACAAGTGTGTGTGTTTTCAATTCTGCAATTTACTTTTCTGTCACTCTCAATTTAGCAACATTTCATTTTCTGTCATTTTTAGATTCTACAATTTCATTTCTTGTAATTTTATTTCTGCAAAGGTAAATAGGAGTTAATTTCAATTCTTAGGAGTTAGAGGTCACAACAAACCCCCCAAATGCTAACTGATCCATCAATAAAGCTTGTTTTCTGAATGAACTAATCTTTAACTTGTTGGAGCCTTCTTTCATATATAGCCTTAGACACCGCCTTGGATTGAAACACATAATGATTAAATGATGAATGAACGACACTCATCAAAGTGGTTGTTCAAGTTCCATAAAACAAACTATTCTATATTCTAATTTGAATTGAGTTGAGAAAGAAATTGGATTTGAGTATAGAACATATTGAGTCTCTAACAATTCTCTTTATGCTTCTATGAGATTGTTGAGTTGAGATTGCTGAGTTGAGATTGATTTGAGTTGAGATTGGGATTTGAGTATAGAACATATTGAGTCTCTAACAATTCTCTTTATGCTTCTATGAGATTTTCGAGTTGAGATTGATATGAATTGAGATTGAGATTTGAGTATAGAACATATTAAGTCTCCAACAATTCCCTTTATGCTTTTATGAGATTGAGTTGAGATTTTCTTGAGTTGATTTGAGGTAAGTCTTTGAGAAGGATTGTGCACTAATTTTGAGTAAGCTTTTGTGAAAGCTTGCTATGCAGATTTGAGCAAGTCCTAGAGAGGAATTATTGAGCAGATTTGGACAAGTTTTGAGTGAGCTTGTTGAGCATATTTGAACAAGTTATGAGTGAGCTTGTTGAGAATATTTGAGCAGGTTCTGAGTGAACCTATTGAGAAGATTTGAGTAGGTTCTGAGTGAGCCTATTGAGAAGATTTGAGCAGGTTCTGAGTGAGCCCATTGAGCAAATTTGAGCAGGTTCTGAGTGACCCTATTGAGCATATTTAAGTAGGTTCTGAGTGAGCCTATTGAGAAGATTTGAAGAGGTTATGAGTGAACCTATTGACAGAGCTTTGGAGGTGATAGAGTATAGAGGACAGAGTCTCAATGCATAGAGATCCAGCAGTCAAGACAATTGAAGACAAATCTGAGTGAGGAGTCTTCAAGTGGAGAGAGATCCATAAGTTAGTGCAATAGACATAGTCTTCTAGAAGATCACTAGCCAGAGTAGAAGGGGAAAGAGTTCTCCTATGGAAGATATCCAAGAACTTAAGATTTAGGGGATCAACATCTCCTTTGGACAGAGGTCCATAAAAATTGTAATTGGGAAGGATTCCCAAGAGATTGATTAAAATTTTTTTAGCAAAATATTTTCTCCATGGAGTAGCCCACATTGGGTGAACCACATAAATTGTTGTCACTTTTGAGGATGGTATTTTTTGCATTGCTTTGATTACTACTATTAATATTGCTATCTATACACTACATAATATTGAATTGAAAAGAAAAGTAAAAAGTGGTCTTATACTGTTCACCCTCCCCACTCTTAGTATAAGCTTATGTTTTTCAATTGGTATCAGAGTGGGTTCCTTCAGAATAATTTGATAGCTTGAAGGAAAAGCGGTCTAAGAACACAATGGATCAAAAGAATCAAAGAGACAGACCCTTCAATAATGCAGTACCAGTATTTGATGGAAGTGACTTCTTATATTGATGTATTCTGATGAGAGTTTACCTGATGGCATTTGGAAATGAATTTTGGGATGTAGTGGAACTTAGATATGATTCAACAGTCAATCCTCCTACATATAAAGAAGGCAAGCTTATAATGCATGTAAATTCAAGAGCTATAAATGCAATTATAAAAGGTTTGTGTAGAGCAGAATATATGAAGGTTATGGAATGTAAAATAAGAAAATAAATGTGGGAACTTTTGCATGAAATATATGAAGGAGAATTTTAGAACCTAAGAATGAGGGATGATAAAAACATTTGTGACTATCTCAACAAGGTTGATGAACTTGTACATGAGATGAAAGGTCTTGGAATGAAGGTTGATGAATTTGATGCTTGTGATAAGATCTGGAGGACTCTTCCAAAAAGGTATAGTGAAAAGGTTTCTGCTATAGAAACATCAATTGATAGTGATTTTTTGACGAGAAATTATTTGCTTGGCATGCTTACTAATTTTGAGATAAGAACAAAAGATCCTATTCCTCCGAAAGAAGTTGCTTTCAAAGTAGACAAAAATAAAAAGGGAAAGAAGACATAATCAAATAGTGAGTCTAGTGATGAAGAAGCTAACTATGGTAGAAGAGATAAAGGTTTCAAAATATCCATAGATATAAGATCTATTAAGTGCTTCAATTGTGGAAAGTATGACCATTATGCAACATAGTGTAAAGAGCCAAAGTACAACAGTGATGAAGAAAAATAGGATCATAAGTACAAGGAATCAGAAAGACACAAGTATCGTAAGAAAGGCAAGGATGGAAAAAAAAAACAAGGAAATAAGTTCTTCCAAAGGCAAAAGAAAAGCTACTATGCAGATAATGCAATTAAGTACTCAATTGATAGTGATTCTAGTTTTTCAGACAATGATAGAGATGAAGTTGTATTTATGGTTAGAGAGAAAAGGACTCGAATTATTCTCAAATGTTTTAGATGTGGTAAATTTGGACATCTTGAAGATGATTGCACTAGGGATGGATATAGTTTCAGTTATGATGGTTTTGAAGATGCACTTGAAAGACCGTATGATAATCTTCTAATGGTTTTATAAGATGAAGTAAGTGATCCTATAGAAGACAAGCCAAAAGGAAGTAATGATAAGGACAAAGGCAAACAAATAGAGGATTACTCAATGGAGAATGGTTATGATCTCAAGGGAGAACTTATCTATGCCCTTGACACAGTAAAGAAGGTTAGAAAGCAACACTCCAAGCTTGAAAGTCATTTTCAAGAATGTGATGAAGAAAGGTTATTGCTCATAGAGGATTTAGAGAAGTCAAAGGCTAAGGCAAACAAGTTCAAGGATAAGTTAGAAGCAAATATTTTGGAATGTGAGAAGTTAGCACAAGAAGTGGCTACTCTAAAAGAAGACTTAAAGGACTCCAATATCAAGATGAAGAGTTTCACAAATAGCTCTAAGAACTTGGATAAGTTCATATGTGGACAACAACGAACATCATGTTCAACAGGTCTTGGCTTTGGAAAGGTTCAAAATAAATAGGAAAAGAATCTACTTCAAATCTTAATGAAGAAGAAACTTCAAAATAATATACATCAGAAGAAGATAGTTTAAGTGAAAGTGGGACATCAGAGGATGAGTTGGACAACAAAGAGTTCAACAAAGAGAGGAACAATGCACAAAGAAGATATAGATGGAACATCAAATAGAATAGGAGACCAATGAGGTCTAGGCAAGGAAGCTTGAATGGGAGATGCTTCTCATGTCACAAGTTTAGGTACATGGCTTCACAGTGCAGGTCATATGAAAGATAGGAATATGGGAAAGGTCAAATTTTCCATGAGTATTGCTACTTATGCAATGAGTATGGTCACAAAGCAAAAAATTGTAGGGTTCATGGTAGAAGAGGATATGGTTTCACTAGGAGGTATCCTAAGACATTTACACCTCCAAGGAATAATAACATTAAGTGTTATAAGTGCAATAATGATGGTCACACGACAAGATGGTGTAGAGCAAATATTCCAAAAGCAGGCATGAACAGGAATAAAAATATGAACAAAAATAGGAACTTGGATGAGAACAAGAACATGAACAAGAATAGGAATGGGAACATGGATGAGAACAGGAACAAGAACAGGAACATAAATGATAAAAAAATAAGGGATGATGGCTTGGAAAGAAATAGTGAGAGGATTCAAAAAACTCGAAAAGGAATAGAGAAAGATAAAGGTAAATAGCAATGATTTATGGGAGTAGAAATACTCCCACCCTAGAATTAACCACCTCATGAGGAGGTGGAGGAGGGGCTAAGCTAAGAGGCTCATTCTTAGCCCCAAGCCCCAAAGGTGACCCTTTGCCATTGATGACAAAGGGGGAGAGATTTGTGTATATTGGGGAGAGATTTTGATATGGGGAGAGATTTGATATTTGAGAGAGCATTGAACCAGGGGGAGTAAAGTCCCCCTTATTAATTGAACTGATTGAAAAGTGACGCAACTCTCAAGGGAAGCAGAAAATAAGGTTAGATTTTAGTAAAAGGATATGGGTTTCCACAAATGATAAAGGGGGAGATTGTTGGAAATTTTGAGTCCCTAAGCTAAAATTTTGTCATTGATGTCAAGGTTATTTGATGTCAAAAGGATCTATGATGGCATTTACTATGTTTTGTGAAAGTGCAAGAAAGGGTTTTTGTGAAAACCAAGGTAGGAAAAATAAAAAGGTTTTATTTAAAACAATGGATGACATATTTGAAATGGGTTTTTCTTAAAACCCAAGTTGGCTTTTCGTTTCATCAAAAAATGTGCCCCGGTGATGGAGATATTTAATTTTAAATATTTAGTTTAAATTTAAATTTATTTAAAATTAAAATTTAAATTTTAAAATTAAATTAAAAGAATATTCATCGACGTCATAAAGGAAGGTTCAAAAGCGTCGACGTTTCCAAGCTAAGGGAAGGCATATATATATGCCATTAATTTTTTTGAAGAAGATTATCCTTGATCGATTAAGATTAATGATTTGCTTCTACGAAGGAAGAGCTCATGTTATTTTCATTTTGTGAAGCAGAAAATATTGAAAGTGAACCGCATCCATTTTCCAAAGCATGTTGGGCAGTGTGGCCTAGTGGCAGCTTGGTTTGTGCAAAGGTGTTGGTGGTAAGAAGGTTAAGCGTTCAATTCCTGCAAGCGTCATTTTGGCTTTGTCGAGGTGCTCAAGGCGCATTTCTTTTTCATTTGGTGAAAGGAGATAAGAAAAAGAAGTGATTGGTGCTTCTTTATTCACGAAGAGCCCGTAACTCGTGCGATAGCTTGGCTACGGCTAGGGCGTTCGTGTTGGACAGGATGGGGGTTCGATTCCCCTCGAGGCAGGTATTGAGGTTTTTATTTATTTTGTTATTGCCTAAGGTGGAGTGATAAGGGGTAAAGGTGATTTATAGTTGATGTATTGAATAACCTTAGGAATAAGGTTATAGTGGTTGTTTGAGTTGTGGAGTTAAATTTTTAATTGTGATTTTTAAGGTTTATTGATAAAGTTTTTTTGGTGAAAGTTATTTTTGAGTAAGGGTTTTCTTTAAAAATAACTATGGTGGATGTTAAAATAAATTAGGAGTAATAAGGTGTTATTTGGACATTATTTTATTGTTGTGTTATTACTCAAGATCTCTAACCCTTGTGGAGATTGAAAAAAGGAAAAGTGTTGAGTGTGGCAGATTTAGTGGACAACTCATAAGGCATCAAAAAGATATGAGTAACATTCTCCATTGATTTTATTTGGGTGGTTGATTTCTAAAATATCATTGGAGTGAAAAGGATTGATTATGGTTTCCTATTCGAAAATAGTTGGTTTAATGCTTCAAGATTTTTTGGTTTGAAAGTTTTGATTACAACCTTGTTTTATAAGCATTCTTGTTGGAGTGAGTTGTTGTGCAAAGAACTTGAACTTGAGCTGAAAATAACATGAGTATCATTGTTATGTAATAGTTGTTGTTGAGTATTGTTGAAGACATTTTGATTTGGTTGATTCATGCTTGGACTAGGGTTTGTGAGAAAGAGTTGTTCCTTGTGGTGATTGGTTGAGTAGAGTTGTTTGAGCCTATTCAAGAGATTGTGTGAAGTGGTTTTTCAAGTTCCATAAAACAAACTATTCTATATTCTGATTTGAATTGAGTTGAGAAAGAAATTGGATTTGAGTATAGAACATATTGAGTCTCTAACAATTCTCTTTATGCTTCTATGATATTGCTGAGTTGAGATTGATTTGAGTTTAGATTGGGATTTTAGTATAGAACATATTGAGTCTCTAACAATTCTCTTTATGCTTCTATGATATTATTGAGTTGAGATTGGGATTTGAGTATAGAACATATTGAGTCTCTAACAATTCTCTTTATGCTTCTATGAGATTGAGTTGAGATTTTGTTGAGATGATTTGAGGTAAGTCTTTGAGAAGGCTTGTGGACTGATTTTGAGTAAGCTTTTGTGAAAGCTTGCTATGCAGATTTGAGCAAGTCCTAGAGAGGACTTATTGAGCATATTTGGACAAGTTCTGAGTGAGCTTATTGAGCATATTTGGACAAGTTATGAGTGATCTTGTTGAGTAGATTTGAGCAGGTTCTAAGTGAACCTATTGAGAAAATTTGAGCAGGTTCTGAGTGAACCTATTGAGAAGATTCTGAGTGAGCCTACTGAGAAAATTTGATAAGGTTTTGAGTGATCCTATTGAGCAAATTTGAGCAGGTTTTGAGTGAGCTTATTGAGCAAATTTTAGTAGGTTCTGAGTGAGCCTATTGAGAAGATTTGAAGAGGTTATGAGTGAACCTATTGACAGAGCTTTGGAGGTGATAGAGTATAGAGGACAGAGTCTCAGTGGATAGAGATCCAATAGCCAAGACAATTGAAGACAGATCTGAGTGAGGAGTCTTTAAGTGGAGAGAGATCCACAAGTCAATGCAGTAGAGAGACAGAGTCTTCTAGAAGATCACTAGAAAGAGCAGAAGGGGAAAGAGTTCTCCTGTGGAAGAGATCCATGAAATTGAGATTTAGGGGATCAACAACTTTTTTGGACAAAGGTCCATAAATATTGTAATTGGGAAGGATTCCCAAGAGATTTATTGAGAAAGTTTTAGCAAAATATTTTCTCCATGGAGTAGCCTAAATTGGATGAACCACATAAATTGTTGTGTCACTTTTGTGGATGGTGTTTTGTGCATTGCTTTGATTACTGCTATTAATACTACTATCTATACACTTCATAATATTGAATTGAAAAGAAAAGTAAAAAGTGGTCTTATACTATTCACCCCCCCTCTAGTATAAGCTTGTGTTCTTCAAATGGCTTTAGAAACATTCAATTACAACAAAGGAAAAATATCAAAGCAATAGAACATCTTATTGAATGAAATAGAAGTGATACATTCGATGAGAGATATGAGGATATTTATATAAGAATATGGATTCCTTAGCCAACACTCTACCTAGTTGTACAAGGGACAACTTGTATATATACAACTTGCACATTGACACTTGTGCATTTATTACATTGCATGAAGTAACTAGATAACTTCCCCCTGTAGTAATCTAACATAGCAAAATGATGTAATATATTCTAGCATCCCCATGTATTACATTAATTGGTATGAATTTCTCTTTAATCACATAGATGATCTCTGAATGTTTGAAAATTAGTTTTTCCAAGTGCCTTTGTAAAGACGTATACCAACTGATCTTCTGTAGGAACATACTTGAGGATTATATGCTTGTTTTGAAAATATTCCTTGATAAAATGACATTGTGCTTCAATGTGTTTTTTTCTTTCATGTATGATGGGATTCTTGATTAGATTCAATACTCCTTTATTATCAAAAAATATCATAGTGGAAGTTTGTTGTATTCCCATGTCAAATAATATGTATTGTAACCATAGAGCTACATCATCACAATAGAGAAAGACTTCAAAGTGGATCACTAGTACCATTAGAGATTCTGAAATTGATGTAGATCTTGACATCACTTCCACATGACTATATACTTATAGTACTATACACCAAGAAGAAGAATATAGTTATGAAGAATTTAGAACCAAAATTAGTGAAGGAAGTCTATAGTTTGCCATAATAGAAGAAAAATAAGGATGTATAGTATGAATATTTGATGAAAAAAAAAATATGAAAACTTTTTGATTTACCAAAAGAAAATAATCCCCATAGGTTGCAAGTGGGTCTTCAAAATCAAATACAAGGAAGATGGACCCATTGACAAGTATAATGCTTGACTCATTACAAAGGGCTATGCACAAAATCAAGGATTAAACAATGATGAGATATACATACCCATAACAAATACTAACACCACCCATGTAATATGTGTACTAGCAGAATAGTTCAATTGGAAGCTTCATGAAATGGATGTCAAAAGCGCCTTCCTTAATAGTAATTTGAAAAATAATTATACATGATACAACTTGAACGTTTTGTTGTCAAAGCACAATATCAAAATATCTACAGATTGATCAAGTTATTGTATGGGTTGAAACAAGCTTTCGGATCTTGGTACATCAAAATTGATGATCACCTATTACAACATGGTTTCACTAGAAGTTCTTCTGATGCAAATCTCCACCTTACGAAAGTTGAATATGAGATAGTGATATTTTTGTTGTTCTTGATGATCTAGTCATCATTGGTAGTTTAGATGATTTGGTAGATGGTGTGAAAATTACTTGAAAAAATTATTTGATATGACAAATATTGTACTTTTGAACTATTTTCTTGGCTTAGAAGTATAGCAAAGAAAGAATCACATTGTGGTCTCATAGATAAATTATACCAATATATTACTTGAAAAGTACCAAATAACAAACTATAAATCAAAGGAAACATCAATGAAGCAAGGTTTGCAATTGTCCTGATGTGATAAGTCACTACATATATATGGTAATATTTATCATTAGCTAATTGGTAGTCTCATATACTTAATAAATACTAGGCCTAATGTTAGCTTTTCTATAAGTTATTTTTTGAGGTTCATGCAAGAACCTAAGGAGAGTCATTAGAAGACAACAAAGAGGATTTTACATTATGTTTGTGGTATAGTGGAATATGGTCTTAGACTATAAGAAGAATTATAGATTTTTCTTACAAGCATACATGGACTTATACTATGTCAGATCAATATATGATAGGAGAGAAACATCTAGATATATGTTTTATATAGGATATAAACCTATCGTAAAGCAATAAATAACAAATAGTGGTATTGTTATTCATATAGGTAGAGTATCATGTTGTATGAGGGTCTATGTGCAAATTGATATAGTTATATCGAATATTGTCACATAAGGCCGTATCTAAAAATCGATTGATAATATTGAATTGTGATAATCAAGGTGTTCTAAAATTGGTCAAAAATCTATTTTTCATGAACTAATAAATCAAATTGAATCGCAATATCTATTCATTCAAGAAAAATTAATAATAACCAGATTTAGCTCCAATACATTCCCACCAAAGAACTACCTATGAACATTTTTACAAAGGCACTTGCATGTGTCAAATTTGAATTATTTTGTAGTTCACTTTATATAACAAATAATGTAATAAGGATTATGTTAGGAAGGTATTACATTATTATTGTGTAGGTTAGAAGTGGTTATAACCAATAGGTTATGTTTAAAAATAGTTATAACTTATTGTGCAAAAATATGATCATGGTTATTAGATGGTTATAACCTCCAAGAAAATGTATTTAACAAGATCAATGAAATCCCTTCCCATTAATTTTATCGATTCCAATCTCAGTGCTGGCGCTAATTTACTACACTTTCTCCTCAATTCTTGCACCATTCTCAACAATTATCCTTTGGACCTCCCCAGATGGAGATACTATGATAGTGGAAAATTCTCAGTCAAGATGACTTACTTGCTCTAGGACGATTCCATTGCTTGTTCTCTCTCGGTCAAAGCTATTTGGTCTAAATTCCTTATCCCAAAGATTACCTTTTTCTCTTGGTTGGTCACCCAAAATAAAATCTTGACCATTGATAATTTCTTGACCATAGGATTGATCCTTCCTAACTGTTGCTACTTGTGCTGATCTAATTGGAAATCAACCCATCACCTTGTTCTTGATTGCCCTTTTTCCAGAGCTATCCTCTGGTTGCATTTTTGTGGCACACGAATAAAAAATGAAGCTAGTTCAAGTATCCAAATTATTGATTTTTATGTTATATAGCATGTAGGTTATTGTTCAACTATACTAATAATATGGTTGAACATGAAGCATTATGTAGTAGCTTGAGAAAGGCTAAAAATATGAGAATAAAGAATCTTAAGATATTTGGAAACTTTGAGTTTGTTACAAATCATGTCAACTCATAATGTGCCACTAAGAACAAACACCTATTTGACATAAGCACAAGGTTTGGGACTTCACCATTCACATCCATATCCACTCAACTCACTCTATTGGCCATATCATCCTATCCACATCGTCATCCCATTTCACAAGTCAAATAGATCCTATTAAAGGAAATGACATCACCTACCCCCACTCCTATTATTAAGCATGTAAAATTATCCTCAAAGTGTAACTAAACTATAGGATCTAGTCAAGCCTTTGTATAGAGCATCACTAGTGAACTAGAGGAGACAAATGTCTAAGAAGTATTTGAATCCCTCCAAGTTAAGGCGAGAAAAGTGCAAAAGGAATATAAACAAGTAAAGGGTAGAACCTCCAAAGAACTAGTCATCATGCAATCTCACCTAGCATTTGGCTATGAAAATATGTTTATTGTACAAGCAATCCTCAATGACACTTGTAAACCCACCACCACATCTAATGACTTCAATACCAAATTATTAGAGTTGAATCTATATAGTTATCAAATGGTCCATCTCATGAATCAACTCTACATCAATGTGTCCTTACAATTGGGTCAAATGGCAATGGAGAATTACCTAGTGAGAAGAAAAGAAGTGGCACAACTAAAGTAAGAAACCTAATAGCTCCAAAAAGACCATGAAGCCATTAGGAAGGATGTTGCAAAGAAATCTAAGCTACAAAAATAGGTTGAGGACCTCAAATCCAAACTTGTTGGATCCAAAAAGTAAAACCAACTTGAAAATCTTTTACAAAAACTTACAAAAGGACAATACCAACTGAAAAATGGTTCAAACAAGTCATAATAATAATATAATTAAAACAACTACAAGTGGACCAAAAAGAGAAAGACTCGAAAATCTCGTAGCTCTAAGATGAGAGTGTAAAACTAAAAGTAGAAGAAATAGATAACCAAGAGAAGGTCTCAAATATTGAAAATATGAAGCCCTTATGGGACAATATAAACATTGAAGTGATACATGTCAAGAGGTACCTTTGAATTTGTAGCACATATTGATAACATCTTCAACAAAATGGGGAGGATCATTAAGCAAACTAAATAATATTTAGCTACAAAGGAGAGGTGCCTAGAGGTACTTAAGCAATTGGACACCATGATGACATTGTAGGCACAAAAATAGGGATAGAAAAGAAAGACATCACTAAAAAATTGAAGATGATCCCTAATTCCTAGGGAGACCTTTAAATCTACAAAAACACAATGGTATCTCTAGAATTCACAATCTGAGAGATGAAAAAGGAAACTCTAGGGTTAATCAATGTTGGTTTGTCAAACTTGTTCAATCATAAAATATCTCCTTCATTATGATGTTAATAACTCAATTATAAAAGAGGAAAAGGAAAAGGTTGGATATGAGACATCAACGTAAGGGTCAAATAGTTGAAGATAGTACTTAGCAAGCTCGTAGAAATGGTGGGAAAGCAATATGGGTTATCTAAAAACCCATATGAGGACCTCTTAGAATATGCATAGGATATTACAAACATATTATTATTAGGAAATAAGGAGTGGCAAAATATCTTGGGAGTATTGACTTAAAATGTATTGGGAGGACCATCAATTTTGTAGTTTTATAGTAGAGAATTCTTATTTGGAAGACTCTATGCCCAAGGATGAATGTAGTATATGGATTTTCTCACCAATCGAGCGTAATGCCCTATGAAGTTACCATAAAAATGGAGTAACAAATTACTACCTTGTGATATTTTCCATTTGGATGCACAAAATCTAACAAATTGATCTATTAAGGACTCCAAAATATCTAATTTTTCTAAGGCCAAAGGATAATTTTTCTCAATATGAAGTGATTAGCTCATAGGAGTAAAGCACCAGCTAAATGAAAGCAATTGGCTTATAGAAGAAAAACTTTATCAAATAGGAGCAAAGTTCTATCAAATAGGAGCAAAGTGCAATCAAATAGAAGCAAAGCGCTAGCATGCTAGAGGAATTCACTCACCTTGTGGAGTAAATCACTCATGGACAAGTAGAGGGGGTAAAACAAAGATGAGAAAATCTTGAGAATGATTTCTAGAAAGTGATATTCTGGTATGCAATGACATCATAACTCATTTTAGAATACTTTTAAGACATTTAGACGCATGATTATAAGCATGTAACATTTGGAGGTGTCTTATTTTGCTAAATATACTACCAAATATTTACTTTTACTAAGTAGTAAGAATTTCTCACCAAAATAGCTCAAGGGTGAATTATTTCTATAAATAGCATCCATGGGATTCATTGTAAACATTTTTTGTTGGAAGTGTAATCTGATTTATGGCCAAGACTGACATTGAGTGATGTAATATTGATAGGCCTAAGGACACTTATTGTTAATTTATTGTAATATTTTATTATGTAGGCCATATGGGCCATAGTTAACCTTGTTATGGCTAAATTCCCTTGTAACTTGTAATTAACCTTAATTTCTCTTGTTATGTTAGCTTAGGTTAAAATCTAATTGTATAATTAGGGTTTTGGTATTAGTATAAATACCCTCTTCCACTCTTCATATTATTATCGAAGTGAAGTGAATGTAATATATGGATTATATAGTGATTATTTATGGTGCATAAGGGTGTCCCAAATCTTTTTGTCTTTTTTCTTTCTTTCATCCTTTATTTTTCTTTATGTATAATATTTGAGTGGATAGATTGCTTCTAGTCATGTCTGAAAAATATTGTGAATTCTAACATGGTATTAGAGCAGGTATGGATATGCCTCACTTGATCATGTAGAAGCGCTATCTGGATCCTTTGATTATTCATTCAAAATATAGGATGATTTTATCCATGTCTCTTCAACAAACTTTTACCTTTTGATTCTCCTTCTCAAGAACATTGGAAAATAATCATGATTTCTCTTCCAAAAGCAAACTTCAAATGGTTGTTCTACATGCCACCATGGATGATGAGTTTTTCCCACCAAAATTCAAATTTTGAAGAAAGGTGCTTCCTACCTTTGTTCTTGTTCTTGGCACTCATACAATCAAAAGTGCATAGCACCCTTACTCATAGAAAAGGTGTATGCCCCTACACAATCCGTAGGGTGATCACTACAGATTGGAAGTTGGAAGATAGGACATTGCATCACATCACACTTGATTTTGAAAAATAATATACACACTTTTTGGTCAAAAAGGATAATATGATATTTGCTACTAAAAACAAAACAAGGGAATTAAATTTTGGATCTTGTTATCGCTATTTGTCTACTAGAATGACATGGCAATTTTTGTTGTGCATAAAGAAAGAAGAGAGCATGGGTTTCAATTATACCCCTTCACTTTACATTTAAATAAGTAATTGCTCATCCATAGGAGGTCAAGGTTGTTAAGTGTCATCACATGCCATGGATGGAAAACCAACAAGTTATTTTTAGGAAGACAAGGTCTCAATATCAAATCATTGTTAGGAATCCCTTTTAGTTGTTGTGGGTAGAGAGGTGGTGTTATGAGTGGGAGTGTCTTCTCCTCTCCAAATGCAATGGTGGAGTCTTGGTTAGTAAGTTGTTTTTAACACTAAAGAGCCCATGGTTCAAGTCTCCCAATGTGCACAAACCATTTTTTAAGGTGAATCTTCTAGTTGACATGGTGCCTAATGTGGCCTTCTTTTATGCCATGTCATCCCAAATTTTCAACATTTATACTACATTGAAAAATCAAAAGGGGTCAAGTATAAATAACACACTGATTGAGAATAGTTGAGGTGACACAAAATAAGTGGAGTGCATTAAAAAATTAGAGACTAATAAGTGGTAGTCCAAAATTTGCTTTTGCATTTCTAAGGTTTGAACATCTAATTTTTTGTTTTTTGGGGGGTTCATTAGGGCAAAATTTTTTGGAGGCCATAACTTTTGCATACGAAAGTATTTTGAGCCCCTTTTTTTTATATCGCATAAATTTTCAATATCTACACATTGGTTGCATCACTTCATGAACATGTTATGTTTTTTTTATGTTAGTTACAATAATAATAAAAATCTTACTACAACATCAAAAGTTAGTCATTTTATTTTTTACCATATAAATAAAAAAATTAAAGTTGATATAAAAATTAAATATTAAGTTGAAGAGATGCACGGTTGAATGTTTAGTATTTGATTTTACGAAAACTGCTCTACTAGGGTTTGATGAGGAAAAACTGCTCTACTAGGATTTGATGAGGAAAAACAGCTCTGCGGGGATGGCAGCAGTTTCTGGAGGTTTGAATAATTGAAGGAATGTTGTTATGGTGTCAGGCCCGTCATAGAGCATGCTTGCTAGCGATATTTTTTCATCAAAAAATGATTGGAAGGAACAAGATTTCTCATTGCATGCTAGGAATCGCTTGTTAAAGAACAATGGATGTTTGGAACGATGTGAAGCCAGACCGATTCTAGTGGTTCAACCAGATTCAGTGGCGGAAGATGTGGAGTATTTAACCAAACATGCACTTATTGGTAAATTTATAGGTATCCGAATTTCTCTTCCCTTTATGGAGGCTTGGGTTAGGAAGACTTGGAACCTTGAAGGTGATGTGGAGGTGATATTGAGTGCGAATAATTATTTTATGGTGGTTTTCTCTTATCTTGTGAAACATAACAAATCATTTGAAGGAGGTCCATATTTTTGTAACCAAGTGAGACTCTTTCTTAAACCCTGGCATGCGGGTTTCAACCTGTCAGAGGAGTGGTCGTTGCGGATTCCAATGTAGGTTCAAATTTCGTGGCTCTCATTGGAATTCTTGAGAAATGGCATCTTGCATATGATTACCCTTCTTCTTGAGAAGTCAGTTGGACCATCGCAATAGACGATGGATAAAAATGTAATCTTTTTTGCTCGTATCTGTGCTGAAATTGATTTAAATAATACTATTCCATATTCTATTGAAATACAGCTTGGATTGACTACATGGGTTCAATAACTTGACTATGAAGCTCTTCCATTTCGTTACCGGATCTGCCATGAATATGGCCACCTATAAAGAAAATGCCCTAATTTTATCCCACCCATGGCTTCGAATCTTGGGCCCTCTTAGTATGCACAAAATATGGATAAAGGAAAAGCCCCGATAAAGGAAGGGGATTGGGATAAAGAAGGCTTTGTTTCGGTAAAATCCCAAAACTGAGGAAGAAGGGCAAAAAGAGACCTTAAGGATAGCCAGCCAGATGCTTTGCTCAACTATTTTTAAATACTATATGATCTTGATCACTATACGAAGATACCTGAAACGTCACTACCTAATATAGATATAACAAGGTCGAATCATATGTCTCTTCTTGAGGTGGAACCTAAGGAATCAGATCTAGGGGGTTTAAATGAAGAACAAAGGGCTTTGGTTTTGAGTATAGGTGATATGGTTGGCTCTAGCCCTGGAAGGAAAACTATTTTGGAAAGTGGTACAAATTTAGTTATGCCCTCTCCTACTCATGCACTGATGCAGTCATCCTTGGACTGCAAATATCCTACGATGTTGGTATTACAACAGAAAACAATTAAAAAAGTGCTTCGAATAAGAATATTAAGGTGGGTTGAAAGAAAGGCCAAGACAAAAATAAAGTTAATGGGGGAGACTTTGGTGGAGTCAAGATTTGTGATAACATTGGAATCCCATTTTTCTAACCCCCATAAATGATTATCCTTTCATGGAATGTAAGGGGGTTGAATAGCATCCCCAAATAAAAAGTTGTTCATGATTTGGTTCATGTTCATTCTTCGAATGTGGTGTTTATTTAGGAGACTAAATTGGCTACTGATAGTATGTTCAATATTGCTCCCAAGTTGTGGAGGTGTCAATGACATTGTATTGATGCATGTGGATATGCTGGTGGCATTGCTTGTTTATGGGATCTGGTTAAAATCTCTCCTCTTACTTGGATTTCCATCAAATAGTCTATTTCGATGATCGGGCATGGTAATGAATCTGGTGAAACCATCCTACTTAAAAATGTGTATGCTCTTGTTGATAGCAATGGTAAAGTGAATTTGTGGGAGCACATTGGTTTTGTGAGAATTCTAGCGCCCCTGTACCCATGGATTTTGGCAGGAGACTTCAACTCTATCACTTGTTTAGAAGAGAAACATAGTGGGGTTGATCATCTGGAGCCTTTTTATTTTGTCTTTAGTGCTCATATTCGGGCCCTAAACTTGGTTGAAATCAAGACGGATAATGGGATCTTTACTTAGCATAATCGAAGATGTGGGGAAGATTCCATCTAAGAGAGACTGGATAGGTTTTTGATCTCCAGTTTTTGGATTGGTAATAACATAAGCGCTAGTTCTATGATTCTTGAGGGTAGGGGATCTGATCATTGGCCTATCAAACTCTCTACTTTGGATTTAGGGCTAAAGAAGAATCCTTTAAGTTTCAACTTATGTGGCTTCAGGATCCTAAGCTTCATGATTTCATGCAAGGCTGGTGGACCAATGGCAAACCTCCTCATGGCACCGCTATGCATTCTTTTATAAAGCGACTACAATTTGTTAAGCATAAATTGAAGAGATGGAATAGACTAAATTTTGGGAACCTTTCCTTGGCTATGTTGGCAACTCTTAGGAGGGTGGAAGAAGATTCAAGTAATATTATAGATTAGGGACTCACAGAGGAGCTTCTCATTGAGGAATCTGAGGCTGCGAAAGACTTGGCTGAATGGGAACTAAAGGAAGAATTTTTTTGGAAATAAAAAGCTCAAGTAGATTGGCTTCAGGAAGGGGATAGAAACACAACCTTATTTTATAACTCAGTTAAGGCTCGCTATAATGGTAACCTGATTACCTCTCTTGTGAATTCTCAGGGTACCTTACTCTCTTCTTTCATGGATATTTCAGAAGAGACTAGGAGGTATTTTCCTCTCTTCAAGGAGGACTCCATCTCAAATGATGAGGATGAAAAGCTTATTTTAAACTAAATTCCCTTGATTATTTCTAGAGATATGAATGAGCACTTTATGGGTCCAATTTCCCTTGAGGATTTGAAAAACTTTGTATTTAAGATGAAAAAAGGGAAAGCCCTAGGTCCGGATGGATTCCTAATTGAGTTTTATCAAGAGTTTTGGGAGTTAATCGAATTTGATCTTCTAGAAGTGGTCCATGAGTCCGAAAAGAATAAATAGATGCTAAGGGCCCTAAATGCTACCTTTTTGGTGCTTATTCCCAAAAAAGAGGGAGTGAATTCCCTGGATATGTTCAGGCCTATTGCTCTCTCCAATGTTGTGTATAAGATCATCACAAAAATTATTGTTGAGAGGCTGAATATATGGTTGAGAAAAATCATCTCTGAGGAGCAATGTGGGTTTGTTACTGGTCGAAAAATCTTGGATGGAGTTGTTATCATTATAGAAGCTATTCACTCAATGGAAACTTCTAAGGAGAAAACTATGTTATTTTAAGTTAGATATGGCCAAAGCCTATGATTGGGTCAAATGGTCCTTTCTTCATAAAGTTCTTGCTTCTTTTGGCTTTGATGAAGAATGTATTAGATGGGTGATGAGCTGTGTTTCTTCTTCCTTGTTCTTCATTCTTGTTAATAATGAGCCATCAGAGCTGTTTGAGGTTTCAAGGGGATTGAGGCAAGGATATCCTTTATCTCCTTATTTGTTTATCATTATGGTGGAAGGGTTGGCAATATTGCTCAAGTCTGAGGTTAGGCAAGGTCTCATTCAGAGGTGGAAGTGGGATAGTAGTATTTTACCTCTTTCACACCTTCAATTTGTTGATGAAACAAATTTTCTGGGAATTGCCACTATCAGGGAAGCTAACAACATTAGACGATCTCTTGAAATATATCTCGGTGCTTCTGGATAGTTGATTAATGAGGACAAGTCTTCTATTTTCTTCTTCAATACCCCTCCTCTTATTCAAGCTATGATTGCTCGTATTCGAAGATTCCAGGCAAGGACTCCCCCCTTCTTTTATCTTGGTATTCAAATTTCATCTCATCCTCTACCTATATCTTCTTGGTAGTCTATGCTTGATAAGTTTAGGAGGGTGAATCACTAGACCATCAAATGACTATCCTCTATAGGTAGAGTGTTGCTTTTAAAATCTATTGTTCAAGATTTATCCATTTACAGGTGTTTTGTGTAAACAAATCCTTGTTTCATCAAAGACATGGATGCTTTGTCAAGATAGGTTTTATGGTCTGGAATACTTGATCAATCTAAATGGATTTTGGTTAGGTGAATTCTATTTGTAGGCCAATTCAAGAGGGAGGCCTTGGGTTGTGACATGTGGCTCTTTTTGGGCAGGCTTTGGCTATGAAACTTTATTGGAGATGGTGTACCTATCAAGATTAGATTTGGGTTAAAATCTTATCTTATAAATACTTTAGAGGTATTTATGAGGCTGAGATCCCTAGAGTCAGCTTGGTTGGGAAAGGTTTAGTTATCTAAAACACTCTAAAAATAGGAGCTAATTTAATTAAGCAGGGTTTGTTCTAGATTTGCAATCGGGGATCGAAATCCTCTTTTATGGGAGGATTCTTGGGATGGCCACCCTCCTATCTTGACTCAATATCCCACGTTACATTATCTAAGTGTTTGTTTCTTGGAAGCGGGTTGGTCTCATGTGGAGGACTTTAAAAAAATCCAATATTTTGGAAATCTGGAGATGTACAAGTGGAAATATCCATACGAATGGCCTTAGGGGGGATTGGTCGAGGACAAATATATGCTTGCTCTTATTATTGCAGGGATACCTTGTTCTTCATTGAGTGGTAAAGACATTCTGGCTTGGAACCCTGATATCAAGGGAACCTACTCTGTAGCCTATGGTTATCAGGTTCTTGATAAGCAGAAGTTCAGGAGTCTCCCTGTCACATGGTGGAAAAAGATGTGGAACAAATTTGCTTGGCCGAAATGTAACTTATTTCTCTAGCTGGTAGCTCGTAATAAATGCCTCACTTAGGATAACGTGAGGAAGAGACGATTTCAGGGTCCCTCTTTTTGTGTCCTTTGCGGTAAGAATAAGGATAACTCTTCTCATTTATTTTTACAATTCTCCCTTACCAGACACATTTGGAACCATTGGTGGAGTGCCTGGAATCATCTTTATTTTCATGTGCTCTCCCTGGTGGAGTTTTGGAGTAGTCTGGACAGACCTCTGACTAAGACCCCCTTCCTCTAGGTGGCTTGGAATTTGGGCCCTTCTCGTATCATCTCGCAGATTTGGCTCAAACGAAACCGTCACATATTTTAGGGCAGTCATTTAGCTATTCAACAGATCTGGCAAAGGATCTTGTGTATGGTTCAGGAAACTATCCATAGCAAATGTGATGTGGACCCTCTTTTGGACTCTAGGGAGGAGAAGGTATGGTATGCCCTTGGTCTCTTTGGGGTTGGTGCGAACTCTTCTAGCCATAGCGAGGTTTCTCATATCAGCAAGAAGTTTAGGAGAGATGGTAGGTGGAGGCCGCCCTCTAGAGGAGTTTAAAAAATAAATACTAATGGGTCGTCCAGGGGTAATCCTGGACATGCTGTAATTGGTGGTGTTGGGAGAGTTTTTGTTGGCGTAGTCAATTTTTTTTTTCCATTTATAAAGATGTCCACTCCATCAATTTTATGGAAGCTCTTGCGAATCTCGAGGCCTTGCAGAGGGGGTTTTCTCTTGGCTAGAGCAGGATTATCTACAAGTATGACTCTCAAATTTTGGTTAATCTTTTAAAAAACAAAAGGGTGGAGGTTGTTAATTGGTAGTTGGCCTCTGTGGCCGTTCATATTTTCAGAATGAGTGAAGAGTTCAAATTTATATCCTTTGTGCACATTCCAAGGTAATGGAATGGGGTTGCTGATTACCTGGCCAAAAGGGCTTCTAAGTTGTTGGATCTTTGGATTATTGATAACTGGGAGAGTCTCCCGTCTGGGGACTCTCAACGCCTCTGGGAGTTGATCCACAAGGATGTTTAGACTTAATGTGGTTTGTTCTTGTTGTCTTCTTCGAGTTTCGACCTTGTCTGGTGGTTTTTGCCTGTTTTTTTGCTTATTTGAATCTTGGTTGGGAGCATTGTTGTACTCTATAATCCAAAATTTTTATCAATATATTTTTACCCCTATATTTAAAAAAAAAAATTAAATGTTAAGTTTTTTATTCTTAATAATAAATTTTTATGTTAAATTTCTATAATATTTTTAAATAAATTTTCTAAAAATATCTCACTTGTTCCAAGAGAGACATCGCAGCGGTTGGGGCTTTGTCTCTTCTTCTTGGAGGTCCAAGGTTCAAACCACAATGTGGGCAAGTGTGTGAGGGGGTGGATGTGTGGTGGCTGTGTTAAATTCCCTCTTGATAAGCATAACTCTAGACTTTACAAAAGATTATGGTTGGAAGAAGACTGTTCAACTCTATAAGTTAGTTGTAGGATTTATTACACTAACCAAATAAAAATTAATAAATAAATAAATAAAAATATTAGTTATGAAAAAGTTCAAATTCCTCCAAACCTGTATCTTTGATGGTTTTAGGGCCCATTTGAACAGTGAATAAAGACACTATTTATGAAAAGATCAAAGTCCAAAATTCCTCGAAACTTGAAAATATCTTTGATGCTTTTAGTGCCGTTTAGTTAACATCTATATAAAATATATTTTTCTCACAGCTGCTACTGGTGCCGGCTCTATTGGATTGTATCCTCAAAACTACTGGTCACCTCAGAATAAGAATCTCCCATGCCTCATATCCGACAAAGTCTGAATCTAGCATGCCTCCAATCCTTCACTGCCTTAAAAGACGCACATGGTATGGAAAGATGCAATACGATTTTCCATCTATGACAAACGTGTATTGTTGTTCATATGAATACGCAATTCATTTCAACTGGACCCAAGAAAAATGTCTATTTGTTCAGTCCAACAAAACTGCCCAATGAAAGTCGCAAAATTCACGTGAACGCCATATTTCTGCCCACCGCCCTCTGCACAGAATAAAAATCTGATTCGATCCCTTTCCCTAGTCGACTTCTTCCTCTCACCTCTCTTATACCACTGGTCTTAGAGAGCAGAAGACGCAGCCAATTTATCCACTCTGCAACATCAATATCTCTTTTTTTCCTTTCCTCTTCTCTTCTCAGTCGAAAAAGTTCAGAATGGCAAAGCCAATGGCTTCTTATGGAGATTATGGAGTAATCTGGCATCCCTACTGGAACCCTCTTTATTTCTATGCCTTGATGGATCTCAGAAGAACATATGCCCACGGCATGACGCCCTTTACAGAAGATCCCGCTCGTTTGCCCATCGATTGGAGGGAAACCGCCCAGGCCCACGTGTTCTCCGCAGCCTTGCCTGGTAAATTTTAGAATTTCTTTCAACCTTTTGTACCGTTATAAAAATTTATATAGAACGATCTTTGAGATTATAAGTATGTGAGATAATAGTATAAAATCCAACTATTTTGATACCAGAGACCCACTTAGGTTATGAAATCAAATCAAAGTCTTAAGTATTATATGTTCTTTTACAAGTGGGAATTGGTGTTGCTGGGGCTAGAAAGGAGGATATCAGGGTAGAACGGGAGGACGCAAGGTATCTGAGGATCGCCAGCGAAAGGGAAAGGGGTAATTTTGAGAGGAAATTCCGGCTGCCAGAACAGGTTGATGTGGAGGGCATTACTGCCAAGTTTGAGGACGGTGTTTTGTCTGTGGTGGTGCCTAAGATTCCGAGTGGCGCTGCTCGTCGGATTACTCCCGCGGATATTCAAGAACAGCATAGCTCTGTCGCTAATGCAGCTTGATTTTATGCAGAGACTTTACGGTGAAATTGGAAGGGGTAGGGTAGGAGGTCCAAAATTTGAGTTAAAAGGGGAATATAAAAGGTTCAGGGTTTGACTGTATAATATGTTTGGATGCAGATGTGTATGGATTGTTGGGCTTGAGCAAGCAAATATTGGGAACGGTGAATGTTTTTACTTGGTGCTTTCAAGTAGGGCTTGGTAATGTGGTGGTTCCTTCGGAATATTTTCTTCACACAGGATATTTGTGTCTTGAATGTTAGTTCAGGGTATGCCTGGAGTTAATATAAATAAAAATTTTAATTAAAAAATGTTTGGTTATTATTGTACCAGGTTTTTGTTCTACCTAAAATTATTAACATTTATTATTATATTTTTATTGCATTTAAGAAATAAAATATAAATTATTAACATTGTATTTAAAAAATAAAAAATATTAATATTATATATATATATATATTTTGATGAGGAATCTTTTATATACTATATATATATATATTTTGATGAGGAATCTTTTATATACAACATATCTGCAACATGCGAGGGGAGAGATTTGATAAATATATATTTTTCAATAAATTAAAAAATATTTTTTAATTATAATTTTTTTTAAAAACATCTTAAAACCATTTCCATTAAACCTTTCAAATTTTACAAGAAAAACTGTAATTCAAATAAAAAAGGATCCACAAGCCCTTTTAAACAATGTCACGAATTGTTGCTCAAAGTGTGGTGTGGTGCATTTTAATTTGTTAATTGCGGCGTGTCAAACGGTGTATTTTGTTTATCGCTAGTTAAAACAACCCGATCAGGTCACATTTGTCCCTGCAGGCTTTATTAACTGCAAATGATGCATGACCTCGAATCCCCATATAGATAACAAATTTTGCATGACCTCGAATCCCCATATAGATAACAAATTTGATCGAGAAGTAACACCAAATTTCATGATTTGTGTATTGGTACTTTGGATACTCAAAACTAAACCGTTATTAACTTTTAAAAATAAGATAAAGTTAAGATAACAAATTTGATCCACAAGTAACAACAAACTTCATGATTTGTGTATTGGTAGTTTGATTACCCAAAACTAAACCGTTATTACTTTTAAAAATAAAATAAAGTTAAAACACAAATTTGATCGAGAAGTGACACCAAACTTCAATCCTGCACCTAGGTTTGAAAAGATTGATTTGTGTATTGATAGTTTGATTATGTTATTATTTTTAAAAATAAAATAAAGTTAAGACACAAATTTGATCCAGAAGTGACACCAAACTTCAATCCTGCACCTACGTTTTAAAATATTATGATTGGCCTAAACCTACACAGTAAATGCCACAATTAGTAATCCCAAATTTTAAATTAATAATCTAGGTAAATTAGTAAATGAATATAACTATAACCAAATGCCATTAATTAGATATTGGTTACGGGTGTGACAGGAATTACATGTGTGGTATCTTATATTATAAATTGATACCGCATGGAAGGCCTCTTCGCACATTGCTTTACATCCGACTACCTTAAAATTTTTTTATAAAACTAAATTTATAATATATTTGAATTTTATTTCGAATTTATAATATGTCAAATTTATTTCAAAAATTTAAAAGTGTCAAACACTAACACGAAATTGATAACTAAGAAGGAAAAAATAAAAGTAACGTCACTAAGAATTGATTTCCGCAATCTTATTTCTTAAATTTGCAAAGATGGGCTACCACTTCTTCCACCAAGATCGTCATCGTTCTATTTGCTCCTTCAATTTGCAAAGATGGGCTACCACTTCTTCCACCAAGATCGTCATCGTTCTATTTGCTCCTTCACATCTATTCATTGAGGTACCTTAATACGACATAGTTGTTTCTGAGACTTGCAATAACGAAAGATGAACCTTTTCTTCGCAAAAATCTCCCACGTGTTGCGCTCTGAACCCAACCTTTTTTTTCCATGCGAGGATTGAGGACCCTTCTTGAGGGGTTGGAATTCTCTCCTGAATCACATGATCCGACTCCCTAGAATTCTCCATGTCTAAAATAACATGGAGGAGGTTCCAATTTTCTTACCCAACCTCGAAGTCTTCCTATTTTCTTGAATTTGGATATTGCCGTTTTTTAATTTTACATTTTGTTTTTCTTTTTATATTAAATTAAGTTTGTATTTAATATAAAAATTTATAATATAATTTATATTTAAAAGCATACAATAAATTTAATAGTTTATAATATTATACATATTTAAAAGCAATATTTAATTATTATTTTATTTTATGTAATCAAATAAAATTTATTATAAATAGATGTGGAAAGTTATATATATATATGATCTTAGACATAGATGGTCATGATCCATTTTTATTTGGTTTACTTGGTGTACCATATTTTTCAATATTAAAGATATGAGATATTATCTATAAGGAAGAAACAAATAAAGATGTTGAATGATGTAGATTTTATAGTAAATCCTTAAAAAGAGAGGTAGAATTCCTTATTCATTTATTGTCCTATATTTTGTCTTTTGTTATGTGTTTTCCTTATTTATACAATATATTTATATGCTGGTTTGATTTGCATAGTGAAAAGTGAATAAATATCATTGAGATGTAAGCACTTCATTAGTTCATCTTCTAGCATTTATAAGAAGCTCAGGTGGTTTGGTAATTAACACCTCTTAATATTATATGTGCCAAGTTAGTGTGCGTTTAACACCCACCCTTGTGGATAGTGGCATTGGCACAATTGATTCTTATTGGTTGTTGGCATAGCACCCTCTGACATCGATTGACAATGAATGTCTATTGGAGGAGACATACTAGTGGTTGACTAACAAATTTTTTTTAACTAAATTTGGATAAGCTAAAGAAGACAATGCACCATGTAAGTGAAGGTAACACAAAGTCAAGTCTAAGTCTAGATTAAACCCCAAAGAATAATATAAAAGAAGGGGAGTCTAATAAATGGGTTGATGGCTTTAGCAACATTCAATTACAACAAAGACAGAGATCAAAGCAATAGAACATCTTATTGAATGAATAGAAGTGATACATTCGAGTAGAGATATGAGGCTCTTTATATAGGAAGATGGATTCCTTAGCCAACACTCTACCTAGTTGTACAAGGGACAACTTGCACATATACTTCACATTGACACTTGTGCATTTATTACATTGCATGAAGTAACTAGATAACTTCCTCCTGAAGTAATCTAACATAGCCAAATGATGTAATATATTCTAACACCCCCCTATATTACATTATTTGGTATGAAGTTCTCTTGAATCACATAGATGATCTCTGAATGTTTGAAACTTGATTTTTCCAAGTGCCTTTGTAAAGATGTCTACCAACTGATCTTCTGTAGGAACATACTTGAGGATGATATGCTTGTTCTAAAAATATTCCCTGATAAAATGACATTGTGCTTCAATGTGTTTTGTTCTTTCATGTATGATTGGATTCTTGATCAGATTCAGTACTCCTTGATTATCACAAAATATCATAGTGGGAGTTCATTTGATTCCCATGTCAGATAATATGTATTGTAACCATAGAGCTTCACAGGTTGTGTCTCTTGCTGCTCGATACTCTACTTCAGTTGATGATTGTGCTACTGTATGTTGTTTCTTGTTGTGCCAAGATATAGGACCTGATCCGAGATAGAAGACATAGCCTGAGGTAGATTTCCTATCATCAATAGATCCAACATAATCTGAATCTGAGTATCCCTATAGACAAAAATCTTTGACATCCTTCATATAAGTCAATCCATAGTCTGTAGTCTTCTTGATATATTGTAATATTCTTTTTGTAGCTTTCCAATGACTTTCCCTTGGTTCTTGCATGAACCGTGAAAGATAATTTACTGCAAATGCTATGTCTGGTCGGTTGTTTGTTAAGTATAGAAGACTTCCAATCAACTGATGATACATTGTAGCTAAAACCAATGGTGTTTTATCATTTTTGGATAGTTGAATCCCTTGTTCCATTGGTGTATCTTTAGGCTTGCACTCTGTCATTCTATACTTTTCAAGGAGAGCTTTTGCATATTTTGATTGAGTGATAACTATTTTATCCTTTCCTTGATAAATTTCTAAACCAAGGTAGTAGTTCATTAATCCTAGATCTATCATTTCAAATACCTTTTCTAGATCCTTTTTGATATCACTTATTAACATCTCTGAACTTCCAGTAATCACTATGTCATCAACATATACTATGAGGATCAAGATATCATTTCCAATTTTCTTGGTATATAGACTGGGATCTGATGAACTCCTTTTGAAATCATGATGTAGTAGATGATTATTGATCTTTATATTCCATGCTCTAGGAGCTTGTTTCAAACCATATAGAGATTTATTCAATTTGCATACCTTGCTTTCTTGTCCTTGAATAACAAAGCCTTCAGGTTGTGTCATATAGACTTCTTCTTCTAAGTCACCATTAAGGAATGCACTTTTCACATCCATCTGATGAAGTTTCCACCCTTGATGTGCAGCTAGTGCATAGACTATTCGGATAGTAGTCATTCGAGTTGTTGGTGCAAATGTTTCTTCATAATCAATTCCCTCTGTCTGAGTATATCCTTTTGCTACTAGTCGAGCTTTGTATTTTTCAAGTGTCCCATCTACTTTGTATTTGATTTTGTAAACCCACTTGCATCCCACTACTTTCTTTCCTAGAGGTAGATTTACTAGATTCCATGTCTTATTATTTTTGAGTGATGCATATTCAGATTCCATAGCTGCTTTCTAGTGTGAGTCTTTTAGTGCTTGAGAAGTTGATGTCGGTTCTACTGAGTTACTTAGCATTCCTCTATTTATTCTGGTCATGCTACGAGTTTGAGGTCTTGTAGAAGTAAGATCTGGCATTCTTTCTAGATTTGATTCTCTGAGAGTGTCTCTGAGCCATATTGGTTCTTTTCTAGGTAGTATTGTTGATGCTTCTGTATCTTGTTCTTGAGATTTTGATTTTGACTCTATACTCATTGTGTCTTCTTCAGATAGATTTATGAGGACTTCTATGTCACCACTAGATTTATCTACGTCGATCTTGGCTTTTTTATCAAAGACCACATCTCTACTGATGTAGACTTTCTTTGTAGATGGATCTAGTATTATGTATCCTGTAGATTCATTGTCATAGCCAACAAATATCCTTGTCATAGTTTTGTCATCTAGTTTAGTCCTCTTTTGTTTTGGAACATGCATGTATGCTTTGCATCCGAAGACCTTTAGCTTTTCTATGTTGGGATTTTGTCCTAACCATGCTTCTTCTGGTGTAATATGTTTGAGTACCCTTGTTGGAAGTCTATTTTGTATGTAGACTATTGTTTGTACTGCTTCAACCCAATATTTGTGATCAAGGTGTGCTTCTTTTAACATACATCTTACCATTTCCATTATTGATCTATTTCTTCTTTCTACAATTCCATTCTGCTGAGGTAAATATGTTGTAGTAAGTTATCTCTTAATTCCATTTTCTTCAAGAAATGAGTCAAATTATTTGGAAATAAATTCTCCTCCTCTATCTGAGTGAAGTGCTTTTATGGTCTTCCCTGATTCTTTTTCCACTTGAAGTTTGAACTATTTGAAGTGACTGAATGCTTCTAACTTGTACTTCATGAAAGATACCCACATTTTTCTAGTGTGATCATCAACAAATAATTGAAAGTATTTATGTCCTCCAACACTATCAACTTTCATTGGTCCACATAAATCTGTATATATTATTTCTAGAGGTTGTTGAGCTCTGTGTTGATGAATTTTGAAAGGGATTCTATGTTGTTTTCCTGCTAGACATTCTAGACATACAATAGTTTTTGGAGATAAGTTGGGTAGACCTTCTACCATTTGATATCTTGATAATTCCCTCATTGATGTTTCACTGGTATGTCCTAGTCGTTTGTGCCATAGTTCTAAAGTATTGGTGGAAAGAGTTGAGTGAATAGCAGTGTCTAGAACAAATAGACCATTTTTATATGATCCTGATGCTATCATTCTTCCCTGTCTAGAAATGTGACATTGTTTTCTACTAGTGAGAACCTTGAACTCAACGGTTAAGTCTTGATCCATAAGTTGAGAGACATAAATAAGATTAGTAGTTAATCCTAGAACATACAATACATTTTTTATCATACCTCTTCCATCCTTAAGATTTATTGGAATATCTCCAATTCCTTTTACTTCATATGTTTTGCTATCTGCTATGGCAACTAGTTTTTCATTTATCTTCTTCAAATATTTGAACCAATGTATGTTTCCTGTCATATGCTTACTTGCACCTGAATCTATATACCAATAACCCATGATACTATTTTTATCAAGATTTGTGAAATACCTTATGTCTCCCAAGTATGTTTTGGATAAGATATAGTGCTTTTGTAAATTATAGTTCAATATTTGATTGATTTTGTAAAGTTTTGTAAATACCAAAATCAACTTCTATTATCCCTTATTGCTCCTATTGAACTAAGCACTTTTCCCAAATTTTAAAGAGGTTATAATGTTGGATCTTTTATCTCCTTTTGAGAAGTTTGAGACAATAATTTTATAAATATCCAACCTTTGAAAAAACTATGATAAACCTCTCTTTTTAAATAACCCTTTGGGAATTAATTTAAGTGTATCTAATTTCCAATAAATTAATTTGATGTAGTAACCCTTATGACTCCCTAATTTTTGGAAAAATTAGACCACAATAATATTTACAAATATTTAATATTTATTCCAAGTAGAAACCCTTATTACTCCTAGGTTTTATATTGCAAATATTATATTTATTTGATAAAATATTCCCTTTGATGTATGGCTTTCAATATAGTTAAATTCCTTCAATTTTAACCTTATAACTCCCAAGGAAAGAAAGCACATAAGAATGGGAATAAAATTTACCTTTCACCAAGCAATAATTTACGCTATTTTTTGGATGAGCTAGGGCTACAATATTGACGTAGACGCTTTGAATGCTTTGATTGTACCCTCCAATGGAATCACTTAGAACTTATCCTTGTGTGAAGCGTTCCAAATCTGGCATCATTTAGACTCTTCCTTTGACCTCGCTTGACTAGAGCATTGAAGGCTCTACCACCTTCTTTACATGCTGCAACTCAGCCCTGTGTGCATATACAATGAAGTGATAAATGTGAAGATGAAGATTGCTTGCTTGTCCTTGATCATTGATATCCTTAAAATGGAGAAGATTCTTGTCTGAAGTGCCAAGTGGCACATCCATTTCCCTTTGAGTGCTTGAGGAGTAGATGATGCCAAAGAAATATTTGTCTTCCTTCAAGTAATGTATGGATGTTACGTTCTTTAGTAAAAAATTTGGTCTCCCAATGGACAAGTGTATCCCATACACTCAATGCACCAACCTGTTCGTGTAACTCCTCTCTTGAAGATGAGCACTCTCTTGATTTGAGCGTTAGGGTTTACCTTTAGTGACAAATGTCACTTTCTTCTCGTGCATGGACATCATCTCTATCACTGGTTCAACGGGCCCTTTGGAGATCCTTTTAACTCTAAAAAATCCCAACTCTTCTTTCATTCACTTGTAGTATTTTCCAGTTGGGATATGGAGCAATAATTTGGAGGCTTTGAGCACCGATTTTAGCCAGTGGATGTGGAGTAAGAAACACTCCAATGGTGCTTTAATTTTTCTTCCTTTCTTACTTGTTATACGTCCTCCTTTCGTAGATGATGTTGCTCTCGAATGATGCTATTTCTCCCTTTGCTTTTGCTCCTTGTATCTTGCAGGTTCGGCCATCTAGGATGTGAGGAGAATGAGCCCTTTGAGTGGCTCCTTGAGCTATGCTTGGATTGATGCTAGCATACAACCACTTTCGGCTGGTTTTTCCAGCGAGTGTAGTGCCTTTGAGGCACCTTTAAATCTACCTTCTCTCCCTGTATAAACCATATTAGGATAGTGCAATACAATGTAATATATTTTTATATAAAATATCCTTTATTGCACCTTCTTTTGCACTCCTTTCAAATCTGAATTTCTGGTTTTGTGGCAGAATTTTGAATGCAATATAGGGGTTTTGAGGTTGTCTCTTTGATTAGACACCTTCCCCTTTTTTTTTTTTATATCCCTGCATAATATCTTTGTTTTAGAAACCTTATTGTGCTTTGAATCTGAGACTCACCAAGTCTCGATTTGAGGCTTCCTTTGCTGATATTTGGTGGCTACTCTTGGCCACTAAACGTTGCAAATTTTGTGCACTAATAGTGTCTTTAGACACTTTGACAAATTCTATTTTTGTGCCCTTCTCATGAACACAAACAATAATATTTTTGAGAGCAATATAATAGTGCAAATGAATCTAATAATATTTTACTTTTAATGCACTAACAATTTCACCTTATCACTCCAATCAACTCTCAAAAATAATGCACTTAATCAATTTACTACAACTAATCAAGAATAATCTGAAATGAATCTTCAAGAATTATTCTAAAATTTCTTTATAAGCAAGGTAGTAGGAGCTAGTCTTCTTTTGCTTTCCAAAGTAGATGATAGGTAGTTGATAGATAGTTGAAATTCTGAAATCTAATCAACTCCTAAAGTGCAAATGAACCTTAAAAGAACCTTTCTTTGCACTTTTGAAGACTGTAATTCAACTCTCCTTTTTGCAACTTTAATCCAATTTAAGGTGCTTAAACAAATCTGATAAGTAATCCACTTAATGAATCTACTTGCACCAATAGTTGCTTACCTTTTTCTAAAAGCTCTTTTTACTACTTCTATAGAGGATGTAGATCTTGGTGTCTAAGATCACCAAGTTGTTGCCTTGAGTAAGATCTTGCAGCTCTTTGTAGGCTACCTTGAACAACTTCATCTTCACCAAAATATGGTCTCCAACTTTCTTTCACGAGCCTTAGGATTTGGTGGCTTGTTCTCCTCTTGGGGATTTGACACTCCTTGCCAAAATCTTCTCCTTTTTGGGCTTGTTGTCGGATGGCGATAATTGTCCCAAATATTCTGCTTATCAAAAACTTCTCTGATCTCCTTATTCTTGCCAAGCTCTTCACACGATCTCAAAACAATGGAATTTGCAAGTGGCAGGTCCAAAGGTGCATCTATTTTGCAAAACCCGTAGTAATGACTTTCCCTATTCCTATCTAGGAATGATCGTAGCTCTGATACCACTGATGGCTTTAGCAACATTCAATTACAACAAAGGATAGAGATCAAAGCAATAGAACATCTTATTGAATGAATAGAAGTGATACATTCGAGTAGAGATATGAGGCTCTTTATATAGGAAGATAGATTCCTTAGCCAACACTCTACCTAGTTGTACAAGGGACAGCTTGCACATTGACACTTGTGCATTTATTACATTGCATGAAGTAACTAGATAACTTCCCCCTGAAGTAATCTAACATAGCCAAATGATGTAATATATTCTAACATGGACATCCTTAGGGGGATAATATAAGTATGAATAGATTTAGCTGATAACTACTAAATGATAATTATGGATTAAATATTTATCTCATACACATGTTAGCATTCTATACTAGTATTCATATGAAAATAAATTGACGGTAACAATGTAAAAGTATCTTATTAATGACAACTAACACAATACTTAAGTGAAGTAAATAAAATAAAAAATATAAGAAAAATGATATACTAACCTTGAATATTATTAACCTTGTTTATGAAGTTTGATAAATAATACTTCTTTATCTTGATATTTCTTATTTGAGATCTTGTCCTCTATGCTTCTTCTTAGATGATATCCTTATCCTTGATGGCTTGAGGTATTTATTGATTAATGTTTCTCAATAATAACCTTTAATTAGGTAATCATTTTGAAGGAATATTAATTAGGAGCAAAAGGAGAGTGATTTATCAATTGATTAAAAATAGTAGTGCCCAAATTCTTATTATCTCCATTAGTATCCTAGGATGTATTTTGATGGGATGTGAGGAAGATGTATGTTTATAACAATAGGAATTGAGAGGAATTTTTTCTTATTGTGAATATTTTGCCTACTTCATGTTAAATCTATTGTTTGAATAACCAAAATGACATGATATTCATACCAATTTAATGTTTTAAATTAATATTACAAGCATATTGGTTTATGCCTAGTGAAATTGTCAACCTTAATACAATAAAGCCAATAAGCTTGGGATAGGTCTAATCATACATGGAGAGAGAAATTTTGGAGTCAATTTGACTTGTAAATTTATTTGAGTGACTATGTTGCTTTTGGAAAGTGATTGTACTACACATTTAGAAACAAATAGAATATACAAACACACTTGTATGTCTACAAGCATAATTGATAAAATGCATGATTCTAATAAAAGTGGATATATATGGGTCTTCCTATGGGTTCATTAATGTATCTAGATCCTTTTTAAGTGGTCCCAGGTTAAAAATAATGGTTACTAGTTGTTGAACTAGGAAATTATCCCAACTTCTATATGAAGATTTGTGCCTCCATTCTAGTTTCAACAAAGTTGTAAGGGATTTCCAATGGATTCTCCCAAGATTTGGGTTTATGTTGTATCCCCAATATTGTCAATAAATACTCCTATGATGACCTACGCTAAATAGCATTGAAAGTAAAGTGCAAAAAAAATGCATGGAAGTTTTAAAGGTGAGAGTAATATAAAATAAATACAAGTTTAAACCATAGTCAGGAAAGTGTGTGATCAATCAACACATGAGAAGTTAAATAGCATAAATTTCCACCAATTTTTTAGATATGAAATTGGAATTTGAATGATAATATGACCTAAAATGGAAATGCCACTATCATCATGCACTTAACAAACTAGGAGAGTTATGCCACTGATGAAATCCATAAAGACTTGTCAATTTCTTACAATATATAAGGTCAAAGCATAATGTGTGTTTCATAGAGTGTATCTCTAAATTATTATGGCCAAAACATGAAGACAATAAATCCATAGGATCATAATTATAGTAATATTTTACCCCTAACTTACTTAGGCTGAGAAACAATTACTCCTAGTAAAAGTAAATATTTTAGGGACATATTTAGTAAAATGATGCACCACAGTATGTTACATGACTTTAATTCATGCTCAAAAGCTTATAAGAATTCCAAAATGACTTAGTGTGCCACTACATACCAAAATATTTCTCTTGAATGAATGGTTGTGGGATCCTCACTTTCAAATTGTAGCAAAACTATTATAATTATTTACATAAACCATTCACCAATATGAAGAAATATATAATCATTCATCCACAATACATTATCAACAATAACAATCCACAAATGAGAGAGATATAGATAATACCCTTAAGGTAGGGAAATGCCAATAATAATCCTTAAGGAAGGAATAACTCCACAATATCTCCCAAGGTGAGAGGCCACTTCGTGGGCATAGACGATTACATAAGATTCTTCTTCAATGATGATTATAATAACAAATATCTCTTATTTATATATTTATATTCTTATTCTAATTTGGAGAGCCTACTACTAATATAATATTATATTATAATATAATATAATATTATAATACAATCAACCTTGGGTTATGTGTGGCCCATGCCAACCCTTATACAATATAATAATATATCGAAAAATATCTATTCCTAGGTACCCTACCACAAATTTATCTGAGTAGATCCAATAAATCACTTTTATGAGTGAACATGTTCCTATGATAGACTTAGAAAATTTTTGGAAGGTTTTGTGAGGTATGTATTGTCTATTTTTTTTGCTTCATGCTTCTTCAAAATTTATGAATCTCAAGTTAGTGTCTTACTACATTTTTGGTGACTTCATGGGATGGAAATTTTGATTGGAATATGATCCTAGATCCTACATTTATCCTTTGGTATGGATTTTACAAAATTAGGATCACCATAGTAAGATTATTAAAATTTTGGTTCTTCTTATCCAATTTTATGGGGTAGCAATCCTATTAATTTCTACCACTCTTAATTGCTCATCAACTAGACTAAGTTGACATCCTCTACTTCCATATAAGCTCTTAAAACATATTTTCTAATAATTCCTCCTATTTTCATTTAGCTCTTGTAGTTTGGCATGTATTGGATCCAACATTTCCTAGGTGCAAATCATAGACACAAATAGGGATGCATAGTCTCAAGGTGAAAAAGCAAGTCGGAGCTTAATGAATGCAATAATTAAATGTTTCACATGTTTTTTTAAGAAAAATAAATTGTAGGGAGATATTTAGAAATCATCAGTAGGTTATATATCATATCATGAGTCTAGAAAACCACTAGAAGCAAGGTCAAGTATCAGTAATGGTTACTAAGCTAAGCTCAATAAATTGTTGAAAGTATCAGTAATCTATCCATACTCAACAAAGAGAAAGGAATCATTGGAAATGAAATTCAAGTTAACATGAGAGGAAATTAAGGGTAAAGCTCTAGTATTCAACATGTCAAGAGTGACAATGATTGCACAAGAGAAGGTCCAAAAATTTTAAAATAAAATATAAAAAAATCACTATGATAGGAGCTCGAAACATTACAAAGATAGAAAAATACCTAAGTTATGGCTATTTTTGAATGAATAGGGTGGATGGGATACTTTTTAAATATCCAAGGGTATGATAAAGATATTATAGAAAAATTGACTATGAATTTAAACCAAGGATGGATGGTCATCCACAAATTAGAAATTGAAGTTTCAAAAGCAAGTGTTATAAGGGTTTCAAGGTTACCCAAAATCAAAGAGGGACATTGTAAGGGAACCCTTAATGGTCATGCAAGCAATTAATGTTTTTTTTAGGCTAGGAAAAAGAAATTATTACAAGGTAGTGAGAGGAGAGGTTGCTATATCATTGCCTCCTACACTATTTGATTATTTAAAATGCTTGACAAGGAATGAATGATTATCTAGGTTAATGGGAAATCACCTTTATTTCATAATTCATATAAATAGAGGTGGATAAGGGGAGAAATTATAGTTTTATTTGTCCTTCTATCTCATCAACTCACCAGAACATGTAAATGAGAAATATTGGCAAAACAAAAAATAGAGCTTACTAGCATATCATGTTCTTATAGTCTTACTAGTTTAGGATGTGTTAACTCCGACTCAACTAACTAGGGGTGTGTTTAGGATATGAGAGGTTGGTACAACTAAGAAGAGGTGGTGAAGTGAACTTCCTTTATAGAGCAAGGCAATAACCCTAGAAATGGATGTAGATACTTGAAGAGTTAGTCCACGAGTAGAGTTGTTGGTGATATCATAATAGTGCATAATGAAGGAGCCAAAATACTATAAGATAATAAATACATTAGATGAATTGAGGATACAACTAATATAAATATAGTTGAGGGTAGAATAATTGGAGTAGTTGGTTTCTCAATTGAAGGGCAACTAGTAGAAGTATTAGTAAGAGAAGAGAATCCGAATAAAAGAGAAGTAGAGTTGATCAACAAAATGGAACAAGTTGGGAGGTGTGAGTTACCTCATGCCTTCACATAAAATGGCCATGAAAATCCCTTTCATCAATTGAGGCTATGAGGCAATGAAGTTTGGATCAAAGAGATCCAATACTAACATGATGGGCAAGGGAGGGGTAACATGCATAGACATTAAGATGACATACATTTGAGATGCATATTCAAGTAACATGAGCACACAAATCATAATCATCCATGCTATGGGGTATGGTGGTGCAAATGTTAGTACTACAAATATCCATATTGCAGATGCTAGAAATGTGTGTTCTATCACCATAGACATTCATAATGTAGATGAGGGATTAGAGAGGAGAATATTAAAGGAGATGAATATAGCCATCATGAACACTTAGGGATTTGATGTAGATGGCTTATCTTATTATGACCAAGTGAGTAGTACATCCTATCACTAGAGTTTTAGCTAGGTTCTCACAAGTACCAAATAACCAGGATCATATAAATCATAATATATATTTGAATACTTAATCATAGAATAATATATATTGAAATACTTAATCACAAAATAATATCATTGCATACAAATATCAGATAAATCAGTATAAAATTCAACAATATTATAATATTATTGAAATAAAATACTCACAATAATATTGATGATTCAAATATACAATCTTGATATTTGATCTACATTTAGATACATTTCATGGAGCTCTATATCTATAATATAACCTTAGATAGGTGACTCTTGGAATATTTATCTATTTCTCTCCTTACATATCTAGGAGATGCATCCTTTCCTATTATATTCATAAGATAAATTTCTCATGCCTCTTGGCTTCTCATATTTCCACTTGTATACATGACTTTGACTCTCTATTTACTTGCACACTCCTACATGCACACTTGCACATTTTATTACATGACACTTGTGCACATCCTACACATAGAAACATATATAAAGGGAAATATAAATCACACTCCTAAACTATAGACTCAAACCCTATTCTAATATTTACATATTTATAATTTTACCATAAGGTACCATGGGGGTACATTTTTTTTGGTAGGTAAAAGTAGTTTTATTTACTTTATGGGTTGAAGGGTCCCGCCCCTTTTTACATAAGGTTCAGCTATGGCCGAATGACCCATAGTCCCATATCAGAGTTATACCCAAAAAGGAACACAAACAACCAAAAAGGTTCAAGTGGCACCCTCGAAGGTGCCCTTCCTAAAGCAGTCCAAAACTTAGAGTCACACAACATGACAAAAACAAAAAAAATAGCAGCCCCTGGCTCCTGACCCATCAACTAGCTCACATCCCAGACTTCTGGGCTTTGCTTTTCCCCTCATGCTTGTCACTGTCCCTGCTGGGCAGGAGGGTCTTAAGGATGGCAGGTAGTCTCTTAAGCTCTTCAATGGCGCTTGACATGAGATTGCCACCTTCACGAAGTACGTTCACCGTTGTCTAAAAATGCCCGACAACATCATTGATGCGACTGAGAGCAACTGTACGCAACATGTCCTGAGCCATGCAGTCTTCCTGGTGATCCCTCTGGTAGTCCTTCTAGGTTTCTTCCTGGCGTTCCTCCTGGCCATCATCCTGACTCTCTTCCTGGCAGTCTTCATCATCACTGGTGATGTCATGGAATGACCGATTGTCGCTCGGGTTAGGCGTAGACAGGCGCTTAGGATTCCTCCTCTTCTGGGGAGGCCGAACTAACTTTCGCTTAGGGTGGAGTCTTTTGCCCCATCGAGACTACTTTTCCATAGGGGAGCCTTGCTTGCCCTGGGGAGTGGCTTCCGTTACCTGAGTGGGGGGGAAGCATGCGACGATGATTGGCGGTCGACCGGGGGCTGGGGCGAGGAGGAAGTGGCCCGACTGGGGGACTGAGGCGGAGACGAGCCAACATTGAGGACTTGAGCAGACAGATGGTCCAGGGAGGGAGTTTTGGAGGAGATGTTGCCTGAGACTCGGTGGGCAAGAGCATACTTGTAAAGAACCAAGAAAAGGCCTTGATGGCGGGGGTGCTTGGGAGACTTGCTCGCTCTGAAATTGGTAATAGTAATGGAGATGGACCGAAAGAGAAACTTTGGGACATTGATGGGGTGGACATCACGCAGGTGGTTTACAAAGGTGAGGTTGTAAGCAGTCAGGGGTCTATTGGGGTTATCCATGGAAATGTACTGGAGGATAGGGACAATCGCAGTGTCCCAAGGGTGGGGAATGGAAGACCACACAATGCCTTTATTCTCCCACAGTAACTCTTTCCCTTTGTCGAGGAATTGATCAGTCTCTTCCTTGAAGTTGTGTCCATCTCTACGGATAATTCTGCCATCAAGCTTAAGACCAGAAACCTGGGCTATGGATTGAGCACTTACCACAAAATGAAGACCGCAGACACGAACCTCGCCATCATTCTAGGACTCCATGAAATATTTCGTTACCTCTTCCTCCACCCCTTCGAACATCTTGAAGAAATTGATGAAATGTTTAGGTTCTAGTAATGCCATAGTGCCTGTGTCAATCTGCAGAGTTGCAGGTTCGATGGCGGCCATGGCGGAAATAGGGACTTGCTTGATGCTCGTTTGATGCTTAGACTTGAAATCAGCACTATCACAGAAAATCGCTAAGGTGCGACCAGGATCAAGAGGGCCTAGCTGGATAAGAATGAAACCCTAGAGCAGGAAGGTCACGGGGATGCTTATCCGATCGAACAGCTTAGGGCCAAAAACCCAGACGCAGACGTGGCTCGGGCTAGCAGTGGCGGGCTTGACGGGAGTGGGGAAGTGAGCGGGAAAAGCGGCGATGGAGGTGATAAGGTGGATGTTAGCCTTAGGCATGCGAAAGGATGGATAGGTGGAGGGAAAATCCAGAAGACACGAGCGAACGAGAGTTTGAATGGGAAAGCACGGGTTGATGGGTCGGATCAAGGATTCTGCGCTTCTCTCCGAATCTTCGCCCATCCTAAAAATGATGCAGGCATCTCGAAAATGGTGGAACATGGTGTTGAAAAACACCCTAGGGGAAGAAAACCCCTTAGTGGGGTGGCTATAGCCACCTTTGAGGTTACGGAGGGCCTTTGGTGTCAAGAAGACACCGTTGGGGTAGCTAAAGCCACCATTGTTGTTGGAGTTGTAGTGCAGGTGACTGAACTCACCCCTTTTTGGTATTAAAAAATATCGTTAAGCACGTAGCCGAGGCTACTTGTTGGTAAGATTTTTTGCATCATGTTTGAATTTCTCGAGGATCTCACATGGGAAGCTATCTTCCCAGACCATCAAAGTGGGTTGGAGAATGGCTATGTTGGCAAGCACATCGACCACTTGATTAGCTTCTCTGAACATGTGATTGATCTGGTTTTGACGGTTGTTGTTGAGGACTTTTTGGCACTCCTGGATGATGTTCTGGATGTTTTTCCCCCTTGTGCTATTATTTTGGATGAGCCCCATGATAACTACAGAATCACCTTCGAAGATGATAGGGTTGGCCATGGTTTTGCAGATGTCAATACTCCTCCAGAGAGCTCTAGCTTCTACATAGTTATTGGTTTGGGTGCCCAAGTTTTTAGCAAATGCTCGAATGATCTTTCCATTGTGGTCCCTGATGACTCCACCTACTCCTGCTTTCCCTGGGTTGCCTTTAGAGGCTCCATCGAAATTGGCCTTCAGCCATCCCTACGGGGGGGACCCACTTAGCTGTGACTCTGCCCACATGGGATTCCTTGGCCTTGCTGCAGTCTAGGGGAATCCTTAGGGAAGCAAACAAATACCCTTCGACCCCAGCCTTGGGAATTTTTGGACAGGGGATCAGACTGCTATTTTCAATGGCAAAGGCAATGGCTCTTGCCGCGACCGCTTCATGGTCCCTGGGGTTATCACTAAAAATATGGTTGTTGCGTTCCAACCATATCTTCCAGGCAGTATGGTGGACCAGGGATTTCCAGAGGAAGTTGAGTCTGGGGTTTTTGAAAGTGTTGGGCCATTGGATGAACATATCCTTGATAGTCTTTGGCCGGACCAAACAAACCTAAAACTTGCTGATCACCAGGGAAAAAACACTGTTGGTGAAGGGACAGTCCATAAGAATATGTTGGGTCAATTCCCAGGCTTGCCTACATAGGTAGCATCTGTTGGGGACAATGATCCCTCTGCGCATTAGATTATCGATGGTGAGAATATTATTGTGAACTGCAGTCCAACAAAAGTGGGTGATTTTTGGGATTAGGGCCTTGAGCCACACACTCCTGGCTAAAGTCTGGCCACTGTTAGTGTTGTCTCCTCTGATGTTTTTTTTGATGAGTTGGGAGGCAGATTTGACTGAGAACTTTCCATCACTTGTGCCTTTCCAGCATCGCTCGTCCTCTTTCTGGGTTTGGGGGATGAAGTTTGCCCTCATGATCGCTTGGATATCTGACATCGCATCAGCTATTGCATCGTTCTTGATTCTAAACTGAAACCTTTTCCACTCTTGGATGCCCTAGATCGAGGAGATAAAATCTGCTATGCGGGACCCGTACTTGTTGTCAGATAGGTGCTTGACTATAGTCAACTTGGGATCACAAATGAGGGGGTCTTTTCTAGCCCAAGCATCCTTCCAGAAGTCGATATTTTTGCCATCTCCCAACTACCACCAAGAGCCCTGGTGCATGAGTTGTTGGGTGAGGGAAATAGATTTCCAAAAATGAGAGCAGTTAAGGGGGTATCCATCTGCAGAAAGGATTGTTGTTGTAGATATTTTCTCTTGACAATGTTCACCCACTCGAGGTTAGCATTTGAGATGACCTTCCATGCTTGCTTAGCCAGGAGGGCTTGATTGGTGACATTGATGCACCACATTCCTAGGCCTCCCTGATATTTGGGGGAGCATACTTTGTCCCATGCAACCAGGTGGAACTTTTTTTGGTTGTCAGTTCTCGACCACATAAACTGTTTCTGGATTTTTTCAATAGCTTCACCCACAGCAGTCGAGATTTTGAAGATAGACAGGAAGAAGGTGGGAATGCTCTGTAAAATAGCTTTAACTAAGGTCGCCTTACCCATGCTGGAGAGGAGGGCACCTTTCCATCCCAAAAGCTTCTTGTGAATCTTATCAGTGACATTACTCCACATGTCTTTGAGGGGCCTTCCTTTGAACATGGGAAGGCCCAAGTACGTGGTCGAGAAATCAGCAATGGAGCATCCTAGGATTCTAGCAATCTTGCATTGTCTTTTGGAGGGGGTGTTAATGAAGTACAACTTGCTTTTGATGTAATTGATTTTTTGACCTGCAACCTCTTCATAGAGGTTGAGGATGGTTTTGATACTTTTGGCATCAGAGACAGAGGCTTTGGTTGCCAACAAGGTATCATCCATGAATTGTTGATGGGTGGAGGGCGTGAGACCAGAGGCAGCTTTGATGCCCAAAATCAGATTATTGGAACAGGCAATCTTGATGGCTCTTCCCAGGCTCTCTACCAAAATGATGAAGAGAATGGGGGACAACGGGTCACCCTGTCTGAGACCTCTGGAGCTTGGGAAGTAGCCAGCTGCAAAACCGTTCACCAAGATCGAGAACCAGGAGGAAGAGATGCACTTATAAATCAGATTAACCCAAGATTCATGGAACCTAAACTTGAGGAGGATTTGGGTGAGGAAGTCCCTGTTGACCCTGTCAAAAGCTTTGTTCATGTCCAGTTTGAGGAAAAAAGTAGCAGACTTGGAGACATGGGCAGAGTGGATCAGCTCATGCATAGTGATGACACCATCAAGGATGTTGTGGCCTTTGATAGTGCTCCCTTGGCAGGGGTCAATAATGGAGGGGAGGATGCTAGACAGCCGGTTGGCCAAGGCTTTGGATAGGGTCTTATAGGTGACGTTGCACAGGCTTATGGGGCGATAGTCCGAGAGGGATTGGGGATTATCACCTTTGGGGATCAGGGCCAGGAAGGTGGAGTTGACATCTCTGGGAATGGCTTTGGAAGACTGCATTTCAATGATGGAGCTACACAAGTCCGAACCCACAATGTCCCAGAAGGTTTGGAAAAATCTGGGAGGGAACCCATCTGGACTGGGAGCTTTGTCCGGATTCATGGAAAATAGAGCTTGATGGATTTCCTTGTGGGTGAGGGGTCTTAGGAGGAAGTCATTGGTATCCTGGGGAATGATGGTGGGGATATTAGCAATCAAAGCTTCCCTGGCTGAGGGGGACTAGGAGATGGGGGGTCTAGGAGACTTCTGAAGTGGTTGACCACTTCCTCCCTGATCTGGTGTATGTCCAAAGTAGAAGACCCATCCTGCTTGACCAGGATTTTAATCTTGTTGGCACCCCTGTGCCTAAGGGTGGAGATGTGGAAGAACTTGGAATTAGAATCCCCTTCCTTGAGCCACAACTATCTAGACTTTTGGTGCCAAAAGGTTTCCTCCTTGCTGAGGATGTTATGGTAATCAACCAACAACCCTCTTTCTTCATCATGGAGATCGTCATTACCTACTCCCTTCTGAAAACTATCCTCAATCTGGTTAATTCTGGTCTTGACCTAGTTCTTGGCTTCGAAGATGTTTCCAAAGGTTTCCTTATTCCATATTTTCAAATTTCCTTTAATAAACCTGAGTTTCTGCATTAACTGGTTGGTGGTTGTTCCTAGGAATTTTCTCTTCCACCACAAAGTGATCTAATTTCTGAGATCGGGGTGTTGGGTCCACATTGACTCGAACCTGAAGGGGGTCTTGAACTGAGATTTTGTATCAGTTTCTAGCAAGAGAGGGCTGTGGTCAGACCCAATTTTAGGGAGGGCTAGCAAACTAGCATCCCCAAAGAGCGGGAGGGCTTCCTGGGATAACAAGACTCGGTCAAGGCACTCCTGAATAAGGTTGTTACCTTTTCTCCTGTTGCTCCAAGTGAATAGGGACCCCTGCATCTGGACATCCATGAGGGCGTTGGAGTCTATGAAGTGTCTTAGGTCCTCTGTTTCCCTGTGGGTGATCGTGGTTCCTCCCTTCTTATCCGAGCAATGCAGGGGTGAGTTGAAGTCCCCTGCTAGGATCCATGGGATATCTTCGAAAGCTTACCTCATCTGGGTTAGCATGTTCCACAATGCCTTTCTGCCCTGGGAAGAGTTAGGGGCATACACATTGGTCATAACCCATGAGACCTGGGAACTGAGGTCATGGAACAGAATGTTACTTAACCTGTCCTGTCCAGAGATGATGTTGCCTTGTAGTTTAGTAGGGTTCCATAGGCACAGAAGACCGCCTGACGAACCGGAGGCCGGGATATGGACAAAATCATAGTTTTTCCAAATATTTTTAGCGACTTTGGAAGACAATTCATCATTAAGTTTAGTTTCTTGAAGGAGGAAAATAGTTGGGTTATGTTCTCTCCTCATGGTTGCAACCAATCTCTGCTTGGCTGCCCCATTCAACCCTCTCGCATTCCAGGAGAGGACTCTCATTTAGAATTTTTGGGGATTCTCTTGCCCCCTTTTCCTTGTTGTGCAGGGGGTTTGGGTCTTCGGGTTTCCTCCTTGGTACTATTTCCACTCTCCTGGAATAGAGTTTTCTGAGTCCCGTTGGCTATGTCTTCCGTTGTATCGCGGTTCCTTCTTTCAAGATCCGAAGGTCTACCTTTTTTCTTGTCTCCTCCAACATCCATCTGGGATTTTCTAAAACTACGAGTTTTCTTAGGGCTCCATTGATCGGGGGAAGGTTGGTCAAGGTCATCGTTGTCGAAATTGACTGGGTCATAGAAGGTTGGCGAGGTTGGGACCCCCGACTTTGGGGGGGAAAGGACTGCATAGGGGAGGACAATGAGGCAGGGGACTTCGGGGGAGGGCTTTTGGGGGACTGAGTGGGAGACAAATGAGGTGAATGCCTCGGGGGAGGGGCAGACATGGACACCTAGTGGGCGGGGCTGGGCATAGGGCCCTGGTGGGGCTCAGGGTTAGGCATCAGGTCAGATTTAATAGGGATTTCCCCTTCCTCCCCTTCCTCAGAAAGACCAAAATCTTTAAGAACATCAAATTTATTAGTAGTAGAGACAGAAGCACTTGCCTTTTGAGACTACGCATTTGGCTATATTCGGGATTGGAACCTGGTGGTCATCGTGCGGTTTTCTGCAACTCGCCTGGGCATCTACTCCGATCGATCCATGGCCTGGTTGCCCGTATTAGGGTTTTTGAGCTTAGGGCACTGGGATTGCAGGTGGCCTTGCACCTGGCAGTCTGGATAGTATGCCGACTTGTTCTCATAAATCAATGGTTGCCTCCACTTGAAATCCCCATATATGAGGTTCAGGTACTCCGAGAGTTGGCTTTCCAGGTTCACATTGACACAGATGCATGCCTGGGTTAAGCGTGTCCTTGCTCGAGTGGTTGGGTCGATAGCCACTAGGTCCCCGATGGCCCTGGCTAGGCCTTGAAGGGCGTCTTCATAGAAAAAATGAGTTGGGAGGTTCGAAAGTCATACCCAGATCGGGGCGTAGTTGATGTTCTAAGAATTTGGGTCAAATTTCGGCTACCACTTCTTCAAGAACAGGCTTCGTCTCCCAAAAAACCATGGTCCTCTGGATAGGATGCGCTCGACATCTTCTTGGGTGTTGAGTTGAATCATAAAGAAGCCCCGAGTCATTGCCAATAGCTCCATGCTCCCCAGAGTCTTCCATTTGGATGCGGCCCATCTATGAATTGCATCCATGTCTGGGCGACCTCCTATAAATTTCCCCACCAGGGAGTAAGTGTCACGAGATGCATATCCTTCCATGAGGCTTTTGGGGCATAAAACATCACATCCTTGGGTGACAAACTCGCTTGCAGCACTCGATTTTGTTCTTTGCTTATTCTACAATAGATCTACGAATGAGGGTTTCCCGTAGGTTCGTCCATCGTTGAAAGGTTTTCCCTGGGTGGCTTCCCCCTCAATGCCTTCATTTGACCTGACAGTCTGACTGGCCGAGGCCAATATTTTTGCTCCATCTGGTTCCACGGTAGGACATGAGCACGCTAGCCATAACGTCGGAGCGCACGACGTGGTTTGTGCCTCCCTTCTCGCAAGTTGTCACCATGGTCAAACCAAGCGACACTCATTCGGATCGCGCACAAAAATCGATCGCTCTCCTCAAAACTTCGTTCTTTTGTCGTGTTGGTCACAAATATTCCTAAGTACAATATTTCATCACTTGTGCGCCCTAGAATCAGCCAACATTGAAAGGCCGAGAGAAATAGAAGTCTCCCGGGACAATATCCAGAGAGGGCTAGCTCCCAAACTAATCTAAATTGGTTTCAAGATAAGGGTGCGGGAAAGAAATGGAAAAATTATGAAAGAAAGGGAAATAACAGAAAGAGATGGAAATATGGCCACAGGCCGAAGTGTATAATTTGGGGTAGACTAACAACAAGAATTCCACCAAGTTTTATAACAACATATAATAAAGGGAAAGTAGCAGAATTGAACTCACACCTTTGTAGAGATAACCTCCAAGATCACATTTCAAAATATACTCACTAACCAGCAATGTTCAAATTCAGAATGCAGAATTCAAAACCTAACAGCAAGAGCATGAGCATAAACATAAATGACTTTAAAACAGAAGGAAATCACACACATAAGAATGCTTGTAAATTTTGGAATCCAAGTCTCTTCCATTGATGTAGAGAACTTAGAGATTTTTCTTGCAAAATGTGTAACCTCCTTTGCTTTAGATATACATGAGTATTTATAGAGGTATTCCCTCTCTCTTTTACATCATAGCATTTAAAACATACAACATATTTCGAAGAAGAGGTCCACAAAATATGCACTTGAAAAGAGAGAACCATCACCCTTAATCTACCTCAAATAAATGACAGTCCCTATTTTGATGGATCAAGCTAAAAATCGAACGAAAACAAGGGACCAGATTTCTCCATTAAATGACCATTCTCAGGGCATGCTAGAAGTTGTTAGGAGATTACAAACATGAGATTTTAATACTGGAGGAATCTTTAATTTTGGTGGCATAAAAAACCGCCTCATGTTCTTCCATATTGTGCACATAGGTAAACAACATTTAATATTGGAGCCTCTTTGACCACGATCTCAAAATCATTTGGAGAGATTTTATTTGATCCATATCGTCTCCTCACATTCTCCTATGTAATTTCAAAGGAAAAATGTGGACTAAACTGTATCGGGCCTTTTTTGTTGCTTCTGTCGCAAAAATGAGATAGGTCACGAAAATGCGATGTGTCATGAAATCATGACACTTTTACCTTACTGCTTTCTCCTTTTGCCACCAGTCGCGAAAATGCGACATGTCATGAAATCGTGACATCTTTCTCTTTATTGGCCTTCATCTTCTTGCAAGTAGCGAGAATGGGACATGTGAAATCGTGATAGTCCGTACCATTTTGCTCCTTTTGCGCTTTCTCATCGCGAAAACAAGACATGTCACGAAATCGCGACACTTTTCTCCTGCCTGACTCTATTTCCAAAAATGTCGTGAAATCGTGACATCTTTCTCCCTTTTGGCACTTTGCTGATTTTGGCCACGAAAATTTGTCATGTCATGAAATCACGACATTCCATACTATCTGGCTTCTTCCTTGTTTTCTCCTCGTGAAAATGCGACATGTCATGAAATCGTGACATTTCTCTTCGCTTTGACTTTTCGCCCTGACATGCTGCGAAATCATGATAATTTTCTATGTTCTCCTTTGTTGCCACTTCCTATCGTGATATCACGACAAGTTTCTCTTGCTTGGCTTCGTTTTCAAAAATGTCATGATATCGCGACATCTTTCATCTGCCTTGTGTTTATCTTCAGCCCTTCCACGAAAACGTGACATGTCACGATATCACAAAAATTTTCCTTCGCACTCCTCCTTTGCTACTACATGTCATGATATCATGATATTTTCTATCACTGTACTCTTTTGCCATTGCAAGTCGTGAAAATGCGACATGTCACGATATCGCGACAAATTTTCATTTTTCACTTCTTCACCGCAACAAGTCGTGAAAATGCGACATGTCGCAATATCACGACAATTTTGCCGTTACTTCTTCCTTTTGTTGTTCCTAGCGTGAAAATCCAACATGTCGCGATATCGTGACAGTTTGAATCCCTTGCTTTAGCTGTTGAAAATCCAACATGTGCCGATATTTTGGCTGTTTTTAGCCGCGAAAACACGACAGGTCACGAAAATGCGACATGTCGCGATATCGCAACATTTTTCCTTGCTAGCACTTTTCTTCATCGGATGTTGCAAAAATGTGATAGGTCATGAAAATGTGACATGTCATGATATCACGAAACCTTAGCTTTAGCTCAAAATTTGTTAAGTTTCTCTATAATGTGTGCATTATTTTGTATGAACAACAAAAAAACAATGTGGCAAAAATGCCAATATTCTTGGCGGCTCGTGGGGTATACAGTCCTGTTGTATGCACAAACCTCAAGCCTTTATCCATTGGGAAAAAGAGTCAAGAAGCTAGAGGAGTAGAAGAAGTGAGTGTTGGTTGATGCTGGACGTCTCTGCGGGTTGCTGCAACAAACTCTTGCTGGCGCTTGGTATTCAAAAACAGGACCTACAGCAAAAAAATTGTAGAAGAGAAGAACTTCCTTTATTTCTTAAATGACTACAGTTTTCCTAGCTCAGTGGAGCTGGGTAATCACCAGGTTTTGTGAAAGGATCTCCATGGCAGCAGTGAAAAGCACCTGAGTTGAAAAAATGGAAATGAATGGAATGATGACCAATGGATGCGTAGGTCATGGAATGGGAATGGTGAATGATGGAATGGTGGAAGATGGCAGAGCAAAAGTGGTAGATACAACAACTGAAGAGGGTGCTACTGTGCTACCAACTGCTGGGATGCTATGAAAATAGATAAGGAAATGGGAGTGGATGGAATGGAGAAGGTGGTAGGAACTATGGAGAAGTGCTCAAAAGACAAAGGACTAGAAGAAAGGGAAAGTGAAGAAAAGGGAACATCAGAGAGGGGAGTAGAAACAACAGTAGTGGCTTGATTATGTACAGTGGAAGAAGGAGTGGGAGTGGAAGAAAGAAGTAGAGGGGAAGCCACTTATTTTTGGGAAGGAAAAAAAAAGAAACATAAATAAACATACTTGTGGGATAGTGTGCAAAAGGAGTCGAAGTTGACGAATTTTTTTTTTTTTGTTTTTTTTAGAGCAAAAGATGGACCTTCTCATATTACCTCAAACTTGTGATGTTTGCTAGGGTCCCAAAATTTGTTGTAGTACACCTTGAGACAATGCTGCTTGGAGATGCAGTTGTTCAGTATTTGATTCACAATCAATTCAGAGTGACCACCAATCTGCAATTGTTCAATCCCCAATTTTTTTGCCTTCTTCAAACCTAGGCACAACGCTTCATACTTAGCAGTATTGTTAGTACAAATTTAGTTCAGTAGATATGTATATGTTTTCTATAGTCTAGAGGAAGAAATAGGAAAAATCCCTGCTCTCGCACATTTTTTACATCTTGCTCCATCAAAATAGAGCTTCCAGAGCTGATCTGGCACATAGTCTTGACCAACTTGATCAGGAGGCAACTCTACTTTGACCTCTTCAGGATTTGAAATGGAGTAACAACCAATCTCAGTTTCCACCATGGCATTAAAATTGAGCATTGAAAAATCATCCTCTAAGCAAAGCTCATCCAGGACTTCATCCATTAAATCAGAATTGTCCAATTCTTCAGTTATCATGTTGAAAGAATGTTTGGAATTTTCTTCTTCTTCCATCTTCTCTAATGAAACGTAGAAGGCTTATTATTGTAAATACAGACTCTTCTTCATTTGAAAGGAATATCAAAGTGAGAAAAATATAGAGAAAGGTAGCCTCCTAGCTTGGCAGTGAATTCTCTCGACAAACACATACTGAAATATGGTTCCAAATCGACCACAACTATCTCCTAAATTACTGTAATTTGAGGCATACTATGCAGAACAATAGGAACATCCTTGATTACACCCATTGTTTTCATGGGAGTCCCATACAACTACAAGAAACCAAGGCTACTTATTGTATACTCCATACCCATGACTTCACAAACTGCATTTGGCATGATAGTTGTCGTAGCACCAGAATCAATCATGCAGTTGTGCACTATCCAACCCTCCATCCTGAGTGACAAATAAAATGGGGGTGGTCTATTCTTTCCAGTGGCTAAATTAGTTAATGTTTGAGAAAAAATCATCTGGGTAGGATTCTTCTCATTATCTTTTATAGACTTCAATGATTCTTGTAACAAATCAACTTGCCCAGGTAATTGTAATGCATCATAGAGACTAACCTTGGCTAGAATTTTCTTCAATTCTTCAACAATATTGTATGTAGATGCACCAGACTCCCTCTTTTCAAGAGTGTCTTCACATTTGCTCTGATATTTCTGAGTGGCTTCTACCCTCAGTATTTTAGTCAAAGATGGGTACTTGAGCTTTTCTCTGGCTCGGTCCTCTATTTCAGCTCTTTCCTGCAAAGCTGAGGCTTTTTCTTGCAATATTTCCTTTGCTCATGGTGGCAAAAGATATTATAATAGAACAAGTGAATCTAGATTTGGTATTGAAATAGGAGCTTTTAATTGTACATGTTTCTTCTCATTTTGCATCTTCGGATCAGCCGGTACCCTTAATGGTTCCATGTCTGCTGGATCTATCGTGACTAGCTTCTTCCTAGTTCTCATGAGAACTGAGACTTGTTCTTCAGATGGAACCATAAAATTATGATCTACCTTAGTAATCATATTAACTTGTCCTCCAGAAGAGCTTGCGACCAATGTTTGTACATAGTTCAAATGAACCATACAAGTCTCCTCACCGTGTGGATTATTACATGTAAAGCACCAATATGTTCTTTCTGTAGGGCCAACTTCCTCATTTGTCAACACAGTCAGGTTCTTTTCAGGCACCTTGCTTGTTGAAGCCGCTTGTTCTCTAGTGATCGATGGAGGTTGAAATCTCCTGGGTTGGAAATCTCTCTCGACCTGCTTTCTTTCAATAATTGTGATTTTATTTCCCATCGCTCTTATAGCTAAATTAGCAGATCTTACCTCTTGTAATAGCATTGTGTAAGGATCAGGATTTGAGGTTGCAAGAGGTGTCGGTATAGGTAGAGGTGCTGGCGGTGCAGGCAATGCTAGGAATGAAGTGGGAGCTGGTAATTGTGGAATGCTTGGTGCAGGCAATTGTGGAATAGTTGGAGTAGGGAGTTGGGGAACTGGAATGGGTGCGATCTGAGGTGCACTTGAGCTCCATGATGGAATAGGATACATGGAAGGCATAGGCTATGAAAATGAACTAGAATACAAATGCTTAGGAAGATCAAGTAAGATAGGCATTGTTACCTTTGGGGGAAGCCTACCTATGGCAATCAAGTCAGCTAGCTCATTAGTGGGCCGATAGCCAAGCCGATGTCTGTGTTAAAATCTTTGAGATAATAGAATGTAGCTAGCTCATCAGTGGGTCAAAGACCATCAAGAATTCTCTACTAGCTTTTGGTAAATCTGACATTGAAGTCGGCTATCTCCTCCTGTGGGTGCCTTTGAATTGAATTAAATTGATGCAACAAGGAGTATGGATCAGCTTGTTCATGAAATTTTTGATTAATAGCTCTCCTAATTGATCCCATGATGCAATAGTGCCTGGTTGCAATTTTTTGTACCAATACAACAATTTCCCTCTCAGTGACAATACCAACAATTTTATCATCATGTCTTCGCCTGTTATGTCATGGATAGCCACCAAAGAGGTTACATCGTGAATATTCTCATAAGAAGTTTTACCAGTACCATCATAGGTCGACAAAGCTTTGAAAGTAGCTTGAGGGACTAGATTTTGTGCCAGCAAATTCAAGGCTCCCAAATCATTCCATGCTGAGAACTTCCTTGGTGGAGGATGCTGGGCCATTTGGACTACTGGATCTGGTTAGCAAGCTCGTAGCAGTATTGGGAGGAGTCGAAGATGGCACAAACCGACCTACAACCTATGATGAGATAGCAAATGATGGGTTCATAGGACTTACCAATCTTGAGCGCTCCCTCCAATTCTGAACATCAATATCGAAGAATTCGACTGGATCTTTCGATTCTTTGGCACTTGATCTCATGATCATGAAGCAAATATTTTCACCAGCTTCACGATTAGAAATTTCTAGGTACTATATAGTCTCCTTCAGCAGAGTCACCAGATGAACTTACAATCTTTGCTTTGAGGTCAAGACAGTTCATCAAAATATTGATTCCTTCGGGTGTCAAAAGATAGGACTTGTGGGTCCCACCGGGCACGCCAAAAACTATTGGCACAGGTGGGTTTGTCAACTTGGAATAGTGCTTGCCACACCGATTATGGGTCTTTCTGAGATAGAAACAGTCTGTCCCACCGGGAGTGCCAAAAAATGTTGGTCACAAATCTGCCTAAGTACAAGATTTCATCACTTGTGCACCCTAGACTCGGCCAACATTGAAATGCTGAGAGAAAGAGAAGTCTCTCGAGCCAATCTCCAGAGAGGGCTGGCTCCCAAACTAATCTAAACTGGTTTTCAAGATAAGGGTGCGGGAAAGAAATGGAAAAATGCTAAAAGAAAGGGAAATAACAGAAAGAGATGGAAATATGGCCACAGGCCGAAGTGTATAATTTGGGGCAGACTAATAGCAAGAATTCCACCAATTTTTATAACATCTAATAAAGGGAAAGCAACAAAATTGAACTCACACCTTTGTAGAGATAACCTCCAAATCACATTTCAAAATATACTCACTAACCAGCAACGTTTGAATTTAGAATGTAGAATTCAAAACCTAACAGCAAGAGCATGAGCATAAACAAAAATGACTTTAAAATAGAAGGAAATCACACACATAAGAATGCTTGCAAATTTTAGAAGCCCAGTCTCTTCCATTGATGCAGAGAACTTAGAGAGTTTTCTTGTAAAATGTGTAACCTCCTTTGCTTTAGATATACATGAGTATTTATAGAGGTCTCCCCTCTCTCTTTTGCATCATAGCATTTAAAACATACAACAGATTTTGAAGAAGAGGTCCACAAAATATGCACTTGAAAAGAGAGAACCATCACCCTTAATCTGCCTCGAAGAAATGACAGTCCCTATTTTGATGGATCAAGCTAAAAATCGAACAAAAACAAGGGACCATATTTCTCCATTAAATGACCGTTCTCGAGGCAAGCTGGAAGTTGTTAGGAGATTATGAATAGGAGCTTTTAATACTAGAAGCGTCTTTAATTTTGGTGGCATCGAAAATTGCCTCATGTTCTTCCATCTTGCACACATAGGTAAACAACAACATTTAATCTTGGAGCCTCTTTGGCCACAATCTCAAAATCAGTTGGAGAACTTTTATTTGATCCATATCTTCTCCTCACATTCTCCTATGCAATTTCGAAGGAAAAATGCAGACTGAACTGTATCGGGCCTTTGTTGTTGCTTTTGTTGCAAAAATGAGACAGGTCACGAAAATGTGACATGTCACGAAATCGTGACACTTTTACCTTATTGCTTTCTCCTTTTGCCACCAATCACGAAAATGCAACATGTCATGAAATCATGACATATTTCTCTTTCTTGGTATTCATATTCTTACAAGTAGCGAGAATGGGACATGTCGTGAAATCGTGACAGTCCATACCATTTTGCTCCTTCCGCGCTTTCTCATCGTGAAAACAAGACATGTCGCGAAATCGCGACATGCCATGAAATCGTGACACTTTTCTCCTACCTGACTTTGTTTCCAAAAATTTCATGAAATAACGACATCTTTCTCCTTTTGGCATTTTGCTAATTTTGGCCGCAAAAATTTGTCATGTCACCAAATCGTGACATTTCGTACTATCTGGCTGCTTCCTTGCTTTCTCCTCGCGAAAACGTGACATGTCATGAAATTGCAAAATTTCTCTTCGCTTTGCCATTCCTCCTTGACATGCCATGAAATTGCAACAATTTCCTATGTTCTCCTTCATTGTCGCTTCCTGTCATGATATCGCGACAAGTTTCTCTTGGCTGGCTTCGTTTTCAAAAATGTTGTGATATCGCAACATCTTTCATCCGCCTTGTGTTTATATTCAACCCTTCCATGAAAACGTGACATGTCGTGATATCACAACAATTTTCCTTGGCGCTCCTCCTTTGCTGTCGTATGTCGTGATATCGTGACATTTTCTAGCACTGTACTCTATTGCCATTGCAAGTCGTAAAAACGTGACATGTCGTGATATCGCGACAACTTTTCATTTTTCACTTCTTCATCGCAACAAGTCACGAAAATGCGACATGTTGCGATATCGTGAAAATTTTGCCGTTACTACCTTTTGTTGTTCCTAGTACAAAAATCCAACATGCCGCGATATCATGACAGTTTGACTCCCTTGCTTCCTTTGGCTTTTTTTAGCCGCAAAAACGCGACAGGTCACGAAAATGTGACATGTCGCGATATCGCGACATTTTTCCATGCTGGCACTTTTCTTCATCGGACACCGTGAAAACACGATAGGTCACGAAAAATGCGACATGTCATGATATCGCGACACCTTATATTTAGCACAAAATTTGTTAAGTGTCTCTACAATGTGTGCATTCTTTTGTATGAACAACAACAAAACAATGTGGCAAAAATGCCAACACATCATTACTTCTCTCCAAGCTAACCTTCTTGTTTACCATGGGGGTACATTAGCATGTACCAAATAATATAATATTCTCTAACACCTACCAAAGTGGAGATATAATATTTGTCAGTCAAGATAACTCAATTAAAATTTTGAGCAATCTAGGTTTAGTTAGTGTCACAACAAGGGATATAATCTATTATTACTAGGTTTTTGTTCTAACTGAAATTATTAACATCTATTATTATATTATTCTATTGCATTTAAAAAATAAAATATATTAACATTAAATAACTTGTTTTTGTCGATTTAATTGATATATATATATATATTATGGTTAGAAAAGGGGTTTTAAAAATATCCTCAAACCTTTTACATAAAACCTTTAAGATTTTACAATAAAAGCCATAATTGAAATAAAAAGGATCCACATAAAGAGACCAAACCCTTTTAAAAAATTACTTCGGTCTAAGATATGAACATAGATATGAGATTTTACAAAAAAAAAACAAAGACCACAATCCAACATAAAATATTAGATAGTAATAAATTAGGGAAAAAAATAGAAGTAATTTCTATTAAAACTCACTTCCACAATCTTCTTCTTTAAATCTACAAGATGGACTGCCACATCCTCCACTAAGATCACCATTGTTCTATTGATCCTTCACATCGATTCATTGAGGTCCCTTAATATGACATAGTTGCTTCTCAGACCTACAATAATGAAAGATTTTAGTGGGTGTTCCTCGAACCTTTTCTTTGCAAAGATCTCCACATTTTGCACTCTGAACCTAACCTATATTTTCCTTGGGAGGATTGAGGAGCTTCTTGAGGGGTCAAAGTTTTCTCTTGAACCACATGATTCAATTTCCTTGAATTCTTTGAATCGTTGTTGAAAATAACATGGAGGGAGGTTCCAATTTTCTTACCCAATCCCAAAGTCTTCCAATTTTCTTGAATCTAGATATTACCAAGATGTAGCCATTATTTTTAATTTTAGATTTCGTTTTGCTATATTAAAATAAGTTTATATTTAATATAAAATTCTATAATATGATTCATATTTAAAAGCATACAATAAATTTAATAGTTTATAATATTTAAAAGCAATAAAATATAGTTTAAGAGATATTTAATTATTATTTTATTTTATGTAATCAAATAAAATTTATTATAAATAGATGTTGAAAGTTAAGCAAACACAATATAATAATAAAAATGATCTTACATAATAATGATAATAATAATTTGCTATTTTTATTTAATTTACTTGGTGTACCATATTTTTTCAATGTTGAAGATATGACATATTATATGTGAGGAAGAAACAAATAAAGATGTTGAATGATGTAGCTTTTATAGTGAATCTCTAAAAAAGGAGGTAGAATTCCTTATGCACTTATTGTCCTATTCTTTATATTTTGTTATATTCTTCCCTTATTTATATGATGTGTTTATATGCTGGGTTTTTTTTTATAGTGAAAAGTGAATAAATATCATTGAGAGGTAAGCATTTCATTAGTTTATATTCTAGTATTTATAAGAAGCTAGGGTGGTTTGGTAACTAACACCTCTTAATATTCTATGTGTCAAGTTGGTGTATGCCTAATACCCACACTTGTGGATAGTGGCATTAGCACAATTGATTCTCATTGGTTGTTGGCATGGAAAATTTTGACATTGATTGACAACGAATGTCTATTGGAGGAGACATACAAGTGGTTGACTAAAACTATCTAATTTACCAAAATTTAGATAAGCTAAAGAAGACACTACACCATGTAATTGAAGGTAACATACGGTCAAGTCTAAGTCTATATGAAACCCCAAAGAATAATATAAAAGAAAGGGAGTTTTAAATTGGTAGTCTAATAAATGGGCATCCCTAGAGGGATAATATAACTATGGATAGATATAGGTGATAGCTACTGGATGATAATTATGGTTTGAATATCTATCTCATACACATGCTAGTATTCTATACTAGTGTTCATATGCAAATTAATTTACAATATCAACTGACACAATACTTAAGTGAAGTAAAGAAAATAAAAAAGATAAGAAAAATGATATACTAACCTTGGAGATTATTAACATTGTTTATAAAGTTTGATAAAGACTTGATGCTTCTTTATCTTGATCTTTCTCCTTTTATATCTCATCCTCTATGCTTCTTAGATGATATCCTTATATTTAATGGCTTGAGGTATTTCTTGATTAATTTTTCTCAATCATTACCTTGAAGTATGAAATCCTTTATAAGGGAAATTATTTAGGGGTAAAAGGAGAGTGATTTCTCAATTGATAAGAAATAATAGTGCCCAAATTATTATTGTCTTCCTTAGGATCCTAGGATGCATTTTTATGGGATATGAAGAAGATGGTGTATGTTGATAGCAATAAGCTTGGTATATGTCTACTTGTATATGGAGAGAGATTTTTTCGAGTCAATTTGACTTGTAAATTGATTTGAATGACTATGTTGTTCTTAGAAATTGATTGTACTACCTTGTTAGAAACAAATAGAAATTGCATGAATAGCCTTTTGGTCTAGAAAGTCCAAAGTTGTATTATGTTTTTTTCCTTATTTTTAGTTTTTTAGTGTGTGCATTGTTTTGTATTGTTTTCGTTCTATTTTATTTTTGTGTTTTTTGTGTTGTTTTCGGTGCTTTTCTGTTTTGTATTTTTTAGTGTTTAGTGTTTTTATTTTTTGTGTGTTTTTTTGTTGTGTTTGTGTTTTTTTATTGTTTTTGTGGGTTTTTTTGTGTGTTTTGTGTTTTGTTTTTATTTTTATTTTTTGCATTTTTTGTTGATTTTGTGTTTGTTTTGTGTTTTTTTTTTCCATACTAAATGCAGTTTGAACATTGGATCTCTCAAATAGGTGCCAAAGCCCTCACCACTATAATAAGCTTGCAACTTTTGTTTTTATGTTTTTTTATTAGTGTTTTTTTTTTTTAATGTTTTTTGTGTTTGTTTGTTTGTGTTTTTATTATTTTTTGTTTTGTTTTTTGTGTTTGTTTGTTTTTTTGTTTTAGGAATGCTCTATGAGTGTTTCAAAAGGGGTATGCCAGGTATTAACCCTAAGCATTTTTGGTGAAATAGATACCCCTACTTCCTTGGGACTTACCCAAAAGTGGCATCCCAATTGGGGTGTTTTCCACAAACAAAAAAATAAATATATAGAATAGACTAACACACTTGTATATCTACAAGTATAATCGACAAAATGCATAATTATAATAAAAGTGGATATATAGGGGTCTTCCTAGGGGTTCACTAATGTTTCTAGATCCTTTTTTAAATGGTCCTAGGTAAAAAATATAATGGTTACTGTAGAAACCTAAAAAGTATCACATTTGCAATGGTTACTATTAATATTTACTAACGTGTGCAATTATTTTAATTAGAATATTGCAACCTTATAAAATATTTAATGTTGACTATTCTAGCCCCTTTGTCCCACTTAAGCCCCTTCCTATGCTTAACCACAATCATCATGAGACCACTTTGCTATTTTAAACCCTGGTTCACCTAACTCCGGTTGGCATTAATTCCTCTATTTTATCAATATTTTAATCACATTAATGCACATGGGTGAGGATTATCTCAACCCGAGAACATTTATTAAGCACATAATTTTTTGTGGGTGAGGATTATCTCCACAAAAAGAGCATTAGTGAGGCTTGTTATGACGCATCATAATGTGTCATAGGGTGTCATAGCCCAAATAGAGAAAGTTGCACATTTGTCTACCCAAGTGGAAAATCCATAAGATTCCTCTCTTACACACCCATGCCACTTGTCACCCACTCTCTTCCATCCTCATCATCCTCCTCCACCCAGGGGAGACTTTACAAATAGGTCTCATTTTTCATGTTCATGTGTGCTAGGGTTATGAGTAAGGGATTGGTCCCAAAATGTATTTATAAAAACTTGGTGAATCGGTTTCAAAATCTAGGTGAATAGTGTCCAAATATATGTAGAAGGTTCACTATTATTAGGGATAATGTTGGAAATTTAATTTTAAAATGGTCAAATTATTATAAAATTGGGTGAATCGACCCAAAGAAATTTGCAACAAGAAATTTTTGGCTAATGGGCCCTGGTCAAGGGTCCCAAATATTAGCCAATTACAAATTTAAAAAATCCTAATTTTAGCCAATTTTGTAATAAATAGCCGTTATGCATAACCCTGATGTGTGCACAAGAATCATATCAAAGCTTTGCTCAAATTTTATTTAATTTGTTGTATATGTGTTTTAGCATTGTGATTGTAGGTCTATCATTCATAAAACCCAAAGGATTCAAAAATGGAGGCTTTTTGAAATGTTTAATAATACTTTTTTTATAGTCACACCCACAGGTTACATCCAAAAGTGCATTGAATCTGGATCAAAGGCTCCAAAACATGTCCAAGAAAGGTAAAATCCAACCAAAACCACCCATATTATTTTAGGTATAACTTCCTCATATCCTTAATATTTTGGGGGAATATTATTGAAATCATAAAGGATATCTCCACAAAATTTCAATCCATTATGAGTAGAGGAGACCCAAATTTCAAGCTTCTAAAAACCTATAATTAGGGTCCATATTGTCAGTCAAAAATTGTTTGACTTGTTTTGAGTGCAAATTGTAGGTCTAAGCTCAAATCACCACAAAATTTGGAGGGAATATTTATGAAATAATTTAGAGGTCTCCAAAAAATTTCAAACCATTCTAATAAGTGTAGACCTAATTTTCAACCCTATAAAAACCTACAGTCAGGGTCCATATTTTTAGTCTAAAAATATCTGACTTGTTTTATGTGCAGATTGCAAGTCTGAGCTCCAATCACCATAAAATTTGGAGGAAATATTCTTGAAATCATAAGGGATATTATATAAAAAATTTAAGTCCATTATGATTAGTGGATATCCAAATATCAACCCTCTAAAAACTTGTAGTCAGGGTCCATATTTTTAGTTAAAATTTTTTTGACTTGTTTTTATGTGCAAATTGTAGGTCTATGCTCTGATTGATGCCAAATTTGGAGGGAATATTACTAAAATATATAGGAAGTTATAAATAATTTTTATATCATTTGGTGTAGTATAAACTATTCTGCAAATGGTTTTGTAAGCTATTGTATTCCTTTTTTATGATTTAGGGCCTTGAAAGGCCCCACATAAACTATTGATGTTGTCATTGTGAGATTGTGTGCAGGTATTGGATACACATGGAAGCTTAGTATGTTGAGAAATGCATATTCTAAACCCTCCCACAACTGAATGTGCACTCAAGGAGATAACGTGCCACACCATAGACCTTACTTGTAAAAGGAAATCCTCCATTTTTGGAGGTCAATTTTAATAAAAGAGGCCTATTTGTAAAAGATAAAGTTTATTAATATCAAATCTATTGCAAATATTTCTTTCTATCACACTTTGCATATTTTCATTTTTATTTTTTATTTTCTATTTCACACAAATGGTGATCATGGTGGGACCCTTTTTCCACAACACATTTGACAATTGTTGTTTTGCATGAGCTTTGGCACTTGCATCAAGCATAACATGTATTGTGTGTTTTTCTTAGGGTTATTTGTGTTTGCATGCTTATTAAGCTTGATTTTATAAAAATTTTCTTGTTGTCTATGTTATAAGTATTCAAGGGTAGGAAAAACACAATCACACTTCTTAGATCAGGGTAGGATTTTGCAAGATCTACCCTCATAGGCTTAGTCTTAACCACTCATGGTGCTTCTAAATCACAATCTTAACCACCCATGGAAGTTCTCAAGCTCAGTATCAACCAGTCATGGTGGTTCTCAATATTAGTATCAAACGCTCGTGGTAGTTTTAAAGATAAGAAAAAACCTCCTAGGGTAATTATCAAGATCAAAAAACAATTACACGGGATTAAGCTCAATCTCAAGGACATGGTATGTTTAGTTTTCCTTTTATTTTAGAAAAGACTCCTATATTTTGATTTTGCATATAAATTTGTAGCATAGTTCTTTTCATTTGGTTTTTTTAATCTCGTTCCCCCCTTCTCTCTTTCAAGTTTTAAAACAAGAAAAATAAAAAAAGTGAGCACTCACATAATCATTTCATGATTCCTTTTTCAAAACTCAATTGAACATTACTTTGGTCATTTATTTCCATCACTTTTAAAATGTTCAAAGGCATAATACCTTATTTATCTCTTTTTTTTCTCTCAAAACACTCAAGGCACATTAGTTTAGTTGTTTCTTTCTATTGCTTTTCAAACACTCAAAGTTATAATACCTTATTTATCTCTTTCTGTTCTCTCAAAATACTCAAGGCACATTAGATCAATTGTCCTTTCTTTTCAAAAAATCAAAGACTCCTTAGAATATTTATCATTTTATTTTCCAAACTCAGTAGCTTAGGTTGTTATTTTCTTTCAAACTTAGTAGATTAGTTTTTTCATGCTTTCAAAAAATAATTTAGATCAATATTTCTGAATAAAAAATAGTACCTTGGATCATTGTTTTATTTACATATTTAGGATTATATTTCAACTTGCATGGTACATAGGCATAAAAAACAACAAAAAAAATAAAAATAAAAATAAAAAGACGTCAAATCACACACTCTTGCATGATTATATTCTACAAATAATTCGTGAGGAAAATCTCCCAAAGATGATAAATTTCACCACCAAACACAGATGGAGACCTTCAGACACCATAGCTAGATCGTATAGTTTCCTATTTCATCACTGAAAATTTGGTTACCCTTGGGGCTAGCTTGGGGTAATTTTGAGGTTAGACACCCTTTTGCTCATACGACTTGATAAATTTTGGAATCACAAATATTGTTTAAATCCAAGCTCGATCGAGGGTGAAGCAAAAGCTTGGCTAGGAAAACAGTAAGATGTAGACAACATGATCTTTTTTGAGAGGTTTTTTTTACTCCCTTAGGATATGTGGAGCCAACCCACCATCCTAGGAAACCTTTTTTTTCATTTGTGTCTCATTCCTCATTAGGATAGTGGGCATAAACACACCCTTTTACATTTTATTCCATCATCTATCATAGTTCCTAGGTCTAGGGAACATCAAACACACAAAAAATAAGAAGAAGAAGATAAGAATTACAAAAAAATTAAAAGGATCAAAATAAAAACTTCAAAAACAAATACATTAAAACATGTATTGTTTGTTTGCTTTTGTATTTGCATAGATAGTGTGTTTTCCTTAAAGAAAATAAAAAGAGAGCATCCACCAACACTTTTATTTTGAGTAGCCTATGGTAATGAGTCACAGTAAATCCAAGGCTTACTCCCAAAACCAAGTTCTCATGGACCATTCAAGTAAATCCACACATTCTTCAACCACTCCCTTGAATTATCTAGTGGACGCATCCCAAATCTATCTAGGTAGCATGCTCGATGATGTCTATCATTACATTCCACCCCCACTTAAAATCCATTACATTGGATATGATCAAGGTGGAAACCACCACACTACTCACACCATCCCATATAAATCCCCTCATCTTGAGACTCCCCTTTCTCCACCCAAGCCAAACTTCACTTTTATTTATCTTGATATTTCTTGCATCCTTTTCACCAATCCAATCTACCATGGCAAATCACCTCATGCTTCCAAATATCATTCTTCATAATACCCTCCACCACCTAGCTCATTCCATCTATATTTATACCCATTGCACATTATTTCTCACACTAACCCCATCCTTGTTTAGGTGTAATCTTACAAATACTATCATCCTGCATCATCTCCTACATATTATGGTTTCTATAATCACATCTCAAGTGTGCAAAATTTTGGAATATGACCAGTATCATCACCACCTAGGGGACCTAGTGCCAAAATTATGCAACACACTACAGGTCCAATGTCTGGGACCATCAACCTTAATCATTCATCTTACTCCAATCATGTCCATTCATCACAATGTCCACATATTTCTACATCACCTCCTTGCATCACCCATACTTCTCAACCATATCATTCATCCTAAGTTTATGTCGCTTTCCATTTACACTTATCCAGTTCATATTCTTCTTTCAAATTTTCTAACTCATCTCCTCAATCCATGGCTTTCCATATCACTCCTCCCACCACTTACCCTTCATTCCCCACCATCCATATTGATGTTGTGCATGTCGTACACTTTTCTCCCATATGTTATGCTTGTCCCTCACCATCCTAAAATATTGGGACATATTATCATTAGTTGCCTTCTCATCAAGTGTTTCCTAATAATTGTCCATATTTTCATATCATCTCTTGTAACACCACCTACATTTCTCAACAACCACCTAAAAATCCACATCCTTCATCTCATCCCTCGACTCAAGGATCATTCTTCCTCAAATAGTCATCTTGGACCTCCTATCCACCCACGGTACCCATAATATATTACCATCCTCATAACTCTCATTAGTGTTCTACGATGTAATCACATAACCCACACCCTAATAAACCACCATCTCATCAAAACCATGATGCTATTCATTTGTATCAACCAACTTCTCAAATATACCAACCACACTCTACCCAACACATGCATCATCTAAATTCTACACAACCGCTCCATTCTTACCCATCATCATATATCCCACTTCAAAAACATACCTATCATCAACAACACACTCAAAAACCACCATCACATCCCATACACACTCATAATTCTCATCAACACCATCAATATCTACCTTCAAGATCTCAAGTACCATCTTCTAATCCTAATCATCATTGTTACCATCACATCTATTCATATAAATATTATCCCCTCATTAAGCCATCCCATATGACTCATCATGGTACACACTATTCAGCTCCGTAATATACTCTTAATGCATTTCAATAGTTGGCTAACAAAGTCAATAGCTTAAAATCTTGAGTTACAGGTATGAGGTATCAAAATACAACCTTGAGTCAACTTCAAAACTACCCCATAAACCCCTTGGTACCAACACTACATTATCCTTCCCTATTCAAAATGATAAAATTTTAAAAGTTCAAGGGCAAAGAGGATCCTCAAGATCACTTAGCACTTTCATCAACACTTGTTATCTCATCAATGAGATAGATCCCCTCATGCTCTATACCTTTTTGCTATCTCTTACAAGAGGAGCTCTGGATTAGTACAACCATTTTTCTAAACATAACTTATATAATTTCAAACAACTGGCCAATATCTTCCTAGAGCACTTCACATTAAATATTAAGAATAATATCATATTAATAGATCTCATCGACCTTGATCAATTTGATGATGAGTCCATCCTCGATTATGGAAATCGATGGAGAGCGATGCTAATTGAGTTACCCTTCTCTATCCCCATCACTAAACTAACTTGAATGCTACTAGGAGTTGTTCCAAATTAATATCTCTTCTTATTTAGCTTCAATAGTACCAAAATATTAAGGAAGCTCTCAATTAAGCCAAAATTATTGAGGATATCAATATCCAAGAAGGAGAAATCAAGATTTGAAAGAAGTAATGGCCAAGTAAAAATATTAAGGGAAACAACATGAAAATAAATCCAAATATTTTGAGGTCAAATAGGTAGTGTTGAGTGGTCAACAATGTGAACAATCAATCCAAACCTTCCTAGGTCAACTAGGTAGTGCTGAGCAGACCAACCAGTCAAACTCCCCAACAACAACCTCAACCTTCGCATAAACAACTTGCTCATCTATCACCAAAGCTAGAATACAATACCATGCTACCTCCCACCCAAAATCAAAATGCCACTCATTAGGCTATGTGACCCTAATGCTTCCCACATAATTTCACACCTCTCTTAGACCCCTTGTATACCATATTTCAAAAACTTATGGATGCACAATTGATCTCCTTACCTGAGTTGAGGCCTAAATATACAAATGAATCTTGAGGAAGAGGGTATAGAGAATATTACTACTATATATTTCATCAATATAAGGGACATGATATCAATGGTTGCATTTAACTCAAGCACACAATAAAATATATGATTGAAGTAGGATATATCAAAGTTGACAATCCTCTTGCCCCACCTAACCAAAACCCTAGAATTTATCAAAATCCCCTACTACAATATGGGAAAACACAAAAAAATAATGGAGACTCAACATCGCATCAACCAAATAACATCAATCATGTCAATAATTTCCTATATTACCAAGGTTTTATAGGAATAATAAGTCATGACCACTCTCATCCTACTTCATCCATCCCCTCTAACACTCCTCAAGAGTGTTAGTCTTAAGAGTAGTGCACTACCCAATTGAAATTTCAATTAGAAAATACCCCTCCATATACTTATATATCTAGCACAAAAAATGTTATAAAATCAAATTCCTCCTCAACTTCATCTTCTATATCATATACTCTAACTACTTTTATTCCTGCTATCATGTCATCTTCTCAAACCACTCCATCTAGCTCCTCTTCCGATTTGTCATCCTATCAATCTACACAACCATACTCCTCCTCCACTCTATCTGAGCTGTCATATCCTATTATTGTTCCCTCCACTTATTTTTATCTGCCTCACTTGGAGTATCACCTCCACTCATTCCATTAAGAGTTCCCTTCCATATTAGTCTAGAAATCTAGTTTTGGCTCGAGGGAGTGCTTTATCTATAAGGTCATTGTCTCTCATATTGCTATTGAGTCAGTTAAGAATTTTGGTCACTCCTATGACATCCCCTTAATTTTTGGTATTATCATCCCCATTTTTTCTTCCATCAATTATACCAACTTTGTCTATGGAGGTCTTGATGCTTCCTCTAAGCCACCTATTTCTATTGAAACTACAGTGCCATTTTGTGGTAGCATCAATTATCTATTCAACTTGTAATTTAATATGAATATTTCCAACATATCAATTGGCATGGATTTCACCTTGGTCAATATGAATAGGGTCCACACTCTATTTTTGACCCTCCCTACCAACTACTAAATGACAAATCTGGTTTAGGGTATCATAAAACCTCATCAGTTGTTGTCCTTTGGAATGACCTTCAATATTTTATTCTTGATCCTAAGAATGATAATTCTAATGAGTATATTGATTTTAAATATGCTCATTTTATTCCTCCATAATTTATTCAAGTTGCAATCATCCATTCCATTTCCTCTAACACCTTAGATGATGGGTAAATCTCTCATCCACATGTGGTCCCTCCAAATTGTTTGAAGATGACTCCCTCTACCTTGCTGCATAGCCCATCCATACCCTACCATTCTCCATCCCCTCATACCATGGATTTTTTAAGGCTCTCATGATCAGGTCTAATGCATCAAGCCCCTCCAACCATATTATCCAAGCATTGTCATAATAATACCATGACAAACTCCTCACATCGACCACCCTCATATCTATCGCCTATTATTCCAATAGCTCACCTTTGGAATTATACCCATTATGTGGCCCAATATCCACCACTTTATCACTCACCTTCTCCTTTGCTTTGTACCCCTTACACGGTCCAACCTCAAAAACCTCATCACTCAACCTATCATATTCATCCATGTTTTCTTCGTTCATTTCCTCATCTCTCACAACTTAATTCTCACCATCTCATCCACATCCCCACCTATATTTCCTACTCTAAATCCACCAGTAGTTATCTTGCAACAAATATAGGAGCAACTCACCAACCTTAATCTCAGGTTAAGCCATAAAATATTATCTAATCCCTTTTCACTCCACCTTCTTCATACTACCCATCCAATCGTCCTCAATCTTGTCATCACCTACATCATCCCTAGACACCTCTATTAGAGCCATTTTCCATTATATTATAATGATTGAATGATGTAAAAGTGATTTCCTTACCTGGCATCCATCTAGATAAAATATTCAATCACAAACCTAAATTCCATAAATAAGATCACTATTGCATCTACTATTGTCAAAAGTGTCATGACATATATGAATATCGATACTTTCAACGTCTAGTATGAGATATACTAGATCATGGGGAATTAAATTCCTTATCCACATAATACCCTTCCAATGACCCATTTCTACTTTAGTTTCCTCTTAATTATTATGCAAAGCTACAACCTTATGTCTCCCTAGAAAATTGCACACCAAACAATACAAAAATTTAATCCTTATATCTCCCTAAGTCATGCGCTATGCATACCTTAATTTAATCAAAATATTTTTACCTTGCCTCAAGCACTACCACCATGAATTGATCTTGCATATTCTTGCTGGCCTGTGCCCTAGCATTGGCTAGGAAACCATGTGGGCTAGCTTCCCACACGCTCACCAAGGAGCATGTGCTTCTTTTTCACTTGCTACATTTGACACTTCTTCCTCAACCAAAAAAAAAACATCCACCATGATTTGAATGCATAACCTCTCACCTACCACACTCTTTGCAAGCCCTTCCTGCCACTTGGGCTATCCATCCACTTAGGAAAAAAACATGCGCTGCCTATTTAATATCTTCGCTGCCTTGTCTTGAAGTAAGTGTACCCATTTTTTTTCTGTCCATGCAAGCAATCTCAATATTAATCCTCGTGTTTCAACCTTGATATTTTTTGCCTTTGAAATGTGCAAAATGATTTGTCTTCTTCTCTGCCTCCACAATGTGCTCAAATGGATGTGATTATTGCTTGGTGAAAAAACCTTAGTCCATGCAAATAATTAAACCTTTTTATACACTTTTGCTTGCCCTTTTGAACTTGGACGTCGGCGCTTGGAGTAGTTGTAATTTTACCTTATGCTTTGGCGCTCACCATTTTAATTAATTCAAATTCAAGACTTTGGCACTTCCTTTTTAACCTTTTGATTTTTATAATATTTTAATTTTTAAATAATTTATATTTCTCCTTTGTTTTCTAAAAGAAGTCTTTACCACCATGGAACATTTTTTCAAAAAATTTCCCCAATATTATAATATTAAAATATTATAATATTAAAATATTATAATATTATCTCTTTTGGGCCTTAGTTACTTGCTTTATTTTTGAACCATGGTCTTAAAACTTAGGCCTTCAATATTTTAATCAAACACTTAGAACTTTATCCCAAACCTCTTTGGCTTATAATATTTAAAATAAATATTATAACCTTATCCTTTTTATCAATTTTCTTGCATTTGGATGAACTTTGCCTTGCATATTTAACCAACTTATAAACCTTATATTTTTGCCATGCCAAGCTATCTTTGAAAATAATCCTTTGAAATCAACGACAACAATATACTCAAAATTTTCAACAATATCCCCCTTTGTCATTGATGGTAACCCTTTTTAAAAATTCCTTTTCCTACCACTGGAATCCAAAATTGCTCCCCCTGAGGAACTGCTCTCCCCCTTACTCAAATCTCTTCCCATTTGACATCAATGGCAAAGGGAATCCTTTGGGGCTAAAGATAATAATCTTAGCTCAGCCCCTCCCCACCTCCTTTCCTTGAGGTGATTAATTTTAGGGTGGGAGTATTTCTACTCCCAACATACAATGATTTTTTTCTTTATCAACCTTCATTTTCAACACTTTCATAATCATACCCTTTTGAGACTTTTGAGTGTCCCTATTCTTTATTGAATTTGGAAGTTATGGAAACTTTGTTCTACACCACTTGACCATATGCCCAAGATAATTTCACTTGTAACACCTAATGGTGTAGTTCTTGGAAGATGTAAGTATATTGAAGTTCCTCTTGGTGAAGTCATAATTATTTCTATCATGAACCCTGCAATGGATCACTTTATGACCAAAGCGATTACAAGAGTAGAAATACCATTTAAATAAATATCCATATTTTAATGAGTTAAAGTTCATCTTAGTGAAACCATACTCCTTTCCATGAACCCTGCAATGCATAGCTTTGTGACCAAAATGATTACATGAAAAACAATGCCCTTTGAATAAATCTTGTTTTGAAATCTCTGGTCTCTTAGTCCTTTGTTTGCATTCTTTGTGATGATCCTTGTTTCTTGTTTGTGCATTATTTCCTTTCTTAGTGAATATTCTATTCTTCAACTTATCCGAATAAGTATTAATCTCTTCTTCACTCTCTTCTTCTGAAACTTCCTCTTATTTTGAGCTTGAGCTTGACCCTTATTCTTATTTCCCTTGTCCTTCTTCAAAACCAAGTCCTATTTTGATAGATGAAGATCCTTGTGCATTGATAATTTTATCCAATGTTTTTGAACTTTTTTCAAACCTGTGTAGCTTGTCATTGGAATATTTCACTTCCATCCTTAAATAAACTACCTCATTTTCTAATATTTCACATTCTAACTCTTTTACCTCTAACTTTTCAAGCATGACCTATTTAAATCTCCTTACCTTAGCTTTTGAGGTTGTGAGGTCTTGTAGAAGCTTTTATTTTTCTTCCTCATGTTCTTGAACCTGAGACTTCAGTATTGAATTATACTTTCTAACTCTTTTTAGCTCTCTGAGAGCAACAATAAGTTCTTCTAGATCTACTGTGCCTTCCTCTTGATTTTTTGAATCTTTTTCTAATTCTTGGTCTTAAAGAGCATCTTAATACTTTTTAACTTTATATTCAACAAGAGCATCTTCTTCCTCTTCTATTGCCAAAAATATAATCTCTTCTTCTTCACTATCTGAGAGTCTTTCATCATTGTAACTTGAAGCATTGCTTGCCTTGTTAACTTTATTGTGCCTTTGAAAGAACTTCTTTTCATGCTTGTCTTGACCATACTTGTTTTTATTTTTATGCTTGAATTTTCCTTCTTCATTTTTCTTATAATCATGTTTCTCTTCACTACTACTGCTTCCATCTTGTGGAAAATTAGATGCATAGTGACCAAAATTACCACAATTAAAATATTTCACAATCTTCATACCTTTGTTCTTTCTTGAATCCTTCTTATTCCTTCTCACATAGTTATCTTCTTCATTATTGCTTGACTCACCACTTGATTCTATTTTCTTATCTTTTGTCTTCTATGAAGTTTTGAAAGCTGCTTATTTCATGGAATTGGGATCCTTTACTATTATCATATCATAAGCTATAAGAATCCCATGCAACTCATCCATAGACGACTTATCAATATCTCTCATCTCTTCTACAACTGAAACGTTTACATCATACCTTATAGGGAGTGATCTTAATACTTTCTGAGCAACACTAGAGTCTTCAATTTTAAATCCAAGTCCATACATGGTATTAAAAAACTCATACACATGAAGTAAGTATTTAGAAATATCTTCCTCATCTTCCATATTCAAATATTCAAATATTTTCTTATGGTTTTGTAGTTTTTCCAACTTGACCTTGTTATCCCCTTCATATGTTTACTTCAATTTATCCCATATATCTTTTGCTGATTTGTAGTGCATAACTTTCACAAATTTTTCTTCATGTAATCCACTTAAGATTCCATTCATAGCCTTAGTATTATTTACATGTAACTTCTTACCATCCTTATCTGTGGGAAGAGTAGTTGTAGGTGTGAACCCGTCCTCAACAGATTTCCATGTCTCATATCCTTATGCCATCAAGTAAATATTCATCATTATACTCTAGAAAGCATAATTATTCTCATCAAAAAATGAAGACTTATTTGATAAATATCCACTCTGATATGCCATCTGTGTTCCTGTAATATCTTCCTTCAAGCTGTTAGAATTTTTAAAGGAACCTGCTCTTATACCAATTGAAGAACACACACTTATACTAAGAGGGGGGTGAATAGTATAAGATCAACTTTTACTTTTCTTTCCCAAATAATATTATCCAACATTATCAATTTACAATATCAATAGCAGTAATCAAAGTAATGCACAAATCATCACATACACATGAGAGACACACATTTAACATGGTTCACTCAATGTGGATTACGTCCACAAAGAAATTATTTCTTCTAATTTTATCAATAAATCTCTTGGGAATCAATTCCCTATTACAATATTTATGAACCTATATCCAAAGGAGATCTCAATCCCTAATGCTCTGATTTGTGGATCTCTCTCCATAGGAGAACTCTATCCCCTTTGCTCTGGTTTGTGGATCTCTCTCTATAGGAGAACTCTATCCCATCTACTCTGGTTTGTGGATCTCTTTCTATAGGAGAACTCTATCCCATATAATCTAGTTTGTGGATCTCTCTCCATAGAATAACTCTATCCCCTCTGCTCTGGTTTGTGGATCTCTCTCCATAGTAGAATGTTATCCCCTTCGCTCTAGTTTTTGGATCTAACTCCATGGGATAACTCTAACCCTTTGCTCTAGTTTATGGATCTCTCTCCAAAGGAGAACTCTATCCCCTCTACTCTTGCTTGTGGATATCTCTCCATAGGATAATTCTATCCCCTTTGCTCTAGTCTGCTTCAAATATTGCTCTCAACTTTGTATCAAGTCTGCACCAAACCTTGTCATAAGGATAGCACAAATTTTCTCTAACTCTACCTCAAATCTACGCCAAACCTTGTCACAAGGCTAGTATAAATATGCTCTAACTTTGCTCACAAATTTATCTCAATGCTATTTTATATCTTCATAAGACTTACTAAAATCTACCTCAAAGTTGCTTCAAGTCTTCTTACAAGACTTGCCCAAATCTGCCTCACTGCTACTTCAAGTCTTCTCACAAGACTTGCTCAAATCTACCTTAAAGCTACTCTAAGTCTTCTCATAAGACTTGCTCAAATCTACCTCAAGGCTGATCTAATTATTCTCATAAGACTTGCTCAAATCTTCCTTAAAGTTGCTTCAAAGAACTTGCTCAAATATTTCCAAATATTTCTTACAAATAAATACTTATATCTCTTTCAAAAATGCTTTCTTCAACTAGGCAATTTAGACATATTCTACCTAGAATTCTTTTAACCTCTAGAACATATAGAGAATGATATGCACTATCAAAAACCCAATATGTTCTTCACATTCACAAATATTACATTCAACTAATCCAATCTCTATCTCTTGCAAAATCCCTTTCACATCAAATCAGACTAGTGTATAATTTCTTTCACAAAACTGGTCTATCTTTCTTGCAAATTTTCTCTCAAACATCAACCACAATAATGCACAAATTTCCTTCACAATATTGATATCAAATACTTCACAATTACTTTCAATATCTTTCAAACCATTGCACAAAATGTTTCACAATGATGTACAAACTTGGTTTCAACCCTAACACAAGTATTTCATATTTATTTCAACAATAGAGCACATGTAGGTCTCAAATCCTAATGAAATTATTTCCACTTTATTTAAAAAATAATGCACATGTAGGTATCAAACCCTAATGCAATTGCTTCCAATTTCATTCAATAATAATGCACATGTAGGTCTCAAACCCTAATGCAAATATTTCCAACAATGTACACTAATCAACCCTTTTAACTCCACCTCATAATTACTTTCTCAAAACACAAACACCTAGAGAAAATGTTTAACCACCATACCTCAAAATGCTTTATGAAGATGTGCCCTCAAATACCTGTCTCAAAAATAATATCTTTTGCAACCTCAAAAATATTAGCACAACATTTTTCAACCATCCATATAAGAAACATTTCCTCAAAAATAGTGCACAAAATATTGTTTTACCACTCCTTTTATTTTTTCCAATGCAAGGTTTTTAATCACTAAACAACTCCTCTCAAATTCTCTTTCACAATGTTGGACTACACACAATACTTAACCTTTGAACACCTTATTACTCCTAAGTGATTTTCAATATTAGCAACCAGAAACCCTAAGTGCATATCACAAATTAAATCCCACTTCAATATACCTTATACCTCCTAATATATCTCAATTTAATTAAACATAGAATCTGAAATGTCACACAGTAATTATTATGCAAAGCTACAACCTTATGTCTCCCTAGAAAATTGCACACCAAACAATACAAAAATTTAACCCTTATATCTCCCTAAGTTGTGTGCTATGCATACCTTAATTTAATCAAAATATTTTTGCCTTGCGTCAAGCATTGCCTTCGTGACTTGATCCTGCATCTTCTCATTGGCCCATACCCTAGCACTAGCTAGGACACCATGTGGGCTAGCCGCCCACATGATCACCAAACATGCTCCTTTTTCACCTGCTACATTTGGTACTTCTTCATCAACCAAAATAAAAACATTTATCATAATTCAAATGCATAACCTCTCACCTATTATGCTCTTCACAAGTCCTACCTACCACTTCGGCTATCCACCCACTTACAAAAAAAATATGCGTTGCCTCCTTAATCTCTTCATTGCCCTGTCTTGAAGTAAGTGTACCCCTTTTGTTTTCTCTTGCCCATGCAAGCAATCTCAATATTAATCCTCGTGTTTCAACCTTGACCTTTTTTGCCTTTGAAATGCATAAAATGATTTGTCTTCTTCTCTGCCTCCACAACATGCTCAAATGGATGTGATTCTTGCTTGGTGAAAAAACCTTAGTCCATGCAAATAATTAAACTTTTTTATACACTTTTTCTTGCCCCTTTTGAACTTGGACATCGACGCTTGGAGTAGTTGTAATTTTACCTTATGCTTTGGCACTCACCATTTTAATTAATTCAAATTCAAGACTTTGGCACTTCCTTTTTAACCTTTTGATTTTTATAATATTTTAAATCTAAATATTAAATATTATAATTTATATTTTCTCCCTTGGACTATTTATTTTAAAAAGTATTTACCACCATGGAACATTTTTTTCAAACTTTTTCCCCAATATTATGATATTAAAATTTTATAATATTATCTCTTTTGGGCCTTAGTTACTTGCTTTCTTTTTGAACCATGGTATTAAAACTTAGGCCTTCAACCTTTTAATCAAACACTTAGAACTTTATCCCAAACCTTTTTGGATTATAATATTTAAAATAAATATTATAACCTTATCCTTTTTATCAATTTCCTTGCATTGGGTTGAACTTTACCTTGTGTATTTAACCAAATTATAAACCTTATATTTTTTCCAAGCAAAGATATCTTTGACATAAATGACAATAATATACTCAAAATTTTCAACATGATCATTATGAAACCTACTCAGTGTTAGAAATAGAGTTTATTCCATCATTTGGGTTATGTAAATGTATCTTCCAAGGTACATACTTAGGACATTAGATTACTTTAGGGGGAAGTTATCTAGTTACTTCATGCAATGTAATAAATGCACAAGTGTCAATGTGCAAGTTGTATATGTGCAAGTTGTCCCTTGCACAACTAGGTAGAGTGTTGGCCAAGGAACCTATTTTCCTATATAAGAAATACCTCATTGTTAGATAGATATAGAGTCGAGGGACATAGTCAGATAGTGTAGCTTAGGGCATAGTACAGTTTTGTGTACATCACCATCCATTGGTGATGGGTGCAATGTAGTTCAATAGCTTTATTAATGGAGTGTTCATTTCCTCCATAGCTACATTGTATTCTTTTATATGATTTCTATTTACAACATATTTCAGTCATCTAGCATATTTACTTTCTTTCATATTATTTTGCATCTTGTGATTGCTATCTCCCAGTGCTCATTACATCAAAAGCTAACAGTGGTATCAGAGCCACAGTAGATCTAGCTATAGTAGGTCAATAGGAAAACCACCATTATTATTGAGCCTAAGTTTTTTGTCAACCTGACATGCCATTGGACCAGCCACTATCAAAAACTCTCAGAAGAGTCTAGGTGGTAGAATTAGGGAGAGTCACAAAGTTAGGACTGAAAGAAATCTCAGCTCCAGAAATACTGAGATTATATTTGACTAGAGTCTTTTCCACAGAGTTGCAAGAAAAACTCGTGAAGACTAGGACTCAACATTCAATCCACTAGATTGACAAATCATCTAGTGAAGATCATCCAGGATATCTGGAATTTTCTAACTATTGCCTAAAGTTTCTTTTGTTGCAAAAAATTAATTCTCAGAGGATTGGGACTCCTACAATAGAAATCTAGGAGACTCCAACTTCATTGCTCGAAGGTCGGCGTGCCTTCATAGTGTAGATATTAGTTCCTTGTGCAAGAGAAGAATACTATGGAAGAAGACTTCTAGTGAAGAGTCATGGTGAAGTCAGGAGACTGAAGATCTCCATTGTTGGATTGAAGAACTTCATAATTGAAGAACATGCCATAGAAGCCTTGATACAAAAAGGCCATAGTAGCCTTGAAGAAAAGGCCATAGAAGCCTTAAAAAAACTTGGTATAAAAGGCCATAGAAGCCTTGATAGAAAAAGCCATAGAAGCCTTGATACTAAAAAGGCCATAGAAGCCTTGATATAAAAAGGCCATAGAAGCCTTGATACTGAAAAAGGCCATAGAAGCCTTGATCTTGAAGAAGAATTCAAAGAGAATATCTGATTCAGAAGTAGACTAAATATTTTAGTACTAATATCTTTGTTGTAGGGAAAGAAGATTCAGTGAGTTGGGAAACTTCCTACAAGAAATTTAGGAAGAGTATCTTCTTCAGAATCAACTCAGCACCTAAAGCAAAAATGAAGAGATCAAGAGAAGATCTCATTGAAGAACTTCCAGTCTTGGAAGAAGAAGTAGAAGGACTAGGTGAGTCCTACTCGAATCCAAAGTAGCATAATCAGAGATCTAGAAGAAGATCTCACCACCAACACTTCCAAGAGTAGAAGGTTGAAGAGAAGGTCTCAAGGAAGACCATCAGAAGTTGCAAGATCGAAGACCTAGGAGAGGTCTCAAGAAGAATCCAAAAAAAGGCTTGTAGAGCCTTGTTGAAGATCATCAAAAGAGTTCTTAGGAGAACTCATTGGAGAAATCCACTACCAAGGAGAAGCTCCTGATAGTGAAGGACTTGGGACAATTATCACCATCCAACAACAAGCCCAAGAGAAGAATTTGGCAAGGAGTGCCAAATATGTGAAGGAGAATTTGGCAAGGAGTGCCAAATCATGAAGAAGAATTTGGCAAGGAGTGCCAAATCCTAGAAGAAGATCCTGCTTGAAGTCAAAATTCGACAAGAAGACTTGAAGATAGAAGAAGCTCACCAAATCTTGGAGATTTGAAGATTACCTCTCATAGCAAGAAGGCACCACTTTAGAGACAAAGACTTCTCCAAATCTATAGCAGAAGGAGGAGAACACAAGAGGAGAACAAGCCACCAAATCCTAGGCTCATGAAAGAAAGTTTGAGACCATCATTTGGTGAAGGAGTTGTTCAGGATAGTCTACAAAGAGCTGCAAGATCCTACTCGAAGCAGCAACTTGGTGATCCTAGACACCAAGATCTACATCCTCTACAAAAGTGGTAAAAGAGCTACAGAAACTTTCAAAAGGTAAGCAAATTTTGGTGCAAGTAGATTCATTAATTGGATTACTTATCAGATTTGTTAGAGCACCTGAATTTGGATTAAAGTTGCAAGAAGAAAATTAGATTACAGTCTTCAAAAGTGCAAAAGAAAAAAGGTTCTTTTTAAGGTTCATTTGCACATTAATTAGGAGTTGATTAGATTTTATAATTGCTTCTATCAACTACCTATCATCTACTTTGGAAAAATAAAAATAATACTAAGTCCTACAATACTAAATTGTAGTGAAATTGTAGAATAATTATTGAAGGTTCATTTCAAATTATTCTTGATTAGTTGCAGTAAATTTGATTAAGTGCATTATCTTGAGAGTTGATTGGAGTGATAAGGTGAAATTGTTAGTGCATTAAAATGAAATTCTATTAGATTTATTTGCACTATTATACTACTCTCAAAAGAAATTAGTTTTGTGTTTTTGAAGGGCACAAAATCTGATTTGTATCAAGTGTCTAAAGACACTATTAAAGCACAGAAATATGCAACTCATAGTGGCCAAGTGAAGCCACCAAAATAGGTTAGAATCCTCCAAAATTTGGAGAAGAACACAACTAACCAAAAATAGAAATAGAAGCTTCAAATATTGAGACTTGGTGAGTCTCAAATCCAAAGCATTACAAGGTTAGATGCAAGGAAAGAAAGTGCAGAAAATTGCATCAATTAAAGAGCTTCTATCTACTATTATCTAAGCTTGGATTTGTTATCAAAGTGTCCAAGAAAAAATGGGAAGGTGTCTACTCATAAAAGACAACCTCAAAACCCTTATATTGCAGGAAAAATCTGCCACAAAACCAGAATTTCAGATCTGGAAAAAGAGTGCAAAAGAAGGTACATTAAAGAAGCCTTATATACAATTTATGGTACATATTATTGCACTACTCTAATCTGGTTTTTACAGCAAAAGAGCAGATTTGAAAGTGCCTCAAAAGGCACAATAACTATAGGGTAAATCAGCCAAGGAAGGTCGAACGTCAACACTCTTCTTCCCAAGAAAAAGGAGCCACTCAAAGGGCTCATCTTGGATGGACGAACCTACAAAATCAAAGCCCACATAAGGCTATCATCAAGCTACATTTACGTAGATAAAAAGAGTGCACATCTACTAAGAAAAGGCATCAAAAATCTACATAGGAATCAATACGTTGGAGGCATAGAAGACAAGGAGCAAAGGTGCTACATTCAAGGTCTTTAACTTGGAGAAGATCATCCACCAAAGGAAGCACCAAAATCACCATTCAAAGCTCCATAGCGCCTCATCAATCCACCTACAAAAGAAAATTTTGCTTGCTGCCCAAGAAACGTAGCAAAGCAAAGGAATGGCATACAAAAGGATTTGAGGAGTTATAATATTCTCTTTGGAAGACGTTACAGGGAAGGACTTCATGCAGAGAGTTTGAATGCCACTTGGCATAAACTTTCTAAGGCACCATTTCATCTCTCAATGCTCAAGAAACCTCATGCAGGAGTTATAGGGAATATCAAGGAAGTGGTGACACTTGTTATCCTCCACAAGCTTCACACAAGTGCCCACATGAGTGCCCATACATTACAGAATGATCAAGAAAGCATTGAACAAGAAATTGGTACGTTAAAGAAGGAGAGGAGCGCTCATTTGTAATGGGTGTGACACTTGTCACAAAGCCCATGATTATTCCTCCATAAAAGGTGCTCAAAGTCCAAAGTTCAATATACAATAAAGCATGATCAAAGCCATCCAAAGCACAGCATGGAAGGAAGGAAGAAGGAGCATTAAAGGCTCTTGGTCTTGAAGGTCAAACCTTCCTATTTTTATAGTGTCTATGTTCCAGCATTGAAGACAAGCAATTCAAAGGCATCTCCATTGATTCTAGCACCAAAGGTGATCTTTATATTGTTGTTATATCCAACCAAAGAAAGCATCAAACAGTGAGGAGATTTAGCATCCAAAAGGTAAGGTTTAATCCCATTTTATTATTGCTTTCATGTTTGGAGATATAAGGGTTATAAGCTAAGGTTAAATCTTAGATTTTGAAAGCAAAATCTATAAGGGATAACTTATCAAATTGAATTAATATTTGCAATTTAACCTAGGAGAAATAAGGAATTCTACTTGGATTAAATTCTTTAACATTTTGCAAATATTATTAATTTTCTAATTTTCCAAATTTGGGAGCCATAAGGGTTACTACATCAAATTAATTTATTGGAAATTAGAAACAATCCAAGGGATATAAAAAGAGGTTATTAGGTTTTTTACTAAGGTTGGAAAATTATAATTTTCTTGTCTCAAAACTTCTAAAAAGGGACAAATGAAATCCAACATTAAAACCTCTTCAAAAATTGAAAAGTGCTTAGTTCAATAGGAGTAATAAGGTGTTAAGAAGTTGATTTTTGATCTTTACAAAATTTGTACAAAATCAACCAAAATTGAACTATATTTTTACAAAAGCACTATATCATACTCCAAAATCATTAGGGAGTCATAAGGCATTCTACAAAACTTGATAATAATAATATTTGTCAAATATTATCAAGTTGGGAAGATATAAGCTTTCTTCAAAACCTAAAATTAGGTGTTCATACTCTCATTACTAGGGAGACATAAGGAAGCCTACAAACCTAAGGATTAATAAAGGTTTTATCAAATCAAGCTTATATACTTCAATAAGGTATCATATATCCTAAAACTTGGGAGCTATAAGGATGTCTACTTCCCAAAATACCTATAAGAATAATTGCTTCAGAAAAGAAAAATCCAATGCCATAAAACTTGGGATCATGAATCTACTCAAGAAATTGGAAGGAAAGTTAGATCTAACTTCAAAAGTAATTCATAGTGAAGCCTTAGAAGATAATTTTGATACTATGGAATGCTATCTTCAAACCCATCTCAATGAAGCAATTGATAATGGAAAAAGTGACATTTCACTTTCCTTAGACTTTGTGAGCATATTATACATGGCACTGCTCACATATAAACACTACAAGGCAGAAAATGAAGAACAAAAAGGATTGATAGAATTACTCAAAAAGAAGGTAGAACTTGATGAATCATATCTAGAAAAGTTTTTTCAATCCTCATGCAGCATCAACACTTCCTGTTCTACTAACTCAAAATCTTATCATGATGCCTTAAGTGGTTGTTCAAAAACTTCTATACAGATTAAAGACAGGAAAGGAGAATCTTCCTCACAAGAACCAAGTAGCAGCTCAACCTCCTATGAGAGCACAGAAACCAGAATCAAAGGCAAAGCTAGAGATGAAGAAGAAGATATAGCAGATAAAGGAGGAATACAATGCAAAGTCAATTGAAAGAAGAAGCTCCAACTACAACTTACTCTGCATCATATGAAGACACAGATTACCTGTTGAACCTGAATACAAAGAATGCAGAGGAAGAGTACAAAGATCAAGATGAAGAAGAAGAAGATCCATATTGAAGACTAAAGTCTTCAATACCCAAATAATGTAATACAAGGGGGTGTTAGAAATAGAGTTTATTCCATCATTTGGGTTATGTAAATGTATCTTCCAAGGTACATACTTAGGACATTAGATTACTTTAGGGGGAAGTTATCTAGTTACTTCATGCAATGTAATAAATGCACAAGTGTCAATGTGCAAGTTGTATATGTGCAAGTTGTCCCTTGCACAACTAGGTAGAGTGTTGGCCAAGGAACCTATTTTCCTATATAAGAAAGGCCTCATTGTTAGATAGATATCTATTTTGACACTCCATTAGAATTCAAATTTAGCCAACCGATAGAAGGGAGTTCACATTTAATTTTGGATATTTCAGTGGATACCCATATAGACATCAGTTGTTGTTGGGTTGTGAGGCCCAATGATATTTCTACATCAATATCCTTGTCAACAGTAACTTTACCTAGATCAAGGATTTTGACATTTTCTATTGTGTCCACAACTGCCCACAAAGAAACCAATTTTGTTAGGTGAGATATTTTTGAATGCCCTGACATTTCTTTCCTTCCACACACACCACTCTAAATGGGGTAAACCAAGTTTCCAAAAGCTATGAAGGTGGGGTGAGGAGAAAGGGTAGATCCATTTCTCCACCAAAATATTCAAATTATTAGGAAAAACCCAATAAAATCCAAGATTCCTAAGAAAAATATTGAAAACTTCCTAAGTGAATTGGCAAAGGGACAATAGGTGAATTGGTGACTCTTCTGCACATCCATATACAAAACGTATTTTAGGGATATACATACCTCTTTTCTATATATTGTCAAGAGTGAGGAATTTACCTTTAATAGTTAACCATAAGAAGATATTGATATTGGGAATGAGACCTTTTAACCAAATGTTGCTCACTAAGAACTAGGCGTCGACATAGACATCAAGGAAAATGTAGGCAGACTTGATTGAGAATAACCCATATTTTGCTGGAATCAAAATAAGCCTGTATTAAAAACCTCTAACAGGTATGAGATGCCATCTAATTATTGAAAAGCTAATACTTCCACCTGAGAAAGCCTAGGAAAATCAAAGGATTTCCAATGGAGGTGATAATTAACTCTTTCAATAAAGTCACTAACATTGGGACCAAAAAAATGATCAGTAATTGGTTTCAATAGAAATAGGTTCAAAAAGTATGCTTGTGGGGATTCAACTACCTAGGTGTCCCTCCAAAAATTGATGGGTTGGTCATCCCCTAATTTCCATATCGCTCCCTTCCCAACATCCGATTGAGTTTTGACTAAAATTGATAAAAAAACAAAACCCTAAGGAGGGAATGGATCATTGAGAAACTAGCCACCAATATGTAAGTATTTGGCTTTTAAAATATTTATCCAACTGACATTATTATTTTGAACCAACCTCCAAGCTTGTTTGGCTATAATATCTATTCATAAATTTTAATATTCTAAGGCCTAAGTTGCCCTATTCGTTCCTAATGCAAACTTGATCCTAAGCCACTAAATGAAATTTCTTCTTATAATCTACTCCAGACTAGAGAAAGTATCATTTAATCTACTCAATTTTTCTAGAATATTTCTTAGGATCCTAAAGAGATACATGAAATAAATTTGGATACTCTAAATATTAGCTTTAACTAGCATATATTTCCTAGCTTGGATCAAGAGGGCTCCTTTCCAACCTGCCAAATTTCTTTAAATTATTTCAACAACTGGCTCCCACAAAGAGAATTTGGAAGCACCCTTGAGCATTGGTATTTCCAAGTATACCTATGGAAGAGAATCAGTATCACAACCTAGAATACTCACAATCCACTTCTGTCTAACAAGAGGAGTATTAAAGAAAAAAATTATGCTTTTCCTAAAATTAACTTTCTAGCTTAATGCTTTCTGAAAGTCCACCAAAATTCTTTTCAATGCCTTAGCCTACGAAATCAATTCCAAGAAGGAAATCTAAGTATCATCAGCAAATTTATGGTGGGAAATTGAGCCAATAGAGTGGGTCAATTTTAATCCTTTAGTGATAGGGTGATATTTGATGGTTCTCCCTAGAGACTCAACCAATAAAATAAATAAATATGGAGATAATCGGTCCCCCTGATGAAGCCCCTTAAAACTTCAAAAGTACCTGATTGGAGAACCATTAATAATAATTGAGATAATTATAGTAGAAATGCAAGATTTTTCTAGCCTTAACCAACTTTACCTGAAACCAAATTCTTCTAGAACTCTGATGAGAAAGTACCAAGAGACTCTATCATATACTTTTTTCATGTCAAGTTTTAGCAAATTCTTGGGTCTTCCACTCTTATTTATCTAGTTAATGATCTCATGAACCATGATAATCCCATCCAAGGTTTTCCTCCCTACTACAAACCCACTCTATTGATGATCAATGCTAATTAGAAGGAGATTCCAACTCCTTAAGCTACTCACAAAGATATCTTTTCCTTAGAATCACATTTCCAAAAATGTTTTTTTTCCAAGACTTTAGATTGACCTTTATAAATATTATCTTAGAGGTCATTTGGGCAATGAGAGGACCCAAAAAGTCTCTTAACCACATCAGCAGAGTGGGTTTGTAGCAGGGAGGCAAACCTTGATTCTAGTTTCTAAGTCTATATGTTGTAACCACATAGCTTCAAATATGAAGGGCTTGGAAAAAAATGTAGGTTCTACACTTTCTCAAATATAAGTCTATATGTTGTAACCACATAGCTTCAAATATGAATTAGAGGATTGTGGTGAGAGGTCATTTTGGGGAGGGAGCAAAGGGATGCATCCCAAAAAAAGGGGATCCCTTCCTTAGAAACTAGGACTCTATCAAGTTGAATCTGAATGTTCTGGCTACCTAAGAACCTATTGCTCCATGTAAATTTGGAACCTTTTAGGTTAAAACCCATTAGGTCTTGAGAGTTAACAAACAAGTTCCATATTGTTAGAGACTAGAGTCCCCCATTTTTTTAGAAGGATAAAGAGTGTTGAAATATCTGGCTAAAAACCAAGCTTCTCATTTGAAAATTTCTCTCATGGCACTCAAATAATCCCAGAGAATAGCCTTATCAGGACCAAAATTATGAGCATAAATATTGGGGGTAATCCATATAAAGCTAAAATATTTGGAAGAAAATAAAATGTTAGTAACCATTGGCTGAATTCACCATGAAGTCAACTTCTTTCCAAATTCTTTTTTGAACTATATTTGCATAGCTATTTTCCATTTTATTTTAACTAAATAAGAATTACATCATGCTTAAAATATTTTCTAATGTATGCTAGAACCCATTGCTTGGAGGTCCCATTTAGACCTTTGATATTCCAAGAGAGAAACTTCATTTACGAGAATTAGTGTGATTTCTTCCATTTGGAGATTGGGAGGAGTGACAACATGAATCTTGTTTAAGTTGCTTATCTTTAGAATCCTTTTCCTTCTCAAAATTTAGTTGGATTTTGAGTCCATCTGCAATATCTGATTTTAACCCTCTAATCATAGGATCCTTAAAAGGTTTTTCTACCTTCCAGTTTACCCTAAAATCGATCTAACCTTTTCAAAGGATTATCATTTTCGATCAAGAATATCTCACTCCTAGAAAGATCTTACCAAGGGTCATAGATTTCATATCAACCTCCATCGTCTCAACCTTGAGAGGAGATGCTAGCTCAGTATCTAGCTTCTATGAGGAACCTAATGCTTTCACAATCAGTTCCAAATAAATATTAGGCTCCTCCAGATTTTCATCTTAGGAGTTCATATAGAGAAAGGAGTTTTGAAGAAACTCCTAAGGGATGAGATTCTTAGTACTCTAATCCACATCCTAAGGGAGACCTCTATATAAAATATCTGGGATTTGCACTATAGCCATTCCAAGGTTACTAACACCCACAACCACCAAATTTTCAAAAATTATTTCATGGGGTGGAGATTTAGAGGGGATATCCTTAGGCACCACAATCTATTCTTGGTCCTAAGACTTTAGAGGTTGCTTTATAATATAATTATTTATAGGAGGAGCTTTTTTTATTCTGGACGTTACTAGGGCATGACCCTGAGGAGTGTCCAAACTTCTTGTAAGTTGAACAATGGATATACCTATTTTCATAAGGTATGAGTTGAAGCCAGGGCCCCTATTTGCAAATGAGCTCAAAATGCCTTGATAGATCAGCCTTAGGATCCATAATTACACACATTATGGAAAAAATCATTCTAGAATTGGATCTTGTTGCTAATTATATCATAACAATATCTCCAATAGCTTTTGCTACACCCCTCAAAATTTCATCATGCCAAAAGTGGAAGGGCAAATCTAGGAGTTTGACCTAGAGAGGAACCAAGTTAACTTTTAGCATCATAGGATTAAAATACAGTACCCATATATGAAGAAAAAGTTCCCTTTTACCGTAAAACCAGGATCCTCCACCAAGAATGTGCTTTGAATCCTCCTCACAATTAAGCTTGATGAGAAAAAAGACATTGGAAACCACAACTATCTCAAGGGATCCCAAAGGCTTCCATTTTTTGATGGCCCATCTTCGGATGGAATCTAGGTACGAATTTCCCCCCTAAAATTTTCCAATCAAATTCCACAAACCTTCCTCCATGGTAATATCCAATAGTTCATCCAAAGTAACCAAATTTTTTACCTTGCTTTTGCTCATAATATATATATATATATATATATATATATATATATATATATATATATATATATATATATATATATATATATATATATTTATTTATTTATTTCCCCAAATATCTTTAGTAAGAAAAGGTAATACACACTCCTTATTGGCACTTGCTTCCTATTCACACACTCTTCTTATTAGCACTCATATCTTGTATTTATCTTTATTATGTATAATTTCATTTAATTTATTTGAGTTAATTGGTTATCATATGAATATATTTCCAATATCTTACTTTTTAAGTTCATATTATTAGATATTTGTTATATAGTGAAGCATATGTTAAACATAGAATTGGATAATTTAATATTTTAGTATTAATTTTTTTAATTGGTTATAGTAGATTGAAATGGCCCAAGGTCAATATTACATTATGACCATATTGGAAAAACAAATAACTATTCATCTATCACTTGACAAGGTTTGTAATTGTGTCCTTGCCTTGGAAGAAAATATACCTAACCACTTGAGCTCATGGTATTTGATAGTATTTTCAAATTAATAATATTTTTAAAAAATATTAGTGTTTCTAATATTAAATTTTTGTTTACAAAATATAATTTTTTTTTTGGGGGGCCATTAGGTTTAATGTTTCCATAGGCAAAAGATATACTAAATTTTGTAGTGTTATATCTTGTAGCTTTATTTTTAAAATTTTATTGTAATATCTTAAACTCTTCAATCAATATTATATATCACATAAATATCTTTATGACTGTATTCTTTCAATTATAAAATATTTGTTTGCTATATCAAAAATTGTAAAAAAATATAAAATATGCAACATGATTGGGTTTATAATTGATTTAAAAAATGATAGCTACCATATTAACTAGTATTCAAATGAGACCATAAATTACAATGTTATTTAGATGCACATATCCTTTAATTTGGACCTCTATTAGATCCAAATACACTTACTAGATGTTTGGATGGGTAGAACACACCTATAACACATCAAGTACATCAACAATACACCAATTACATTGTAAATAATTTGTGCAAACTTCATTATTGCATATCACCCATCAATATTACATTATTTTTCCACAACCAAGATTTGTTTTAAAAATAATGAAATAAATGTAAAATATATTATTATTATTTATTCATAAAGGATACTCTAAATAATGTCCAATAAAAATGAAAATACATAACTAGATGATCTGATGTCTCTAGCTTGTACTCACATAAAACATACTCTACAATTGCATGACATTTTTTTTGGTAGACCATCACTCATTATAACTTTTCTTTTAACTCTAGACCAAAATGGTTTGAGGTCCTTAGGGCTTTATGTAACTCAATGTTATTCCAATGGAAGTCCCCAAGAGCAATGGATTTTTATTTTTCTAAAGTGATATATCTAAACTTTCTAGGTTATATATTTTAAACCAACTTATCTTTTCATGAAAAAAAAACACATTTAGAATTATTTTTCTACTTTTGAGGTGCTTTCTCTTAACTAAATTTTTATAATAGTTTAAAATATTTTTTCTCTAAGAAAAAAAAATGTTTTATTTCTGAGTTTGAAAAAAATACAATTCTACAATATGAAGTACCTTAGAGAATTTTAGTTACATCCTATATATGAGTTGGTCTAAACTAAACCAAGAGTAGTATTGGCCTCCCTGTTGTAATATCTTATAGTCAGCTTACAATCCAAAAGTAGAATCATAATAACAATATTGATAGGTGGAAAGAAAGAATAACTTCTTGATCAATTATAGTTCTCAAATGACTCCTACCTAAGTACAAAAATTGAGGACTCATGTTTCAATTCTAAAGACAAACACTATTTGAAGTCTGTCTTTCTATAAAATAAAGGTAAGGGTCCCTTTCAAATTATTTTTTTTCTATTAATAGATATTTTATATGATCCTTAATAAGAGGAGGGCTATGAGGAAACCTCATGTCCTATAACCATTTCTTCCCTATGCCAAGTGCTTAATGGAAGGTTCAAACCATATTTTGAAAGACCATTTGCTTCTACATTTAGTTCCTTATAGATATATTTTTATGAAATTTTTGTTATAGAAGATTCTAATAATTGCACTTGCTCATAGAAAGGACTGGGTAGCAAGTTTTTCATCTCAACATGATTTGCAACCCAACTTATCACTAAATTTGAATCTAAAATATATAAATTTGTACTTCTTTTCTCCATTGCTATTCTCATTAAGTGGATCAATGCTTTTCATTATTCCATATTATTTGTTCCTTTACCTGAACCTACCTTGGAACTTTCCCCATACCTACTTTTGTTGCATTAGCAATCTCCATAAAATAAGGCCCATGGATTCATAGGATCCACTATTAGTGTTCCTATAATCCTACTTAGTTTTTTTTTTAAGGAGATTTTTAGACATTCAAAATGGATTTAATATGCATTTGTACCTGAATCACTAGAATTTCCTTACCTTCAAATAACTTGGCATTTATATACAGCCATAAGTTCTATCACGTTATAAAAGGGACACATATATACTCCTTTAATTCTCTTTATTTGAACCATTGTTTCATGCTATAAAAAATATTCCTACCAGGCTATTGTCCTTTCCCTTGAGTCAAAGGTAGAATTGAATTCCATACTACTCTTGTGAAAGGACACTCAACCAAATCATGGCCCATTTTTTTATCTTCCTTTCGAACATGACATACTGACTTGATCCTTTCCAGGACCTCCTTTGAAGAAAATTCCAGGTTAGTGCTTTTTTGGCTAGAGCTAACCATGCAAAAATTCTAGTTTTTAGGTGATGTTTTACCTTTCATCTTCTACTCCACCACCAAATATTTTCCTCGTTATTTTTGTGAAAGCTTGCATTTTTATCCTTCTATAATTGTGTTTTATAAACTTGTTGGATTATTGAACCATATTAGAAAGTCTCTTTGTTGATTTAGTCTTATATATGCTCTTTTCAATTCCTTTATGTAATAATGCCAAATATGTGCATCATTTATTCCTAGTGTTATCTCTTATGTTGTGATCCATACTTGTTTCCATAAATTAGTCCTCTTTATTAATACCACCAATGTTAATACCATTTTTACTTGTCTATGGATATTATCTATTTTATTTTATGGAAGTTGGTAGTATCCTTTGATTCCTAGCCAAGGATATTTCCTATCTTTACTTCCTTTTCATCCCCTATTTTTTGAGCCAAGAAATTCCTAGCTAATGGAAAATATATCATTAGTGTTTTCCAAATAATTATGGCTTTTAAAAATAATTTAATCTACAATTTAGTCCAATCTTAAGAACATGTGCTTATAATAAGGGGGGGAGTGAACAGTATAAGATAACATCATTTTGATTTTTAATCCAAATAATAACATCAACAATATTAAAGCAGTAAAAATCACACAAAGCATCACACATATGAGAGACATGATTTTACATGGTTCACCCAATGCGGGCTACTCCACGAAGAAAATATTTCTTATAATTTTTTCTCAAATAAATTCTCTTGGGAATCCTTTCCCTAAAATGTTTATGGACCTCTATCCAATGGAGATGCTGATACCCTAAATCAAGCTTGTGGATATCTATCCACAAGATAACTCCTTCTCCTATGCTCTGGCTAGTGAACCTCTAGAAGACTATTGCCTCCACTACACTGGCTTGTGGATATCTCTCCACTGAAGACTCTTGTACCCACTCAGAAGACATTTCCTCACTACCCTGGATGATGTATATCTATCCACTAGAGACTACCATCCTCTCTGCTCGGTCACCTCCAAAGCTTTGTCTCAAATCTGCATTAAACACAGTCCTTCGGTCTAGCACAAATTTTCTCAACAAGTCCACACAGAACTTGCTCACTACTCAACAAGTCCACCCAAAACTTGCTCAAATATGTTCAAAAAGTCCACACAGAACTTGCTCAAATCTACTCAACAAGTCTACACAGAACTTGCTCAAATATGCTCAACAAGTCCACATAGAACTTGCTCAAATCTGCTCAACAAGTCCACATAGAACTTGCTCAAATATACTCAACAAGTCCACACAGAACTTGTCCAAATATCATAGAAACATAAAGAGAATTGTTAGAGACTCAATATGTTCTATATTCAATGCTCAATCATTTTCTTAACTCAAATCAGAATATAGAATAATTCATTTCATGTAACTTGAAAAATCACTTCACACATCCACTTGACTAGGCTCAATCAACTCTACTCAACCAATCACTCAATGAAACATCCCTTTATCACAAAATCTAGATCAAGCATATAACCACCAACTCAAAATGTTTCCAATAATGCTTAACAACAAATATCACATAACAATGATACTCATGTTCTTTTCAAAACTCTAACTCAAGTTCTTCATACAACCAATAGTTTCAACAACAATGCTTATCAAACAAGGTTTTAATCACAACTCTTTATTCCATAAAACCTTGATGCATTAACTCAAACACTCTCAAAAGGAAACCCTAATCAAGTCCTTTTCACTCCAAGCTTATTTTCATAAAACCAAACAATCAAATCAACTATGAAAGAATGTGATCATACCTTTTTCTTGATGGTGAAGGGATCTTGTAAATCTTCCACAACCACAATCATTTCTATGCTAAAATTAAAGAGGTTAGAAGATAAATCTTTCTCACAATAAAATGCAAAAACTCAATTACACCTTATCACTCCACCTTTCAAAAGTAACCAACAACATACATAAAATATTTATCCAATAACACCTTATAAACTCCCAATTAAAATAATGTCAACTTACCAAAATAAATCAAAACCTCTTTAATAAATTTTAATGGCAAAAAGAACTTTGGCAAGAATCAAATCTTTTTTCCTTAAAATAACATAAATCACTTCTTAATAAAATACTCTTTCAAAAACCTTTTAACTCCAAATGGCACAAAATAATTTCCAATAAAATAATTCTTCACAAAACCTTATAACTCCTAACAACACAAATTAATTACCAAAATAAATTATTCACCAAACCCTTATAACTCCAAAAAACACAAACAAATAATTCTCCACAAACCCTTATAACTCCTAACAATACCTTAGAAAAACTTTGGGCAATATAAAAATTTAATCAAAAATTACCTTTGCCACTTAGTGGAATTCAAATGCACAATATCTGCCCCTGCGAGTGCTCTAGCCATGAACTTAGCCACTACGTGTGCTAGACACACTCTTAAAACTCCACGAGCACCTTGTGCTCCTTCTACCACACCTAGCTCTCAAAACCAAACACGATAAAAAATTTTCCTTGGCGCTCAAGTCAACCATGCCAATCATCCAACACCTTTGCAAAATGTGTGCTACCAATGGACCACAGTGTCCTTTATGATTTAACCAAAAAGCTATTTCCCTTTTGTATTTTACCTAGCACTAAAGACAAGAGAATCCTTGTCTTCTTCCTCAACAATCACGATTTCACCAAAAATATTTCAAACTTGTCGCATGCATTAATAATATCGAGGGGTAAGTTTTGAATACCTCTTTGGCATTAATTTATACACGAAATCCCTTTGTTGTTTAGACGTAGGAGCTCCCACTTGTTTGATGACGTCAATGCTTTCCAACATTTATAATTTATAAATTATTTAAATTCTAAGGAATTTAAATTTTATAAATTATATTTTTAAACTTTAGCTTTAAGGATATTAAAGCCTTCCTTGGGTTTAAAATTAAACCTTTAAATTTGTAAATAATTCTTCCACCGTGGGTCTTTTTAAAATATTAACTACCATCTCAATGTCTGAGAAGACTTTTATATCCTCATAATGAATTTAATAAAACCATTTAATTTTCCACCATGAGTTTACCATAAACCTTCATAAAACAATATTTTTCCAACTTTTTCTTCAACTCTTTGCATTGTTCTTGGTGCTATTGATGGTGTGCTCCATGAAATTAATGACGACTTTTCACCTTGACATCAATGACAACTAAATAAGCTCAAAATTTCCAAAAATCTTCCCCTTTGTCATTGATGGCAACCCAAATACTTTTAACTGAAAACTTGATCTTTCCTTTGTTCTGCTCCCCCTGGGATAATTCTCTCTCAAATATCAAATCTCTCCACCTTACTCAAATCTCTCCCTCTTTGACATCAATGGCAAAGGGTCACCTTTGGGGCTCGGGGTTAAGAATGAGCCTCTTAGCTTAGTCGCTCTCCCACCTCCTCATGAGGTGGTTAATTTTGGGGTGGGAGTCTCACTCCCAATTTTACTTGAAGATAAAAGTTTCCTTTGAAAGTGGCTTAGTGAAAATATCTGCTATATATTCCTTTGTATTGACATATTCCAATATGACATGTTTATCTATCACCTGTTCTCTTAAAAAATGGTACTTAATCGAAATGTGCTTTGTCCTGGAGTGCATTACTAGATTTTTTGAGATACTTATGGCACTAGTATTATCACATAGTATATGAATGGGATGATCATGCTTTATCTTGAAATATTCTAGAGTTCTCTTCATCCATAACACCTGTGTACAATTGGCTACTGCTTCAATGTATTCTTCTTTCATTGTAGATAAAGATACTGAAACCTACTTCTTTCTTAACCAAGAGACTAAACATTCTCCAAGAAAGAATGCTCCTTCACTTGTGTTTTTTCTGTCATCAATTTTGTCAGCCCAATCTACATCTGCATATGTTGTTAGTGTAAAAATCTCACTTTTGGGATACCAAAGCCCAAAGTCCATAGTCCATTTTAGATACCTAAAATTATTTTTACTACTGCCACATGTGTTTCCTTAGGTGCCACCTAAAATATTACCACTAATACTACTGACTGTACTATATCTAGTCTTGTAGCTGTAACATACAATAAGCTACCAATCATAGATTTGTATAGTCTCTGATCTACCTCTAGATATTCATCATCCTTACTCAACTTGCATCTTGTAACCATGGGAGTACTTACTGGTTTACAATATTCTAACCTAAATTTATTTAACATTTCTTTTATATACTTGGCTTGTGATAGAAACACTCCTCTTTTTTATTGTGAAATCTGAAGTCCAAGAAAGAAGGACAATTCACCAAGCATAGACATCTCAAATTCATTTTGCATGTTCTTAACAAATGCTTTACACATATTATCATTATTTCCCCTAAATATTATGTCATCAACATAAAAAACCACTATTAATAGATCACTCCCTTCATTTTTGATATATAAATTACTATCTGCTATTCCTTTTCTAAAGCCTTGTTCCTGAATATACTTATTCAATCTTGAGTACCATGTTCTCGATTCCTATTTTAAACCATACAATGCCTTTTTCAATTTTCATACTTGATATGGTTTATCTTCTACTATGAATCCCTCTATTTTTTCAATATAAACTTCTTCTAGAACCCCATTTAGAAATTCTGACTTGACATCCATCTAATAGACCTTGAACTTCTTGAAACTTGAGAAGGCTAAAAACATCCTTATAGCTTCAAGTTGTGAAACTAGAGAAAAAGTCTCTTAAAAGTCAATTCCTTCTACCTGTGCATAACCTTTGCATACTAACCTTGCTTTATTTTTGACCACTTGTCCGTCTTCATTTAATTTTTTTTCTGAAAATCCATTTTGTGCCAATCACATTTTTGTCCTTTGGTCATGGAACAAGTTCCCAAGTTTTTCTCTTCTCTATTTGATCCAATTTCTCATTCATTGCCTTAATCCAAAATTCATCCTCACTTGCCTGAGTGAAGTATTTTGGCTCAATCTTAGATAGCAAAGAAAAATTTGCTTGTTGAGATGGTTTTATTCTTCTTCTTCTTGTTTGTATTTCATATAGATCCCCAATGATTTGCTCTTTTGGATGTTGTTTCTGTACATACCTGGATGGAGTTTTAGGAAGAAGTCTTCATGTTTCTTCTTCTTATTTATCTGATTCCTCACAAAATTCTTCTTGACAACATCCATCTTCTTGATACATAATTTGCTGAACTGGTTCCCTTGAATCTATATTTTCATTAGTTGTTACATTTATATTTTCCACCATAGTGTGTGTTATTTTGTTGAAGCATCTGTAGGCTTTACTCTTAGAATAACCAAGAAAAATTCCCTCATCACATCTTGGATCAAACTTGCCTAAGTTTTGGTCTTACCATCTTATGTAACATTTGCTTCCAAATTTTTTGAAGTGTTTTATAGTGGGAGGTCTTCCTTTCCAAAGCTCATATGGAGTCTTGTGATGATTTACCCTCTTTTGAGCCCTAGTGATTATGTATATTATTATGTTTATAACTTCTCTCCAAAAACCATCTGATAGCTTAGATTCATTTAACATAGCTCTAGCCATATTTTCAACTATCTTGTTTTTCCTTTCAACTACCCCATTTTTTTGAGGAGTTCTTGTTGTTGAGTACTCTCTCTTGATTCCATGTTGTTCACAAAACTCTACAAATTAATTTGAAGTAAATTCTCCTCCTCTATCATATCTTAGACACTTAATCCTTTTTCCAGTTTCATTTTCAACAAATTCATTAAATGCTTTGAATTTTTCAAAGGCCTCTGAATTCTCTTTTAGGAAGGCTACCCAAACCATTATGGAATAATCATCTATAAAAAATATAAAGTAGCTCTCACCCTGAATGCTTTATGTCCTGGTAGGACCACATATATCAATATGTATTAGGCTCAATGCCTTAGATGACATATATCCTTTTGACTTGAATGTTGTCCTAGTTTACTTTCCAGGTTGACAGGGTGCATAGATTGTGTTTTGAGGTCTTCTTATTTTGGGTAAATTTCTAACTGCCTATTTATTGCTTATGTTGAATATGTTGTCAAAATTCAAGTGGCCGATTGTTTCTAGTGTCGCAGGACTACCCAAACTGTCGAACTCATTTCGGTCATATCTCACTCATCCGGACTCGGATTGAGCTAAAATTTTGAGGGTAGATGCCTGAAAAACCCTAGAACGTTTCCACAAATTTTCATATCAGTTGGAGCAACATAGATCCTAGCATATACCTATGTGTGAACGACATATTTAGTAAGCGGCTATGCGAGGGTTTCATCTGGGTTGAGTGCAAGTAGCTCCAGAGGTTGGTTTTTAGGGCCTTCGGGCCCTAGCGGCCAATATTTTTGTGGTTTATTCTCAATATTTTAGCAAGAAATGTTGCAGGGGATACAAGATGGGTTAGAAATTTTTCTTTCAACAGATCATACTATGAACTTGAGTGACAACGGCTTCCAATTTTCTACACAAAAGAAAAGTGAAAACCATACCTTTCCACGACGTCTAGGGCAAGGATTAAAGAGATCACGAAACAAGTTTCAAGCAGTTGATCAAAAAATTGCTCATATCTCAAGTGAATATGGTTCTAAGGTGCACCCACAAAATAATTCTACTGTGAAAACCCCTATCAAGGGTAAGAATTTTGAAGACTTAGTCCCAAAAATGAATTTTAGGGATGCCCTCCATGGTGGACAACCTCATCCCAATGCTAATATCAATATTAGGGCTTCCCATAAACCTCTAAGAATGCCTAAGATTGATCCCAAGAAAATGGAGTCAGGATGTCTTAAAGAAGCTGATGGAACTCCTATTATTAAGCTTGATATGGATAACATTCAGACTGGCATTGAAGATTTGGAAAAAAAAGGACTAATTTGTTGGTTCATGGGTTTTCGTTCGAGTCTATCTGCTTTCAAAGTCTGGGCTGCAAAAATCTGGAAAACTAAAGGTGAGTTACAAATCTCTATTTATCCAAATGGTTATTTTCTTGCTTTATTTGCTAATAATGAAGATAGAGAGAAAACTTTTCAAGGGGGTCCTTGGTTTTTTGGAAGGGCAGGGCTTTTCATGAAGCCCTGGCATACTAAATTTAAAGTTGAAGAAGAGATGCCTTCTATTGATCCCGTGTGGGTTAGACTCTTTGGCCTCCCTATTGAATTTTGGAATCCTACTATTTTTTCTTCAATTGGAAACTCTTTAGGAAATTTTATCATGATTGTTGATTGTAATCAAAGTTTTGAACATATTATTTATGCTCGAATTTGTGTTTTAATAGATTTTGACAAACCCCTACCTAAAAAGATCACATTACAATTTGGGGAAGACACTTGGGAGAAAGTAGTGGACTATGAGAACATTCCTTTTCGTTGTAGAATTTGTCATGAATATGGTCATTTGGCCAGTGCTTGCCCAAATAAAATTCCTGATCAAAAGAAAGAAGATATAAACTTAGCAGGTTTCCAAATACCTAAGAAGAAGAACACTCAGAAAAAACCAATTATGAAGGATCAATCAAAGTCATCTGCTAATATGTTTGAAATCCTTTCCACAAATGATGTCCCAAGTGAGGAAGAGGAAATAAAGGAAACTAAAATCTTAGAAACACAATTTAAATATGAAGGGAAGAACTCAGAGACAAACCAACAAATCAAAGGTTTTCAACAGAAAAAAAAGGAGAAAATTTACACAAGAAAAACAATATTTCAAATGTCAAAACTTCAAATAATGCAGGTCCCAATATAGACTCTATTGAACCATCTAGTAAAATTTTGGCTGTGTATGAGCATTCTTCAAGGTTAGAAGCCATCTTAGATTCAATTGGAATAAGTCAAGAAACAGGGAAAAAAAAATTGAAGATGGATTCTAATCAAAAAGTAGGTCGCAAGACCAATCAATATCATATGGTAAAAGAAGGTGAAAATCTTGTAGAGGAAGGTAAGATTAATGCCCTTCCCAAATTTTTTAGCCCTGGTATTAATGAAGATCATCACTTGGAATATTAGAGGACTCAAAGGGAGTCTTTCAAAACAAAATGAAATTAGAAGAATGATTCGGGTAATTCATCCACATCTTGTTTTCCTTCAAGAAACTAAGATGTCAATGGAGGATATGGACTTAATTTCCAGTAAAATTTGGCCAGCTGGAAAAGTGGTTTCCCTTAGTTCCCAAGGGACTTCGGGTGGCATTGCTTGTCTTTGGGATCCAAAAGATGTAGTTATTCACCATATGGTTGGTAGTTGGGGTTTGTTGGCTATAGTTATTCAAAGTAGACATTCCAACTAGATTATGCTCTGCATTACTGTTTATGCTCCAACTTCTTTGGAGGAAAAAAGAAGACAGTGGAAGGATATTACTCATATTATCTCTCATTTTCCTAAAGCTTGGATCTTGATCGGAGGAGATTTCAATACCATCATCTCTCTGGATGAGAAAAGGGGTGGAAATAGAAATTTGGACAAAAGCACTGACCTCATGAGCGAATATATTGCAAACCTCCATCTTGTGGATATCCAACCAGATAATGGCCTTATGACTTGGTCTAACAGAAGGCAAGGCTTAGCTTGTATAATGGAGAGATTGGATAGGTTTTTTCTCTCTAAAAATTTCTTAATCCATGGTCACATTCCTAAAGTGAAGACTCTTAATAATGCTGGTTTGGATCATTGGCCAGTCATGGTGGAAATGTGGAAAACCAATGTGAGTTTCTCTCCTTTTTGTTTTCAATTAATGTGTCTTAGAGACATTTCCTTTAGACCTCATGTGCAACAATGGTGGAAGGAAGGTAAACCTAGGCATGGGACTAAGATGTTCTATTTTGTCAAAATACTGCAATACATTAAATCCAAAATCAAGACTTGGAACTAGAAAGAGTTTGGGGATGTTCATAAAAGAAAACATGAAGTTATTGCTCATATTGAAAATTTGAATAAGAAAATCCGTTTAGATGGCCTCATAGAGAAGAGAAGTGCAGATGAAATTAAACTCACAACTCAGTTAGAGGAATGGGAAAAAGAGAAGAGATCTTATGGAAGCAAAAATCTAGAATTCAATGGCTCAAAGAAGGAGATTGAAACACAATTTTTTTCCACAAATCTCTTCTAGCTCGAAGATCTCACAAATTTATTTATTCCTTAAAATCAGATTCTAGAGATGTTGTTTATACTTGGGATGGCATGAAATCTATTGTTGTTGATTACTTTTCCAATCTTTTTGCTGCTACTCCCCTTGACTCAGCTTCACAATATAATTTTCTTCAAGCAATCCCTTCTCTTATCACTTTTGAGGAGAACTCTATTTTGACTACTCCTGTTACTATCAATGAGCTTCAACAAGTAGTTTTTAAAATTCAAAAAGGGAAAACCCCGTGTCCTGATGGTTTTCCTATTGAGTTCTACCAAGATTTCTAGGATATCCTTCATGTTGATTTATTAGAGGTGGTGGAAGAAGCTAGGAAAGCCAAAGAAATTTTGAAGGTTATCAATAAAAATTATATTACTCTTGTTCCAAAATCTCAAGAGGTTGATCATATCTCAGCTTTTAGACCTATTGCTTTATGTAATGTTCTTCTCAAAATCATTACTAAAATCATGGCAGAAATGTTGAAGCCTCTTTTGCATAAGATTATTTTCCTAGAGCAAGGGGGTTATGTGGAAGGACGTCAAATAGTAGATGAGATAGTTCTTGCTCAGGAAGCCATCCATTCCATGGATATGCAAAATTCTCCTTCCATGTTCATTCGGTTAGACTTATCCAAAGCTTATGACAAAGTGGATTGGCACTTCCTTATCAAATTTTTGAGGCAATTTGGTTTCTCTAAGGATTGGATGGATTGGATTATGGGATGTATCTCTTCGGTTTCCTACTTAGTTCTCATCAATGGCAGACCTTCTCAGTATTTCCTAGCTTCTAGAGGTATTAGGCAAGGTGACCCGCTATCCCCTTATTTATTCATCATTCTTGCTGAATGCTTGGGTAGGACTATAACCAAAAAGAGGGAAAACAAAACCCTTGAGGGAGTTACCATTGCTCATGGAGCTAGACCTATCTCTCATCTTCAATTTGTGGATGACTCTACTATTTTAGGTAAAGCTATAGTTAAGGAAGCTTCTAATATTAAGCAAATCATTAGTTGTTTTTCTAAGGCTACTGGGTAGTTGATCAATGAAGAAAAATCTAAAGTTATTTTCTTTCACTACTCTGCTAGACAAGAATCCATGGTCTTGGATAAGCTAAGATATAAGAAGACCTCTCTTCCAATAACTTATTTAGGTATTCCCATAAATATTCAAAGGCAGAAAAATAAATATTGGAATTGGTTGTTGGACAAAGTCAAGAAGAAAATTGGAAAGTGGACCAACAAGTGGCTTTCTTATGAAGGTAGAATCACCTTGGTAAAATCAGTCCTTCAAGCTATTCCTATTTATGTTTCTTCCATTTTGAATATTCCAAAGGCTATTCTTTAAGAATTGGATCAAATTAGTCATCGTTTCCTTTGGAGTGGTACTAAGGAGAACAAAAAATGGGCCTTGGTGAAATGGGATACTTTATGTCTTCCTAAGAGTGAAGGGGGGTTAGGTTTACGGTCTTCAATTAATAACAACAAATATTTAGCTGCTAAATTATATTGGAGGATGTTGCATAACCCCAATGCTCTTTGGGCCAATAATCTCTATGCTAAATATGCTGAGAACAAAAGTCTTGAAGACCTTGTTCGCTATCAACTTCCTACCAAAGGTTCTTCCATTTTAGCAGTTCTTAAGACTGGTGAGGATTTGATAAAGAAAAAATTATTTTGGATCATTCATAATGGTCAACATGTAAATTTTTGGACAGATTCTTGGGATGGTCACAAGCCTTTGATAACTCAGTTTCCTGATTGGAGGCCTTGGATGGAGGAGCTTCACCAAGCTAATTGGATAAAGGTGGCTAATTATTGTCGGTACCATACTGGTAATTCAAAGGTTGGTAGATATTGGATCCCTATTGAGGACTAGCCTATTCAAATCCCGGAAAGGCAAAGACAAGATATCCAAGGCATCCTTCATATGAGATCCCTCTCTTGGTCCCATGAAAAAGATTGTTTTGGATGGAACAACACTACAAAGGGTGAGTATTCAGTTGCTCAAGGTTATTTGACCTTATGCCATAATAATCCCAACCATTCTTCTTATTGAGCAAGGTGCAACAAACAGTATTGTCATTGTTGTCAACACAGTCAAAAAGATCTATTGATGCAGTGGATAGGAAGTTCAAAACCTAGTTAGATGTAGAAACCAAGAGTTCAAAGGTCACTCAGAGTATGTACAGTGATTCTCCAAGAAGACTGAAGTGGACCACTTGCAAAAGGTCAAAGAAAAGGACAAGTAAGAAAAGTGTCGCAATATCGCAACATATACAACAGGCAAGAAAAACATGTTGCGATTTCGCGACATGTTAGAAGAGAGAGAAGAATAAAGAAAAACTATTGCGATTTCGTGACATGTTGGAAGAGAGAGAAAAAGAAAGAAAAACTATCATGATTTCACGACATGTTGGAAGAGAGAGAAGAAGAAAGAAAAACTGTCATGATTTCGCGACATGTTGGAAGAGAGAGAAGAAGAAAGAAAAACTATCACGATTTTGCGACATGTTGGAAAAGAGAGAAGAAGAAAGAAAAACTGTCGCGATATCGCGACAAGTTGGCAAGAAAGAAAAATTGTCGTGATATCGCGACATGTTGAGAAGCAAGCAAAACTGTCACGATTTCGCAACATATTGCAAAGAAGGTTGTACAAATGAAAAGTGTCGTGATTTTGCGACATCTTGCAAAGAAGGTTGTACGGACGAAAAAATGTCGTGATTTCGTGACATATTGCAAAGAAGGTTGTATGGACGAAAAAGTGTCACGATTTCGCGACATATTGCAAGGAAGGTTGTACGGACGAAAAAGTTTCACGATTTCGTGACATATTGCAAGGAAGGTTGTACGGACGAAAAAGTGTCACAATTTCGCGACATGTTGCAGGAGAGAGAGTCCGAGAGAAAAAGTGTCACGATTTCATGACATGTTGTAGGAGAGAGAGTCCGAGAGAAAAAGTGTTGTGATTTCACGACATAATGCAGGAGAGAGAGTTCGAAAGAAAAAGTGTCGCGATTTCGTGACATGTTGCAGGAGAGAGAGTCCGAGAGAAAAAGTGTCGCAATTTCGTGACATGTTGCAGGAGAGAGAGTCCGAGAGAAAAAGTGTCGCGATATCATGACATGTCGGGTTTTCATGACCCGAAGGCAAGAGAAAGCGCTAAGGAGAAAAAGTGTCATGATATCACGACATGTCGCATTTTCATGACCCAAAGGCAAGTTAAAGCGCTAAGGAGAAAAAGTGTCGCGATATCACGACATGTCACATTTTCATGACTAAAGGAGGAGAGAGAAAGTAAGAAGGCAAAAGTGTCATGATATCGCGACATGTTATGTTTTTGCGAGGCCAAAGCTAAGAAACAGAGCAAAGAGAAAAAGTGTAGCGATATCGCTACATGTATTCTCGTGGGCCAAAGTTAAGAGAAAGCGTACGGAGAAAAAAGTGTAGCGATATCGCTACATGTTGTGTTTTCATGGAAACAGCAATAGAAGAGTTACAGAGGCAGTTGAAGCTGACAGATTTGAGGACAGTGTTGGGACAGGTTTCTAGAGCGGATTTGGGCAAGTTCTTGGTGAGATTGCTAGAGAATATTTGGACAAGTTCTATGTGAGCTTGTTAAGCAGGTTCTATGTGAGCCTATTGAGCAGGTTCTTAGTAAGCCCATTAACAGAGCTTTGGAGGTGACAGAGTACAAAGGATAGAGTCTTAATGGATAGACATCCAGTAGCAAACACAGTTGAAGATAGATCTGAGTGAGGATTCTTCAAGTGGAGGGAGGTCCACTAGTCAGTGTAGCAGAGAGACAGAGTCTTCTATAATATCAAGGGTACTATGGAGTATGGGTTATGGTATCTATAAGGTAAATACTTCACCCTTATTTTGTATTCAAATATAGATTGGGTAGGATGTGTCGATGACAGAAAGAGTACTAGTGGAGGTGCATTCTATCTTAGAGACAGATTGGTTGCATGGCATAGTAAGAAGCAAGAGTCAGTTTCTTTATCAACAGCAGAGGTAGAATATATTGCAGTGACAGCATGTTGTATGCAGGATAAAGTTGTAGAAAGTGAGGTTAAGTTGGATTTTCATTCCAAAAACAGATTGTGGAGTGGTCATGTTTCCCAAGAATTGACTAGCTACAGGGATCACATTCTCAGGGGGAGCATTTCAGTATTTGTTTATCTTTTTGCTCATGTTCATGATTTTTGCTAAATATAATAAATTTTGGCTGAGAATGTTGTGCATAGACTCGAGGGGAGTCTGTAGTAGCCCTTTGGTATTATTTTCAAAGAGGGAGAAGGATTACAGGAACATTGCACATGTGTTGCCAACAATTCAAAAGGAAGAGATTGTTGAGCAAGGTGCAACAAACAGTATTGTCATTGTGGTCAACACAGTTAGACAGATCTATTGATGCAGTGGACAGGAAGTTCAAAAGCTAGTCAGATGCAGAAACCAAGAGTTCAAAGGTTACTCAGAGTATGTACAGTGATTCTCCAAGAAGATCGAAGTGGACCAAAGAAAAAGACAAGTAAGAAAAGTGTCACGATATCGTGACATATACAGCAGGCAAGAAAAACTGTCATGATTTTGCGACATGTTAGAAGAGAGAGAAGAAGAAATTTGTGACATGTTAGAAGAGAGAGAAGAAGAAAGAAAAACTGTCGTAATTTCGTGAAATGTTGGAAGAGAGAGAAAAAGAAAGAAAAACTATCACGATTTTGTGACATGTTGGAAGAGAGAGAAGAAGAAAGAAAAACTGTCACAATTTCGCGACATGTTGGAAGACAGAGAAGAAGAAAGAAAAAATGTCATGATTTCGCGACATGTTGGAAGAGAGAGAGGAAGAAAGAAAAACTGTTGCGATTTCGCAACATGTTGGAAAAGAGAGAAGAAGAAAGAAAAACTGTCACGATATCGCAACAAGTTGGCAAGAAAGAAAAACAGTTGCGATATCGTGACATGTTGAGAAGCAAGAAAAACTGTTATGATTTTGCGACATATTGCAAAGAAGGTTGTACGGACGAAAAGTGTCACGATTTCGCGACATATTGCAAAGAAGGTTGTACGGACGAAAAAATGTCATGATTTCGTGACATATTGCAAAGAAGGTTGTACGGACGAAAAAGTGTCGCGATTTTGTGACATATTGCAAGGAAGGTTGTACGGACAAAAAGTGTCACGATTTCATGACATATTGCAAGGAAGGTTGTACGAACGAAAAAGTGTCACGATTTCGCGACATGTTGCAGGAGAGAGAGTCCGAGAGAAAAAGTGTTGCGATTTCGCGACATGTTGCAGGAGAGAGAGTCCAAGAGAAAAAGTGTTGCGATTTCGTGACATGTTGCAGGAGAGAGAGTCTAAAAGAAAAAGTGTCACGATTTCGCGACATGTTGCAGGAGAGAGAGTCCGAGAGAAAAAGTGTCACGATTTCACGACATGTTGTAGGAGAGAGAGTCCGAGAGAAAAAGTGTCACGATATCGTGACATGTTGGGTTTTCGTGACCCGAAGGCAAGAGAAAGCGCTAAGGAGAAAAAGTGTCACGATATCACGACATGTCGCATTTTTGTGACCCAAAGGCAAGTTAAAGCGCTAAGGAGAAAAAGTGTCACGATATCGCGACATGTTGCATTTTTGTGACTAAAGGAGGAGAGAGAAAGTAAGAAGGCAAAAGTGTCATGATATCGTGACATGTTATGTTTTTGCGGGGCCAAAGCTAAGAAACAGAGCAAAGAGAAAAAGTGTAGCGATATCGCTACATGTTGTATTCTCGCGAGCCAAAGTTAAGAGAAAGCGTACGGAGGAAAAAGTGTAGCGATATCGCTACATGTTGTATTCTCATGGGCCAAAGCTAAGAGAAAGCGTACGAAGGTGAAAGTGTCACGATATCATGACATGTGTTTTTGCGACAATAGCAACAGAAGAGTTATAGAGGCAGTTGAAGCCGATGAAGACCGATGTTAGCCGATGAAGATTAGGGTTTGCAACCGACGAAGATTAGGGTTTGCAATCGACTAATATTAGGGTTACAATCGACTAAGATTAGAGTTTTTCATCATGAAAATGTTGTTATAAAAGTAGGGCTGTTTGGAGAATTGAGTGTTGTCGAAGATATCATTGCATAAGTGTCGAAGCGGGAAATGTGGTCGTAAGAGCGCAAAAAGTGCAGAAGCAGTGAGATGATGGCGAAGTGCACAAAGTGAGCAAAGAAGTCGAATCGTGCTAGGTGTGAAATTTGCAAATGAAGTAGAGTGTGCAAAATGTAGAATACGATCGTGAAGCTCGACAATGAAGTAACAGATTGTGCGAAGTGATTGTGCAGAGAGAGCAGAGTGCGTAGAGAATGCAAAGGTGAAGCAGACCAGTTAGGGTCTTGTAAAAGCAAAGGTATTTTATCATCAAACTTATAGATTCAAAAATGAAGTCCAGGTTGCAGTCTGGCATCAAGGGTTGGTGCTCCTTCCAGTAGGTTCTAGTAAATCAGGGGTTGTTGCTCCTTTCTGTTGGTATAGATAAATCAGGGGTTGATGCTCCTTCCAGTGGAAGCTAGTAAACTGTTTGTAAAGTTGGTGCTTTGCAAAGGCTAGATTTGGATGGTAGTCCAAGCAATCATTCTTGAGGAGTAGCCAAATTGGTGAACCTCGTTAAAATATTATGTTGTGTGATGTTCTCTTGTTGTACTTGTTGTATCTGTTTATAAGTTTTTAATTGCTGTTATTTTAAGAGCTGTAAATTCATGATTAAAGTACCACACTGATTCACCCCCCCTCTCAGTGCCATTGTAAGACTAACACTTCTGACATATTTTCTCAATTGTGGGCTCAAAAGCTCTGGCCTAAGGTGAGGTTATTTAATTGGTTTTTATTGCATCGTAGGGTGCTTACTGGTGAGCAACTTATGAAGGGTGGTTTTCATGGCCCTTTTAGATGTGAAATGTGTGAAGAGAATGTAGAAAATATCAACCATCTTTTTATTGAGTGTACTTTAGCCTTTGAGCTATGGAGGAGAATGGCCACTTTACTTGGCTTATAGTGGTCCAATTTTTTTACTTTTGAACAACTTTGGAGGGATTGGCCTAATCAAGAGGGTGTTGATCATTTTATTAGGCAATTAGTTTGGATGGGTTCTACCATTCTTCTTTGGAATATTTGGAATGAAAGGAACAACCAAATTTTTAATCAAGATAGTAAGGATATTAACTATATTTGGCAAAAGACCACAGCCAACTTAGTTGAATTAGTCCATCATCTCCGTAATCACCCCCAAAACTCCCACAAAATATGGGATCAAGTGATGCAATGATTGAATATTAAACCTTCTAAGGGCAACCATCTTAAAGGGACTGTGAGTATTAGTAAATTAGATAGGAATAGAAATTGGCAACCTCCTCCTAAGGATTTTGGAAAAGTCAATACTGATGGAGCCTCTAGAGGGAACCCTGGAAAATCCAGTGTGGGAGGAATTGGTAGACTTTCAGATGGATCCCTGGTTTTTACTTTTGTCGAGAATTTGGGTATTCTTTCCAATAACCTTGCTGAGGGGTATGGTATCCTCAGAGGTCTTCAGGAGGCTACTAAGGTTGGATGAGAAAAAGTGTTAGTTGATTCTAACTCTCAACTTATGATTAATCTCTTGAAGAAGCCTTCTAAGAATCATAAGGTGGATTGGAGAATAAAAAGAATTATTGAGAAGATTCAGTTATTCCAGATGGGATTTTTGAAAGTTGATTACAATCATGTGGTCAAAGATCAAAACAAGAGTGTTGATGCTTTAGCTAATTGGGATTTGTACAAAGGTGATCTTACTTGTTATGGCCACCCTCCTATATGGTGGGCTTCTCAAATTAGGGAATCTCTTCTTTCTATCATTTCTTTGGATGGCTCCAGTTCTGAAGGTACCTAGTTTCTTCTTGTTTTTTTTTTTTTTTTTGCTTCTATTTGGTTCATTCAGTTTTTTTAGTTCCCTAGGTCATTCTATTCTTTGTTTTGTTTCCTCTATTGATTCTTGCCTTAATAGTCTTCTGGTCTAGATAGGTCTTTGTTTTTTTCATTTTTTATTTCTTTTTTCCTTTTTTTTTTTGTTTAGTTTTTTAAGGTGGGTGTGTTTTTTTATTTTGTTTTGTTTTTGTGTTCTTTGTGTTGTTTTTTGTTGTTTTTTTTTTTTAATGTTTTTTGTTATTGTTCTTGTGTTTTTTTTTTGTTCTTGTTCTTGGGTTTCTCTTTGTTTGTGTTATTTCGTGTTTTTATGGGTGAGTGTTTTCTATATTTTTTGTTTTTTTTTATTGTCTGTTGTTGGTTGTTTTTTATTTTTATTTTTGTTTTATTTTTTAATTTTTTAGGTTTTTGTTGTGTTTATTTTTCTTGTTTTTTTTTGGGTTATGTCTTTGTAGTGTTCTGTGGTTTTTGTCTTGTTTGTGTTTTGTTATGTGTTTCTTGTGTTTTTCTATGTGGTTTGTGTTGTGGTTTCTTTTATCTTATTGTGCGTGTTTGGTTGTGCTTTTGTTTTTGACACACTCAAGGAGCATGTTTTTTATTTTATTTTATTATTTTTGTTGTTATCTACTTATTTTTAATTGGGTTTGTGTGTTTGTTTTCTCCTTGAGTGTGTCAAAGGTGGTAGGCCAGGTCCGAGTCCTAGGCATTTTTTGCGGAATGGATACCCCTGCCTCCTTGGGTCTTACCCGAAAGTGGCATCCCTTTTGGGATGTTTTCCACAAAAAAAAAAATTCAAGTGACCCAATATTATATGCCATAACTAACTCTCATATTCTTGTGATAGAAAGCACTTTTTCCCTTTGATCTCATTGAGCATGTATAAGTGGTTTGGAGTTCTTCTTGCATTGTCAATGATTTTTCTAGTTTTTGATTTTCTTATCTCACATCTATCTGGATGGAAAGTAACCATTTATACTTGATCACATATTTTATACTCAACAAATTGTGTTTTAACCCTTTAACATACAAAACATTCTCAATTTTTTTTTCCCATTATCTAAACTTAGAGTTCCTTTTCCACCAATCCTTACTGATCCATTACCACCAAAACTTACTGATCCTCTATTGTTTCTTTTAGTACAATAAATTTGTCTTTGTATCTTATCATGTGACTAGAGAAACCACTATCAATATACCATTGTTATTCTTTATCCTGATCATGAAGGGTTGTTTGTAATAACATTGATCTACCCTTAACATTTTCTTTTTCATATTTCATAGTTGCTGAAATTATTTTTCTAGACTCAGAAAGTATCATTTTACACCATCTAGCCTTGTGCTCAAAATTATTGCATTTGTAATATGTAACATCATCATCTATTAGAGGTTCAAAGGAATTGAAATTTCTATTGTATCTTGCATGATGAATATAGTGTGCAACTGTATGACCATATTTATTACAAGAAAAGAAATGACCATGGAAGAAATTATGTAATCTGTTTGGATGTCTTGGAATTTGTGGAGAAGTCATCATCCTCTTGTGATTAACTCTTATCCAGGGTTCTCCTTTGCTTTATTCCTTTCTGATAACCTTTGCTTGCTTATCCTTGTTTGAGATTTTTACTTTTCTAATGACTTGATTCCTCTTTCTGTTTCTCATATTCTACATCTTGTAGAACCTTGGTCCTTTCAACTTTATTCCTTAGGTGGACAATTTCTACTTCTAATATTTCACATTTTTTTTCCCTGGTTCTCAATAGATCTGTCATTTCTTGCTCAATCTTATTTCATTCTTCCACCCTAATATTGAGTTCTGTGAGATTTTATATAAGTTCCATCCTTGCTTCTTTATCTTCTTAAACTTGTTCCTTCAAGCTTGAATTCTTCTCTCTAAGTCTTTCCAATTTTTTGAGAGCAGTAAAGAATTCTTCTTTTATGCAAACATAGTCTCTTCTTCATTTTTCAGAATTCATGTGTGCTATTGATGTATCCTCCTCCAAGTTTTTAATCTTTTTATGGAGATACCTACTCTGATACCAATTGAAGAACATGTGCTTATACTAATAGGGGGTGAACAATATAATATAGAACTTTTTGCTTTTTAATAAAAAATAATAGCATCAACAATATTAAAGCAGTACACATCACACAAAGCATCACACATATGAGAGGCATAATTTTATGTGGTTCACCTAATGTGGGCTACTCCACAGAGAAAATATTTCTTATAATTTTTTCTTAAATAAAATCTCTTGGGAATCCTTTCCCTACAATGTTTATGGACCTTTTTCCAATGGATATGATGATTACCTAAATCAAGCTTGTGGATCTCTATCCATAGGATAACTACTTATCCTCTTCTCTAGCTGGTGAACCTCTAGAAGACTATTGCCTCCACTACACTAGCTTATGGATATCTCTCCACTGAAGACTCTTGTCCCCACTCAGAAGACCTGTCCTCACTGCCCTGGCTAATGGATCTCTATCCACTAAATACTACTATCCTCTCTGCTCTGTCACCTCCAAATCTTTGTCTTAAATCTGCAATGAACACAGTCCTTCGATCTAGCACAAATATGCTTAACAAGTCCACACAAAACTTGCTCAAATATTCTCAACAAGTCCACACAAAACTTGGTCAAATTTGCTCAAAAATTCCACATGAAACTTGCTCAAATATGCTCAACAAGTCCACATAGAACTTTCTCAAACTTACTCAACAATTCCACACAATACTTGCTCAAACCTGCTCAACAAGTCCACACAGAACTTTCTCAAATATACTCAACAGTCCACACAGAACTTGTCCAAATCTCATAGAAACATAAAGAGAATTGTTAGAGACTCAATATGTTCTATATTAAATGCTCAATCACTTTATTAACACAAATAAAAATATAGAATATTTATTTTATGGAACTTAAACAATCACTTCACACATCCACTTGATTAGGCTCAATCAACTCTACTCAACTAATCACTCAATGAAACATCCATTTCTCACAAACCCTAGATCAAGCATATAACCACCAACTCAAAATGTTTCCAACAATGCTCAACAACAAATCTCACATAACAATGATACTCATGTTCTTTTCAAAACTCTAACTCAAGTTCTTCATACAACCAATAGTTTCAACAATAATGCTTATAAAAAAAAAGTTTTAATCACAAATATTTATTCTAGAAAACCTTGATGCATTAAATCAAACACTCTCAAAAGGAAACCCTAATCAAGTCCTTTTCACTCCAAGCTTATTTTCAGAAAACCAACCAATCAACTCAACTATGGAAGAATGTGCTCATACCTTTTTCTTGATGGTGAAGGGATCTTGTAAATCTTCCACAACCACAATCACTTCTATGCCAAAATTAAAGAGGTTAGAAGATAAATATTTCTCACAGTATAATGTAAAAACTCAATTACACCTTATCACTCCACCTTTCAAAAAAAACCAACAACATACATAAAATATTTATCCAATAACACCTTATAAACTCCCAACTAAAATAATTTTAACTTCCACCAAAATAACTCAAAACCTCTTTAATAAATTTTAATGGCAAAAATAACTTTGGCAAGAATCAAATCCTTTTTCCTTAAAATAACATAAATCACTTCTCAATAAAATACTCTTTCAAAAACATTTTAACTCCAAATGGCACAAAACAATTTCCAATAAAATAATTCTTCACAAATCCTTATAACTCCTAACAACACAAATTAATTACCAAAATTAATTCTTCACCCAACCCTTATAACTCCAAACAACACAAACAAATAATTCTCCACAAAACCTTATAACTCCTAATAATACCTTAGCAAAAACTTTGAGCAATATAAATATTTAATCAAAAATTACCTTTGCCACTTAGTGGGATTTGAACCCACAATATCTGCCCCTGTAAGCGCTCTAGTCGTGAACTTAGCCACCGCATGCGTTAGACGCACACTTAACACTCCACGAGCACCTCGTGCTCCTTCTACCATACTTGGCACTCAAAACTAAACATGATCAAAACTTTTCCTTGGCACTCAAGTCACCCATGCCAATCATCCACACGAATCGATCGTGGACTCCTCAACTCCCAACACCTTTGCAAAATGTGCACTGCCAATGGATCATAGTGTCCTTTATAATTTAACCAAAAATATCTTTCCCTTTTGTATTTTACCTAGCACTAAGGATAAACAAATCCTTGTCTTCTTCCTAAATAATCACAATTTCACCAAAAATGTTTCAAACTTGTCACATGCATTAATAATGTCGAGGGGTAAGTTTTGAATGCCTCTTTGGCATTAATTTATACACAAACTCCCTTTGTTGTTTAGACATTGACGCTCCCACTTGTTTGATGACGTTGGCGCTTTCCAACCTTTATAATTTATAAATTATTTAAATTCTAAGGAATTTAAATTTTATAAATTATATTTTTAAACTTTAGCTTTAAGGAGATTAAAGCCTTCCTTGGGTTTAAACTTAAACCTTTAAATTTGTAAATAATTCTTCCATTGTGGATATTTTTAAAATCTTAATTGGCATCTCAATGTGTGAGGAGACTTTTATATCCTTATAATGAATTTAATAAAACCATTTAATATTCCACCATGAGTTTACCATAAACCTTCATAAAATAATATTTTGCCAACTTTTTCTTCAACTCTATGCATTGTTCCTAGTTCTATTGATGGTGTGCTCCATGACATTAATGAAGAATTTTCACCTTGACATCAATAACAACTAAATAAGCTCAAAATGTCCAACACAATCTATAAATAGTAATGTGCAAAAAATTTATCTTGAATTATCTCCTGCCATAATCCTTTGACAATTATTAGTCTGCATAAACTTTTTGTTGCTAAATTTTTTCCAAAATTAAGTATATTCTTGAGGCCTCGTGCTCCATATAATTTTGGTTTAGTTATTTTGTTCCATTTAACTAGTGTCATTGCATCCTTCTATTTGCTCCCTAACCAAATAAATTGAAAATACTTCTTCCTTATTTTCTCTACTATTGTGATGGGAATATAAGCTAGGGAGTTCCAGTATACTAAGGTGGCTTCCAAAAATAATTTCACCAATGTAAAGAAACCCCCAATAATAGCCACCTAATTCACCAAGTTTTGATCCTCTTCTTTATTTTGGTGTATAAGCCGATCTAGTACTAGTACCCATAGTCATTAGGTTTTAGAGAAAAGCCTAAATATTTTTATAACTTTATCAAAGCATACTTTAAACAAAATTTATCATTATTTATTCTATTTTTCTTAGTTGAAACCTATTGAAGACTATTTCTATTTTTTGTAGATTCCATTCCCATATGTTAGCTTTTGATGCTTAATACTTAATGCAAATAACCATAAGATCTCAAATAAATTTGCAATATAAAATATATGATAATGGCAATATTTTAATCATATAAAACTCATATATAACTTCTATAACAACTCATAAAATGGACACTAACAAATGCTCACGAAAATAGTAACATGATATTGAATAAAGGTCACATACACCACTTCCATCTCTTTACAATGCTTAGTCACATATATAATAGAATGTAACTCTTCATATGGAGTACTCTTAACCTTCACTCTTCTTGAGAATTCACTTTCCTATTCTAAGGACACATGTACACTCTTACATAAAGGACACTTATGCACATTTACACTCATCACAATTGCATACTTAACTACATGACACATGCATTTCATGTACATTATTATATTACATAAAATATTTACCTACACTCTAACCCAAGACACACTCCTAATCTAATGATGTACCCAAGGTCGTATATTAGAATATACCAAATAATGTAATATACTCTAACACCCCTTGTATTACATTATTTGATATTGAAGACTTTAGTCTTCAATATGGTCTTCATATTTTAATTCACTTTACACTGTATGCCTCTTTGATCAGGTTCCTTCTCTTCTTTATTATCTTCAACATTGATGTTAGTCTTTATACTTTTAGGTGGTATCATGTTGTCATTAGATTCCTATAAAAATATTTTCTCTTTGCCTTTGTCCTTCATATCACAAGTCTTATTCAATACAAAATATTCTAAGCAATCACTTAAGGTGTCATAATAAGACTTTGATCTAGATGAAATTGAATCATCAATATTACATGAATAATGAAATACTTTTTCCAAAAAATATTCATCCACTTTTGATTTCTTTTTAAAGGATACAATCAACTCCTTTTGTTTCAAGTTTTATTTGTGATGTTTAAGTGTAAGTAATACCATGTATTTATACTAGCAATGTTTAGAGGAATCATAACACTATCTTTGTCATTGTCAATTACTTTAAAAATTCTTGCATGTAAAAAGTATTCTAATGCTTCTTTGTAAATGAAACTTGAGACCAAGTCTAGTTTTCCTTTAGAATTTTTAATCAAAATCTTGATTTCAAGCTTTATAACATACCTCTTTTCTTCTCTAACAATATTCTCTATATCATTATTTAATGTGTTCTCTAAAGTAGACATCCTTATTCCTCTGTTTTTTTCAAATGTAGACAACGAACACTTTTCAATTTTCAATCTTCAAAAAAATTATGTTGTAAACCTTATATCTCCAAATTTTTGAATATATTGTTTCTAAATCTTAATTTCACAATATTATATTGATGTTGAATTCCTTATAGCTCCCCAATTAGAAATTTAGAAGTTTAGTAAAATATATTTGCAAATTTTATATTCCTAATTTGATGTTGAAATCCTTATTTATCCAAAATAAATTTATTTGCAAATATTTTAAATTGCTTTAAAAAATCAAATAGACTAATTACAAAACTTGTAATTAACTTCTCAAAACTTCAAATCAATTTCTAAAATCTCTAGAAAACTTTCCAAATTGCAGTAATAAAGTTTGATTTTTAGTTATATCCCTTATTTCTCCAATAATTTAATTAAGCAAGGTAAAAATGAATTAATTGCATTTAACTTTAAGAAAATCAAATATTTTTCACCCCCTATATCTCTAACCTTTAGAAAATAAAAAAATAATTTATATATTACCTCCAATATTCTGGACATGTGCTTGTTTTAGCAAAATAGTCATTCTTCAATGTTAACTCTTCAACAAACTTCCTTCTACAAAGCGCTCACTTGAATCTAAAAATGAATTGATGTTGAATGAATTTGATGCTATGCTATTTTTGGCCCATGCATTTAATGACTGCTCCAAAAATATTTTGACTCCCTCCAAAAATATTTGGCACTCTCTGTTCCAAGTGCCAAGTGGCACACAAACTCTTTTGCTCTTCAACCAATGTTCCTTTGGTGCTCCAATTTTCTTGTGCTCCTCATAACACTTGGTAGAAGCATTTTTCCAACTTTGGCTTATATTATTCAATGATGTTATGGCTTCTTGGGTGTTATATCTTTTGTAATACCAAGTGGCACACAAAATCTTCCACTCCTCTAATCAGCGCTCTTCTTTGGTAACATTCCACTATACTTGGCAATAATATTTGCTCTTCTCTTCCAATGTACTCAACTCACTCCAATGTTCAACTTCTACTGTACTTGGCATTTTATTTTCTCTCCTTAGTTATGATCTTCCTCATTTGGTGTTTGACATTTCAAAATCCATTGAATGTCATTTTAGTTACCTATTATCCAACGTTTGTAGACTACATTGGTGGATCCTCCATTCAATATGGTGGCTATTGTCCTCTCAATGTGTTTCATCCTCAACTTTGGTGGGTCTTCTCCTTTCAAAATGGTGGCTCCTCCTTCCATGTTTGGTGGCTTCTTTGACTGCCACTCCTATTTATTTTCTAACTTTTATTTCTAAAACATGTGGAGGTTCAAAGATGTTATTATCCCTTCAAGAACAGGCACTTAATCTCCTTTTTTTTTTTTTTGGTAAGTAAGAGAATATTTATAATTAACATCGGGTTTTAACTGGTTGACCCAAAACCATTTTACAAAATAGGGTCCACTGACCAACTGGACAAAGGCCAAGCCCTAAAAGTTTAAACTGACAACAAAAAGGGCCAAGACCTACTCTTCCAACAGAATACAGCCAAACTAAACTATGGAAGCCTGATATTATGGCCATCAAAAAATAAAGACGCAAAATAGAACTAACAAAGACAAAATCCACTTTGAGCCTTCCAATCTAAAATTTTTCATTATCTATCACCATTGAGACTGCATGAGGAAGATTTTTAGTCCACGTGATCAAATTTGCTGCTACAATGCCTTCATTTGCCAGCCTATCAGCTGCCATGTTTGCTTCCCGGAAGGTATGCAAAATTATGGCCTCAGGTTGATCATGAATTAGAGCCCTTGCTTCGTGGATGTAGTCATAAAATCTCCAAGGAGCTCTCTTAGTGTTCTTTAGAAGATTTATAATAATAAGAGAATCACCTTCCACCAACAGTTTCCCTGGATAATTCTCTACCACCTTTAGGCTCCTCCAAATCGCCCTCGCTTCGACCACATTGTTAGTTTGAGCTCCAAGATGTTTAGCAAAAGCTACAAGCACCTCACCCTTGTGGTCTCTAAGTAAGCCACCAGCCCCAGCTTCACCTGGGTTGCCCCTAGATGCCCCATCAAAATTTAACTTAATCCACCCTAGGGGGGGTGGGGTCCATGTGATCATGGTTCTAGGACAGACTTGAGGATGATTGAGGCCATTAGTGAGAGGTAAGTTTATTGACTGGCCTAATGAAGCTTCAAAAGGATTTGGAGGTCTAGATGCTGTAGGCACTAAACAAGCATTCTCATTAGCATATACTAAAATTTTTGACGGAATGAGAGGATGACCGAGAAACCTTATCCAAGAAGGCCCGAAGATTCCTTTCCAACCATATCCGCCACAAGTAGTGATGAAGGCAGATCTTCCACATATACCTAAGATGCCTATTCAAAAAGGGAGAAGTCCACTTGGACAAATAAGTCAAAAATGGATCGAGGATGGACCCAATAAATATGAAACACTTGTAACAGACCTAACAAGATTGAGACAAAAAAATTACAATACAGAAACAAATGATCAATAGACTCCCACTCAGACATACAAAGATAACACCTATTAACAACAATCACACCTCTTTTTATTAATTTATCCATGGTGAGGATCTTATTTTGGATGGCCAGCCATGCAAAAAACCCAACCTTCGGAACAATGCTTTTGGGCCAAACTTCCAAGTGAGGGAAAGTAGGTTCATCATTATCAATAAGCATCAGATAAGCAGTATTGATAGAAAATTACCCATTGTCTGAAGCTTCCTAGATAAGCTGGTCCTCAAGAATGCCAGAAGGGAGTAAAGACTGTCTTAATTCATTCTCCAGTATTATTGATGCCCCTGGTAGATCATTGTTCATTATTGGCTTCCAAACCCTTCTATTGTTTGACAAAGTAATAAAATCTGCAACTTTGGTACCAAAAAATTCAATTGTCCAAGCTCTAAGGGTTGAAAGGATGGGGTCTACAGAGAGGGGATAGTCCTTTAACCATTTTTGGTCCCAGAAATCAATGTTTCTTCCATTTCCCAGTTTCCAACGTAGCCCTTTGCTTAGCAAGTTTTTAGTTTGAAGGATTGATTTCCAAAAAATTGATCCCCTGGGAGGAAAGGAATAACCTAAAAATTTAGTTTCTTGTAAATACTTTCTTCTGATTATAGTACACCCTTCTGCATTTGCATTTGTCAGAAGACGCCATGCTTGTTTGGCCAGGAGGGCCATGTTTAAATGTTGTATTCTCCTTAGCCCAATACCTCCAAACTCCCTTGGTTTGCAAACCCTATCCCAGGACACCAAGTGAAAGTGTTGCTTAGATTCATAACCAGTCTATAGGAACCTCTTCTGGATCTGTTCAATTTTAGTGTAGACACTTGTAGGAGCTTTAAAAATAGAGAGAAAGTAGACAGGGATGCTTTGAATGGAAAATCTGGTGAGAACTGCCTTGCCAGCTTGAGATAACAAATTCCCTTTCCATCCAGCCAGCTTCCTCTGAATTATTTCAATTACATTAGTCCACTTAATATCCTTTTAAAACATACACTATGCATACCTTTTTTTATAGTGCTTCTTATTATATTTGTAGCTATTTTTTTTTTGTCTTTAACTAGGAGTAATACTTACAAAAATTTGATATTAATCAACTTATAACACCTTAAAAATACCTACTTTTAATATCAATTGGAAAAATTATTTTCTACCTCCTTCCTAGATTGCTACCTTGCTAGTTTTTCTGACCCTTTGCTATCCAAACTTGTTGCCTAATAACTTCAAAATTTTAGCTCCTTTGCTTCTTGAAATTCTGCTCAATGTTTTGCTTTTAACTTGTTGCCTAAAAATTTTAAATTTTGTAGCTCTACTTCTCCTTAAAATTATGTCCAAAACTTCTCCTTTATCCTTCCAAAATGCTACCAAGAATATCTAAAATATGCAACTTTAACTCTTCTTCAAATGTTGTCTCAAACTCTAAAATTTGCAACACCAAATGTTGTCCAATATGCTTTATTTTCACTATCCAAAAACTACCTCTAACTCCTTCAATTTTCTACCTTAAATTTCTATCAATTCCTCCTTCAATTAGCTATTCGAGGATACTTCAAAAACTATCCAATAGTTCTCCAATTCATAGCTCTATTTCTTCTCCAATTTTCTGCCCTAAAACTCTTCAAATTTGGATTCAAAATTCTGCAATATTCTCCTTAAAAAATCAACCTTCAAAACTTTAATGGTTGCCTCCAAAAATATCAACTTGTGGCCTCTTTCAATATTCTTTCTTCTCCTTAGCTCTCACTGAATTTTATCTTCAAATTTTACCTCTTTGCTGGCCTCTTCTTCAAGAATCTGAATGTCTTGAAGTCTTCAAAAATACTTTCCAAAATTTGGCAAAGCTTCTTTCCAAATCCTTACTCCTTAAATTGGTTTCACAAATCCATTTGGGCTTCTTGTCAGATGGTGACAATTATGTCGATTTTTGATATGATTACCTCTTTTTAAGAGTTTCTTCTGCTTATAATATTCTACCTTGAACTTTCTTCAAATATTCTCCAATAGACACTTCTTCAATTTCTCAATAGGGCTTATCTATTCTCTTTCTTCCTTCTTCCAAATTTAAATGGGAGTTTTTCGTAGGCCTCCTCAATATTCTACATCAAATATCCTATATTATTTCTCAAATATTCAATGGGATCTCTTCTATCGGGTCTCCTTTTTTTTCAATATTAAATAGGTCTTTTCTAGCCTCTTCCTCTTCTCTCTTCAATATGCTATTGGACCTCTTCTCTTGGGTCTCCTCAATATTCAGTCTTCAATATTCAACGGGAAATCTTTGGATCTCCTTAATATTCAATATTATTTCTACAATATTTAGAATATTTTATCTTCAATTCTTCAAATTCTATAACGAGTCCTTTCCCTTAGGCCTTCAATCTCCAATATTTTGTTGTAATTCCATGGATTTTAAGGCAATCAAAGGTGAAATTATTCATTATTTATTGTAAGAAGCTTCTCAAATTTTGAGAAATACATTTTTGTAACAAAATATTAGATAATAGCAATCAAATGCATCCAAATCTCCAAAAAACTAAAATAAATAAACTTCACTAGTTGTTCTTTAATCTAGTGAAAATAAATCTATGTTGAATCCTAGTCTTCACAAGTTTTTCGACAGCCCTATGGAAAGGCTCTAGCTAAAATAACAACTTTCAAATTTGTAATAAAATTCTTCCTACATCCTATCAATCTCCCTTGTGGATCTGATACCACTGTTAGCTTTTGATGCTTAATACTTAATGCAAATAACCACAAGATCTCAAATAAAGTTGCAATATAAAATATATGATAATGGAAATATTTTAATCATATATAAATTCTATAAAAACTCATAAAATGGACACTAACAAATTCTCATGAAAATAGTAACATGATATTGAATAAAGGTCATATACACTACTTCCTCTCTTTACAATGCTTAGTCACATATATAATAGAATGTGATTCTTTAGATGGAGTACTCTTGGCCTTCACTCTTATTGAGACTCTTCACTTTCCTATTCTAAAGACACATGTGCAATATTACATAAAGGACACTTGTGCACATATACACTCATAACACTTGCACACTTAAATACATGATACTTGTACATTTCCTGCACATTATTACACTACATAAAATATTTACTCATACTCTAATCTAAGACACACTCCCAATATAATAATATATCCAAGGTGGTACATTAGCATGTACCATATAATGTAATATACTCTAACCCCATATCCACACATTATAAGTCTAACACTTTTTTATACTTTAAGAATTCCTTCAATGTTCTATTTCCAAAAAGTAAAACATCATCTACAAGGAGCATATGGGTTACCTTCAAAGAGTTACCAATTTTGATACCCTTGATCATTCCCTATTTTTTTTGTTCCTTGACCAGTCTACTATAACATTCTAATACAAAATAAAAATATGAGGAGAAAGAGTACACCCTTGTCTCAAAACTCTAGAAGCCCTATAAAAATTGGAAGCTAAGCCATTGATAGGTCCTATTACCAAATTCATAAAGAAAATTATTTAAATTAGGCTCAACCTATCATATAACCAGTTATTTTATCAAAATATTTTGGTAGATTCAATTTTATTACCATTGCTTGTTGATTCCTTGTCTTTATTAAATGTAATACTTTATGGGCTACCCCTATTTCTTCATGAATATACCTTTTACTTAAAACATGAACTATTCTTATAAAAAAATTATTTGAAAAAATTCCTTTAATTCTATTAGCTATAATCTTTGAGATGATTTTGTAGAGGGTATTACATAAAGAGATAGGTCTATAATCCCCAAAATATTTTGGATTATATTTTTTTGGAATCAAATCCAAGAAAGTGGAATTTATGGATCCTAGCAATTGTCCCTTAATCCTTGATTCTTCTACCACTTTTAAAATATCCTCCTCCAAAAATTCATAAAAATCCAAATAAAAATTAATTGTCCATCTATCTAGACCTATAATTCTCTCTTTTTGGAATGATTTGACTACTAAATGTAACTCCTTCTTGGTGATTTATTAGAACAAAGCTTATTTTTGTTCCACATTAACCATCTTCTAGAAATATAGAACTAGTTTTATTGTCTCTACTGCATTTGATCTATTTGGATATTTATACAAGTATTTGAAGTAATTTACTACTAATGGTGCCACCTCTTGGAATCTTATCGAAGTGTTTTCATTCTAATATTTCATTTCAAAAATTATGTTTGTATATTGTCTTTATTTTACATAATATTGAAAATGATTGTATTTTCATCCCCTTGTTCTAGCCATAATGCCCTACTTTTCATTATCCTTTTTTTTTCCTCCCATTCTAATAATAATATCTTATTTTTTTTCTAGTTCTTTTACTTGCATGATTTTATTTTTTGAAAAAAATTATTACCTCTAGTACTGTAAAGCTAATTTAGAGCAATTTCAATTTTAGTAATTCTTGCATCTCCTTCCGAGTATTTTTGTTTGACCCAACCTAATGTGAACGATTTTATTATTCTAATATTATTAGTAAATTGAAACATGGTTGCCCCTTTTGAAGTTGGTCATAATGCCTCCATTTGGTTCTTACTATGCTTTCAAATTCTTCACCCCTCAACTAAATGGGATTAGACTTGAAAGGGCCTAGTGGTTTACCCTCATCATTTTCTAGCTATAAAGGATTGGAGAATGATTTGATCCTCCCCATTAATATTTTTAAGTTATCATATTATAAAATAAATCTAAGAGATTCTCTAAAACTATAAATCTATCCAATCCTTTACATATCCCATGAATTTCAAATCAATTATTCCTCCATGTAGAAGCAAGCTTTATTGTTTTTTTATCACATAGTCCAACACTCTAAATTTTGTGAAGGAAAAAATAAATTAGTGGATCCATTTTGGCATGTTTTCTCCATATTTCACTTCTTTTAGTAACAAATTTTAAATCCCCTTCCATAAAATTCTCCATTTTTAAAATATATTGGCCAAAATCCTTCGAAAAAACCTACCTATCTCTATATGGACCTTATATATTTACTATAGTAATATTTTCCCTACTCCTGAGAGTGTGATTTTGATATTACTCCTACTTCTATGAAGAATTTATCAATAAATTGACAAAAAGCTTTCCATATCAAGACTATTCTTCCTTATTTGTCATTTGAGTGTATCCCAATAATCTTATAACTTCATAGGAATGCATTAATAATATATGTTGCCTTCCCTACCTCTAACATGGTTTCCTAAATCAAGATAATATCAAGCTTTTAAAGTTTAATTAATAATTTTAGGGCTATATTAATGTGAGGAAACCTCAATACTCTAATATTTAAAGATATTATTATCATGGATTATCTATTTCAAGGGTTGTCCTGCTCTAAGTACCTAAAAAATAGTTCTTTGTTTACCATAAATGATTTATTTCTAAAATATATTTTAGATTATTTTTAGATAGAAAATCCTACCTATTGAGGAACCTTGAGTTTGAATAGCTTTAAATTTTAGCCCTTTTTGAATTTTCCAAAAGCTCTTATCTGCTTTTTTTTCTGAGATCTTGAAGCATATTCTTTCATAAGAAAAATGTTTACATTAAGGTGAGGGACTGCAAGGAGAGAAAATCCTATTGATGGGGGATTTCATTTGTTTACTTATTTTTACTCTCTTTATTTTCTTCATGATCTTAGAGAGAGTCTACCCTATTTCATTCTAAACAAAATCCTTACTTGATCCCTATGCTTGTATATCCTTCTTCTCTCAAGATTATTCTCTTTATGGTCCTCTTGAACCAATTTCAAGCTAAATTTGTAGAGGAAAGAAAAGTTATTATTTGTATCATTTAAATCATCATGAAAATATAATATTGAATTACTTGAATTGAGTCCTCCAAGATATTTGCCAAAAAAATTGTAAATCCTCCGTCTTATTTTATGCAACACCCATGAAAATTTGTCTAGTTACCTAGTCTTTTTCCTTTTTTGATTGAGTGATGAATATGATTTTTATTTTGGAAATATTGATATTGTTGATTGTACTCTATCTTCTTGAATTTATATTACTATTATATTCTCACTATTACTTTTACCAATGGGAGTTTCAAATTCTATATACTCCTTTCTATGTCTACGAATTCTTCTTGCTCTACATTTTGCTTTGAGAAGACCAAACTAGTGGAAAAAATACATAGAAATGGGACTCTAATATAATATAACTTCTATGTGTGAGACTAGATTCCTTTTATGAATTTTATATTCTTAGATAATGCTAGACTTAGGTCCATAACCACTAAGATTCGAGCTATTAATTTCTAGATTCCATTTAATTTTTTTAGTCAATTTTGAGAAAAACTCCCAAAGAGTTTCCTATCTCCCTCAACATCATCTGATTCCAATATTCTAGTGGTAGTGTAGGTAACTTGAACCAAATAGGCTTTAAGGTTATCCTGTCTGAACAAGGATAAAACCTAGGTATCCAATTTTTTAGTGTAATAATACTATAACACCATTTCCATATATTTTTTTATAGTTTTGGCAAATTCTACATTCTACAATACAAAAGCTATCCAACCTTTTGCCATTAGATGGTATGTTGGGATAACTTGAACCATTTTGATGTTATCTAATAATGAAGAATTTTTATTTTTTAAGAACATTTGCTTATACTGAGAGGGGGGGGTGAACAGTATAATATAAAACTTTTCTCTAAATAGTAGCATCAACATTAATAAAGCAATAAACATCACACAAAGCATCACACACATGAGAAACATCATTTTTAATGTGGTTCACCCAATGTGGGCTACCTCCATAGAAAATATTTCTTCTAAATATTTCTCAAATAATCTCTTGGGAATCCTTCCCAATTACAATATTTATGGACCTCTATCCAAAGGAGATGCTGATCCCCTAAATCTCAAGTTCGTGGATCTCTTCCACAGGAGAACTCTTTCTCCTTATGATCTGGCTAGTGATCTTCTAGAAGACTCTGTCTCTATACTGCACTGACTTGTGGATCTATCTCCACTTGAATACTCCTCACTCAGATTTGTCTTCAATTGTACTGGCTGCTAGGTCTCTATCCACTAAGACTCTATCCTATATACTCTATTACCTACAAAGATTTGTCAATAGGTTCACTCAGAACCTCTTCAAATATGCTCAATAGGCTCACTCAGAACCTGCTCAAATTTTTTCAATAGGCTCACTCAGATCCTGCTCAAATCTAATCAATAGGCTCACTCAGAACTTGCTCAAATCTACTCAATAGGCTCATTCAAAACTTGCTCAAATATGCTCAATAGGTTCACTCAGAACCTGCTCATATTTTCTCAACAAACTCACTTAGAGCTTGTCCAAATATTCTCTATAATTCCTCTCTAGGACTTGCTCAAATATTCATAGCAAGCTTTCACAAAAGCTTACACAAAATCAGTCCACAAGCCTTCTCAAGGACTTGCTCAAATATGCTTAACAAGTCCACACAAAACTTGTCCAATCTCATAGAAACATAAAGATAATTTTTAGAGACTCGAATATGTTCTATACTCAATGCTCAACCACTTTCTCAACTCAATATCATAGAAGCATAAAGAGAATTGTTAGAGACTCAATATGTTCTATACTTAATCCCCAATATCAACTCAAATCAATATCATATAAGCATAAAGAGAATTGTTAGAGACTCAATATGTTCTATACTCAAATCCCAATCTCAACTCAAATCAATATCATAGAAGCATAAATAGAATTTTTAGAGACTCAATATATTCTATTCTCAAATCTCAATCTCAACTCAAATTAGAATAAAGAATAGTTTGTTTCTTGAAACTTGAACAACCACTTGCATCCACTTGACTAGGCTCAATCAACTCAACTCAACCATTCACCACAAAGAATAACTCTTTCTTACAAACCATAGTATAAACATGTATCAATCAACTCAAAATATTCCCAATAATGCTCAACAACAAATCTCACATGACAATGATACTCATGTTCTTTTCTAATTCAAGTTCAAGTTCTTTGCACAACCAATGGCTTCAAAAATAATGCTTATAAAACAAGGTTTAATCAAGCCAAAAAACCTTGAAGCATTAACTCAACCACTTTCGAAAAGGAAACCACAATCAAACCTTTTCACTCCAATGATATTTCAGAAAATAACCACCCAAATAAAATCAATGGAGAATATTGCTCATACATTTTTGATGCCTTATTTGTTGTCCACAAAATCTGTCTCACTCAACACATTTTATTTTTCAACTCTCAACAAGGGTTAGAGTAATAACACAAAAAAAATATCCAAGTAATACCTTATTACTCCTACTTTATTTAAACATCCACCAAAGTTCTTTTATGCAAGAAATAAAACCTCAATAGAATGGATCAAACTTACTTTTGGAAACTCCTTGACAAAAACTGAAATAGCTTCTTACACAACCCTTATTTATCCTTCTAAGAAAGTTAATTAAATAACAGCTCTTGAAAAATGCTTTTCAACAATATATAATATGCTGCCCTTCCAAAATTAAAAGGAATAGTAATTTCAGAATTTTCTAAAACAAATCATAAGCCTTATTTCTCCTCAAAGCTTTTCTTACAAATATTAAAATAAAAATTTAACTTGCCTTTTTCTTCTCAGTGGGATTCAATCCCCTGTTGTTGTCCAAGCACCACTCTAACTGTGGTGCCACTAACCACGTGATCTGACCACTCGCATGAAATGGTGAGCGTAGACACTATGCTTTCCTTACTCCAAACGTGCCGCAAAAGACATGTTCGCCAAAATGTGTACTTCCTTTTAGCTTCACAAAAAACAACGTCAGCAGGATTCGAACTTTGGATCTCCTGGCGGTCAACAACTTGACTGCCTCCTTATTTCCTCTAGGCCACAAGAACCTACGGTGTATGGGAAGGGTCATCCCTTCCTTCTATTTCTCCCTTTCTTTGCAGGTTTTAATTCCACTAAAATATATTTTCTCTTTGTTTGAATGAAACTCATACACATTCGAATTATTGCCAAATGAATTTTTGGCAATGGTATTTATACATATTACCTAGAATTTTCATACATCAGCCCTTAATCGAATTTGATGACGTCGACGGGAATTTCCACTTTGGAAATTTAAAGTTAAATTTTAAAATATTAATATTTAAAACTTAAACTTCAAAGTTGAATAACTTTGTCATCGGGACTCCTTTTTCGATGAAATGAAAAGCCAACCTGGGTTATAAGAAAAACCCATTTCAAATTTTCCATCCATGGTTTTAAATAAAACCTTTTGCTAAGCTTCCCTTGAAGCTCATTTTTGGAACCAAATTCCATGCATCCCTTCTTTAACCTTTGATCAAAAACCTTTGCTTCTACACAAACATAGTGTTAGCTTACATAGATCCTTTTGACATGAATTACAACTATTAGCTTAGGAACTCAAAATGTCCAACAATTTTCATCGAGAATTCCATAAACCTTCCCACTAAATCTTTATCATTCAATGGTAAAACTTGTTTGAGCATCAAATATTCCTCCACCACCATTTTAATTATCTCCTTTCATTTATACAATGTTTTCTCTTACCTCTTCCCTTATTTAGACAAGAGGTGTTTTGATTTAGAAGATCTTGATCTTGGGTCAGTGTTGAGTTTAAGATATCTAATTTTTGTTGTAGAATATTACATTATTTGGTGTGTTCCAATGTACCACCTTGGTACATTATTATATTAGGTGTGTGTCTTATATTAGAGTGTGAGTTAATATTTCATGTAATGTAATAATATGCAGGAAATGCAAAAGTGTCGTGTAATAATGTGTGCAAGTGCTATGAGTCTAATTGTGCACATGTATCCATTATGTAAAAGTTCACATGTATCCTTAGAATAGAAAAGTGAAGAGTTACAAAGAAGAGTGAAGGTCAAGAGTGCAACATATGAGGAGTCACATTCAATTATATATTTGTGAAAAAGCATTGTAATATGTATAGAAAATGCATAGCTTATTGCATGCATTAGTAGACCTTTATTCTATAGTATTTTTAGTATTCTATGTGCAATATTGTGAGCATGTTCATGTGATTATTCTATGAGTATTCTAAGTTATTATATTTGTTTCATTATATTGCAAATTTATTATATTCAATTATGTGATTATATTCCTGTGAGTTTTGTATTAAGTATAAGGCTTCAAAAGTCATCACTTCTATCTTTTCTTCTATTATACTTCCCTCCACTTTTTTGAGGGTCTAGTTTATGGAATCATGAGTCCTTTTACTCCAAAGCTCCATAAGCTCCTCTTGGAAATAAAATATTGGTTCCTTTGATTGTTCATATGGTTCTTATGTATACTCCACTTATACTTATTCATTCCATATTATTCCATACAACATACCTTGATCCAACATTTCCTCTACTCTACGCTTGTTTAGGAGTTCTACTATGGAAGTTACTGAAACATCTAACTATGTTGGATGTTTTTTACTATTGGACCCATCCTATATCCATTTTTCTTTTGGCTATTATTTTCATTACATGTCCTTTCTTCATCTTGTTGCTCATTATAGCCATTGTTCATTATTATTAACTTTTAACTGCTATTATGTTTTCTTTTTCCTAGCTATCATTTTATTCTCTAACTCCCTTATTCAGTATCTCTTGGTTGCTATTCCATTTTGAAACCCCATTCACCTTTGGTTTTTGCCATCTCTCTTCCACCTATCACTCCCTTATAACACCCTTCCTCCATCCATATAGACTCCTAATTTGATACTCTTCAATTTTCAATAAAACCTTGCAATATTCTATGTCTTAATTTGACATCATAATCTCTAGTGGTGGACGCTAAAGGCTAAGCCAATATATCAACATTTTTCCTATAGATTTTTTTGAATAAATTCCTTCAATGCATACACATACTACCCCTTCCCCATATCCAAATATTTCATAGATACTCTACAATGAAAAACATTACTTTTCCCTTATTTTCTCTAAGAAAAAAATAAAAAATGGATCCTTCTTGCCTAGCCTTGAAACTAAAAAAGCACTGCTATGAAAAAAATTCTCCTCCAAAAATAGCGCTCAAGTCTTGGACCATATTCCCACATAAATCACAATACAAAAGTGGATCATATCACCCCTAGCGAAACCATCTCCAACCCAAAAATCCATGATCTGTACTAAGAGATTTACTTTACCCTCATCACATTTAGTATAATTTTTTTCTAGAAATTCCACCATTAGCTGAAATCCAATCATAGATAAAATTCACATAGAAAAATCAAATATGCATTAAGAGCTTCATCATCATCATACTTACTCTAGGTACTTTGCAAAAAATTCACTACCAATATTGTTGAATTCAAGTCTTAATTCAAACCAAAATACTTGAGTTGTATCCAACCCTTGAGCCAAGCCAAACCATAGCAAGCACAAAATATTGCATAGAAATAAACTAAAAACCCTAATGAAAAAACATATCTAATAGAAAAAATATGATCCAAACCCCTAACATATTAATAAATCTTTGAATGGGTTTGAGCACACTCAAATATTTAGACCTAGGTGATTAGGGTTAGTATCTCACCAGATTTGACCACTGACATGGAAAAAGATAGTGCATTCCCTCATACAAATAAAAAATTAAACATTATAGTATAGGAATGTCCACTCCAATGGATACATCATAGGTCAAAAATAAATAAACTAAAATACATACAAAATCCAAATATGGAACCTCCAAAAAATATCTAAAATATTATAAGAAATTTATAATGGTAGGATGAGGGTTAACTAGCCTCTTGCTCCAAGAGGGGCTTGTACTACATGAACTATTCAATATAGACATTCATCTAGCCATAGTTTTTGGATGAGACCATCAAATCCATACCCATTTTGTTCTCTTATAGTCTCCCTTGTCTATTTGTTCAAATTTGGATCGATGATGTTTCCTTCCATAGTAAGCTAGTATTTACATTTATTGTGGTATTCTCCAAAAAAACTCAATGCAATGAACACCTTGGGAAAAGTGCTCTATTATACCATACAATTATTGTGGGTTTCTTTCTTGTACCCAAATTACACAAAAAAAAATGTTTTCATGGATGGTTAGAGAGGAGGAAATATGTTTTCATGGTTAGGAAAAGAACATTTATTTTTTTATTTAAAAAATAATTAAAATACCATTTTTTTCCTATGAGATAAAGTATGGCTATACCATTGGTCTATTTGGGGCTAATTTCAACCTCTTTTTTCTAGAATGTATGAATGACAATGTAGACACCAAAATCTAGCCACTTGTCCTCCATCCATGCTTTCCCACAATTTCTACTACCAAAACATAGTCATTTACTCTCCATCCTAGATTTCCCACCATTTCCACCAATTATATATATTTATTATATATTTATTTAAATAATAATATTTTATATATTATATTATATATATATATAAATAAATCAATCCCAACCATCCAATTTCATTTAATCATGTCCGTCCATCCACATCAATCCATGCCACACCCTAAATTTAATATATACCCTTAGATTTGCTTTAATATCAGCCACATGATTAGTGTTGTTGAAACCCTAGCATGCCCTAGGTTGGATTATAAATAGGATCTATTTTAATAGCTCAAACCCTAAGTTACAAAGTTTTTGAGTTCCTTGATTTCTTGAGTTTTCAAAGCGTCTCAAAGATCCTATACAACAAATATACCCTAGCCCCACTCCATCCATAATATTCCTTGTCCCTTCGCTCACCGTTGCCATTATCGCATACTCCATCATCATAAGATCTACTTTTGCAAATTTGATTTGACCTCTTGAGTGCCCTACCACTCTTTGTGAGCATCCTACCACTCTTTTCCATAGGCCTGAGTGCCTTGCAACTCTCTGCCATAGCCTTGAGTGCCCTACCACTCTCTACAAGTGCCCTTATACTCTTCTTGAGAGCCCTATTGCATTTCAGATTCTTATTATGATGACAAGCAATATCTTCGGGTGTTGCTAGGGCACACTTTTGCCATCAACCTACAACCGATCCAAGACAATGAACAAGTAGCAAGGTAAATCATTCTCTATTTTATTTTATTTCAATATATTTATATTTGCATGCAATTTCATTTATCAATAGCTAGGATTTTATTGATATCTAAGGGTCTCATGCAGTGGAGCCCTCACGGTTATTACTAACTCCCTGTTATTTTCTTTATGTGTGCAGATCTAGAAATTAATTAGTGTTGGATAGTTGTTTAAGTTCGAGTGGCCCACTATTGGATATGCAGAAGCCCATTCACCCCTGTTGGGCGTAGAACACAGTTGAAGACACCACCATTTGTTGTAGCTAGGGTTTTGAAGAACCCTAGCAATATTTGTAATAATTGTATCACAAGGGATTCTTACATCCACTATTGTAACAATAGAGTTTTTAGGCTCCCCTTGTTTAATATAAATCTCATTTGTTGTGCAATATCTGGTTTATTTGAATTTTGTTTATTCAACATTTGCTTGGTGTCGTGTTTTGTTTTCACAAAAAAAATTTGTGCTGCAGCAAGATTTTCTATTTTTCTTATAGTCTAGTTGGCTCTCCAATTTCATTAGCAAAACAAAAACCCTCACTCTTGCTCCCCCTTAGGTTTGTAGTAAGTTTCCATAAACTGCACCTACATTGGCATCAACCCCTACCAGTGATCTTGCATCATTCCACCTTTATTCAACATTTTCTCTAGGAAATGACTACATCAATGAAAATTTTGGATTATAATAGGTTTTATCTTTTTCCTTATAGTTTGGTTAGCTCTCCAATTTCATCAACATAATAAAAATATTTTCTCTTGCTCCTCCTTAGGTTTACAACGAGTTTCTATCATTTACACCTACATTGACCCTATCCCCTAGTAGTGGTCCCATGTCATTCCACCTCCATTTAAATATGATTTTAGTCTTTTTTTCCCAAAAAATGGTTACATCAATGATAAATTTTAGGTTGCATCAGGGTTTATCTTTTTTCTCATAATCTAGTTTGCTCTCCAATTTCATCAATAGGTTGCATCAGGGTTTGTCTATTTTTCTTACATTCTAGTTGGCTCTCCAATTTCATTAGCAAAATAAAAACCCTTGCTCTTGCTTCCCCTTAGGTTTGTAACAAGTTTCTATAAATTGCACCTACAATGACCTTGGTCCCTAGTAGTGATGTCATGCCATTCCACCTCTACTTAACAATGATTTTAGTGCCTTTTCCCAAGAAACAACTGCATCAATGAGAAATTTTGGGTTGCAATAGGGCTTTCCTATTTTATTACAGTTCGATTAGCTCTATAATTTCATCAACAAAATAAAAATCCTTTATATCTCCCTCCCTTAGGTTTATAGTGAGTAGCAAGTTTCCATTAGCTAATAATTTTAAAATATACTATTCCTATTCACATTAATAATTATTTAACTATTAGAAAATAATATTCTATTGAAAGAAAGAAATAATTTTGCAACACATCACAAGACTTGTAGAGAAGCTCAATGAACTGATTGATTATTCCATGGATCAACTTTGTATAAATAAAAAAATGGATCATTGAGAGCCGTTGGATTACAACAACTCATCAAATATGATCTAGACTATAACTGAGAGTTCACATGACTCATGAAGGAGTGGAAACTCAAGTAAGTCTATCCTAGTATAACTTAAGAGAATAATTACTTATTCTAACATCCCCCCTTAAGTGATACTAAGGGTGTATTGTATAAATGAGTCCCAACAACAAATCTTGATGAGGTACTCATGTACAATGGTTTCTTTTTTAAGAGATGGTAAAAACCGCATGGTAAAAACCATCTATCAAAATGAAAAAGGAAGAGGCATGTATTTGGTTTGCGAATATTGTCCTCTTAATACAAAAAAAATATGAGTCCCGAAAACATGGCCTAATGAGGTACTCATTTACAATATATATGAGATATTGTGAAAAACCACATGGGAAAAACCATCTGCTATGAAATAAAGAGGGATGTCTTCGAATGGCAAAGATTTTCCTTAATAACAAAAAAATAATGAGTCTTGATAAATTGGCCTGATGAGGTGCTCATGTACAATATGTAAGGGAGAGATGGTAAAAACACCACATTGGAAAAAACCATCCTCCAAAGAATACAATAATAAAAGGAGAGGTGAAAGACCATATTTTTCTCCTTTCAAATAAGGCTCTGTAAAAACCATCAAGTCACTATGGATTAACTCTAGAGGGTATGAGGCTTTTAGGGTACCACTTGGGTGGAAAGGATCTTGATGTTGCTTTCCAAGAGCACATCCAAGACATTATCCATCAATAGAAGATAATTGGGGTAAATCTATTACCATTTTATGGGTATTCAATTCCTTTAGGTAGTTATAACTAAGATGACCAAATCTTACATGCCAAATTTTGCTTTCAATATCTCCACAAGACACAAAACAGAAGGCCCCTTATAGATTTTTGAATCCTTTGAAGTGAAATAGGCAAGTGTTGTGATAAATATCTCCTTTGGCTATAAGAGAGTTTGGGTATTGAAAGTATCTTATCTCAACTCCTTCTAGAGAGAAGAGAACTATTTTTCCCTTTGCAAAAGTACAAATCTGATAGACAAAATGGATATGTCACATTTTCCTTTGACTGGGATAAAGGATGAGTCACCAACTCCTATGCTACTTGTTGAACTTGAGGAGATAGAAGAGAATGACTCATCTGAAGCAGTCATGTGATGAGTTGCTCCATAATCTAGGATCCAATATTTATATGAAGTATTGGTGGCATTTCCTTGAACATTTAAGTCTTTTCCTATCTACTTTTTATTGTCTATCTTTTGATCCTTCATAGCTGTCTCTAGTTGTTGAAGTATTTTCCAACATTTGTTTGTAGAATGACCATTATTTTTGCAGTGAGTACAAATTATGGGACTCCTTTATTTCTTTTTAAATTTTTCTTTAGTAGAGGTAGATGCTACTAAGGATTTTGAGGAAGAGGAAGAGATCTCATATTTTGTAATTTTTGTTTCTTCCCTAGTTAGTCTATCACAAAATTCTTCTAAGAAGGACATTTTAAAGGTTGCACCAAGAGCATATTTTGTATATAGAAAGGTGGTTGCAAAGATTTGAAATACACCATTTAATTTAGAGAGAATTAAATAGAGGCATTCTTCTTATGTTTTATTCTTCCCATTGCCTTTGTATTGAGTGAGGACTTATTTGAATTTGGTGATAAAGTCAACAATAATGTTGAAGTCTTCAGGAGATAAAGTTGTTAATTCTACCTCTAATTGCATTGATCTTATTTGATCTACTTTCCCAAATAAGTTCTTTAGTTTTTGCTAACTTTCATATGGAGTTTTACAATATGTAATGTGAAACCATAAGATTTCATGTACATTAGTGCTTATAATACCCATTGTTTCATACATCTTTTCTTTATGAACAAATATTTCATATTCTTTCTCAAATTCAAGTTTCTTTTCTTCTAGCAAGTGAGTGAGCCCTTTTTGAGAGATAAGATTTAAAAATTGGGTTTTCAAGTGTGATAGTTATGAGGGATGAGAAAATCAATTGTATTCATTTTTTCAAATAAAGTTGAAGTTAACCAATATACCCCCCCTTACAACTTCAAGTGTCGATTAGTGAAATTGTATAAGATTTTTAATGTCACAATCCTCAGATTACCTACCCTAACGAGAGGAAAACTATAAGTAATAGAGTTTTTTTATACTAGAATTTGCTTTAGATACAATTTCCAGGCCCATTATTATTCTTCTCAATTACCCGCTACTTTAGGGAAACTTTAAGTAATGATTAAAAACAATATTTGGAACATAGGCTTGAAATGCAAGGAAGATCAACCACATTTAGATATCGGAATATCTTAATGAATCGCCCTTACGATAGGGAAACTATAAGTAAGAGAGATATCCAACATGTGAAATATGGTGACCAAAAAAAATATTTTCCAGGCCTGTATACCAAGTCTCTCAAAAAACCCGCCCTAACTTGAGGGAAACTATAAGTTTTTGAAGAATAGTGGTACGTGGAATGTAGGCAATATATATTGAAGGAAAACTTTAGTTATGGATTTTTTTTTTAGTGCTTGAATTTAATTATAGAAATAGACTTTATATATTTATATTTATATAAAAAAAAGAATATAGCTGAAAAGAAGTGTATTTAATGACCAAGAAAGAAGTGGAAAAAAAAATTATCCACTTTTTAAGTAAACTTTAGTTTTGAGTGCTTGAATGATTATGAGAAATGGAATTTCTTTTATCTCTATATTTAAATATAAGAAATGAATATAGCTAAAAAGAAGTGTATTTAAATAACAAGCAAGATAAAAAAAAGGTGTCACTTATGAAGGGAGGCTATAAAGATGACAATAAGAATTAGATAAATTGAGACCCCCCATTTTAAACTGAAGGGCAAAAAAAAAAAGGAATCCCCCCCCCACAATTTTTTTTATATTTATTAGGTTACAATTGACTTTTACCTTTTTTTTGAAGATATCCATTTGAAAAATAAAATGGCTATGAAAAAAGGTAAAAAAATCAGATATTTAACTTAATAAAAATAATATACTTGGATCACGGCTTCGAAAATGAAGAGACCAAAGAAAAATTGCATTACAAAGGAAAATCAAGATCAAGTTTGGGTGAGGAGAGTGCTTTGACTCCAAGTGGTTTGACGTCAATGTTGCATGTTGGAGTAGAACATAGCCATGAAAAGAAGATTTAACTCACTTCCAAATGAAGGAAACTCCATCCAAGACTTTGAAAGAGTCTTACTACAAAATATAAATGTTAGCAAAACACATAAAATAAAATGCTAGGAGGGTGAATGTAGATCTCTGTGAATGATCTCCTTTAGATGAAAAAATAAGCTCCTACAAAACCATAGATAGATTAATTCAAACAAAAGTGAACATTGGGCAAACGTATATCTCTGAGATTAATTTGTCGAAAGTGGAGCTCCTGCAAAACCAGACAGAGATTAATCCAAGCAAAACGTAAATCTCTAAGAATAAATGTGAAGCCCATGGGCAGCATGCAGTAGAATATAGCTAAAGCTCTAGAAACTAGAAGAGCTTATTTTTTTTATAAAATATATCTCTCTATGATTTGAATAGGGCAAAAAAATAGCTATATATATATATATTTTTTTTTTTCAACTAAAAAATGTTGTTGAATACACACACACACACACACACACACACACACACACACACACACACACATATATATACCACAACCCTTAAGCAAGATGAATACAATCTAAAATTATCCAAAAAAAACTGAACCAGATCTTAAAAAAGAAGAGCTTCAAAAACTTGAATGCTTGCAAAGAACTATCCTTGCTCTGGTACCATGTTAGAAAACAATATTCTATTGAAAGAAGGAAATAATTCTGCAACACATCATAATATTTTTAGAGAAGCTCAATGAACTGATTGATTATTCCATGGATCAACTTTGTATAAATAACAAAGTTGATCATTGAAATCCGTTGGATTACAACAACTCATAAAATCTGATCTAGACTATAACCGAGAGTTCACCTGACTCATGAAGGAGTGGAAAATCAAGTAAGTCTATCCTAGTAGAACTTAAGAGAATAATTACTTATTCTAATATTAACTTCTAAAGTACAAGCAAATCAAACCCAAGTAAATGGTTTTTTATTCTTGATTAGAAATAAGAATATAGATATTTCACTAAGCGTTAGACAAAAAAATATAGACTTCCACTTATTGACTAACAAACTAACATGTGTCTTAATTAATCACAAACTTTAAATTCTTATGAATGGTTATTTTTTAAATAATATATTGCATCCATTGAGCATATACTTTTAAAGTATCATATTTTCACAACACTTTTCTTGATCTTTGAATATATCTAATCAAGTTTTAGAGTGCTTCCAAACTTAACCCATCAATCTACACTTTGGCAAGCTCACTTGCTCATTCTTTCTTCTATAAGCATTGTCCCATTAAAAAAAATGATTCAATATTCTTTCCTCTACAAACATAATCCCATTTAAATAAAGAAAAACATATAAAATTATCTCCCTATTTTTTAAAGAATGTTTTTTCAATAAATTTGAAGAACATCTATGTTTTTCATATCATATTCACCTTATCTTTCCCATATACCTACACCCTTATACCATTACATATCATGTAATTTGCACAAATACAATTGAAAATACATAACATATACTTATGTCTTATTCATTCCACAACATATACTTTTATCTTATTCATTCCATACATGTGCATCCGGACAATTTTGATAATTTATAATTAAAAAAAAAATATATTAGTATAAATTTTTAAGTCTCGACAATGATTTCATAAAGGATAGATTTTAATAGCCTTATGATTAGTCATGCATTTTTTTTTTAAATTGGTAATATGAAATTCAAATAAAAAAAAAAATGTATATTACCAATTTATAATAAAAAAAATACAATTTTGAGGAAAGCAAAGTTCCATGGAACATACAAGAGATTAGTATGGAAATGCAAAATCTTGCTACAAATTTTTAAGAAATCAGGTTTATACATACATTAAGGGGAGGGAAAACATGTGTGAATAGGCTAGACTATAGAGGGGTTTTATTAGAGGATCATGAAGTTAAATTCCTTTTCCATGGTTAAGAGGAAGTAGTAAGTTTAGTTGAAGGTAACAATAAAATGTTAGTTGTTTGATTCAAATAATGATTAAAGATTTAACGTATTGTTTTCATTGGTATAACTTGTGTTTTATAACATTAATGTGTTTTCATATAAAACATTTATTATAATTCTTATGGTTGCACTTATGCTTTAGAAAAGAAACTAATAGTTAAAATATGGTAAAGTAGACTATGATAATGCAAAGTTTTGGAAATATTACTCTACTAAAGATGCACTGCATAGATAGTAAAGGTGAATTTTTGGTATTTTGAAGGTTGTTGCAAGAAAGTATCAAGAATAAGGATGCCAAATTTTAGAATATTTGTATTTACAAAGAAAATTGAAGAATATCTGAAAAAATAAAAAAATCTAGAATTCAAACTTATTATGAAAATAAATATAGGTATCTAACTATAGCAACTTAGATGAAAATTGATTTCTTTTGTAAAATCTAAAGATTTAAAGGAGAGAGTTATGATTTTTCAAGGGTAGGAGACCTAAGTACAACCATTTTTTCTCCAACCATATATATATAAAGAAAAGTGAAATCCGAGCAATGAATATTGAGGGTTTTGTGTGGATACTCTAAACGATAGAAACTTCCCCAATTAGAAAAAATGGTGAAATTAGGTATCCATATAGGAGATCTAGGGATCTAAGGAATAATGGTTGATGTGTAGAAAAGGGAATGGTGAATGCAAAAAAAATTCTACAAGAAGGATCAGGAAAATATTCTTGGGCATCGATTCTCAAAGGAAGAAAGAAAGCAATTAAAGAAGTTGGCATAGAGATATCTCATGAAAATAGAAAGGTATGTATTATTGAATCCATAATAAAAAAATACGAAGGGATAATGAGTTTAGCATGGTAGGAATTTTTTTTCGGCCCAAAAAATATTTAGATGTGCTTAGGAGATGGCTTCATTCTAAAATTAAAACAAAGGTTTCAATGAATGTTATTGGTCTATCAAAGAGATACTTCTTAATTCAGTTTAATATGGAGGAGGATCTGGTGGTAGCCTTATCACGAGGTCCATTTTCTTTGGGAAAATACCTATTTTCCTGAAACCTTGGCATCAAGACTTCAACCCTCAAAAGGAAGAATTTTTTCAATTCTCATTTGGATTGGGTTCCCAAATATACCTATAGAATATTAAGATGATCAAAATATTAAAGATCTAGCAACACAAATTGGATAGTTTATAACCAGGTATCCACCCACCCACAACAAAACAAGAATATTATGTACAATATTATGTGTTAATGTGGAGCTAGAACAAGACAAAGTGGAAAAAGTGGGTATCAAATCGATGCTTAGGGAATGGGAATAAAAAGTTGAATATGAATTTTTTTGGTATACTATAAGCAATGCAAAGTGTTTGGACATGTGGAGAGGAAATATCATCCATAAAGACAACCCAAATTTACTAATAAGTGGCAACAAAAGGAGAATCAAATAAACTAGAGGATTGCGAGCATGAAAAATGAAACTTCTAGCCCACAAGAAAGGGCACAAGAAAAGGAAAAATACTAGGAAATTCACCAGGAGGTAAATGAAGAGGCAAAAAGTAAAATTAGTAATGGATGTTCTATATAGCACAAGGAAGAACAATAGAATTCTAATAAGACAATGGAGTATGCAAGTAAATGTGAAGAGCTAAACCAACAAGCATATGAAGAACATAATGAGAAATAAAACTTGAGAGGCTTTGGAAATAACATTAATCAACAAGAGAATAGTCTCAATCAAGGAAAAGAAAATTATTATGAAGAAGGTAACCATAAGAAGAAAATAAATATGATTAAAAATCATATAAATCTAGATACCAATACACAACAACAGAATGTGACTACAATCAACATAGAGAATGCAAACAATAATTTGTAAGTCAGAGAAGAAATATTAGTAGACGATGTTAAAATGAAAGAGGATACCCCATCCACTCAAACAGAATAAGAACAAGATAAGGATTATATTGAAGGAATTTGGGGATTTAAATTCAAATAAATAGAGGGATGTTAGGAATTAGATCAAGTTTTAAATTCTCAGAATGAAACTAAACAATATGAGGAACAAAAGGATCCAAGCATAATAGAAAACTCAACGCAGATTAAGGAGGGTATGCAAAAAAATTCAAAAAAAGACTAGATTTGGATAAAACAACTCAATCAATAGTGAAATAATATCTGACATGATGTAACCAAATGGGAGAGAATGATCCTCCTGGAAGACATACAAAAAATACAAATAATATAGGGAATTATGGAAAATGAAAGCAAGGAAGACCCCCCAAACAAGAAGAACAAAAAGTACTAGAGAACAGGGGACAATAATTAGATACAAATAAATAATGGATGGCTAAGGGTAAAATCCCATCAAACCATTTTTTTTTTTAAATTCTTTCTTGAAATGTGTGGGGGTTGGAAAAGAAAAATTGTTAGAAATCTACTCATGGAAGTAAAACCTGATATTGTTTGTCTTCAAGAATCTAAAATTGACACCAAAAAACTTGACATTATTCAGAAAGAGATTTGGCTGAATGCTAAATGGATCATAAGCCCATCACAAGGTACTGCTAGATGTATTTGTATATTTTGGGACAAAATGAATTGTTAAGGAACTTCAATTGATCAAGAAAAAATATTTTGCATAGTTAAATTAAAGAACAAAAAAACTAACTTATGTTGGATTTTGATAGGGGTTTATGCTTAAAATGATGATTGTGAGAGATTCCAACTATGGAATAAGTTATCTTTTCAGAGGAGTCTTTTCATTAATTTGCATTGGATGGTTTTGGGTGACTTCAATACAGTATTAATAATAGAGGAAAAAAGTGGAGGGAGGATTAACATCACTCAAGGTATGCAATATTTCAATGATTTTATTTAGAACAATAAGTTGATTGACCTGGATATGTGTAAAGGTAAGTTTACATGGATAAAAATAAGGACGGAGGATAATCACATTCAAAGGTTCCTAGATAGAGTTCTTATTTTTGATAGTTGGCTAAGTATAATCAATATTCATAGACTTACGTGTATGCCCAAAATAAGATCATATCATAATCGTCTTTTTCCGGATATGGAAAAGGAGGAGAAGCAAGTTGGAACACCCTTTAGGTATGATCTCATGTCGAATATGCACCCAAGAATTACAAAAAAAAATGAATCTTGGTGGTAGGAGGAGGTTCAAGGATCGGCTATATACAAAATTACCCAAAAATTAAAAAACATTAAGTATCAAATCAAAATTTGAAATAAAGAGGTTTTTGGTAGCATCAATTTAAGAAAATAATAACTTAAAAAGGATATCCAAGATATAGAGGAAATAAATAAAGAGGGAAGGTAGAAAACTAAAGTGGCATGAAAGGGAAAAACAACTCCTCATAGAGTATCATAATACCATTGTCCAAGAGGAAATTCATTGGAAACAAAAATATAGAAAATTGTGGCTTAAGGAAGGTTATAGAAACACTAAAATCTTCTATGTTTTGACTATGAAACATAGGAACATCAATAAAATCATCCACTTTATGGGGGAATATGGAATAAAGTATGAGGATTTAAATTATATTAAAAATCTAGCCATTGCTTTCTTTTAGAACCTTCTTAGCAAAGAAAAAATAGAGTACAACATGGAAATAGAAAACATCAATAACAATTTTTCCAAAGGAGTTAATGATAGCATGAATGAAAATATATACAAGGTAATCTCTAATGAGGAAATTAAAATAGTTGTGTTCTCTATGAGAGCATTCAAGGCTCTGATACCAGATGGTTTCTTGTTGGGTTTTTTTCAACATCATTTGGATATTGTTGGAGAAGATGTAGTCAATGCAATCCAATAAGCCCAGGAATCTAGTACGTTGTTGAAATAATGAAATAATACCTTCCTTGCATTTATTCCCAAGGAATATGGAGTGGATAAATTGTAATACTCTAGACCAATTAGCCTATTTAACACAATTTACAAAATTTGTACAGAAGTGTTGGTCAATCGATTCAAAAAAAGTCATCCCCTCAATCATTAATGAAGATCAATGAGGTTATGTGGTAGGCAGACATATTACTAAAAATATCATTGTCATTTATGGAACAACACACTCCCTTCAAAGGAGAAAATGGTCAGACATTTTCCCTAAGTTGGACATGAACAAAACCTATGACAAAGTTTCTTGGTTTTTCTTAGATAAAGTAATGGAGCAAATGGGTTTCAGTGAAAAGTGAGGGTTATAACCCTCACTTTTCCATATTGATCAATGGAAAATATGTTGGGTTCTTTCCTTCTACCAAAGGAATTAGGCAGGGATATCTATTGTCTCCACATCTCTTTATCATTATGGTAGATTTCCTAGGAAGAAATTTAGAAATAAAGCAACATGATGGTAATAACAAAGGTCTGAAACATTCATCCATTGGTGAAGCTTTGTCCCATCAACAGTTTTTGGACGATACTTTCTTGCTTGGGGAAGCTATAGAGGAAGAAGATTTGGAATTAAAAAAATCCTTGATTCTTATGAAAAAGCTATAGGTCAAAAAATAAATTATGAAAAAAGCAAGATTATTTTTTTAAACATAGGGGAAAGTATAAGATATCAAATAATTAAAGTGTTGGGTTGTAAGGAGAAAAAGTTCCCTATAACATATCTTGGTTTGGCTTTGTTTACTAGTAAAATTAAAGATGAACTTTGGAATCTAATTATTGATAAATTTAATAGGAAACTTCAAGGTTGGAAGGGATCTTTGTTATCCTCTATGGGGAAAGTATAGCTTATTAAACACACACTTCAAAGCCTCCCTATTTACTTCATGTATTTCCTAAGGATGTCAAGGAAAGTGGAAGAGACTTTAGAAAGACTACAAAAAAAATTCTTATTAGATGGAAATGAATGCAAAAAGTGTATACATTGGGTAGCCTGAGATACTTGATGCCAATATTTATAGAATGGGGGTCTTGGATTGAGGAAGTTGATAGATCTAAATAGATTCCTTCTAGCTAAACATGGTTGGAGGCTTTGCACTGGAGCAATAGCGAAATGGACTAGCATTACCTAAAACAAATACTTGGAGAGTAGAAACCACTTTATTAGTTGTTCTAATCCTCCATATGGATCTATTTTTTGGTAAAATATTATCAATAGTAGGAAAGTTCTATGGCAAGGTCTAAAATGAAGAGTAGGTAGGGGGACAAAATAGACTTTTGGAAAGACCCTTGGATTCAATAGGAGCCTTTAGCAAACTATAAAAAGTTCAAAGATATTAAAGAACATTTAACCAAAACCTATGGTAATAAAATTAATGGTTACATTCATAGGGTGGGTGATTTTTATAAGTAGAAAATATTGCAAGAATATATGCAAGGCCTGAGGGTAAATATCTACAAAAAAATTTGAGTTATTATTTAGGCAAAGGTTCAAAATATGATCAAATAATTTAGATAAGAATTCAACAAGGCTAGTACTTGGTGAAGAATGGATATAGAATATTTGGAAAATTAACCTCAAAGAAACTCGAGCTTAAAATAATTTGGAAGCTAAACATTATCCCTAAGGTTGTTATGTTTTTATGGACTATCATTATCAATAAGATCCTTACGAAAGATAATATGTTCAAAAGAGGGATTGTGGTTCCAACTGTTTGTGTTGTGTAACAAAGAGGATGAGTGCATGGACCACTTGTTTGGAACTTGTGATTTTTTCATGATATCCTAAATATGTTATTGAGATAAGTTAATGTTATTTGGGTCATTCCAAATTCTTTATTCAAAATTGGGAACAATGACACTTAGGAAGCAATATTGTTTGATAAAAATGCATTACACATATTTCCTGGAGGATTTGGTTAGAATGAAACAAACAAGTGTTCAAAATAAAATCAAATGAATAATTGGGGTTTATGCTAGGATAAAAACAACCCTCATGGAGGATTGTATTAAAAACATTGTTGGCTAGGAAAATCTTGCAATGATCCTCTCTAGAGAAAAAGACATCTTAAATATGAAAAAATGAATAATATGAGACTAGATACTAGATGGGGACATCCTCACAAATATTGGGTAAAAATTAACTTCGATGGGACTGCAAAAGGCAACCTGGTTCATGTTGGTGGTGGGGGTATCATCAAGAATGACATAGGTCAAGTAGTGGCTGCATATGTTGAGGATCTAGAAATTACCACAAATCACCAAGTTGAAGCAAGGGTGATGCTTACAAGCCTCCAAATTGCAGTGAATTTAGGTTTTAGGAGAATTGTTCTTGAGGGGGATTCCAATAATATTATAACTTCCATTCAAAAAGGGGAGCTAAATAATTCTAGTTTTTTTCAAATAATTATAGATGCAAGGACTATTTTGGAAATCTAGAAGAATGTTAAATTAAACATATTTATAGAGAGGGAAACAAAGCTATTGATAAAATTGCAAATATGGTAGTTAGATCTGAGAATTTAAAGATCTAGTCATACATCCCATGGAATTGAAAGATATTATAAGAATTGATAATGAAGCTAGTGGATAAAGAGGGTAATGCAAAGAAAAATACTTATTAGGATCATGCAAGGAAGAACTTGAGCACACTAAATTATATTGTTGTCAGCAATTTATTTATCAGTTATGTAAAGCATTGAGCACTACATAAGCCTTGTTAGATAGAAGGATAGTAGGAGGGATATTTTTTTAGCTTCTCCATCAATAGGTTTAGCCCAATTTTGTTTGTTTTACTAAGATAGGGCTATCTTTAATTTTTCTGATCTTCTCTTATTTTTTTCCTATACATTATTCAAGCTCTTTGTAAATGGTCAGGGTCCTTCAACCCCTTTTTTATCAATACCAAAAATAATAAATAATAGAAGAGTTATTATAATAAAACAAATTTTAACTAAAAATATTTAAAGATAAAATTTTGACTTATCCATTTTTAGTTTCACTAAATATAAATAAATAATAAAAATAAAATTATAGAATAGAAGTATCATAATATATATAATTATAAGTAGTTTGAATAAACTTAAATAATGGAGGTAATATAACAAGTTAGATGTCCAATCCCAAAGAGATCCATTGGTGGTTAGATGGGATGAAATAAAAAAAATATTCAGGGAAAGAACAATTACAGAGAAGCTCAAAGAAGAGGATGATGAATTGTGTAAAGTGGTTGAGCACATTGACAACCAAGAGGAGATCTACTGCAATAAAAGAGCAAGAACCACTTGATTATTAGAAATTATAGAAACACCAAAAGTTTCCATTGTGATACTTATGCTAGGAGACAAATGAACAAGATAAAATCTCTTAAGGATGAGAATAGACTCTCCTTTGATATGATCCTAGGCATGCATTTTCATTCTATGGATTATTTTTCTAAATTGTTTAAGATATGTTGCAGGACAAAGAGGCTCAAAAATAAGTTCTTTTTGTCATACCCTCTATCATATCTAAAGAAACAAATTAGGATCTACTTAAACCCATTGATAGAGAGGAGCTAAATAGGGTAGTCTTTGGAATGAGTATAGGGAAAATGCCAGGTCTAGATGGCTTTGTAATTTTTTTTTTTTAGATATTGTTAGATTTCTTGGAGGAGGATGTAATGGTTGTTATAAAGGAGTCTAGAGGTAGTAAAATAATTATTAAAGCATTAAATCATATATTCATTGCCTTAATTTTGAAAGGGGAGGATGAGATGCATATTTGAGATTACAAACCTATTATCTTATGCAATATCATATACAAAATAGTCACAAAGGTAATGGTTGAGGGGATATATCCTCTTCTAGAAAACATTATATTCTTGGAGAAAGGAGGTTTTGTAAAGTGTACGAAGATCTTGGATGATATGGTTCTAGATTAAGAGGTAACCCATTTAATGTAAAAATATAGCATGAGAGGAGTGTTTCTTAAAATTGGATATGTCAAAGCCTTATGATAGGGTGGAGTGGAGCTTCTTGTCAAGGATAATGGTAGCCTTTATCTTCTCTCAATATTGATTAGAATGGATCATGAGTTATGTCTCTACTCTAGCATACTCATTTTTAATCAAAGGTCTTCCCTCACAACTATTTGAAGCCACTCAAGACCTTCGTTAGGGGTATCCTTGTTACCTTTATTTTTTTATCATATTGGTTGAAGGATTGGATAGACTCATTTTGAGGAGAAGATAATAAGGTTTTCTAATAGGTATCAAGGTGGGTGAAGAGGTTTTGGCTCACCTCCAAGTTGTGGATGACACAAGATTGATGGTAGTAACCAACCTTAGGGAAGCAAGAATGATGATAGATACTCTTAATGTTTACCTTAGGGCCACAAACCAAGTCATCATTGATAAAAAAAATCCAAAGTGGTCTTCTTCAATCTTAATTTAGGGATATAGGACAATATTTTAGAAATCTTGGGATTCATGAGGACTTCTCTCCTAGTGGTCTATTTGGGGTCCCTTTGTATTTTAAAAAACTAAATATAACCATCTAGAGGAATATTTTCGACCATATAAAATAAAAAACTAACCATTGGTCTCATGAGTGGTTAACATTTGGGGGTAGATTAACTTTTTTATAGTCACTCATTCAAGCCATTGCCAATTTATAAATTTTCTATCCTTGTTGCCCCACATATCATATGGAAATAGTTGGACAATATGGTTAGATAATTTTTATGGGAAGGAGCCAAAGCATAGAGGAATTAGACGTTAGTAGGTTGGAAAAAAGTAAGTCATCCTAAGGCAAAGGGAGGTTTGGGACTAAGGATGTCTAATATAAAAAATAAATCTTTGGTTGTAAAGCTTTACAAGAGGTGGATCTCCTAGCCAACTTCTTTATTTAGTAGATTTTTATGTAGTAAACATTTGGGTTAGGTGAACTTGAATGAGTTGATTCATTTCCATTTGGATGGTAATGGGTCCCTAGTGTGGTAGGATCTAAAGTTAGGATCCTAAGTAGTGAAATATGGATAATTTTTGAAAGTGGGAAGAGGGGAGAAGGCATAATTTTGTACTAATAAATGGGATCAATATCCACCCATTATTGCTAAATTTCCAAAACTACAACTAGTAAAAGCAACCATGGAAAGTAGGGGTTGGATCAATATTGAAATTTATTTCAATACTAATTAGTTGGGAAATTACATATTTAAGAATTTTAAGAAGGTATGTGAACGACCAATTCCAATCCCTCTAGAATTGACACTCATCATGACTAAAATCTTAGCAAAAAGATTTCTCATAGGCAGAGATGAGGAGGATGAATAAAATTTGAGATATGCAAGACTTGGAGTTTACACGGTGAAGGATGAATATGAAAAGATCCTTCTAGAACCTCCTCTTATCAGGTGGAGGAGTGGAGAAAGATTTGGCAATCCAAAGGTTGGATGAAAGTAAACTTCTTTGCCTAGAAATCCATTCACAATGGAATTCTTACTTTTAATGATGTAGGGGAATTTTTGGCCCATCCCAATGTGTTTTATGCTATAAAAGTGAGGAAACAACTGACCACTTGATTTTTGAGTGCTCATTCATGTGCTAGATCTAGAAGTGATGGTTTTTAGCTTATAAAATTCGAGCCAATGGTGATTTGAACTAGATTAATATGTGAGAAGGATTGAGGAGGGTTAGATTTAAATATGAAGATTTTTGTATTAGGTGGAATATTTTATTAAATTTTATTTTATGGCAAGTGTGGTTGGAGATAAATGACACAATTTTTACAAAAACCTTTTCATCCTTGGATGACATTTGGGAAGTCATTTGGAGCAAAGTCACAAAAATTATTGTAGTGTATGCTAAAAAGGAAACTAAGGTTGACATAGGGATGATGGAGAAGGAAGTCAAAGTGTATGAGAGGTGGGACAAAGCTAGTTGGAGAACACTCCTGAAAGGATGGATTAAAATTAATGCTGATGGAGCTATAAAAGGTAATCTAAGTAGAGCTGGAATTGGAATGGTCTATAGGAATCATGTTGGGACAATGCTCTATTGGATCTATAGGACCCAAGAAAGGCCACAAACAAGTTTATAAGATGACAATCATAGAATTAGGTTCTCAAATATTGGTAGGAACTATGTATTACATAAGGAACTTTGCTTTGGAGATGTGGAGGTTGAGGATTATTGTCACCAAAATTAAGCAGTTGTGTGAGAAATTGGATGATGCAATTATGATTTATGTGGGTAGAATTATAAATAAAGTGGTATACTTCCTAGCTAATATGGGTACAAAGAATAAGTTAAGGGTTCAATGACACATTATCATGGCTATTGAGAAAGAGAGGATTAGACAAGTTGGTGAGCAAATCTAGTGTTTGACTAATTTAAACAACCATAATAGACATATGGTTTAGGATATTTGGCTAAAATGCAGATCTCCTTTTAGTGTTGTAACAAACAATGATTAGTTTTTAGGATCTTGGATTTTAAAATTATGAAAGTTAAAATAAGGAAACGAATGCTCTTGCTAACAAACCAAATCTGATTGGTTCTTAGGATCTTGGATTTTAAAGTTTTGAAAGTTAAAAGAATAAAACTGAGTGCTATTGTTAGCTAATATCAAGAGGAATCTTGACACAACTTGTAAATAATATTTATTTTAAGATAACTTTTCAAATTAAAAAAAAAAAACTCACAACTCCAAATAAAAAAAATCCAAGATTTAAATTAAAAAATAAGAATAAGTGAAAAATAATTAAACATATATATATTAAATATTAATTAACGACATCCTCAAAATATAATTCTATATTACCTATCATAATATAAATACATTATCTATAATACCTATTATAATATAAATATTAAGGGATATAGGTAGTAGACTGACTAGTTTTTTGCTTGAGTGTTTGCCATCTTGAGGTTGGCGGTGCTTAAAATTGTAAAGAAGTGGGGTATGGGAGTATTTTCTTATATTTAAAAAAATAAAAATAAATAAAAATGCATATATTAATAACTACTTTCTTTAGGACAGATAAATGTAGTAGACCGATTGGTTTGCGTCAAGGGTTTGTCAGTTTGAGGTTAATGGTTTCAATCCCTGTCTCCTTGAGTCCGCTCACTTGGAGTAAAAGTTAAGCTTGATGGAGAGAGGTTATAGTGGTAGCTTTCCAAATTCAAATCATACCCACTGGGATAATACAATGGAAACTAAGATTATAGTGGTAGCTTTCCAAATTTGAGACGTACCCATAAAAATAATAAGATAGAGACTAAGATTATAGTGATAGCTTTCCAAATTCAAATTATAACTTCAAATTTCAAAATTTTAATTTTTAACCTTATAACCTTAAATACTATTTTCAAACGCTAATTCTATGGAAGATAACTTTATGTTATGAAGATTAATAAAAAGCAATCAACTCAATCTTAATTAATTTTTATGAGTTATTATTTTGGAGCTCCCGAAGAAATCCCAATTACAATATATTGAATTTATTTTAATATTTGAGGAGAGGATCTTAAAAAGGCTTTAAAAAGGGAAAGGACTATTACATTTGACGAAGCACTCAACTCATTCTCATTCATTTGCATATAAAGATTACAGTGCAGTTGATTAACCACCAAGTTGGTTAATCAACTAATTCGGAGAATGCCTATGAGCGTTATTTTAATATTAGTGCTAATAATGTGATACAACATAACAACATATGCTAAAATCCTCCCTTATTACATTATTGGAAAATTCCAATAGTATCACGAAATTTTTCATATTTGATATGTCCAAGTGCTTTGGTAAAGATATTTGCAACTTGGGCATCAGTAGGAATGTATTAAAGTTGTATATGGTGCTTTGGAACTTCATCTCGAATAAAATGACATCTGGTATCAACATGTTTGGTACGTTCATGAAAAATTGGATTTTTGACAAGATTCAAAACACCTTGATTGTCGCAAAACAAATGAAGTGGAAGATTCTTTGGAAGGCCCATTTTTCTAAGAATGCGACTTAACCACATTATCTCGTAGACTGCTTCACTGGCTGCACGATATTCTGCTTCTATAGAAGATAAAGCAACCACATGTTGTTTCTTACTGTGCCATGAGATAGGTCCAGATCCTAGATGAAAAACATATCCAAAAGCGGATTTACGATCATCAATAGATCCAGCATAATTTGAGTCTATGTATCCCAGTAAGAAAAAATTATTATTCTTTCTGTATTCTAGACCATAATTTGTACTACCACGAACATAATGAAGAACTCTTTTTGTTGCTTTCCAGTGACTCATCTTAGGCTCTTGCATGAACCTTGAAAGATATCCCACAACAAAACTGAGATCTAGCCTGGTATTTGTTAGATATAGGAGACTCCCAATCAACTGGCGATAGAGAGTTCCATCTACCTTAGGTGACTCATCATATCGAGATAACTTAAGTCCTTGCTCCATTGGAGTTGCTTTGGACTTATAATTAGTCATCCGATATTTTTCTACTAAAGTCTTGGCATATTTCTTTTGTGTTAATCGAATATGAAATTGTGCTTGAGTAAATTCTAAACCAAGACAATAGTGCAGAAGTCCTAGATCTGTCATTTCAAATGATTGCTTCAAGTCATTTTTCACTAAGTCAATCATACTTTCTGAGCTTCCTGTGATGATCAGATCATCTACATAAAGTACAAGAATCACTATATCAGAACCATTTTTCTTGATATAGAGATTTGCATCTGAAGGACTTCTTTCGAATCCATGCTGCACAAGGTGACTGTCTATCTTGATATACCAAGCTCGAGGAGCTTGTTTTAGCCCATGCCAGATTTTGATCAATTTGCATACTTTTTGTTCTTGCCCCTCGACCACAAACCCTTCTGGTTGAGTCATGTATACTTCTTCTTGTAAGTCACCATTCAAGAAGGCACTTTTAACATCCATTTGATGCAATTTCCACCCAAATTGAGCTCCCATGGCACAAAGTACGCGAATGGTAGTCATTTTTGCAGTAGGGGCAAAAGTCTCTTCATAATCTATGCCTTCTTTCTAAGCATATCCCTTTGCAACAAGTCGGGCTTTATGCTTATCAATAGATCCATCTTCCTTATACTTCACTTTGAACACCCATTTGCAGCCTATGGGTTTCTTTCCTGTTGGTAGATCGACTAACTTCCAAGTATTATTTTTAAGGAGAGACTTATGTTCTACATCCATGGCCTCATTCCACTATGGTTCATAAAGTGCAGATTGAACCGTTGTGGGTTCATTTGTATTCAATGTAGACATATAAATCTTTTCTCCATCCTCATCTTCTTCTCTATCATTTCTTGCACTCACTGACAAGTCATCAAAATGTTGACAAAGTTTGTCAACCTCTGAAGTAGATTCCTCTGCTCTCATCTGCTGAGTCATACTACGAGTACATGGCCTATCAAGAGATAGATCTGGAAGGGATTTCAACTTAGCATCTCTCAAAGTGCTAGTATACCATTTTGGAACTTTCTGTTTTTGTTGTGGAAGTATAACCTCCTTCTTAGATTCTTCATCTAGGTATACAGTTGTGGATGTGTCTTTTGATGTGAGGAATTCATCAAAGACAACATCTCTACTTACATGTGTCTTCTTGGTCTGCTCTAATCTTCCATGAGTAATCATCAACGAATAGTTGAAAATATATTTTTCCACCATAGCTGGTTGGCATAGGACCACACAGATCGGCATGCACCAGCTCTAAAGGGTTTTCAGCTTGAGAGGAGCTAGCTTCAAAAGGTACTCGATGTTGCTTCCTTGCTAAGCAATCCGAGCAAACTGGCAAGATAGATGAGAGTGGTGGAAGACCTTTCACCATCCCATATTTGTATAATTTGAGCAAATAGCCAGAACTGAGATGCCCATAACGTCGATTCTAGAGAGAGGTGGCCTCCTTTGTAGTTGCAGCCAAAGCAATATGTGGAGTTGAAAGGGCATCGAGAATAAACAATCCATGTTTGTAGGATCCGGTTGCAACATGTTTACCACTGTGTGTGATAAAACATCTCTTCTTGCCTTTGACAACTCGAAACACGACCTCCATGTTTCTATCCAAAATTTGTGTGACTAAAAATATATTATTGGCTAAGCCTAGAACATAGAGAACCTTCTCAATTTGACAAATACCATCAGGAAGGGACAAAAAAATATCCCCTTCTCCCTTTACTTGATATACTTGATTATCTACAATTGTGACTGGCTTACCCTCTTTCTCCACAAAAGTATCAAACCATGATTTATCCCCAGTCATGTGTTTGCTAGCTCCTAAATCAATATACCATACAAAATCTATCTGGGAAGATGAAGTATGAGTCATGAGGGCCTTGTGTGCTCTTTTAGAGTCAGAATCTGAATCGAACCCAGGAGGATCTGAGTCTGAGTTGGAGTCAGCATAAGCAACATGGCCTTTAGATTGCTTATGCTTATTGTATTTTTGCTTGTTCTTGCCCTTCTTCTGAGGACCTCTATCGTTTGGTTGCTTGTTTTTGAACCAACACCTGTTGGTGTCATGGTTATTCATATCACAAATTTTGCAATATTTTGATTCTTTTTGCTGATTTTGCTTCCCTTTTCCTTTGGAAGAAGCACCCCCTTTTTGAAACCGGCCTTGTTTTTTACCACTTTGTTGTGTGGAAAGAGCATCATCTGGCATATCATCTTTCTAGACCTAAGTTGCCTCCTCAGTCTGAAGCAGGTTTACCAGTTCCACAAATGAGACTTGTCTACCAGAAACATTGAGGGAAGTGATCAACATCTTGTAGGAATTTGGTAATGCTCTCAAGATGACAGAGTTCAAGACATCATCATCCACCGGTTTTCCCATAGCATTCAATTTCGCTTTCAAGTCAGCCACTCTACAAAGGAATATATCAACTGTTTCCCCAGAACTCATACTGAGATTATGTAGTTGAGTTTGGAGATGGAGAATAGTGGATTGATTCTTGCCTTCATATACTATGATCAGGGCATCCCAGGCTATCTTACTAGTTTTTGCATCACAAATATGAGGTTGCACCTCATCTGTAGTAGCAAGCAAGATAAATACGAGACTCTTCTTGTCTCTCTTATCCCAATCATCTTGATATGTCCCTGTTGTCTAAGGATGTTTTTTAGTACCAGTGACTACATCCCATAAATCTTCCAACTGAAGTATGGCTTTCATCTTTGTCTTCCATGGAACAAAGTTAGGACCTTTCAGCAATTGTGAGTCTGAGAGATACTTATGAATTGTGGCCATTATGAAGGTTTCTTATATCACCAATTGGTCTCCCTTTCTTTATACCTGCCAGATCTTTATACAGTAACCATTCAATATACACCCGCCCTTACGTGAGGGAAACTATAGGTATATATGAACAATATACTACTCAATATGTACTCGCCCTTACATGAGGGAGACTATAAGTACATATGAGAAGCACAATATTTTGAACATAGGTGATACTGAAAGGGCATCGTGTTGTTAATGACACCTACCATAGAAAGTTTTATTTCGCATGCATGGGGCGTAACTTCCCCTAAACACTTTGGAAAAAAAACTTTTGTCAGGATTTATGCCTAACAAAAATCACGATGTGGGTATGAAGTGGAAAAAAAACAAAAACTGGTTTGCCTTATTTCTCCCCGACAATTTATAGAGAACAAGCTTAGACATCATTGTTGCAGCTATATTAGGCGACGAATACAGTAGTCCAAAGCACGACAGCATTACCTATAATTGTGGACCAGAGGTATCTCAAATACCGAACACTGTTGTGCAATAAATTGCACAAATAGGGTATAAATTTGGGGTCTTATATTTTGTTTAATTTATGATTGTGAATAATCAGCGGTATGGAGGAGAGGAGCAGCAGAGAGATTTCAAAATTTTTAGGTGGGAAGAGCAGAGATGGCTCGGAGGGTTTGGGTAGGACCCTTGAGATTGATCCAGGCAAGGATCTAGAGGATGGGAGGCCAGTGGCGGCAGCAGAGGTTGTCCAGAGAGAGCACGACCCTCCCCAAAAAGATCCGGACAAAGGGATCCATACGGGCGGTGCGGGTCCTAGAGGAGGCCGATCCTTTGCAGAAATAGTCAAGGGGAGAAAGAGTGTTTTTTTTTCACTCTCGCCCCTCATCCTGGTAAATAACAGGGTAAAGGCACCTATTTATTCAATGGGGCCATGTTTAGCCATGGAAGAGTTTTCATTAGTGGGCAAGTTTCTGGGTGGAAGGCCAGATATAGAAACTATTCGTTCTTGGACCCTATCCAAATGGAGGATGGTGGGTAGTATGGATGTTGTTGCCCTGTCCGGGGGGTTTTTTATCTTAAGATTTAACAATAAGGAGGATGCGAGCCGCGTTCTCACTGGAGGACCCTAGTTTTTAGGGAAACGCAGCCTTTTCCTTAGGAAATGGGGGGAAGATTTTGACCCTGAAAAATAGAATATCAATACTGCTCCCATTTGGGTGCAGCTCCCCAATCTTCCAGCTTAGTTTGTCAACGAGTATTGGCTACATGGCATCGCCAGAACGATCGGAGAACTGGTGTCCATAGATCATGCAACCTTGGCTAGGACAAGGATGACACATGCAAGACTTTGCGTCAATGCCAATCTTGAATTTGAGCTGCCAAATGTTGTGGAGCTAGAGTATGGGAACTATCTAAGATATTAGGTGGTGGAATATGAAAACAAGCCAGCTTATTGCCCTGAGTGTAAATCACAAGGCCACCTACAAAATTAGTGCCCTACTCTAGCAGCAAATAGAGACATCCTCAGATCGAAAGGCAAACATGCAAATGAGAAAGGGTTTCCTAGGAACCCCCCTCTAAAAAGAGGCCCTATTGGCAAAGGAGGGTCTAGGCCATTTAAAAAGAACTACATTTTTTAGGAGAAGGACAATCAGGGTGCAAGGCAAACTCAGAGCAAAGACAAGCAACATCTCACCAAAGAACAAGAAAACCAGGTAAGCCCTAAATCTCCAAGCTCAAATCAATTCAATATTTTAGCCGATCTACTAGTAGAAGGGGAGATCGAGGAATTAGAAGAGGGAAACAAGCAATGTGTTCTCCTTGAAACCCTAGAATCCCCATCAAGGGCGGGCCCTTCAAATCCCATAACAAATAACCCCTCAATCCCCCAGGGAGGGGTAAGGCTAAGCCCCAGAGAATATAGGAAAAGGGTGGAGGAGATGGTGTCATCGAAACTAGACCTCCCCAACATCATAGCCAATAGCCTGCCAAACCAACTAGAAGATTCTTCCCGAAAATCAGGGGAATACAGGAAAAATATGGAGGAGTTAGAATCAAGGACTGAGATGGTAGAATTGGATGATTTTGAGGAATGCGTGAGTTTGGTTCTACAACAGCTAGATCCCCCTCAATATAGCCCCAAGGGTGGCTCAGGGCTCCCTACCAGAAGTATGGAAGACTTCAATGATTTTGTTAACTCGAACCAACTCATGGATGTGAGGCTAAGAGGAGCCAAGTATACATGGAGCAATAGGCGGTCAGGAAGCCAACTTATCCAGGAAAGACTTGACAGGTTTTTCTTATCCAAGGAGGCGACTGCTGGGTTTGGAGACTCCACCATGCAAACCTTTCCCAAAATTTCCTCCGATCACAATCCCATCCTCCTGGAGGTCCCAAAGTCAAACTCTTTCAAAAAACCTTTCGTTTTCAGTCAATGTGGATCAGACACCCGGATTTAAAAGAAAGTATTTCCAAATGGTGGAAGCAACCCTTTCACAAAATTTCAGGTTTCATTCTTGCCCAAAAGCTGAAATTAGTAAAGAATAACCTTAGAACTTGGAATAAGGAGGTTTTTGGGAACTTTTTTGAGAACAAGCAATAGGTGGGGGAAATGCTGTAGGTGATCGACACCATGATTCAGAATGGTAACTGTGATGAAGCTACTAGGAACGAGGAACAAGCCAATATTTCAGAATATCACAATATTTTAGCTTGTGAGGAGACTTACTGGAGACAAAAATCTAGGGCTTTATGGCTAAAGGATGGTGATTCAAACTCAAAGTTCTTTCATGTTTCAACATTGAGGAACATAAGTAATAATAAGATAAGAGAGTTGACCAAAGCCGATGGATCCAAAACCCAAGACTTATTTGAGATCAGGGAGGAAGCAACAACTTACTTCAGCTCCCTTCTTGGGGATGAATCCCAGTGTAGAGAGGAAGCCAAGGAAACCCTCCTCCAGTCCATTCCGAGTTTGGTTGATGAGGCCATAAATGGTAAGCTTCTTGCTCCTTTCACTGATGAAGAAATCAGAAAAGCTCTGTTTAGCATGGATCCTGAGAAATCCCCTGGCCCGGATGGGTTCCCTCCACGGTTCTACCAAGTCTTTTGGGACACTGTTGGAGCGGATGTTATCTCTGCTATCAAAGAATTTCAGGCTTCAAAACATATCCCGAGAGGTTTCAAGTCCACCTTTATCGCCTTGATTCCTAAGGGCCCAACTCTAGACACAATGGCAGATTTCAGACCGATTAGTTTATGCAATGTGTCATACAAGATACTATCAAAAGCCATTGCACATAGGATGAAAGAAATTCTGCCCCTTATTATCGACCCTAGCCAAGGCAAATCTATTCAGGGGAGATCAATTTTGGATGGTGTGATCACAATCCATGAAGCTTTGCACTCTGCAAGTCAAACCAACAAGGCGGTCCTAGCCCTAAAGCTCGATATGAACAAAGCTTTTGACCGCATTAACTAGGATTTTTTGACGGCTGTTCTTCTGAAGTTCGGCTTTCATCCTTAATGGGTCAGGCTGATAAAAGAGTGCATATCCAAACCCTGGTTCTCAGTTCTAGTCAATGGCATGACAGCTAGGTACTTCCAGAGTCACAGAGGGCTCAGACAAGGAGATCCAATAAGCCCAATGTTGTTTGTCATTGTAGCAGAGGCTCTGGGTAGAACTATTAAAGCAGCTTGCAATGCTGGATTAATCTCGAGAATCAAAGCTACCTCTCTCATCAACCATATTAGTCACCAACAATTTGTGGATGACACCTTGATGTTGACCCAGTCATCAGTGGTTGAAGCTAGAAGGATTAAGCACATTCCCCAACTCTACGAGGATGCGACGGGTCAGAAGGTGAATTTCAACAAGAGTAAGCTTTACTTCCTTAACACCCCAAATCAGAGCCAAGCCAGAATAGCTCAAATCTTGGGATGTTCGATAGCGACTCTCCCTACTACGTATCTAGGCCTTCCCCTCTTCTACGGTTCTCCGTGTGAATCTATGTGGGATAGAGTGGTTGAAAGAATCCAAAAAAAATTGGCTAGCTAGAAAGGACATTTTCTATCTCAGGCCAAGAAACTCACCCTCACTAAGGCTTCCTTACAGAGCATTCCGATTTATTTTCTTTCTATTTTTAGGGCTCCAACCAGAATTCACCAAAAAATTGAACAGATTCAAAAGAACTTTCTCTGGTCTAGATCAGAGGAAAAACAAAGGATCCACCTTGTGGGCTGGGGCAAGGTTTGTAGGCCAAAAGAATACGGGGGGCTAGGACAGAAGAGTTGCTCACCTAAACACAACTTTAGTTGCTAAACAATCTTGGCGTCTTATTAACAATGAGGAGAATGAATGGACTGCCATAATTAGAAGGAAATATCTTCAAGGTTCTTATTTCCTAGATGATATGGTGCACAGGAGAGGTTCTGCGTTCTAGAAAGCAATCCTATCAAGCATATAGGTCATAAATAAAGGCCTAAGATGGGTCCTAGGTAACGGATAGAAGATCAGGTTCTGGGATGTCATGTGGGCCAAGGATGAAGCGTTATCTCAGGTTCCTCATCTAGCGAGGGCCAAAAGAATTACAGAGGATCTCTATGGAAGGAAAGTAGCTAATTTCATGAGGTAGGACAAAGGTAGGCTTATTTGGAAACAGATAAGGATCATGTAATTTGGGCAGGATCATGTAATTTGGGCAGCTTCCGAAAATGGGCAGTTCTCAGTCAAATCTGCTTACATGCTAATGGTAGATTCTGAGGATCCCATTCTCCAGACTCAGTTGGTATGGGTCAAAAAGCTTATTCCTAAAGTTGCAATGTTCTCGTGGTTGGCGATCCAAGGCAGGATTCTTACGATTGACAACTTGATAAGGAAAGTTTTGATAGTTGCTAACCGCTGTTGTTTGTGTAGGGCAAATTGGGAGTCCACCCTCCATATTTTCCTTGAATGCCTAGTCTCTTCGAGCATCCTCAATAGGTTATTTCAAGCCTTTAGCATTTGATGGGTCAGACCAGCCACCATCATTGACCTCTTCCATCAATGGCCAAATCCCTTCGTAAGCCTTAGGTTGAGGTTTTTCTGGAAGATCTGTCTCCACCATTTTTTGTGGCAGATTTGGCTTGAACGAAACCATAGAGCTTTCCATGAGTCAAGCCATGATGTTACTTCCATCACCAATAAGATCCTTACCTTTGCCCGTGAAAACGTTAGCCTTATTCCTTATGAAGCTCGCAATCTTCCCCTCTGGGAGAGACTGATAGCTCACTCTTTAAATCTTACCCTGGTTGAGAAACCCTTGTCCCCCAAGATCAATCCTAGAGTAGATGTCAAGTGGAAACCGCCCCCAGTTGGATGGCTCAAGCTTAACTTTGATGGGGCTTCTAAAGGTAACCTCGGCAGAGCAGGGGCTAGAGGAGTAGTGAGAGACCATCAAGGCTTTCTGGTGATGGCCTTTTCTGAGCAGTTGGGAACAAGGACTAACAACGAGGTGGAAGCAAGAGCGTTATGGAGGGGTCTTCAGATGGCTCAAGAGATTGAGGATAATATTATCATCGAAGGAGATTCCCTGTACATCATAAACCTTATCAGCAATGGGAAAATTCCTCCATAGCGGTTTAAGACTATCATTGAAGAGGCTAGGATCCTCTACTAAGCTAGGAATGAGTGAAGGGCCCAGCACGTGTTTAGGGAAGCCAATAAAATTGCTGATATCTTAGCCAATTTAGGGGTGGAAGCTGATGGGTTGGTCACTTGGGAACTTGGGGTTCCAAGTGATGTGGACAAGATTATTCAAAATTATCACCAATGTTGATGCTTTTGTGGGGTTTGGATAAAGGAAGAGGAGTTTTCTGTTTCTCGAAGCAGTCCTGTCGTGTTTTCGTGACTAAAAAAGGCAAGTGCGACCAAGGACCAAAACTGTCACGATATCGCGACGTGTCGTCGTATCGCGGTCAAAGTAGAGCAGGAGAGGTTTTGACCAAAAATTATCGTGATTTCATGACTTGTCGCGTTATCGCGCTCAAAAGAAGCTGTGAAGAGCACATAAGGAAACTGTTGCGATATCGCGATGTGTCGCTGTATCGCGGTCAAAGGAGTGCTGGAGAGGTGTTGACCAAAATATGTCATGAAATCGTGACATGTCGTGTTATCACGCCCAAAAGAAGTAGTGAAGAGCTTAGAGGAAATTTGTCGCGATTTCGTAGCTTGTTGCATTTTCGCGGTGTTCAATGCTGGAAAAAGCTAAGTATGGAAAGTTGTCGCGGTTTTACGACCGACAGCGGCAGAGGGGAGCACCCAGCAAGAATGTTGTGATTTCGCGACGTGTCGCCGTATCACGGTCAAAATAGAGTAGGAGAGGTGTTGACCGAAAATTGTCGCGTTATCGCGACATCTCGCGTTATCGCTCCCAAAAGAAGCAGTGAAGAGCTTAGAGGAAAATTGTCGCGATTTCGCGGCTTGTCGCATTTTCGCGACCTGTTGTGGTTTTGCGGTGCTCAATGCTGGAAAAAGTTAAGTATGGAAAGTTGTCGCGGTTTCGTGACCGACAGAGGCAGAGGGGAGCGCCCAGCTAATATGTCATGATTTCACGACGTGGAGGCAGAAACGAAGCAGAAGACTAAAAGATGTCGCGAAATCGCGACATGTCACATTTTCGTGAATTGTTGCGAATTTGCGGAGTTGATGAAAAAGAAGCAGAAGGCTGTAAGTTGTCACATTTTCGCGACATGTTACATTTTTGTGAGTTGTTGCAAAATCGCGGAGATGTTGGGAATTGTTGCTGAAGGCAGAAAGATGTCGCGAAATCGTGACATGTCGCATTTTCACGACCTGTCACGAAATCGCGGAGGGGCTTGCAGGCAAAGCAGAAGGCAAAAAGATGTCGCAAAATCGTGACCTATCGCGAAATCATGGAAGGGCATGCAACCAAAGCAGAAGGCAAAAAGTTGTCGCGAAATCGTGACATGTCGCATTTTTGCGACTTGTCGCGGTTTCGCGACCTATCGCAAAATCGCGATGATGCATGAAGTCGAAGCTAATGGCATTTTGTTGTCGCGATTTCGTGACATGTCGCATTTTCGTGACTTGTCATGAAATCGCGTTGTTGGCAAAGGAAGCAGTTGGCTGTATGATGTTGCAAAATCGTGACATGTCGCATTTTCGCGACTTGTCGTGAAATCGCGGTGATGCTGGAGTATGTTGCTAAAGGTTGTTTTTTGTCACGATTTCATGACTTGTCCCATTTTCGCGACTTGTTGCGAATTCGCGGAGGTGTGGGTTGATGAATGCTGATGGCTGGCAGTTGTTGCGTTTTCGCGACTGTTTCAGAAAGGCACCACAGATGGGTATTATTTGCATAGGACAGTCTGTCCCTATTGATTTTTTGATCTGTATCAACTCTGTGCTGATTACTGTAAAAGGTTTTGGGTCAACCTGGAAAACCCGTTTGCAATGAATTAGATCCTTAATTACCAAAAAAAAATTTATGATTGTGAATGCAAGAAAATAGTGTATTTAAATGCAAAAAAAAACAATCATAAATGCCCACAAATTATAGCTCCTATTACACATTCCCCCCTTTATCTAACAATTTTGCAAGTGAAATCATGTGAACTCCCCCCTTCAAATTGCAAAATAGATAAGAATGGGTGAAAAAAAAAACCTAAAAACCCCAAAAACAAAAAATGGGAGCCTTCAAGGCATCAAGATGTGTTTGTTTTTGCTTGAATGACGCATGTTTGGCGTCAACTTTGCTTTATCGCTGTCAACAGCCCCTTGCGGGCATCAAAACCACATTTCGGGCGTCAAAATTTCGGTTCGGGCGTCAACGCGATCGTGTGAGCGTCAACAGTGCACAGGCATCGAAAAAAAACGAATCCGTCAAAAAATTCCCCGACGGGATTCGAAACCACAACCTTCTGCCAAACAAGGACCATAACAACCATGGGAGCCGAAGTGCCCGATAAAATCAAACATGAACCACGCTTGTATTATCCGCTTTGGAGGGCGGATAAGGGAGAAAAAAAAATTAATCCCACATGGCCTATGCGGCCACTGTGGGAGGGTTTAAACACTGTCGAAAGCGCCAAAGCTTTCGGTTGCCTTCGGGCAACCACCCCACCCTTTTGCCTCCACTTGTCGCCTCCACCGACGACACAGTCCCCGATCCGCTGTCTGTTGCGTGCCACATGAGTCCTCTGTCAGCGTGCCGCCGTCCTTTGTCCTGCGTCAGGTCTGTCAGCGGTTTGTCCTCTGTCAGCGTACTGTCAGCTCTGCGTCAGGTCTGTCTACGTCTTGTTAGGGTCGTTCCTCTATCTCGTCCAGGTCTGTCTGTCGGCTGTTGTCTCGTCCAGGTCTGTCGTCCGTCAGGATCCTCCGCCCTCAGGTCAGTCTGCCCGCTGCGGCGTCCGTAGCTCTGATACCATATTAGATTTGACGAAGCACTCAACTCATTCTCATTGATTTGCATATAAAGATTACAATGCGGTTGATTAACCACCAAATTGGTTAATCAACTAATTCGGAGAACGCCTATGAACGTTATTTTAATATTAATGCTAATAATGTGATACAACATAACAACGTATGCTAACAAGGACCTGGATGTTTCAACCTCCATAACGTACAGAAAATACCACTCTCATGCATTCGATTGTATGAACTCTTGGTTTTCTGTCCATTTTCGATTTGTAGCTTTCTCACCAGATCTCAATGGAACAAATCTAAATATCACAAGTCTGTGTCCGTGGACATATACACGGAGACATTGATTTTTATTTTTAACGGTAAAATAAGTCTAGAAAGCACAGGTGGACTTCAAATTTCAAACTTTTACTTACGCTCATATTACAGCCTTAACTGAAGAGGATTTACATCGACCCATACATTATACCCTTCCTTCAATCCTATTCTAGTCGATTGAAGGAAAGACTGACCGCCACGACTGTGTTACACAGAATTGTGGGAATTCAATATCGGTTGCATTCCAATAGGAAACGCCGTCCCTGCAGACAGAATTGTGGGAATTCAATATCGGTTGCATTCAAAGTCAACCCCGGTATTTATATTTATTCACTTTTACTTAAATCAATTTAACAAAAAAAAATTAAACTTTCAATTTCAATGTTATGCAAGAAAAATACATAATTTAATATCTATGATGCACTATACCAACCTTGTGAAATTGTGATGTCTTAACCAATTGCAGGGTCCACGAGTGGTGTTCATAAAGTCGATTTGCGTTTACATAAATGAATCGTGGGATTTTGCATTTATATTTGGAGGAAGTTTTTCTTTAAAATGTATTTTGTTTTACTTAATGAGGTAAGAACAAAGTGATTGTTGCTATCGTTGCCAAATTGCGGTTGTTACCATTTGTTTGATTTGAAGTCATGTAGCGGATGCAGCAGTACACAATAGATTTATGAGATCTTTATATTTTTTTTCTAAATTTTATTTATTTCCATTTGTTTTGCGCACTTCCTTTTATAAGGGGTGGGAACATGCTAACGGATGTAACATGTTACTTATAAAATATATTTATTTTTGGTGTATTGCTTTGATAAAGGTGTTATCCATTCTTTTTTAATATATATATTTGGGTATATATAGATTTAAGTAGTATGAGAAACCTCTATTATTTAAGTGTAAGGTGGGCATCCCAATCCCACCATAACCTCTCATAAGAGGGAGAGCTGAACTTATCAATAGGGAATTTAACAAAAATAGGGAGTTTGAACTGTGGATCTCTTAAAAACAAGTCAAAGCCTAAAACATTGTGTTGTCCCTACAAAACTTTTTTTTTTTTAATTTGGTTTCAAAATTTTAAGTTAGTGTGAGAAACCTCTACGACCAACGTATAGGGTTGAGCAATCTCCTCCCAACCATGACCCCTTGTAAAACCGAGAGCTATGCTTATCAATAGGGAATTTAACACATGACCTTTATGTTTCCCTTTGCTTCGCAGAGGTTTGAACCATGGACCTCCCGTTCAACGAGGCCAAGCTTGCCTTGCAATTTTTTTTTTAATATATATATATATATATATATATATATATATATATATATATATATTTGGTTAGTGTGAGAAACCCCTACTATCGACGTTCAAGGCAAGGCAAGACATCCCTATCCCACCATGACTTCTCGTAGGGGAAGAATTGAACTTATCATGAGGGAATTTAACACATAGCCACACGCCATGGTTTGAAATTTGGAGCTCCCAAAGAAGAGCCAAAGCGTGAACAGTTATGTTGTTCCGTTGTGTACATATTATGTTATATAAAAAATAAAATAAACAAACACATAGTAATATAATTGTATAAAAATTATTTGAGAATTTAAATAAAAAACATTACAAAGTTTTAATAAGAAATAAGTTAAGTTTAATATCAAAAATAAAAAATGATTATAATGAAAATGATGTTATGGAATATTAGGGATATAAATAAGATCCTTATAAAAAGAGTTGTTAAGGAATAAATAAATTGTTATAATCTTGTGTTTAATTAATACAAGAATCAAATTAAGTGATGAGGAATTTAAGGATACTTTTATAAATATTTAGAAGATTGGATGATTCTTTAACATTTATTTTTACATGAACTTTATGTAGTAGAGCAAAAATAAGACAAACACAAATAGGATGGATAATTATTAGAAAAAAAAGTAATTGGATTGTTGGATTATTTTTCAAAAAAGAGGAAAACATAAAAGTGGGGGTTATAAATGTAGATGTTGTAATTAGTTACTACTCGTGAAATATGTTGGAAGGAACTTAACATATTTTTGTCAAATATAATGATGATTCATTATGATCTATAGATTATTTATGGTGATTTCAATTGTTCTATCTCCTTTGGAAAAAAAGAGTTATATTCAAGGATGGTTTTAATAAATGTAAGATTCTACTTTATTTATTAATTCAAATGGTCGTTAGGATATTAATCCTTTAGGTTTTCAATATACATAGTATAATGGATGTACTAGGTAAACTCATATAGTAGAAAGATTAGATAGATTCATGTTATCCAACACATGGTTGCAAACAAAGTATACAATATTTTTAAGTATTTTATTGTAAGTAGGATTAAAGCACAAACCCATTATTTTAACTTGTGATTTACCCAAAAATGGTCATCCAAAGACATTTTTATTTCACTCTATATGGCTTCAAGATCCTGATTTCTTCTAAATGGTTATGTTACAATAATATGAATCAAAATTTAAAGGATTTTATATATATAAGTTTGTTCAAAAGATGAAATATTTAAAGGAGCAAATGAATATTAGGAATATTGAGGGAGACACAACCTTGTGAAGTTAGCCATCTAGAACATGGGCAATGACGCTTTTTAAAGTAAATAAAAATTACAAATATCCTATCAACCAAGGATCAAATGATGGCTTATCAAAACCATATATTGAACATTAAGATTCCCAAAGCATTCTCAAAACACTAGGGAGCTATAAGGAATTCCACTTCAAAGAATTATTTAGAAGATCATGGATGAAATAGTAAGGAATGTATTCAATAATGAGGAACGATTTAATAGATACCTTTGAAGCTGGGAAACCCCCTTGATAGCTTCTAGCATCAACATTATTTTCCATGGTACCCCTCTTGGTGGGCGCGGTGCTCGATTTGGAAGCTTCCCAAAACCAAAGGGAACATCAACAACCGAAACGTTTAAGTCCCCATGATACTCTTTTTTTCTAGGAAATAACTTCATCAATGAAAAATTTGGGTTGTAGTAGGGTTTATCTATTTTTGTTACAATTTAGTTGGCTTTCCAATTTCATTTGTAAAATTAAAAAATTGCTCTTGATCCCCTTGAGGTTTGTAGCGAGTGTCCATCAACTACATCTACATTGGCATTGGTCTCGAGCAATGATCCTATGCCATTCCACATTCATTCAACAATGATTTTAGATCACTAATTTTCTCTAAGAAATGAATACATCAATAAAAAAGTTTGGGCTACAATAGTGTTTGCGTTTTTCCTTATAGTTTGGTTAGCTCTGTAATTTCATCAACATAATAAGAATCCTTAATAAGAATTCTTTCTCTTGCTCCACCTTAGGTTTACAATGATTGTCTATTAGTTGCACCTACATCAACCCTATCACCTAGTACTAATTCAATGTCATTCCACCTCCATTCAACGATGATTTTAGTCCCTTTTCCAAGAAATGCCTACATCAATGATAAATTTTAGGTTGCATCAGGGTCTATATTTTTTCTTACAATCTATTTGGCTCTCCAATTTCATCAATAGAATAAAAACCCTTGCACTTGCTTCCTCTCAAGTTTACAACAATTGTCCATCAATTGCATCTACATCAATGTTGACCCCTAGTGATGATCCCATGTAATTACACCTTTGTTTAATAATGATTTTAATCCATTTTTCCTCTAAGAAACAACTGCATCGATGAGAAATTTTCCTTTTTTCTTACAGTTCGATCAGCTCTCCAATTTCACTAGTAGAATAAAAATCCTTGCATTCTACAAGCAAATGAGATCCAAGTCAATGGTTTTTATTATTTATTGGAAATAAAAGGATATGGCTTCCACTAAGCATTAGATAAAACAAATATAGACTTCCACTTATCGACTAACAACCTAACATGTTTCCTATTAATCACAAACTTTAATTCCTTTGGAATGGTTATTTTTTAAATAATATATTGCACCCATTGAGAATATACTTTTGAAGTATCATGTTTTCACAACTCTTTTCTTGATCTTTGAATAATATCTAATCAAGTTTTAGAGTGCTTCCAAACTCAACCCACTAATCCACACTTTTACAAGCTCACGTGCTCATTCTTTCTTGCTCATTATTTCTTGTAAAAGCATTGTGCCATTAAAAAAAATTGTTCAATATTCTTTCATCCAAAAATCGAATCCCATTTAAAAAAATACATCTAAAATTCTCTCCACATTTTTTTAAAGAATATTTTTTCAATGAATTTGAAGAACAACTATATTTTTCATATATGTCATAGCTCTATTTGAAAATTAAGTATGCATTTTATATTCACCTTAGCTTTCCCATATACTTACACTCTTATACCATCACATATCATGTACTTTGCACATATACAATTGAAAAACCATAGCATATACTTTTGTCTTATTCATTCTCTACATGTACATCCAATTTTTTTGACAATTTGTAATTAAAAAGAGTATATTAGAATAAATTTCTAAGTCTCATAAATGATTTCATAAAGGATAGATTTAATATCCTTATAATTATTCATGTATTTTTTTGTTTAATTAGTAATATGGAATTGAAATAGTACAACCTATATTATATCATGACCACATAATGGTATTACAACAATATAATAATGGAAGGTGATTCATTTATATAAAAAATACAATTTTGAGGAAATCAAAGGCTCCATGGAACATATAATAGATCACTGTGGAAATGCAAAACCTTGCTATAAAGTTTTAAGGAATCAAATTTATACATACATTAGGGGAAGGGAACAAATGTGAGAATAGGCTAGTCAATAGAGTGGTTTAAAAAGAGGATCATGAAGTTAAATTCTCTTTTTCATGGTTAAGAGGAAGTAGTAAGTTTAGTTGAAGCTAACAAGAAAATGTTAGGGGTTCGAGTCAAATAACGATTAAGCTAACAAAAAAATGTTAAGGGTTCAAGTCAAATCATGATTAAGATTTAATGTAATGTTTTTCATTGGTAGAACTTGTATTTTATAACATTAATGTGTTTTTCATATAAAATATTTACTATAATTCTTATGGCTGTACTTATGCTTTAGAAAGGAAAACTAATAGTTAAAATTTGGTAAAGCAAACTATGATAATGCAAAGTTTTTGAAATATTACTCTACTAAGATGTAGTGCATAGATAGTAAATGTGGATTTTTGGTATTGTGAAGGTTGTTGCAAAATGTCAAGAAGAAGGATGCTAAATTTTAAAATATTTGTATTTACAAAGAAAATTGAAAAATATTTAAAAAATAAAAATCAAGAATTCAAACTTATAATGAAAATAAATGTAGGTATCTAGCTATAGCAACTCAGATGAAAATTGAATTTGTTTGTAAACTCTGAAACTTTAAATAAGAGAGTTGTGATTTTTCAATAGTTGGAGGGCTAAGTACAACCCATTTTATCCAACCATATATATATGAAAAATAATATAAAAGAAGAGTTATACAATAAAAAAAATTAACTAAAAATATGTGAAAGATTTGGCAGTCCAAAGGTTGGCCAAAAGTAAAAATTTTTGCTTGGCAATCCATGCACAATAAAATTCTTACTATTAATAATTTGAGATGTTGGAGAATCTTTGGCCCATCCCAGTGTGTTTTATGCTATAAAAGTGAGGAAAAATCTGACCACTTCATGTTTGAGTGCCTATTCATGTGCTAGATCTAGAAGTGATGGTATTTAGCTTGTAAAGTTCAATTCAATGGTGATTTGAACCAGATTAATATTTTGAAAGGATGGAGAAGGGGTAGATTTAAATATGAAACTCTAAGGTGGAAGCTTAGATTAAATGTGATTTGGTGACAAGTGTGGTTGGAGAGAAATGACATAATTTTTAAAGAAAATTTTTCATCCTTAGATATTGTTTAGTGGATTATTTAGAGAAAAGTCGCAAAATTTGTAGTAGTATATCCTAAAGAAGAAACCCAAAATAACATAAGGATGCTGAAGAAGGAAATTGAAATGTAAGAAAAGTAGGATAAATAACCTTAAATACTATTTTCTATATTAAGAAAGATAACTTAAAATAACTTCAAACTATGTTATGTTATGATGATTAATAAAAACCAATCAACTCAGTCTTAATTAATTTCGTTTAGAGTTATGATTATGAAGCTCCGAAGAAATCCCAATCAAAATATATTTAATTTATTTTAATATGTGAGAAGAGGATAATAAAAAAAATCCTTAAGAAAGAAAAGGACCTCGACGTTTCAACCTCCGTTATTACAACAAATACCACTTTCATGCATTCAATTGTATGAAATCTTGGTTTTCTGTCTAGATTTGTAGCTTTCCAGCTCACCAAATCTCAATGAAATAATTCCAAGTATGTGGACATATGCACGCAGACAATGATTTTTATTTTTAACGGTAAAATAAGTCTTGAAAGAAAAGGTGGACTTCAAAAACTTTTGCTTACGCTCTATTACAGCCTTAACCGAAGAGGATTTACGTGGACTTCAAAAACTTTTGCTTACGCTCTATTACAGCCTTAACGGAAGAGGATTTACGTCGACCCATACATTATACCCTTCCTTCAATCTTATTCTAGTCGATTGAAGGAAAGACTGACCGCCACGGCTGTGTTACACAAAATTGTGGGAATTCAATATCGGTTGCATTCCAATAGGAAACGTCGTCGCTGCAGACACGAACGCAGCACATGAGCATGCCATAGCCACGTACGCCGCTCTGTTACAGACTCTCACCATCGTATTCATCTCAGCGATACGAATATCTATAGCCATGGCTTGTAGCAACACCGCCACTATCCCGATCGAGAAGAAGAAACTCAACGCGTCTAACAGCACAAATATCTTGAACCCCACGCTGTCCATGGCTTCTCTCGCGCCGGCAACGCCCATCTTCCTTTCAAGCCCAAGGGGAAGCGTGAACATGCTCAGATAACTCAAGCACAGCACCACCGTGGTCGTCACCAGAATCGAACACAGGTCCTCCTCTCTCCACCTCGCCTTCGAACCCTTACATTTCAACAAGACCTGCGCTTCCGCATCTTGGGTAAACATATGAGTAAATGGTTGGGCCATTGTTAGAAAACCCAAGGCAGATCTGATATCATTCCACTGTGCAGTTAATCAGACATCTTATAAGAAGTTGCAACGCGTCAAATAGTGAAGTTCCATGCAACTTCCTCCTTCCTTCATGTTGAAAGAGGGTGAATAGATAGATGCATTTTGTCCGTTGACACGAACATGCATTCACAGGCATGCTTCCACGAAGCCTTCGTGCTTGCCGTCACTTTTATTAATTAATATACTTTTAATTAGATTTGATAGTTATTTTTTGATTTGGTGGAGGAGACTGAGCTTTCAAATCTCATTTTAATATCCAATTTTTGGTGATTTTATTCTGTAGTACCGCTGGCACCAGTCTAATCTTTAATTTTATCAAATAATGTTACCTAAATCATCAGCTTGTTAAAAGAGAATATATATAATTAGTGAAAAGTCAACCCCGGTTTTTATATTTATTCACTTTTATTTAAACCAATTTAATAAAAAAAAACATTTCAATTTCAATCTTATCCAACAAAAATACATAATTTAATATATATGATGCACTATACCAACCTTGTGAAATTGTGATGTCTTAACCAATTGCAGGGTCCACGAGTGGTCTCCATAAAGTCGATTTGATTTTACATAAATGAATCGTGGGATTTTGCACTTATATTTGGAGGAAGTTTTTCCACAAAATGTATTTTGTTTTATTTAATGAGGTAGGAACAAAGCGATTGTTGCTATCGTTGCCAAATAGTGGTTGTTGCCATTTGTTTGATTTGAAGTCATGTAGCGGATGCAGCAGTACACAATAGATTTATGATATATATATATATATATATATATATATTAAATTTTATTTATTTTATTTCTTTTCATTTGTTTTGCACACTTCTATTTCTAAGAGGTGGGATCATGCTTACGGATGTAACATGTTACCGATAATATATATATATATATATATTTGGTTAGTGTGAGAAACTTTTACTAGTGATGCTTAAGGTGGGCATCCCTATCCCACATACACCACGGTTTGAACTTTGGATCTTCCGAAGAAGAGTCAAAGCCTAAAACGTTGTGTTTTTCCTTTACAAAACATTTTTTAATATATATATGGGTTTAGTGTGAGAAACCTCTATATATAGATAGATAGATTTGGTTAGTGTGAAAAACCCCTATGACTGATGTTCAGGGCTAGGCATCCCCATCTTGCCATGACTTCTCATAAGGGGAGAATTGAACTTATCAAGAGGGAATTTAACACATAGCCACATGCTATGGTTTGAAATTTGGACCTCCCAAAGAAGAGCCAAAGCTCGAACCATTGTGTTGTCTTCTCGTGGATATATTATGTTATATATAAAAGAAAAATCAACAAACAAATAGTAAAATAATTGTATAAAAACTATTTGAGAATTCAAATAAAAACATTACAAAGTTTTGTTGCCTTTTGATGCAGTATGTAATGGGAGATAACAATCACAAGATGCAAAAGTAATATGAAAGAAAGTAAATATGCAAGATGACTGAAATATGCTTTAAGTAGAAATGATGGAAATGAATACAATGTAGCTATGGAGGAAATGAACACTCCATGAATAATGCTACCAGACTACATTGCACCCATATCCAATATGGGTAACTATATCTATGCTATGCTATGATATGCACTCCTCTGCTCTCCTATGCTCTATATATGCTATTACAATGAGGTCATTATATAAGAAGATAAGTTCCTTGGACAACACTCTATCTAGTTGTGCAAATGACAACTTGCACATATGCAACTTGCACATTGGCACTTGTGTATTTATTACATTGCATGAAGAATCTACGTAACTTTCCCCTAAAGTAATATAATGTCCTAAGTATGTACCAGGGTTATGCATAGTGGCTATTTATTGCCAAATTGGCTAAAATTAGGATTTTGAAATTTGGAATTGGCTAATATTTGGGACCCTTGACCAGGGCCCATTAGCCAAAAAATTCTAGATGTAAAATTTATTTTAGGTCGATTCACCCCAATTTTATAATAATTTGGCCATTCTAAGTTTAATTTTCCAACATTGTCCTTAATAATAGTGAACCTTCTACACACGTTTGGACACTATTCACTTGGATTTCAAAACAGATTCGCCAAATTTTTATAAATAAATTTTGGGGCCAACCCCTTATGCATAACCTTAGTATGTACCTTGGTAGGTACATTTACATGACCCAAATGATGTAATATAATCTATTTCTAACACCCCCATGTATTACATTATTTGGGTATTGAAGACTTTAGTCTTCAATGTGGATCTTCTTCCATTGGATGATCTTTGGCTTGTTCAGGTTCTTCATCCTTTTCTTCTATCCAACCACCTTTATTATTCTCTTTGTGAGTATCTTCATTTGGTTCTGATTGTTGATGACTGAGTAGAGCATGGTTCAATTGTCCTCTCATCTTCTTGATTCTTCTATGCTTGCTTTTGTGGTGTACTAGTCCTTCATTTTCTTCAACCTGTTCCTTTGAAAAAATGTTAGCATCATTTTGAAACACCACAATATCTTGTGAAATTTCCATTGAATCCAGGATATATGTATTTCCATGGATTGATCCTATTGCTTTTATTTCACCTTGATTTATGATGAGACATGTATTGACTCCATCCATATATCCAAAGTTGATCATATAGTTGTCTTCTACTAATTTGCTTACATAAATGAGATTGAATGTTAATCCAGGAACATACAATACTTTTTGTAGTAGAATATTTGGAAATGATTTGTTGGGTGTTACACATCCATATCCATGTATGGGATAAGTTTGGCTATATGCAATTCTTAGTCTATAGCCTTTAGCACCTTCAAGATAGTCAAACCATTGTATATTTTTGTCATATGATGATTGGCTCTCTTGAGTCAATGTACCACATGTTTTCATGTTTTGTAGATTGGTTCTTGTTGGAGCAAATTTCACATTCATTGTATGACATTCCTTTTCCCATTTGAAGAAGTAGAATTGAAGAAATGAGATAGGATTTTATTTGTAGTCAACTTTGAACTTTGAAGTATATAAGCTTGATTTTGATGAAACCTTTGTTAATCCTTAGGTTTGTAGGCTTCCTTATGTCTCCCTAGTAATGAGAGTATATACACCTAATGGAATTTTAGGTTTTGTAAAAAGCTTATATTTTCCCAATGGATTTGCAACTTGATAATCTATGATAAATGCTGATATTACCAAGTTTTGTAGAATCCCTTATGACTCCCTAGGGATATAATATAGTGCTCTTGAAAAAGTAGTTCAATTTTTGGTTGATTTTGTAAAGTTTTGTAAATATCAAAAATCAACTTTTATTATCCCTTATTGCTCCTATTGAACTAAGCACTTTTCAATTTTGAAGAGGTTTTAATGTTGGATTTATTTTGTCCTTTTTTTTTAAGTTTTTGAGACAAGAATATTATAAATTTCCAACCTTAGCAAAAAGCTTTAATAACCTCTTTTAATATCCCTTATGGATTTAATTGAAGTGTATCTAATTTCCAATAAATTAATTTGATGTAGTAACCCTTATAACTCCCAAATTTTGGAAAAATTAGACCACAATAATATTTGCAAATATTTTAGAAATAATTTCTAATAGAAATCCTTATTGCTCCTATGTTTAATATTGCAAATATTATATTGATTTGATAAATTATTCCCCTTTAAGATATGGCTTTCAATATGGTTAAATTCCTCTAAGTTTAACCTTATAACTCCCAAGAAATGAAAGCATATTATAGTGGGAATAAACCTTACCTTATATCATTCAATAGTTGGTGCTGATTTTTGCTATGCAAGGGCTGCAATATTGACGTCACTGCTTTGGTTGTTCCCTCCAATAGTATTTCTTGGAACCTTCGTGGGATTTGACATTCCAAATGTGGCACCTTTAATATCTGCCTTTGACCTTCCTTGACTAGAGCATTGAAGGCTCTTTCACCTTGCTTCCACTCTACCGCTCGATCCTGTGTGCGTAGACTCTAGACGTAAATGCTTGTTGAATGCCTTGGTCGTTGATGCTCTTAAAATGGAGGAGAATCTTGTGTTGAGTGCCAAGTGGCACATCCATTTTTTTCTTGAGCGCTTGAGGAGTAGAAGGTGCTAGAAAACACTTATTTCACCCTTTGAGTAACGTATGGATGTTACGTTCTTCAATGGAGCACTTGGCTTCTCTTCGAACAAGTGTTCCTCATATACTCATTGCACCAACCTGTAGCTTGTAACTCCTTTGATGATGAAGATGAGCACTCGCATGAGGAGCGTTAGGGTATTTTCTCAAGTGACAAATGTCACTTCCTCCTTGTGCATGGATGTCTTCTATAATGCTTCTTCAACGTATCCTTTGGAGGTTCTTTAAACCTTGTAACATTCCCTACTCCTTTTTCGATCAATAGCTCTTGCTTGTAGATTATTTCCAGCTGAGTTGAGGAGCGACGATTTGGAGGCTTGAGCATCGATTTTCAGCTTTGAAGATGTGGAGTTTGGAACACTCCAATGGTGCTTTTATCTTCCTCTTTTCTCACTTGTTATACGTCCTCCTTGTAGACAACGTTGCTCTTGATTATAACATTGTTTCTCCCTTTGATTTTTTGTCTTATCTCTTGCAGGTTCGGTCGTCCAATATGAAGGGAGTATGAGCCCTTAGAGTGGCTCCTTTTGCTATGCTTGGAAAGATGCTAGTGTTCGACCGCCTTTGGCTGGTTTTTCCAATGGATGTTGTGCCTTTTTAGACACCTTCAAATCTGCCTTCTTTTCCTGTATAAACCAGATTAGGATAGTGCAATGTAATGTAATATATTTATGTATAAAATAGCCTTTATTGCACCTTCTTTTGCACCCCTTTTTCAGGTCTGAATTTCTGGTTTTGTGGTAGAATTTTGAATGCAATATAGGGGTTTCGAGGTTGTCTCTTTGATTAGACACCTTCCCCTTTTTTCTTGGATATTTTACAAATGAACCCAAGCTTGTAACCACTTGATAGAAGCTCTCTTTTTGCTGTATTTTTTTGCACTATTTCTTTGTAAAAAACTTATTGTGCTTTGAATATGAGACTCACCAAGTCTCGATTTGAGGCTTCCTTTGCTGATATTTGGTGGCTACTTTCTTCTCCAATGCTTGGAGGATTGAGCTGATTTTGTGGCTTCCCTAGGCCACTCAATGTTGCAGATTTTTGTGCACTAATAGTGTCTTTGGACACTTTGACAAATTCTGATTTTGTGCCTTTCTCAAGAACACAAACAATAATCTTTTGAGAGCAATAGAATAGTGCAAATGAATCTAATAATATTTCACTTTTAATGCACTAACAATTTCACCTTATCACTCCAATTAACTCTAAAAAATTAATGCACTTAATAAATTTACTGCAACTAATCAAGAATAATCTGAAATGAATCTTCAAAAATTATTCTACAATTTCCTTACAAACAAAGTTGTAGGGACTAGTCTTCTTTTGCTTTCCAAAGTAGATGATAGGTAGTTGATAGATAGTTGTAATGCATAAATCTAATCAAATCCTAATGTGCAAATGAACCTTAAAAGGAATTGTTCTCTTTTTGCACTTTTGAAGACTGTAATCCAATGTTTCTTATTGCAACTTTGATCCAAATTAAGGTGCTTTAATAAATTTGATAAGTAATCCAATTAATGAATCTACTTGCACCAATAGTTGCATACATTTTTAAAATATTTTGTAGCTCTTCTATCACTTCTATGGAGGATGTATATTTTGTTGCTTTTTATAGAATGTCCTAAACAACTTCTTCATCAAAATATGATTTTGAAATTTCCTTCACGAGACTAGAATTTTGTGGCTTGTTCTCCTTTTGTAGTATCCTCATTTTGTTTTAGATTTGAATAAATATTTGTCTCGTAAATAGTGCCTTATTACTGTGAGAGGTAATCTTCAAATCTCTTGGATCTTGCAGGATTCTCCTATATTCAAGTCTTATCAAATTATGACTTCAAGCAAGATCTTCCTCTCAATATTTTGAATATCTTGAGGTCTTCATTGAATTATTCTTTTGGGATTTAACACTTTGTAGACACCAAAACAACACCAATCCGATTATGTGACAACAAGCGCTGATCGCATTGACACACACAGCCCCTAGGGCAGCCCCCAGAGGTTAAACAGTGGTCCTAACCACTTCCAAAAGTAGTTTTAGAGGTCAGAGGTCAATTTGGCACCTTTTTGGCACCTTGCTCTCTGCTCGTCCCACCCAGGGATGAATACAAACTGGCATTCGTCCCACCCAGGGATGAATAGCAGCATTCGCCCCAGGGTGAGGCGAATAGCAAGTTTGATTGGCAAAAAGTCAAACCTCGGCAACTCCGCCAGTTAACTGAGGCTTCAGGCCATGCAATTGCGAGGAATAGCTTTTATTCAAGAAGAGAGACTTCAGTCATGAATGTCTTTATTTTAGAAACCTCATGCAAGGAGATTCTAAATCAGGGAATTAGCTTTTCTCTAAAAATAGGACAATCAACTCAAGTGGCGCCCTCGCATGCGCAATTCAAACAGAGAGACCCTAAGGTCTATAAATTGGTGAGTTTTCTCACCCAAAATATATACAGAGAAGGAGCATTTGAGCAACGAAGTGCTGCCAATTTACATACCTACTTGCGATTTGTGCCTTCACATCCTTAATCTCTCATTCGAAAGGGAGGTTATTGGGTGACTATTGGAAGCACGAATCCGGACCCAAAACCTGATTTTTGGCCACAAAAATCCACAAAATTTGTCGACAACACCCCATAAGGAGTTTTGGACCCATCCCAAGTGGATTGGTGCCGAAAAAGTGTCCCAAACGGTGGGCGTCCTACCCCCGGGCGCTCCCCAAACTATCACAGTCCTATTCGCCCCACCCCGGGATGATTAGAAATATGTGATATATTTCTCTAGTTTTTCTTTTGCATTTTATTCTAGATATGTTAAATAGGTTACAGTTTAAATTTCATTTCATTCTAAGCAATTTTGACCAGGTTTTTGTCATTTCCCGCCTTTACTAACTTGCAGATGCCACCATCAAAATCTAGGTCCTAGAGGCCAAATTGGAGAAATCTGACCATCTGGGTCTTCCCAAAACACCCCCAATTAGCTAACCCCAACTTTGCAGGTCATTTGGAGCTTCCTAAGCAGGACATTGAAGAGGGTGCTTTCTGACAAATTATTGCAGGCTTATTCGTCCCACCCTGGAGCGAATACAAATCTGTGAGGAATTTCTAGACTGTTCTTTTTGCAGTGGTCTTCTGATAACATATTTATGCTTCTATAAAAATTTTAGGTCAATCCGAGGTCATTTGATAATCATTTTAATATTTTCATGCATATACTGACAGTAGGCCTTGGGAAATACATGCTTTATTCTATCCGCAGGTGCTACTAATATTTTCTATTTCTTTGAACGCAGGTTTCTAACATCAGAGGAGAAGGAAGGAGTGAAAAATCATATACACAAGTGGCGGTGATATTTTGGTCCACCCATCTTACATGTGGGCACGCGGAAGAAGGATTGCTATCCATGGATGTTGTGATAAGAAACATATTTGACGCTCCTATCCCCTAAAAAGGAAGGAGACGTATTGTAACACAACTTAAAAAGCATATCAATAAAGAGATTACCATATTTCATACTGCTTTTATCTTGTGTCCATTCGTCTATGTTCTTTCTTTTTATGCATCTTTCAATACATAGGCTTTTAGCGTCAAGTTTGGTTTTACACGCATCGTATTCAGCATATTCCTTTTTTATTTCCGTATCCTCGTGCTTTCAGTGGCGATCACGGTGGGACCTCTGTCCCTTGATTTTTAAGATTAAATTTTTGATTAAAGTTGCTTGTTCTTTTGCTTACAGGTACCAAGTTTTCCAACGCTGGACTATTTCAGAGCAGAAATTCAGAGACATCCGATTTGGGCAGAGAAGAGGTAGAGGTCTTAAACACCTTTTATCAATTCTTTGCTTTATGTTCTCTGGTTATTTTCTTGCATAGGAGAGTTTGAATGCTTGTTTGCTTCATTTATGCAACTTAAAAAGAACCCCACACACCACGTGGTAACTGAAACAACAAGGAGTTGGTCGTAAAACCCCAACCCTTGAGCAAGACCAAAGGTGGATTCCATCATCACTTTGGCTTGAGATATTGCATACATTACCCCGATCGTGACTATTGCTAGACGTAAATCCTGATGAAAGCTGACCAAGTGTAGCTGGGGTGATTCCCAGCGCATGAGGATAAGTCTTCTATGGTAGGTGTCATAAACAGAGCGATCCCCCTTCCGTACCGCCTATGTTCCACGTACCATCTGCTCTCACGTACCAATAGTTTCCCTCACGTAAGGGCGGGTATATAGAGAGGTTGGTATATCGGTCTGGCAATGGTATATCGAAGGGGCGACCATTTTTTTGGGAGTCATAAGAGCCCTCATTTTGCATTTAAACGTTCTTTCACAAAGCTTTCAAAACAACATCAAAACACACTAAACCAGATTTTAGGGCACACTTTTAAAATCTTTAAACGAGATAACCATTGCATTGATTGTGTGTTTCCTTTCTGTTTAAGTGTAGCATAAAAAATCCTAAAAAAAGATAAAAATCTACTCGTCTTTAGGAGCACATCACCATGGTGTTCACTCGTAGCCGAGCCCAATCATGGGCAAGCGCTACAGAAAGTGCACCAAGGGGGACAAGTCACCTCCGATATAGTCCTGAGGACTTAGTCATCCCGCCTTGGTGGCCTGACACACAAGATAGTCCACATCATGCCATAACAGAACAGGACTATAGAGGCACCTCTTTGAGGGGCACCCCCACTCAGCATAGGTCCTTTCAAGAAGAGAACCTACACGTAGAACTCAACATAGACAGGAGACCTCCCTTAGAAGCCCGTTATGGGTGGCCTAGTGATGAAGTGCTAGAGCAACAGAGGGTCCAGAAGGAGGGGCCACAGGATTTCTTCATCCCTCCTCTACCCCGCATTACTGTTAGAAACACTAGACAGTATCCAGAGTATCAAGCTTTCCAGATAGGGCAAGACAATTCTGCCCGCACCTTTTATCCATATGAAAGAGAGGATGAGGAAGATTACCACGTTCCTCAAGAGTAGTACACAGCATGGGAGCGATGTACCTCCACACCTGCCATGTATCAGGATCACCCATTGAGGCTACAGCCTCGGGTTAATGCAGCTAACCTCGATAGAGGAAAGCAACCCATAGAGGTCTCGGATCACCATGATCGAGATAGACATGTAGGAGAGGCATCTAGGCTTCCTAAACAAGAGACGGTGGAACAAAGTGACTTGGCATTTGCCAGACATGCCACCCACCAAGCGCAAATCACGTAGCTTAGGCAAGATCAAGAATAGTTAGAGCATCTTTGTCGGCTTAACAAAGAGCGCATTCAACGTCAGACAACCGAATTGCTTCATAACAATGTGCCTACGAAGGTTCCAATCCCTCGTGCACATAAAGTAGAAGTGTATGAGAGGCATAACCCCTTGGTACGAGACAGGTCCACGTGACCTTATCAAGTATTGCCTCCGAGACCTCCTAGACCTGAGCGGGAGGCCACTCCCCGAAACAATGATGGGCACCCTCCGTGGGCACCCACCCATGTGTATAGGTCTCGGCCAGGCACTCCTCAAGAAGCTTATGAGGAGTATGAACAAGAAGAAGAGTGGGCTGAAATGCTCTATCAAGGCAGAGGGGGTGCTATCCAGCTACCTCTCAATAGGCCTCAAGTTCCCCACAACCCACAATGGGAGCAAACTAAGGAGGAAGAAATTAAATCCTCTGATGCATATAAAGCATTGCTAGAGCGCTTAGAGTCTATGGAGATCAAGACTTCTGGGCCCCAAAAGCCCACTTTATGCCAACTCCATAGTCATCCTGTGCATCCATCAGTGTCGGCACCTCCATACCCGGAACACTTTAAACTGCCCTAGTTGGCACTCTTTAGAGGGGAGGAGGATGCCCAAGAGCATGTGACTAGATTCTTGAGCCAGTGCTTTGGTATTCAGGACAATGATGCTTTGTTATTAAGAACATTTATAACCACATTCGTAGGCCCCGCCTCGGATTGGTTCACCCAATTACCGAAACATAGCATCAGTAACTTGGATAATTTAGTGGACGCGTTCCTCGAATGCTTCACCTTCAACACTAAGAAAAAGGCATCATTAAGTGACCTAGCTAGCCTCAAGCAGTATGAGGAAGAGACCATGGTGGCATACGGGAACCGATGGAGGACGTTGCTTTCGAAGCTGCCTTACCTCCCTCCCATGTCAGATCTGACCCAAATGTTCTCAAAAAGTTGTTTGAGATCGATCTCCATGCTATTGCAGCTACAGCAATATGCCAGTTTAGAGGAAGCTCTGGCGCAAGCCAGAGTCATTGAGGAGATTAAGATATAGGATGGCGAGATTGCCAAACCTAAGAAGAAAGAATGGACAAAGAACACTAAAATAGGGACCACGCAACCGAAACCTGCTATGGTTAATCAGGTTGCCATCAACGTCCCTAAGCCTGCACAAGCAACACAGCCTCAAAAGGCTAACTATCAGGTGGTGCCTCCTAACAACTATGAGAGAGAAAACCAAAGGCAGGAGCAAAATCAGTAGCGTCACCCTAGGCGACAATTTACTCCTTACATAGAGTCCAGGGACTCTCTGTTTGACCGCTTGTCAACGGTGAACTTGATCAACCTTCCAGAGATTCAAACTATAGATCCCAATGCACCGAAGCCTAAGGGGTATCGAGAGGACTTGTACTGTAGGTTCCACAGGTGTAAGGGACATGATCTTAATGCATGTTGGAAGTTCAAAGGTTTGGTACAAGATCTCATTGACAACAAGACATTGGCAGTGGACAACCCCGTAGCGCCAAACAACCAACATATGGGAGTATTCAGAGACCCCTTGCCTGCCCACGAGGCATAGGAAAAACCTCTTCAAGTTAATGAGGTGCAATAGAATTGCCCTATGCAGGGATATGTGGGGATGATAAGCATAGTGACTAGGAACAAGAAGTACCCAGGAGCTGCGCCCATGACAGCCACAAGAGAGGTTCCATCGACGTCACAAGCTCAACAACACCCTACGCAACTTCCCCCACCTAGACCAGTGGCCACGATTCGAACTAGACTTACCCAAAGTCTAAGGACCACGTCGGCTAGGCTCTCCATATACGAGCTAATTCAACAATCAGCGCCCCATCGGGAGGCTCTAATGGAGATTTTAAAAGCCATCGAGCTACAGCCCCATGAAGCGAACTCTTTCAACAACTTTGTGGGACATGTAAAACAATGTACAGAACCAGTCATCACCTTTAGAGAAGATGAATTGAAAATAGTGACTGGTGATGTGGCGGATCCACCCCTGCACGTTATTGCATGGGTCAACGGGATTCCGTATAAGAGGGTGTTGGTGGACACTGGCTCATCCAGTAATATCATCACTACAGCAGCACTGAAACATTTGAAGTTGCCAGCATCTCACATCGTGGCCTCCACTTATACACTGCGAGCATTCAATGATGCAATCTGCTCGACAGTTGGCACAATTGTCCTACCTATCCAAGTGGGACAAAAGACTATTCATACATTGTGCCACATCTTGGAAGGTGAGATGGCTTATAATATCTTGCTGGGCCGGCCTTGGATTAGGGACATGAAGTGTGTCCCTTCAATAGCTCATCAGTGCCTAAAGTATACATTTGAAGGATAGGTGCATGTAGTCCCGATAGACTTGGAGCCCTTCAAATACTGCAATACAATGCAATTCATGCCGCAATCGACCCTTCCATCAACACATTTGGATTTTTAGTTGAATCCATCTCAACAGGGTCCGATTCCGTAGGCATCTCCAGTGATTAATCCATCGAGTCCTCAGTCGGGTCCATCTTCTTCCGCTAGTCCTTCCACAACGATGCCACCTACGGTGGCCACATCCAAGGACAAGGGAAAGAAACCCTTAGAAGAGGAACCACCTCTAGTCTCAACCATCTCGACAGAAGAGATGCCTAGCAGAATGGAAGTCGAGATGCCTAGTTCACCCCACATGGAGTGGACTCAGGAAGGACTCCCATTCGCTCCCCCTCAACCACCAACGGTCACCGTTGAAATGGCCAGCACGGGCCTGGGGGAGTATCTAGTGAGGAACATTGTAGCAACGCCCACACTTGAGTCCATGCAGGACATGGGGAGGCCTCGACTCCCCATCGGCTCAGTGGTTCCTTTAGGCTACCCACCCAATCAGACAAACTTTGTTTATGGGGGCCTGGATAATGGCATTGAAATTTGTATGCAAGAAGATGAAGATGAAGAGCCCTTTGTTGAGGATGTCAACTATCTATCCAACCCTGATTTTGCTTTAAGATATCTAGGCCAATGCAATTGGCATGGATATGGGTTGGGTAGGTATGAGCAAGGAGTGCGTGTTCTTTGCCAACCGAGATATCAAATGTCGTATGACAAGTCAGGAGTAGGGTTCAACCACCCCTTGCCCCTAGACATCTTGGTGGAAAACATGCAAGGCCTAGGGATAGGCAACAAGGATGGGTTGGCATCAGATCCATATGCCAATCCTAACACAAACTATACATTGGGAGATTATCTCCCATTGCTAACAACCAACCTTGTTGACCATAACAACCCTTTCCCTTCGGTCGAACAGGGAGAAAATTCAAGGACTCACCCACAAGAGGGATATGGACAAGACCAAGAAGGGTCTTCAGAGGATGAGTCGGAGTACGAGGTAGCACCTTGGGATCCTTTCGAGTCTGATAGCAATCATTCGCAAGTATATCCCATGAATGATGATCAGGAAAGCTTCCTGACAATGTTCCCATTGGATGCTCCATTTGAGCATATGCCACCTCAAGAGAATCAGGTCCCCCCGTAGAGAGCGAAACAACCTCGATGGGACCACATTAATTTGCTCGAACAAGATGAGCCTCATATGTCGCAAACCATTGTTGGAGCCAACGAAGGCCTTTGGATCTCTGACAGTGATTACGAAGATGAAACCGAGATGGCCTATCTCAACCACATGCGACAGATGCAACAACAATATCCCTTAGACATAGATGACATGTTTGAACACCTGCACATAGGGCCAAGGCATAGGTGGCACCTCAACCCGGCGTAGTTATAGCAATTACTGCACCCGCCACTCTAGGTACACAGAGAGCATCTTCCGCCTGGAGACCCTATCAAACCATCAGTGCCTAGGGTAGACCCTATCTGCGTCTCCATGCATAGGGCTGATCCATTTGTGCCAGTGCCCACAGAGCCAGATCCGGAGCACAAAGATCATCTAGGATGTCCGAGTTACAACACCCATGGTAATGGAGACCACAATCATTTCATCAACATGATCTCCATTGATTTAACCGCCCCCATCCATGATCCAGCCGACCCGACACGGTCATTGTATCTAGATCTAGATGCTATCGACTGGGATCAGTGCTCGACACACCGCCATCCCCATCAGAGTACTGGCCTTGTGGAGGAATGTTCCATTTCACCCCAGGATAGACTCAGGATGTCTTCCATGTCGAAGAGGAACCTGATGTTCCAAATGATGATCTAAATTCAGCAAATGATATCCACTTGATCCCAACTCCACACCAGTTGGAGGACGGATCCCACATGTCGGTCGAGGAGATGACTGACGTAGACATCGGCTCAGATCCAGTGAATTTGCAAATCATCAAGCTGGGGGTAAGTCTATCCCCCGAAGAGCAAGCCGACTACATTGCCCTTCTCAAAGAGAAGAAGGAGGTTTTTGCATGGTCATACAAAGACATGCCGGGACTAGACCCATAGCTAGTCATGCATAATCTAACGCTTGATCCGACAGTCAAGCCAGTAAAGCAAAAACTACGTAAGATGCACCCAATAGTGGCCTTAATGGTCAAATATGAGCTACAAAAGTTGTTGGATGCACAGTTTGTCATCTGCATGGATTACCCACCATGGTTGTCTAACATGGTTCCCATCAAGAAGCCCGATGGGAGGATTCACATATGCACCGATTTTTGAGATCTAAATAAAGCGAGTCCTAAGGATGATTTTCCCTTGCCAAGCATCGATGCATTGGTAGATGCTACAGCGAGCCACGAAATGCTTTCCCTCATGGATGGTTTCTCAGGATACAATCAAATTCGTATCAATCTCGAGGACCAACTAAAAATGACATTCACAATGCCTTGGGGGACATTTTGTTATAAGGTCATGCCTTTTGGCCTTAAAAATGCTGGCGCCACCTACCAACGTGCCATGACGTACATCTTCCATGATTACATGCACAAAAATTTGGAGGATTACATGGATGATTTGTTGGCCAAATCTCTTTTGCGCCCAGATCATCTCGATGACTTAAGCAAGATCCTCGATCGCCTCATGGAGCATAAGGTCGGACTAAACCCCAAGAAGTGCGTATTTGGCGTCACATCTAGAAAGCTCTTGGGTTACATAGTCTCTAAATGAGGAATCGAGGTAGACCCACACAAAGTCAAGGCAATCCTTGAAATGCTTCCCCCAACTACCATCAAGCAGCTCAGGAGTCTGCAGGGAAAGGTCGCGTCGATCAAGCGCTTCATAGCGCAGTTATCTGACAAGTGCCGACCCATGAATAAATTATTGCATAAGGGGGTAACATTTCACTGGGATGACGAGTGCCAGTCAGCCTTTGATGACATTAAACAATACTTGGCTTCATCGCCAGTATTGGCACCACCTAGACCAGGAGTGTCATTCTACTTATACATCTCAGCTACTGAGGTGGCACTGGGCGCCATGCTGTCCCAAAAAAATGAACTACACAAAGAACAGGCTACTTACTATCTTAGCCGCACCCTGGTCAGTTATGAACTTAACTATGCATACGTTGAGAAGCTCTTGCTTGGTAGTGGTGTTTGCTACCAAAAAGCTATGCCACTACATGCTCAGCAATACGACGTATGTTGTGTCTAAGGAGAATCCATTGCGATACATGATGAGTCATACTTATCATAGTAGCCGCACGGCGAAATGGATCATGTTGTTGATGGAGTTTGACATAGAATTCATTGGACAGAAATCCATAAAAGGTCAAGTCATCGCCGATCAACTGGCAGAGGCTCCTCTTGAAGACGATCAGCCTCTGACCGTAGAACTACCGGATGATGGGGTTTTTCATGTTTCAGAATCGCCAGATTCTGATGAGCCTGAGTCACAGGCTGACATGACCCTATTCTTTGATGGTTCTAAATGTGAGCAAGGAGGTGGCGCAGGAATTGTATTCTTCACTCCACAAGGGGCTCCAATGCCTCTGTCATTTAAATTAGACTTCCCGTGCACCAACAACAATGCAGAATACGAAGCCTTGCTCATAGGTCTTCAGACAACAATCACCATGAACATTAAATGTTTAAACATCTTTGGTGATTCGTTGTTGATTGTCAATCAAGTAAAGGGGATATTCCAATGTAAATGTCCAGTTCTGCAGGCCTACAAAGCCCTTGTGGACAAATTCTTGGCACAACTTGAATGGTATGACATCGAGGCACTCCCTCGATCATCGAATCATTTTGCGGATACTATGGCCTCCTTGGGGTCACTAATCCCGCAAGACCCTTCCGGTGAAATGACAACCATTCAGGTTAAAACATTATCGCAATCCATGATGGAGCGTGCAAGCTCTGACCTAACGCCAGGAATCCACCTGATCCAGATTGAACCATCTCAGGATAGGTTCTCTCGAATCCATGATTGTCTGACTCGAGCCAACTAGGGGTCCTTGTTCTCCCCGACCCCTCTTAATAGCAACACAACGCTATTTTTACAAGTTCTTTCCCGCTCAGCTTTTGCTAGGGATGGACTTCAAGAGGGATTGGTCATTCATACTATCGAGGTTTCTGATCAGCAGGATTGGTACACACCCATTAGGGATTACCTCAAGCTAGGTAACCTCCCACTTGGATTGACACAAGCCATGAAAAGATCATTTAAATAGAAAGCGGCAAAACATGTCTTGTTAGGAGACATTTTGTATCGTCGAAGCTATGAAGGAATCCTCCTCCGTTGCTTGGACCAACAAGAGTCCGCTTGGGCGATCACCCAAGCACACGATGGTACATGTGGTGGCCACTTCAGCGGTATGGCCATCGCAAAGCGCATTCTTCGCATGGGCTATTATTGGCCATCTTTAGAGCGAGATTGTTGCGCATATGTAAAGAAGTGCGTGAAGTGTCAACACCATGCTAATTTGACACACGTACCTTCTCAGGCCTTGCAGCCGATCCAATCGGCTTGGCATTTTTCATAGTGGGGCTTCGATCTAATCGGAAAGATCTCCCCTACGTCGTCCGGTCGTCACACGTTCATCATAACGGCCACAGAGTACTTTACCAAGTGGGTGGAAGCAATTCCGCTAACCTCTACGACTGGATCCCGCATTGCGGAGTTTATTTTGCATAACATCATATGTCATTTTGGTATTCCATCCAAGATCCTGTCGGATAATGGGACGTCATTCAAGAACAAATATGTGCGTGCTTTGACCACAAAGTACAAAATTCAGCATAGTTTTTCAACACCCTATTATCCACAGGCAAATGGGCAAGCAGAGGCGTCAAACAAAATGCTAGTCGCCATCCTCAAAAAGACAGTCATAGACAATCATAAGGATTGGCACATTCAGATCCCGCTTGCCCTATGGGCTTATCGCACTAGCATTCGGACGCCCACTGGGGCAACTCCATTTTCGTTGGTGTATGGCTCCGAGGCAGTCATGCCTCTTGAGTTGGAAATCCCTTCCCTACGCATTTCAATGCAAGAGTTCATCGATGATGACACTGCATGGTAGGCCCGGTTAGACCAACTGACGTTGCTCGATGAACGACGCATCAATGCTCTCGAGCATTTGCGTATCTATCAAGAGCGACTTAAGAAAGCATACAACATGAAGGTCCACCTAAGGGAATTTTAGGTTGGTGACTTGGTCTTAAAAGAGAACCAACGAGAATTCTAATTTGCCATCCCATCTAAGGGACAAGTTCATGGCAAACTGGTTAGGTCCTTATGTCATTGACAGTAGAATAGGACCTGGAACATACCGGCTTGCCTCTCTTGAAGGAATCAAGGAAACAGAACCCTTGAACATCAGTCATTTGAGGCCATTCCACATCTAGAGAGCCATAGTCCAACCAAAAGCTCCAAGGATTCTCACAATCGCTGTTGTCAACCTAAATGCCCCAAAGGTATCTATAAACCCTTTGGTAACCCAAAAGCTCCAAGGATTCTCATAATCGCTTGGTCAACCAAAATGCCCCAAAGGTATCTATAAACCCTTTGGTCAACCCAAAAGCTCCAAGGATTCTCATAATCGCTTGGTCAACCCAAAATGCCCCAAAGGTATCTATAAACCCTTTGGTCAACCCAAAAGCTCCAAGGATTCTCATAATCGCTTGGTCAACCCTAAAATGCCCCAAAGGTATCTATAAACCCTTTGGTCAACCCAAAAGCTCCAAGGATTCTCACAATCGCTTGGTCAACCCAAAATGCCCCAAAGGTATCTATAAACCCTTTGGTCAACCCAAAAGCTCCAAGGATTCTCACAATCGCTTGGTCAACCCCAAAAATGCTCCAAAGGTATCCATAAACCCTTTGGTCCAACACCAAAAGCTCCAAGGGTTACCATAACCGCTTGGTCAAAATAAATATTCAAAAACAAATAAAAACAATAAAATCATCAAAAATAACAAAAAAAATTGCATTTCAATTTCATGCATACTCATAAAAATCAAAATACAAAAATATAGGTTGCATTAGGCATCGCATCCATACATTGCATATTTGCTAGGTCATACAAGTCAAAAGCACCATAGACTGTCATTACTTGGCAATTCCATCATTTTCCACATCAAATCCATTTTCATAAATGCATACATCCAGAATAACACCATCGCCATTTTTTTAGCATTAGTCAGTTGTCTCCTAATGTATATAGGGTTTTCGTCATTCAACTGTCTTTAAATTTCTAGCCAAAAATTGTACATAGTTAAACAGATTTTACACGGGAAAGTTTTACTTGGATCACGCCTTGTTACGTAGCATCCCAACACAAATTAAAACACATAAAATAATTCCTAAGTTGTGTGAACGCAAGAGAAACCTACAAAGCAGTCTAGGGTACCATAGGTGAAAGATTAGCCTGTTCATCCCCCTGTGCGAATGGTTCCAGAATGCTGAGAATTGACAAAAGGACGAGCTCTTCCCTATCCATTCCCCATAATAAATAGTGGTCTTCACCACTACCCAAATCCCAATCATCGTTGGTCCCCAAAGTTGTAAGGATTCGTACTACACGTCCTTGCCAAGGATGGGTAGTCATCCCCAAGACCTAAAAGGATCAACGCCATTCAAAAACAAAATTCCAAAAAACCATCATCACAACCATCTCCACTCACCTTTGGTCTCAAAGTTGTAAGGATTCGTACTACACGTCCCTGAATAGGATGGGTAGTCATCCCCAAGGCCTAAAATATCAATGCCCTTACTTCATAATCTCCATCATCCCCTTGGTTCCCAAAGTCGTAAGGATTCGTACTACACGTCCCTGAACAGGATGGGTAGTCATCCCCAAGGCCAACAGGATCAAGGCCATTCATAAGCCACAAACTTACAAGCTCAACCTTACAAAGCTCAAAATACAAAATCAAATAACAATGGTTATCACCACTATTCAAAATCCTTGCTCAAAAAGAAAAACAAGAAAAAAAATAAATAGTGATTTTCATCACTATGTATACGAGCAAATATCCTCAACCCTTGAGCAAATAACAAGCCTGAACTTGAATCCCTAGAATTCTCAGCATTCAAAAACCATCTAGGTGATCCTCATTACGGGTTTGGTGGACAGCCTACCTGGCAATGGCGGTATCCTAACCGCATGACGATATGTCTGTCACATTAGCTTTGCGTGTGCGTAGACCAATGTTTGCATGTGGATGAGCTAGCTTATGGTACCTTAGATTGTCCCGTGGATTAATCTTACTAAATACAACAACGGAGTTAGTGGAGCTAATTAGGTGATCCTCGAGTACAGGTTTGGTTGATAGCCTATCTGGCATCTGGCGGTATCCTGACAAATACCACATAAACGAACTCAATTGCACACACAGGGATGTGAAATAACTTGGTTAAATTCAAGTCGGATTTATACCTTGTTCAAAAGTCTTGCGAGATAAATGTACAGTCTTGGCTAGTTAGTTAAAATATCTGAATCTCGGAAAAGCTTAACTACATTTTAAAACAACTGGTACATTTCATTCCGTACATCACCATCAAAAAATATGCAAAATACAAAAACAAAGTTTTCACATGCAAAGTCATTCCACAAAGTCATCCCATTAGTACAACAAGTCAGTCAAATCTTGCATAGTCTATGGTGCATCGACAAGTTATCAACAACTCATTTCATTCATTCCATATGCATACATCATATAAATTAGAAACATCGCATTCATAATCGCATTTGCATACATCAATGTAAATACATGTACATAAAAACAAACCATGAAAAGTGCATAAAACACCAAAAAAGAGTCATCTGTATATATATCATCAAAAATGCCCATAGGCTACAATGAACCGGTCCTCTGACCTCGCAACAAAAAGCCAAAAACTCAAAAACCCCCAAGCCTAGGGCATCGGCCACCATGATCATGTAGGATCGGTGCGACGGGAACTACCCCTCATGGTGTGGGTCCTATGGGACCTCTCAAGGTGACTGCTGCTCGCCCTTGCATCATGCCCACTAGTGCCCCCCTCATCTAGCCGCCTGTGATGGGATGATGCTGACTGCTCAGTATCATTGTCTCTCATCCGACGTGAAGAGCCACCTCTAGGGGGCTCAGGTATCCACCCACCAAGGTGGATAATCTCTCCCTCCATATCCATCCAATGTCGATGCCACTCTGCCTCCTTTGATGCCACTCTGTCTCCTGCAGGTCCCACTCTACCTCTCGTCAAACCCCACTCTGCCTCCCATCGATGGTAGTAAGCTACTACGTCATCGCGCTATGCTAGCTGCATCCATAGGAGATCCCTCTCCTGTGCAGCATCGGTATCCCCCTCCTATCGATGGGACGCAGCCCATGCATTCTCCCGCTCTGCCAGCTGAGTCCATAAGAGATCTCTCTCCTACAAAGCCTCTCCCAGCTCCCCATCTCGTCTCCATAGTAGGTCCTCCAATCGTGCTATCTCAGTGCCATGTCTTGCCTCCACATCCTCCGAACCTACCTGAGGCCTAGGTAAATCCGGGACAATAGCCTGCTCTGGCTCCCACTACTCCGGGACGTCCTGCATCTCTAGCTGATCCGACACCCCAAACTCCCCTCCAACATCCTCAACCTCCACCATGTCTGCATCATCATATGGAACACCCCAACCCTCATCTGGTGCCTCTGTACCCTCATCCCCTGCTACTGTCGCCTCTGCACCCCCTAGAGGCCCCTCACCTCGCCATCATCGTAGAGTCCACCACTGCTCATACTCGGTAGTAACCCCGATGTCATCCACATCTGGGACGTCAATAGCTGTATCTGAATCCTCACCAAGTGGTGCAACGACTGGCCGGTCTAGAGTCCTCTCATCCCCCTAGCATCGATAGACCACGGGCTCACCAGGAATCCCCTGGCACACCTCGAACTATCGGGTCACCCGGCCGTATGGGAAGAACTCCTGCTCAGTCCCATGCCACCCAATCAGCCACCGCCCCCTCCGTACCCATCGGAGCCACTCTCCAGCCTCAGGCCAAGCTGGACAGTCCCGGTAGGGGCGCCAGAACACCTCCCCTGGAGTAAGTCGAGCGAAGGCATCGACATAGTGCCCTACGACACCTACCCATCATCGACTCTGACCCTGCTCCTTTGACCTCCACCATAGTACCCCGTATCCGATCTCTCGGTCTACCATCTCTTCCTGAGTCATCCAGGGCAGCCCCGTCGGCCTCTCCACTGCTATGTGCTGCCAAGCCCAGCACCGCAACAAGTAGCTACAACTAATCCCCTTTCGCTTTTGGTAGCGGACCTCGTACAACTCATCATAGAGCTATGCTAGTAGAGTCTGTCCCCATCTCATAATCATCGGTGCATCTATCGGACACTCCACCAATCGGAACACCACCTCTAGCAGGTTCCACGGGAACCTCGCACCCGACGAGTCGAGAAGCAGCATGTTGGAAATGAGGCCCATGAGTAATGCGTGCCTCACTCCCAACACACCCCTCTCTAGCCACCATCGAACCAGTATGCCACCAATCTGACAGTCGCTCTCCGCCCTCTCCATGGGGCTCTCCACACCCAACTCCTCCCCATGCCCAAAATAACGTATCAGTATTGTTGTCCTCCGATCCCGCGACATCGTCCGAATTGGTAGTCCATCTATTGGAATCCAAAGAATCCGATAGACATCCTCCAAGGTCACCATCATCTCCCCTGTTGGGAGATGGAAGGTGTTGGTCCGGGGATCCCACAGGTTGATCAAGGCCATCAGATAGGCCCGATCCCCAACCACCGGCTCCAGTCGAGTCACTTGCTTGAGCCCAAGGGCATCAAGCCAGTCCCAGTCAACCAAAGTCAACGTCGCACGTGCTTCAATAAAAATAGTAGGCACCCGATACCGGCTCTTCACAACCTGCAAAAGAAAACAACACAAAAACATTAAAACAATGAAAAAAATGTACAACACTACCATGAATATACAACAAAAAAATGCATCAAAATGTACAGCACAAAAAAACAATTAAAAAACAAAAAATCATTTGTCAGTTTTAGGGTTTTAAATTTAACTGATAAATTAAAAAAAAAAAAATTCAAAAACATAATTTTTTAGATCTAGGGTTTTTAATTCTAACTGATAAATTAACAACAAAAAAAATTACAAAAACAAAACCTAATTTGTCAGATCTAGGGTTTTTAACTCTAACTGATAAATTAAAAACAAAAAAAAAAAATTAAAAAAATCATTGGTCAGTTCTAGGGTTTTTAACTCTAACTGATCAATTAAAAAAATAAAAAAAATAGTCACAAAATAATTTTTCAGACCTAGGGTTTTTAACTTTAAACTTGAAAATTAAAAACACAAAAACAACAATTAACTAGGGTTCAAGCTACGCTTTTCGCTTAGTTTTACCCTACGTTTCTAACCTAAGTTTTGATCTTTGTTCAATTCAGGTTCAACGAAGTTTTTAAGTTATGTTCTAAACTAAGTTTTTTAGCTCAGTTTTCAACTAAACTTTTGATCTTTGTTTGACTAGGGTTATATTAAGTTTTAAGCTAAGTGTTCATAGACTAGGGTTTCATTTTTACAAATTAGAAAACAACAGATAAACAATAAAAACAAGAAATAAACAACTTGTGGTTTTCAAATTGCAACACAAAATAATAAAGAGGAAGGGCACTCACTGGTATCGCTTCGGCTCCGTCGCTCGATCCGGTGTGTGAACTCATGGTCGCAAGAATATTTTGGCAGTGCTTCGCTTCACAGAATTGACCTCCTCCTCCTCAGAGCTCCAAATCGCCAAGAAAAACAAATGCAAATGAGCCCAAAACTCAGTTTTGGCCTTTAAATAGGCTTTTTGAGCCTGTACTCATCCCCCCTTGGGATGAGCACTCTGGTTAGCGCTCGTCCTACCCTAGGATGAATACTAAATAGGAATTCATCCCACCTAGGGATGAATACAGAGCAAAAATTTCAAAAACAGCAAAAACTGCACAAAAATGCACCAAAAACAAGCCCTAAAAGTGTCCGATAAGAGTGCTTTTGCACTTGACATTCCGGGCATGCAAAATAGATGTCGGGGTCACAAATCCTCACTATCCTATTCCCTAAGAAGGCTACCATAGCCGGACCGCTCCACGGGAAGACGGATTTTTGAGAATTTCATCCCCAAACGACGTCACCAAAACGGGTCAAAACCCATCCAAAAATAGCAATAACATTGCCGAACGAAGGCGCTTTTGTGCCTGACATTCTTGGCATCCAAAATAGACGTTGGGGTTACAAATTGTCACTATCCTACTCCCTAAGAAGGCTACCATAGCTGGACCGCTCCACGGGAGGACAAATTTTTGCCAATTTCAGCTCCAAAATGCATCACAAAAAGGGTTAACACCCACCAAAAATAGGTCAGAATGTTCAGAAACTGCTTTCGCATTCAATGGTAAACAACTGAAGGCACCCTTACCTAAGTCATCTTGGGTCAAGCGACTCATCGCTTTTCTCATGTCGGTCATTCCCTCATCGATTCGTCGCTTGAGGGGGTAGTCACACTTAGTCGCCAATCAACAACAACATACCCAATCAAGGAAATGACACGCATTCAAAGGATCATTGACAAAGACAATCGCGCCCTTCTTGGGGCAGCAAACAAGCAATTATCACAAGCTGATCAAACACTTGGCATTCATGAATCATGAACTCAAGGTTCCCACAGACAAAAGGTTGCGCCCTTTGCCTATTCATGACTGATCAATGTCCAAGCTCAAGTAACACCTCACCGAACAAGGTTAACACTTGAATTAAGTTCCTTAGCTCGTCAGAAGCAAGGATTCAAGAATGCGTGCCCTTTCCATACTTGGGGCATCAAGAGTTGGTTAGGTTACTGAGAAACCCTAATCATTAGTGCTTTGGTTATCTATTTTTGCTCGACGCTGCGCCTTGCACAGCGCTTCCCAAAAAGGGGCATCTGTAGACACCAAAATAGCACCAATCCGATTATGTGACAACAAGCGCTGATCGCATTGACACACACAGCCCCTAGGGCAGCCCCCAGAGGTTAAACAGTGGTCCTAACCACTTCCAAAAGTAGTTTTAGAGGTCAGAGGTCAATTTGGCACCTTTTTGGCACCTTGCTCTCTGCTCGTCCCACCCAGGGATGAATACAAACTGGCATTCATCCCACCCAGGGATGAATAGCAGCATTCGCCCTAGGGTGAGGCGAATAGCAAGTTTGATTGGCAAAAATTCAAACCTCGACAACTCCACCAATTAACTGAGGCTTCAGGCCATGCAATTGCGAGGAATAGCTTTTATTCAAGAAGAGAGACTTCAGTCATGCATGTCTTTATTTTAGAGACCTCATGCAAGGAGATTCTAAATCAGGGAATTAGCTTTTCTCTGAAAATAGGAAAATTAACTCAAGTGGCGCCCTCGCATGCGCAATTCAAACAGAGAGACCCTAAGGTCTATAAATTGGTGAGTTTTCTCACCCAAAAGATATACAGAGAAGGAGCATTTGAGCAACGAAGTGCTGCCAATTTACATACCTACTTGCGATTTGTGCCTTCACATCCTTAATCTCTCATTCGAAAGGGAGGTTATTGGGTGATTATTGGAAGCACGAATTCGGACCCAAAACCTAATTTTTGGCCACAATAATCCACAAAATTTGTCGACAACACCCCATAAGCAGTTTTGGACCCATCCCAAGTGGATTGGTGCCGAAACAGTGTCCCAAACGGTGGGCGTCCTGCCCCCGGGCGCTCCCCAAACTATCACAGTCCTATTCGCCCCACCCCGGGATGATTAGAAATTTGTGATAGATTTCTCTGGTTTTTCTTTTGCATTTTATTCTAGATATGTTAAATAGGTTACAGTTTAAATTTCATTTCATTCTGAGCAATTTTGACCAGGTTTTTGTCATTTCCTGCCTTTACTAACTTGCAGATGGCATCATCAAAATCTGGGTGCTAGAGGCCAAATTGGAGAAATCTGACCATCTGGGTCTTCCCAAAACACCCCCAATTAGCTAACCCCAACTTTGTAGGTCATTTGGAGCTTCCTAAGTAGGACATTGAAGAGGGTGCTTTCTAACAAATTATTGTAGGCTTATTCGTCCCACCCTGGAGCGAATACAAATCTGTGAGGAATTTCTAGACTGTTCTTTTTGCAGTGGTCTTCTGGTAACATATTTATGCTTCTATCAAAATTTCAGGTCAATCCGAGGTCATTTGATAATCGTTTTAATATTTTCATGCATACACTGACAGTAGGCCTTGGGAAATACATGCTTTATTCTATCCGCAGGTGCTACTAATATTTTCTGTTTCTTTGAACGCAGGTTTTCGACATCAGAAGAGCAGGAAGGAGTGAACAATCATATACACAAGTGGCGACGACGTTTTGGTCCGCCCATCTTACATGTGGGCACGCGGAAGAAGGATTGCTATCATGGATGTGATCAAGAACATATTTGACGCTCCTATCCCCTAAAAAGGAAGGAGACGTATTGTAACACGACTTTGAAAGCATATCAATGAAGAGGACCCTATTCCATATTGCTTTTATCTTGTGTCGATTCGTCTCATGTTCTTTCCTTTTTATGCATCTTTCAATACATAGGCTTTTAGCGTTAAGTTTGGTTTTAGACGCATCGTATTCAACATATTCCTTTTTGTTTTCGTATCCTCGTGCTTTCACACTCCTTGCAAAATTATTCTTCTCTTGGGCTTGTTTTTAGATGATGAAAATTGTCCCAAGTCCTTCACTATCATGAGCTTCTCCTTGGTAGTGGATTTATCCAATGCGTTCTTCTTTTATGATTTCTTCAGTAAGGCTCTCCAAACCTTTTACTAGATGCTCATCGAGACCTCCCTAATGTCTTTGATCTTGCATCTTCTTCTGGTCTTCCTTGAGACCTTTTATTCAACCTTCTTCTCTTGGAATTTTTGGTGGTGAGATCTTCCTTTGGATCTTCATTTCTTCTACTTCTGTATTTGAGTAGGAATCTCCTAGAACTTCTAAAACTGGAAGTTCTTCAATGAGATCTGCTCCTAATATATTTTCCTTCAATTTTGCTTTAGGTGCTAGATTGATTCTAAAGAAGAAATATTCCTAAATTTCTTGTAGGAAGTTTTCGGACTCACTAAATTTCCTTTCCCTGCAACAAAGTATTAGTACTAAAATATTAATCTCCTTCTGAATCAGATACTCACTTTTGGAGTCTTCTTCCGGATCAAGGCTATTGTGGTATTTTTTCCAGTATGAAATTTTATGTGGCATTTTCAATATCAAGGCTTCTATGACCTTTTTCAGTATCAAGGCTTCTATGGCTTTTTTAAATATCAAGTCTTATGTGGCCTTTTTCAGGATAAAGGCTACTATGCCTTTTTTATTCTAGATCTAGGCTACTATGGCCTTTTCTTCTGGATCAAGGCTACTATGGCATTTTCTTATTGATAAAGGCTACTATGGCCTTTTATTCTTGTGTGTTCTCAATTTAGTTATGGAGATCTCCAGTCTCCTAACTTCACCACAACTCTTCTCCAAAAGTCTTCTTTTATAGTATTCTTTTCTTGTACAAGGAACTAATCTCTACACTATGGAGGCATGTTGACCTTCGAGTAATGAAGTTGAAGACTCCTAGCTTTCTGTTGTGGGAGGAGTCCTAATATTTTGAGAATTATTTTTCTACAACAAAAGAAAATTTGGGAAATAGTTAAAAAAATTTAGATATCCTGAATTATCTTCACTAGTTGATTTATCAATCTAGTGGATTGAATGTTGAGTCTTAGTCTTCACAAGTTTTTTTTCTATAACTTTGTGGAAAGACTCTAGACAAATGCAATATCAATATTTCTAGAACTGAGATTTATTTTAGTCCTCACTTGTGGCTCTCCTTGGTTCTACCACTTGGATTCTTCTGAGAGTTTTGTCAATGACTGGTCCAACAACGGATCAATTTGACAAAAAAATCAGACTCAATGATGATGGTGGTTTTCCTGTGGCTAGATCTACTATAGCTTTGATACCACTATTAGCTTTTTATGAAGTATGCAATAGGAGATAGCAATCATAATATGCATAAATAATATAAAATAAATTAAATATACGAGATGATTGAAATATGATTGAAATAGAAATGATAAAAATGAATACAATGTAGCTATGGAGGAAATGAACACTCCATGAATAATGTTACCAGACTATATTGCACTCATATACAATATGGGCAACCATATCTATGCTATGCTCTGCTATGCACTCCCCGACTCTCCTATGCTTTATATATTTGCTATTACAATGAGGCAATTATATAGGAAGATAAGTTTCTTGGCCAACACTCTATCTAGTTGTGGAAGGGATAACTTGCACATATACAACTTGCACATTGACACTTGTGCATTTATTACATTGCATGAAGAGCTAGGTAACTTCCCCCTAAAGTAATCTAATGTCCTAAGTATGTACCTTGGTAGGTACATTTACATGACCCAAATGATGTAATATAATCTATTTCTAACAAGTTTTAATAAGAAATGAGTTAAGTTTATTATCAAAAATAAAAAGTGATGATAATGAAATCATGTTATGGAATATGAGGTATATAAATAAGATCCTTATAAAAAGAGTTATTAAGGAATAAATAAACTATTATAGTCTTGGGTTTAATTAATATAAGAAACAATTTTTTTTCTTGATATGAAATTTGGTTACAACCACACTATTTTTAGTAGCTAGCAAGTGCGAGGTTCAAACCATAGGGGCTGAATCCACAAAACCTATTCCATCTCATTTTTTTATATCTTGACGTGAAATGGACCACTGGGTGCTCAATATTCATACCATCATCGTTAGTATTGTGTGCACTCAGAGGATTCAGATAAAATCACTACCTTTACAACATGCTTCCCCAAGGTTTGAACCTGGGTCTCTTCTTAGTAAGTGCCTAGATATACTAGCACTTACCAATCCACCTAGCCCTTGGGCTTTAATACAAGAAACAAATTAAGTAACGAGGAATTTAAGGATACTTTTAAAAATGTTTAGAAGATGTATGATTTTTTAACATTTCTTTTAACATGAACTTCATGTGGTAGTGCAATAATAGGACAAAAACAAATGGGATGGACAATTGTTAAAAAAAAAATTGGGTTGTTGGAATATTTTTTTAAAAAAGAGGAAAACATCAAAGTGGGGGTTATAAATGTATATGTTGCAACTAGTCACTACTCATGAAATATATTGAAAGGACCTTAGCGTATTTTTATCAAATACAATGATGATTCATTGTGATCTATAGATTCTTGAGTGTGATTTCAATTGTTCTGTCTTCTTTGGAAAAGAAGAGTCATATTCAAGGATGGTCTAAATCAATGTAATATTTTGCTTCATTTGTCAATTCAAATGACCTTTGGAATATTATTCCTTCAAGTTTTCAATATACATAGGGTAATTGATGTATTGGGAAAACTCATATAGTAGAAATATTAGATAGATTCATGTTATCCAACACATGGCTGCAAATAGAGTATACAATATTTTTAAATATTTTATTGTAAGTAGGATCAAATCACAAACCCATTCTTTTAACTTGTGATTTAACCAATAATAGTCATCCAATCCATTTTTATTTCACTCTATATGGTTCCAAGATCCTGATTTCTTCTAAATAGTTATCTTATAATGACATGAATCAAAATTTTAAGGATTGTATATATACAAGTTTATTCAAAATATGAAATATTTAAAGGAGCAAATAAATATTTAGAATATTGAGGGAGATACAACCTTGTGAAGTTAGCCATCCAGAACAAGGGCAATGATGATTTTTGAAGTCACAAAAAAATTACAAATATCTATCAACCAAGGTTCAGATTATGGGAGGAGCAATGGAGGGATAGGACTTCAGTGAGGTAAGACATTTTGTATGGACATACATAATTTCAGCTAAGATTATTTTTTCCTTCTTTATATTAGAAATTTTACTTGCAAATTATTATAATGTTTGTATCAAACATTATATTAGTTATAGGGTGTTCTAGTAAGTTTTAGTAGATTTTTAGTTTTAGTTTCCTTCCCATGGATTAATTTATAGCTAAATGCTTAGAATAATCTCTAGTAATAGAGGTTAGTAGGAAACCATAGAGGATCGATCGCTCAAAGACAAGGCAATTTTTGGTAAATTTAATGGGTATTGGCCAAGGGATTTAGCCTTGAGAAAATGGATTGATATGAGTTGAAAGTATCTAGGAGTGATTCTATCATTTCTTCCCAAAGATTTCTTCATATCCATTTTTTTCTATGGAATAAAGAGATAGAATTCTAAAAGTGGTCCTTGGTTTATGAGAAGAGCAAGACTCTTTCTTACCCACTAGTATAAAGGCTTTTCACTTGAAAATGTAAATTTATCCCTAGTATCAGTTTGGGTTAGGATGTATGGATTGCCCATTGGGTTTTGTAAAATTGATACCTTCAAGGCAATAGGCAACAATGGGAAAATTCCTTGAGAATTCAAAAACTATGAAAGATGGATTCTTGTCTATTTATTCTCGGATATTGTTCATGTTTGATATAGGTAAACCTTTAATAGAATAAATAATTATTAAGTATGGGTATAATATGTGGATCCAAACCATAGACTATGAAAACATATATTTTAGATGTAGAAGATGTCATGAGGTGGGGTATATTGATAAATCATGCTCTAAGAAGAGTCCAATATGATCATACGTAGAAAATCACAAGAGAAACTTACAAATGGATATGGATGAGTATGGTTTTCAACTTCCAAAAAATAGAAATAGACAAATTAAATCAATAAATAGTGGAGACTAGTAAGGAAGGATACTAGAAGAAATGCCATTTTTTTTAGACTTTAACCTATGAAGAAAAAGTAGATCAAAGCATAGAGGACACAACACGGACATGTTCAACATATTAACAAGGAACCATCTATTTAGTATGATATTGATTTAGGGACAACCATTATCAATGAACCTAAGGAATGTGTCAAATAAAATTTTTAAGACACTCTTGAAGTACCATGCACCATTCAAAAGAAAAAAATGGGTAAATATGTAGTGTTATATGTTAATACATCTACCATTAATAAGGAAATACCAAAAAATTGTCAAGACAAGTAAAAAGCTTCAATAGTAGTGCCAAGAGAGGATAAATATCAGAAAATAAAGTTATGAAATAATATTAAGGATAGAATAATAAGTCATACTCTTGATACAAACAAGACAAGAAGAGGAAAACCCTTAAATTATCAAGCAATATCCAAGGAAGCAAGAGAAAACATAGAGAAATGAACACAAACTAAGTTGGTTGAACTTAACTTTACCAAACAAACAAAATGATATTGGTAATTTGTAGGTAGGGCTAGTAGCACCTAATAAGCCATGATTACCATCTCATAGAATATAAGGGATTCTAATTCCCCCTCAAATCATAGGTGTATTGGGGACCTTTGTTTAAGTAATCAACCTGATATTCTTTGTATCTAGGAAACTAAAATGACAAAAGAAGAAGTTTCCAAAACTATGAAAGTAATATGGGTGATATGTGAATGGGATGCTATAGATTCTAAATAAGAAACAAGTGGAATTCTAAATTGTTGAAATTGTATTAGAACCTCCTATTTAACTTTTCATAAAACTAAAAATTGGATAGCTTCTTTAGTCACATGCTTTTTTACATATATTAATTTTATCATTATGAATGTCTATGGACTTACAACTCAATCAGGTAGTTTAGAAATTTGGAGTGTGATTGAAGCCTTTATGATAAGTAAATGTCAAGAAACCCTATTCATGATCCTAGGATATTTTAATGCCATAACCAAGTTAGATGGAAATTTTTGGGGAATTAAGAAACTAACCCAAAGTATGAGAGATTTCTCAACATTTATTCAAAATAATAATCTATGGGAGGTTGATTTTGAAGAAGACAACTATACATGGACCAACGACATGAGAGACAAGAACCTAATAGCAAAACAATTGGACAAATGCATTCTCTTAGATAATTGGCTAGATGAAGGGACTTGTGCTAATATTAATACCTTGATAACAATTGGTTTAGGTCACTAGCCAATAAAAGTTAAAATGGTGTTAAGTGATTTTAAAAAATATCATATTTTAAATGAGTAGATATGGGAAGACTATCCTCAAATTGTTGATATGATAGCACAAGCGTAAAATTCTTGAGGAAAGGATGGGTTGTATACACTTCCAAAACAAGTTAAATGAATGACATCTAGAGTAAAAGAATGGATCAAGAATGATGATCATAATAATCCAATATCAGAGGAAAGGGATTTACTTAGTGAATATCATAATATTTTGAGTAAGAAAGATAAATTTTGGATATTAAAATAAAGATAAACTTGGTTAAAAAGAGATAAAAACATAATGTTTTTTCATAGGATGGTAATAGTATAGATATTTGCATCCAAAATTAGTAGAAGGGGTTTGGATTGAAGACCATAGTGAAATAAAAAAGGAGACAATGTATTTTTATCATAATATTATGGGATCATAGGAGTTTAAAGTTCTTAATGAAAAACATCTACAAGAAGTTCCTTCAGTTATAACAGATGAATACAATAGGAAACCGATGGAGCATATTACTCTAGAAGAAGTTCATCTTGTTGGACATTTTGAGCTCAGTTAGTTGTCATTGATGTCAAGGTGAAAAAGTCATCATTGATGCCAAAGTGAACATATGAGCACACCATTATTAACACCAGGAACAAGCAAAGAGTTGAAGAATAAGTTGGCAAAATAATATTCAGTGAAGGTTTAATTAAACCCATAGTGGCAGAATATTTTAATCAAATCAGTGGAGTACAAGTTGCAGGTTTAAATTTATCCTATGGAAGACTTTAATTTTATTAAAGTCAAAGGTTTTAAATATAATTTATAAAATTTAAATTCTATTGAATTTAAATAATTTATAAATTATATAAAGGTTTAAATTAACGCCGACATCATAAAAAATTAAGGAGCACCGACATCTAAATTCGAATGGTGTTTTGTGTATAAAATAATGCCCAAGGGCGGTCTGAACTGTGGGAGTTTTTGGGGCATTTCAGCCAAGCTTTTAAAGACATTCGTTGGGTGATTGGGGGAGATTTCAATACCCCCCTTTACCCATATGATAAGAAGGGAGGATCTGGGTTACCCTCAAGGATCATGGAGGACTTCAATGAATTCATTAACACAAATTAATTGATGGATGTAAGACTAAAAGGAGCAAAATTTACATGGAGTAACAAGAGGATAGGAAGTCAACTGATTCAAGAAATGTTGGACAGGTTTTTTTTGTCCAAGGAAGATACAACAATGTTTGGTTATTCAGCGTTACAAGACCTTCCTAAATGCGTTTTAGACCATAATATTATTCTATGGGAGGCATTTTAGGCTAACTCCTTTAAAAATCCATTCAAATTTCTTTCAATGTGGGTTAAACATCCAGACTTCAATAAATGAATAGAGGAATGGTGGAAGAAGCCTATCCATGGAAGTGCTTCCTTCAAACTATCTCAAAAACTTAAGATGGTGAAAAACAACCTTAGAATATGGAATAAAGATGTCTTTGGAAATATTTTTGAGAATAAAAGAGCAGTAGGGGAAAAACTGAGAATAATAGAAATCAAAATCCAAAATGGAACCTATGATGAGGCGACAAGGACTGAAGAGAAGGAAACCCTTTGTGAGTTTTATAATATTTTAGCTTGTGAAGAGATGCATTGGAGGCAGAAATAAAGAGCATTATGGTTAAAGGAATGGGACTCTAATTCAAAAATTTTCCATGTTACTACATTGAGCAATAGAAGCAACAATAATATTAGAAATTTAACTAAGGTGGATGGATCCTCAACTCAAAACATTCAGGAGATTAGGGACGAGGCTGTTAATTTTTTTAGTTCATTATTGGGTGAAGAACGGGCCTATAATGCCCAAGCAAAGGACTCTCTCTTTCAATTAATTCCACAACTCATTGATGAAATGATTAACGAGTCTCTTACAATAGCTTTTTTAGACGAAGAGATCAATGAGGCTTTGTTTAACATGGATCCTGACAAATCTTCTGGGCCGGATGGGTTTTCACCACGGTTTTTCCAAGTTTGTTGGGATATTGTTGGAGCAGAAGTTATTGCTGCAATAAAGGAGTTCCAAAGTTCAAATCATATTCCAAGGGGTTTCAATTCAACTTTCATTGCTTTGATCCCTAAAGGCCCCAACCCCAAAACTATGGCTGACTTTAGGCTGGTTATCCTGTGTAATATATCCTATAAAATTATATCCAAAGTTTTAGCTAACCGTTTGAAGAAATTTCTACCGGTTATCATTGATCCAAGTCAAGGAATTTCTGTACAAGGAAGATCAATCTTAGATGGAGTTATTACTGTTCATGAGGCTCTTCATACAACCGCTCAGACCAAAAAATTAGTCATGGCTTTAAAGTTAGACATGAAAAAATCTTATGACAGGATAAATTGGGAATTCCTAGAGGAAATTTTATTAAAATTTGGCTTCAACATGAAATGGGTCAAGTTAATAAGAGAGTGTATTTCTAAGCCTTGTTTTTCAATTTTGGTTAATGGGTCTACTGCAGGTTTTTTCAAAGAAAATGTGGTCTAATACAAGGAGATTCCATAAGTGCTATGATGTTCATCATTGTAGCTAAGGCCTTGGGAAAAGCCTTTAAGGTAGCAGTGGTATTTGGACTCATATCAGGTATCAAGGCCACATCGCTAACTACCCCGGTGACACATCAACAATTTGTTGATGATACATTGCTACTGAATTTGGATTTTGTGGTTGAGGCAAGAAGGATTAAAAATATTCCCATAATGTATGAAGAATCGGCTAGACAGAAAGTGAATTTTGATAAGATAAAACTTTATTTCATCAATACCCCAATTTCTAGGCAAAAAAACATAGCAAGGATCATGGAATATCAGATATCATCCCTTCCCACCTCCTATTTAGGTCTTCCTCTGTTTACGGGGAAACCTAAAGGATCAATATGGAACATAGTTCTGGAGAGGATCCAAAAAAAGCTAGTAGGTTGGAAAGGACATCTGTTATCTCAAGAAGGCAAAGCAGTTTTAACTATGGCTTCACTTCAAAGTATACCCATTTACTTCCTATCAGTCTTCAGAGCTCCTAGCAAGGTGTATCACAAAATTGAGCAGCTTCAAAAAAATTTCTCTGGTCAGGGACTGAGGATAAGAAAAGTATCCATTTAGTATGTTGGAACAATGTTTGCAAACCTAAAGTTTATGGGGGATTAGGATTGAGGAGAGTTGCTCATCTCAATACAGCTCTATTAGCCAAAAAAGCATGGCGGTTATTGACTAAGGTCGATAATGAATGAACTACCATAGTTAGGAGAAAATAACTCCAAGGTGTGAACTTACTTAATGAAAACTTAGAAAGTAGGGGGTCTGCTTTTTGGAAGGCAATCCTCACGAGCAGGGATCTTGTCAAGAAAGGTCTTAGATGGATTCTAGGAAATGGGCAAACAATAGAATTTTGGAAGGATCAATGGGTGAGAGCTGAGGAGTTATCCCAAAATCCTCATTTGGTTAGGATTCAAGAGCATATGGAACAACATATTGGGAAGAAGGTTGCAAATTATATGTGGCAGGATATAAATATCAATAGGTGGAAACACATCAGAGTACAAGGTTTTTAAGCGGAGTCTGAAGAGCTTTATAACGTTTTAACTCAGCAAATTATTCCCTCTGGAGAGGATGAAGATCACATTGTTTGGGCTGAGACTGAAAGTGGTGACTTCATAGTTAAGTCTGCCTATAATTTGCTTCTAAATATGGAAGGTCAAAAATTTCAACCGAGTTTGGTTTGGATCAAAGGCTTAATTCCTAAAATATCCTTTTTTTCATAGCTGGTGATTCAAGGAAAAATCCTCACTATGAACAATATGTTATCCAAAGGTATGGTTATTGCTAACCATTGCTACATGTGCAGGGCAGGATGGGAGACAACCAACACTTGTTTCTGGAGTGTCCGATAGCAGAGTCCATCCTAGATGAACTTTTCCAAGCCTTTAGGATCTCATGGGTTAAGCCTGCTCTTATATCCGAAGTGTTCCATTAATGGCCTCAACCCTTTGTTAGCCTAAAAATTAAGTACCTATGGAAAATATGTTGGCATCATTTTCTCTGGTAGATTTGGCTATAAAGGAACCATAGAGCCTTTAAGGATACCATTCACAACCCAAAAACTATCCTAAACAGGATTATTGTCTTTGAGAAAGAAAACCTTAGCACCTTAGTGGATGAGAACCACTCAATTCTTCCCCAAGAAAAACAATTAGCTCGGGCCTTAGGTATTGAGGACAAACCTTCCATTCCTTTGCCCAATCCCAGAAATGAGATTTCTTGGAATCCACCCCCCTAGGGTTGGTTTAAATTAAATTTTGATTGTGCATCCAAGGAGAACGCGGGAAGAGCTGGAGTTGGAGGAATAATCAGGGATCATAAGGAAATCTGGTCAAGGCCTTCACTGAACCATTGAGAATCAGAACTAATAATGAAGCAGAATCTAGAGCCCTTTGGAGAGGGTTGCAAGTAGCCCAAGCAACTCAAGGTAAATTGATGATTGAAGGTGATTCTATGAACATCATCAACCTGTTAACCAATGGAAAAAAAATCCATGGAGAATCGAGGGAGTCATCCATGAAGTGAGGATCATTTTTGTGGAAAGACAGAATAGGAGGGCTCGTCATGTGTACCGTGAGGCCAAAAGGTCAACTAAAAAATTAGCCAACATAGGTGTTGATGTTGGTAGTTTGGTGACATGGGAACAAGGTGTGCATGTGAAGTGGAAAACATTATTAGTAATGAAAATAAACCTACCCGTTAAGGAGAAATATGAATGGGTGTTCTTTCCACATGGAGATGGTAATAACTATGGGGTTTCCCTCTAAATCATACCAAATTGGAAATTAAGGTAATAGGGTGTAAGCCTTGGAAGATTCTGACAGATAATAGGAAATGGGCAAGCATTAGGTTTCACAAGTGCAAAGTTCCAAACTTCAATTCCTATCAATGTAAGTAATGTTTACAGTTATGTTTAGGTATGGGTGTGCTTTGTTAGTAAGGTGTTGTAGGGGATTCAACATAATTTCTGGTAAGAAAGTTTCAAGGATGACTAGGATCTACAATATTAGTAGAAGGCTGGATATTGTAATAGGTTTTGGGTTAACCTGCAAAACTTGGTAATTAATGAATACTTTTATTTACCAAAAAAAAAAAAATCCCAAAGGGGCATTTGAAACTTACCCCTCGACGAATTAACTCCCATGCGAAAAGGTTGAAGGTATTTCGTGCATCGTGAACGTTGAGGAAGAAGACAAAGAGCTTTGTCTTATTACTGCCGGGAAGAAAACAAAAAGAGGACAACGCATGATTTGAGTCACATAGGACACGTTGGTTCATTGGTGGCACACGCCTTGCGAAGGCGTTGGGAAAGGAAGCGCCCACGTTCGATTCTCGTGGACGTGCCAAGGAAGGTCTTTTTGTTCGCATTCGATTCGAGCACCAGGAATAAGAGAAAGAGCACGAAGTGCTCGTTGGTTCTAAAATGTGCGCCTAGCGCACGCGGTGGTCAAGCCCACGGCTAGAGCGCTTGGGGAGGCAGAGATCGTGGGATCGAATCCCACTAGTGGCAAAGGTAATTTTTTATTTAAATTTTGCCTAAGGTTTTCTTAAAAGGGTCATTTGGAGTTATAAGGGTTTGTGTAGATTTATTTGTGTTTGGAGTTATAAGGGTTTGTAAAGATTTATTTTTAATTAATTTGTGTTTGGAGTTATAAGGGTTTGTGAAGGATTATTTTTATTGAAAATTGATTTGTGCTACTTGGAGTTAAAAGGGTTTTTGAAAGATTGTTTTGTTGAGAAGGGATTTATGTTATTAAGGTTTTTAAAGAAAGAGGATTTGATTCTTGCCAAAGTTCTTCTTGTCATTTATTGATTAAAGAGGTTTTGAGTTATTTTGGTGGATGTTGAATTTATTTTTAGTTGGGAGTTTATAAGGTGTGATTGGATAAATACTTTATGTATGTTGATGGTTGTTTTTGAAAGGTGGAGTGATAAGGTGTAATTGAGTATTTATATTATTTTTGTGAGAAATATTTATCTTCTAACCTCTTGAGATTGGCATAGAAGTTTGTGTGATTGTGGCAGATTTATGAGATCCCTTCATCTTCAATAAAAAGGTATGAGCACATTCTTCCATAGTTGAGTTGATTGATTGGTTTTCTAGAAAATAAGTTTGGAGTGAAAAGGACTTGATTAGGGTTTCCTTTTCGAGAGTGTTTGAGTTAATGCTTCAAGGTTTTCTGGAATAAAGAGTTGTTGTTAAAACCTTATTTGATAAGCATTGTTGTTGAAGCCATTGGTTGTGTGAAGAACTTGAGTTAGGTTTTGAAAATAACATGAGTATCATTGTTATGTGAAGATTGTTTTATGAGCATTGTTGTTGAAGTGAGTTGTTGTGCAAAGAACTTGAACTAGGGTTTGAAAAGAACATGAGTATCATTGTTATGTGAGATTTATTGTTGAGCATTGTTGGAAATATTTTGAGTTGGTGATTACATGCTTGGACTAGGGTTTGTGAGAAAGGGTTGTTTCTTTGAAGTGATTGGTTGAGTAGAGTTGGTTGAGCCTAGTCAAGTGGTTGTGTGGAGTGATTGTTCAAGTTCCTTAAAACAAACTATTCTATATTCTGATTTGAATTGAGAAAGTGATTGAGCATTGAGTGTAGAACATATTGAGTCTCTAACAATTCTCTTTATGCTTCTATGATATTGGACAAGTTCTGTGTGGACTTGTTAAGCATATTTGAGGTAAGTCTTTGAGGAGACTTGTGGACTAATTTTGTGTGAGCTTTTGTGGAAGCTTACAATATATATTTGGACAAGTTCTGAGTGGGCTTGTTGAGCATATTTGAGCAAGTTCTGAGTGGACTTGTTGAGAATATTTGAGCAAGTTCTGAGTGAACTTGTTGAGTAGATTTGAGCAAGTTTTGAGTGGACTTGTTGAGCAGATTTGAGCAAGTTCTGAGTGGACTTGTTGAGAAGATTTGAGCAGGTTCTGAGTGGACCTATTGAGCATATTTGAGCAAGTTCTGAGTGGACTTGTTGAGAATATTTGAGCAAGTTCTGAGTGGACCTATTGAGCATATTTGAGCAAGTTTTGAGTGGACTTGTTGAGAATATTTGAGAAGTTTGAGTGGACTTGAGATTTGGGTGAGTGGACTTGATTTGAGAGTGGACTTGTTGAGCAGATTTGTGCTAGACCGAATGGACTATGTTTAGTGTAGATTTGAGATAGAGCTTTGGAGGTGATAGAGTAGAGAGGATAGTAGTCTCCAGTGGATAGAGATCCATCAGCCAGGGTAGTGAGGATAGGTCTTCTGAGTGGGGACAAGAGTCTTCAGTGGAGAGAGATCCACAAGCCAGTGTAGTGGAGGTAGTAGTCTTCTAGAGGATCACCAACCAAAGTAGAGGAGAAGGAGTTCTCCTATGGATAGAGATCCATGAACCTGATTTAGGGGATTAACATCTCCTTTGGATAGAGGTCCATAAACATTGTAATAGGGAAAGGATTCCCAAGAGATTATTTGAGAAATATTTAGAAGAAATATTTTCTCCATGGAGGTAGCCATATTTGGGTGAACCATGTTAAATTGGTGTCTCTACTATGTGTGTGATTTGTGCATTGCTTTGATTACTATTATTGATATTGCTATCTATACATTGCATAATATTGATTTGGAAAGAAAAGTAAAAAGTGCTCTTATACTGTTCACCCCCTCTCTTAGTATAAGCTTGTGTTCTTCAATTGGTATCAAAGCGGGTGCCTTCATAAGAGTTTAACAGCTTGAAGGAAAAGCTAACAAGAACACAATGGATCCTAAGGAGGTGTCCTCAAATAATTCAGCACCAGTATTTGATGGAAGTGACTATATGTATTGGAGTATGATGATGAGGATCTACCTAATGGCACTTGGCAATGAAGTTTGGGATGCAGTGGAATTTGGATATGATCCAACAGTCAATCCTCCTACAGATAAGGAAGGTAAGCTTCTACAACACTATAATTCAAAAGCAATGAATGCACTTGTGAGAGGTTTGCGTAGAATAGAGTCTATGAAAGTTATGCATTGTAGAACTGCAAAAGAAATGTGGGATAAATTGCAAGGTATATATGAAGGAGATAAAAGTGTCAAGAAAGCAAAGATACGAAATCTCAAAGGACAATTTGAAACATTGAGAATGAATGATGAGGAAAATATCAGTGCTTATCTAATTCGAATTGATGAGGTTGTTAATGATATGCAAGGACTTGGAATGAATATTGATGAATCAGATGTTTGTGATAAAGTCTTAAGAACTCTTCCAAAAATATTCAGTAAATAGGTTTCTGCTATAGAAGTATCAATGGATGGTGATTCTTTGACAAGAGATAAGTTGCTTGGTATGCTTACAACTTTTGAGATAAGAACAAAAGATCCTATTCCCCAGAAGGAAGCAACATTCAAAGCAATCAAGAAAACAAAGGGTAAGAAGTCAGAATCAAGCAGTGAGTCATCCAGTGATGAAGAAGCTAATTATGGTAGAAGAGATAAAGATTCTAGAAGATCCAGAGATCTAAGATCTATTAAGTGTTTCAATTATGGAAAGTTTGGACATTTTGCAACAGATTGTCGAGAACCAAAGAACAACAATGGTGAAGAAAAATAGGATCACAGGTACAGGGAATCATAAATATATAGGCAGGATAAGCATCAAAAGAAAAACAAGGATGGACAAAGCAGACAAGGAAAGAAGTTCTTTCAAAGACAAAAGAGGAGCTACTATGCGGATAATGCAAGTAAGTACTCAAGTGATAGTGATGCTAGTTTTTCAGACAATGATAGAGATGAAGTCCTATTTATGATTGAAGAAAAAGAACCAGTTAAGAAAACTCCAGTAATTCTCAAGTGTTTTAGATGTGGTAACTTTGGACATCTTGAAGATGATTGTACAAGGGATGGTTATAGTTTTAGTGATGATGAGTATGAGAATGCACTTGAAGGACTAGATGAAAATCTTCTAATGGCATTAGAAGAAGAAGTAAGTGATCCTATAGAATACAAGCCAAAAGAGAGTAAATATGTGGACAAAGGTAAAAAAATAGAGGTTTATTCAGAAGAGAATGGTTATGATCTCAAGGGAGAACTTATCTATGCCCTTGACATGGTAAAGAAGGTAAGAAAGAAACACTCTAAACTTGAAATTCAGTTTCAAGAATGTGATGAAGAGAGAAGATTGCTCATAGAGGATTTAGAAAAATCAAAGGCTAAGGCAAAGAAGTTCAAAGATAAGTTAGAAGCAAAGATCTTGGAATGTGAGAAGTTAGCACAAGAAGTGGCACTACTAAAAGAAGATTTAGAGGACTCCAAGATCAAGATGAAAGGATTTAAAAATATCTCAAAGAACTTGGATAAGTTCATCAAGACACAAAAGACTACATCAAGCAAAATAGGTCTTGGATTTGAACAGGATCAAAAGAAATGGGAAGGAGAGTCAACTTCAAGTTTTGGAGGAGAAGAAACTTCAGATGAAGATACTTTAGAAGAAGATAGTGTAAAATAAAGTGAGACATCTAAGGATGATTTGGACAATAAAGGATTCAACAAAGATAGGAACAATGCACAAAGAAGATACAGATGGAACAACAATCATAATAGGAGACCAATGAGGTCAAGACAAGGAAACTTCAATGGAAGATGCTTTTCATGTCACAGGTTTGGGCACATGGCTTCACAATGTAGGACACATGAAAGATAGGAATATGGGAACATACAACCTTTTCATGGGTATTGCTACTCATGTAATCAGTTTGGTCACAAGGCAATGAATTGCAGAGTTCATGATAGAAGAGGATATGGCTTCACTAGGAGAAATCCTAAGACATTTGCACCTCCAAGGAATAATAACATTAAGTGTTATAAGTGCAATAATAATGGCCACACAACAAAGTGGTGTAGAGCAGATATTCCAGAAATAAGTATGAACAGGAATAGGAATATGAACATGGATATGAATAGGAACAAGAATAGAAATAGGAACATGGATATGAACAAGAATAGGAACAAGAATAGGAATATGGATGTGAATAGGAATAGGAATAGGAATGATGACATGGATAGGAACATGGACATGGATAGAAATAGTCAGAGGAATCAGAAAATTTAGATAAGAAGAAAAGAGGATAAAGGTAAAGAACAATGCTTTTTGGGAGTAGAAATACTCCCACCCCAGAATTAACCACCTTAATATAAGGTGGGGGAGGGGCTAAGCTAAGAGGCTTATTCTTAGCCCCGAGCCCCAAAGGTGACCCTTTGCCATTGATGTCAAAGGGGGAGAGATTTGAGTAAGGGGGAGAGATTTGGTATTTGAGAGAGCATTGAGATAGGGGGAGCAATGCCCCAGGGGGAGCAGAACAAAGGAAAGGTCAAGTTTTTAGTTAAAATAATTTGGGTTGCCATCAATGACAAAGGGGGATATTGTTGGACATTTTGAGCTCAGTTAGTTGTCATTGATGTCAAGGTGAAAAAGTCATCATTGATGCCAAAGTGAACATATGGAGCCATCAACACCATGGAGCACACCATTATTAACACCAGGAACAAAGCAAAGAGTTGAAGAATAAGTTGGCAAAATAATATTTAGTGAAGGTTTAATTAAACCCATGGTGGTAGAATATTTTAAATCAAATCAGTGGAGTACAAGTTGCAGGTTTAAATTTACCCCATGGAAGACTTTAATTTTATTAAAGTCAAAGGTTTTAAAATATAATTTATAAAATTTAAATTCTATTGAATTTAAATAATTTATAAATTATATAAAGGTTTAAATTAATGCCGACATCATCAAAAATTAAGGAGCACCGACGTCTAAATTCGAATGGTGTTTTGTGTATAAATTAATGCCCAAAGGGGCATTTGAAACTTACCCCTCAATGAATTAACTCCCATGCAAAAAGGTTGAAGGTATTTCATGCATCGTGAACGTTGAGGAAGAAGACAAAGAGCTTTGTCTTATTACTATCGGGGAAGAAAACAAAAAGAGGACAACGCATGATTTGAGTCACATAGGACACGTTGGTTCATTGGTGGCACACGCCTTGCGAAGGCATTGGGAAAGGAAGCGCCCACGTTCGATTCTCATGGACGTGCCAAGGAAGGTCTTTTTGTTCGCATTCGATTCGAGCGCTAGGAATAAGAGAAAGAGCATGAAGTGCTCGTTGGTTCTAAAATGTGTGCCTAGCGCATGCGGTGGTCAAGCCCATGGCTAGAGCGCTTGGGGAGGTAGAGATCATGGGATCGAATCCCACTAGTGGCAAAGGTAATTTTTGATTTAAATTTTGCCTAAGGTTTTCTTAAAAGGGTCATTTGGAGTTATAAGGGTTTGTGTAGATTTATTTGTGTTTGGAGTTATAAGGGTTTAAATTATTTTATTTGTAAAGATTTATTTTTAATTAATTTGTGTTTGGAGTTATAAGGGTTTGTGAAGGATTATTTTTATTGAAAATTGATTTGTGCTACTTGGAGTTAAAAGGGTTTTTGAAATATTGTTTTGTTGAGAAGGGATTTATGTTATTAAGGTTTTTAAAGAAAGAGGATTTGATTCTTGCCAAAGTTCTTCTTGTCATTTATTGATTAAAGAGGTTTTGAGTTATTTTGGTGGATGTTGAATTTATTTTTAGTTGGGAGTTTATAAGGTGTGATTGGATAAATACTTTATGTATGTTGATGGTTGTTTTTGAAAGGTGGAGTGATAAGGTGTAATTGAGTATTTATATTATTTTTGTGAGAAATATTTATCTTCTAACCTCTTGAGATTGGCATAGAAGTTTGTGTGATTGTGGCAGATTTATGAGATCCCTTCATCTTCAATAAAAAGGTATGAGCACATTCTTCCATAGTTGAGTTGATTGATTGGTTTTCTAGAAAATAAGTTTGGAGTGAAAAGGACTTGATTAGGGTTTCCTTTTTGAGAGTGTTTGAGTTAATGCTTCAAGGTTTTCTGGAATAAAGAGTTGTTGTTAAAACCTTGTTTGATAAGCATTGTTGTTGAAGCCATTGGTTGTGTGAAGAACTTGAGCTAGGGTTTGAAAAGAACATGAGTATCATTGTTATGTGAAGATTGTTTTATGAGCATTGTTGTTGAAGTGAGTTGTTGTGCAAAGAACTTGAACTAGGGTTTGAAAAGAACATGAGTATCATTGTTATGTGAGATTTATTGTTGAGCATTGTTGGAAATATTTTGAGTTGGTGATTACATGCTTGGACTAGGGTTTGTGAGAAAGGGTTGTTTCTTTGAAGTGATTGGTTGAGTAGAGTTGGTTGAGCCTAGTCAAGTGGTTGTGTGGAGTGATTGTTCAAGTTCCTTAAAACAAACTATTCTATATTCTGATTTGAATTGAGAAAGTGATTGAGCATTGAGTGTAGAACATATTGAGTCTCTAACAATTCTCTTTATGCTTCTATGAGATTGGACAAGTTCTGTGTGGACTTGTTAAGTAGATTTGAGGTAAGTCTTTGAGGAGACTTGTGGACTAATTTTGTGTGAGCTTTTGTGGAAGCTTACAATATATATTTGGATAAGTTCTGAGTGAACTTGTTGAGCATATTTGAGCAAGTTCTGAGTGGACTTGTTGAGCATATTTGAACAAGTTCTGAGTGGACTTGTTGAGTATATTTGAGCAAGTTTTGAGTGGACTTGTTGAGCATATTTGAGCAAGTTTTGAGTGGACTTGTTGAGCATATTTGAGCAAGTTCTGAGTGGACTTATTGAGCAGATTTGAGCAAGTTCTAAGTGGACTTGTTGAGCATATTTGAGCAAGTTCTGAGTGGACTTGTTGAGCATATTTGAGCAAGTTTTGAGTGGACTTATTGAGCATATTTGAGCAAGTTTTGAGTGGACTTGTTGAGCAGATTTGTGCTAGACCGAATGGACTGTGTTTAGTGTAGATTTGAGATAGAGCTTTGGAGGTGATAGAGTAGAGAGGATAGTAGTCTCTAGTGGATAGAGATCCATCAGCCAGGGTAGTGAGGATAGGTCTTCTGAGTGGGGACAAGAGTCTTCAGTGGAGAGAGATCCACAAGCCAGTGCAGTGGAGGCAGTAGTCTTCTAGAGGATCACCAGCCAAAGCAGAGGAGAAGGAGTTCTCCTATGGATAGAGATCCATGAACCAGATTTAGGGGATCAACATCTCCTTTGGACAGAGGTCCATAAACATTGTAATAGGGAAAGGATTCCCAAGAGATTATTTGAGAAATATTTAGAAGAAATATTTTCTCCGTGGAGGTAGCCATATTTGGGTGAACCACGTTAAATTGGTGTCTCTATTGTGTGTGATTTGTGCATTGCTTTGATTACTGCTATTGATATTGCTATCTATACATTGCATAATATTGATTTGGAAAGAAAAGTAAAAAGTGCTCTTATACTGTTCACCCCCCTCTCAGTATAAGCTTGTGTTCTTCACATATAGTTTTTTTCTCTTTTAATAAGTATAAATCCCTAGGTTTGGATGAGCTCTCTACAACATTCTAGCAACATAATTGGGATATAGTGAAGGATTTTTATTGCAATACACCAAAAAATGGATTTAACGATGGTTTTTAACCAACCTCAAAGGTATTTAAGGGTGGTTATTCAGCCACCATGTATGAGAACATCGTAGAAATTTTATGATATACGATGATGACTAAAAATTGCCTTAAAAATATACCCTCTTATCGATACGAGGATGGCTATAACCGCACTCTTAGGTCTAAGATCATGGATAAAAAATACCCTCTTAAGTTTTAAACCTTAAGCCGAAGAGGGTGGTTTATAACCACCCTCTTAGACCCTAAGAGGGTGGTTTACGATTTGATATGTTCTATGGATTGATTGGCACCTACCAATCCTGATCAACCTGTCGATATGGAACTTTGTTATTTCAATTTTCTAGAAAGATATGAAACAAATAGTTGATTTTATAAACAAAAAACAAATCTACTTTTGTTCATATGGGAAATGCTTGGTACAAGTTAGGCTTTGAAGAACCTTTATCCCTCGCTTCGAATTTAACTTATTTATTTCTAAGGTCACTTGCTCGATATTTTTCTCTCTCTCTCTATTTATTTTTATCTCAAATAGGAGATACAAATACTACGAAGAAACAATTCAAAACTATTCCCCAAAATATTACATTCGTATGATAAACTAAAAAATAAAACACATGTTCCAATTATTTCTTTGGTGATTCATTCCAAATTTTGGTTTGGAAACCTGAGAATCCTCCTTTTAAAAAATTTCCAATACCATGAAATGTTCATATAGCTCTTTTATCTTTTAATAAGTATAAATACCTAGGTTTGGATGAGATATCTATAACATTATATCAACATAATTGGGATATAGTGAAGGATTTTTTATTGCACTCCACCAAAAAAGGGATTTCACGATGGTTTTTAACTGCCCTTAAAGGTATTTAAGGATGGTTATACATCCACTATCTATGAGGGCATTGTAAAAATTATACGACATATGACGATGACTAAAAATGACCTCAAAAAGTTGTTCTCTTAGAGATACGAGGAAGGCTAGAACCAGCCTCTTAGGTCTACGAGTGTGGATAAAAACTGACCTCTTAGGGTTCAAACTATATGTCTAAGAGGGTGATTTATAAACACCCTGTTAGAACCTAAGAAGATGGTTTATAACCATCCTATTATACTCTAAGAGGGTGGTTTAATATTTGATACATTTTATGGATCGATTGGTACCTACCAATATCGATCAACCCATAAATATGGAACTCTATTGTTTTGATTTTCTAGAAAGATATGAAACAAATAGTTGATTTCACAAACAAAAAAAATTACTTTTATTCATATGGGAAATGCATACTACTAGTTAGGATTTGAAGAACCTTTATCCCTCGCTTTGAATTTGACTTATTCATTTCTAAGGTCACTTGCTCAATAATTTTCTCTCTCTCTCTCTCTCTCTATATATATATATATATATATATATATATATATATATATATATATATATATATATCTCAACTATGAGATACAAATACTACAAAGGAAAAATTCAAACCTATTCCCAAAACTATTACATTCGTATGATAAAATAAAAAATAAAACACGTGTTCCAAATTTTTCTTTGGTGATTCATTCCAAATTTTGGTTTGGAAGCCTGAGAATCCTCCTTTTAAAAACTTTCCAATAACTTGATTTTTTTTTAGGGTTCTATGGACGAAACCTTTTGCCTACTTGTTCTTACCCAGGATGAGATTACCTGTGCCTAGCGGCCACTCTAAATTTATTGCTCTTCATCATCATCCTCTGAATATCCCTGGCTCAGACCGGGACTAGGGGTATCCTCCTTTTTTGCAACCTCAGGGGTGAGGTCTTCTACCTATTTTTCTTTCTTCTTTTGTGGCTCATAGTTGTCACTGTAATTAGTGGAGAAATCCACATCAAACCTTCCTAGGAATGCCTTCTTGGTATAATCCCGCTCACATTGCATGATCCGCCATTGTCAAGTCTTATGTTATAACCATTTCCTCTTGTTTATTATGTCCTAAAATAGAGATTCTTTTATCAGTTGAGAGGAGTCCTTCTTGGGATTGAATACCTTTTTATATGGATAGTCGACCCTCCACACCAAATGATTGTGCATGTCAAATCTAGTGAATGGAATCACCTGATCCTCTAGAATATTACTATAGTATAGCATCACTTTGTTACCTTCATTATCATGGTGCTTGAACTACCATGATCTATTATTATCGATAAGCTTGGCCTACAGAAGATGATCAGGGTCATAGCACCACCTGGACGACACTTGAGGAAGCTCCAAAATAGATAGCTTCTGATCTAATTGGTAAAAAATAGCCCAATCCTTCCTGGGTAGAAGGATGGGCTTGAGAAACATTGCCTATGGGAAAATTACTCTTTTCTTGGCCCCATTCCCCCATTTCTCTTCAATGTAACAAATTTTTTGACACACCTCCATGCCAAAGACCTAGTCTATGACATAGAAAGGGAGCAAATAGGGGAATTCTAAGAAGCCATACAACCTAATGTATGTTCCTTCCTTCATGAATTAGTAATCCCCAATATATTGAGATATGGTCCTCAAAAAATTCTTCATTTTATCAGAGAGGCAGGTCCTAGGATATGCTTGTTGAACTCCATGTATGAGTTGCTTTTCTCGAGAGCATGCATCCATTCCACCGTCGGACATATTTCCCCATTTTTATTTTTCTCCTAAATGCAAATAGAGTGTCTATCATGGGATATTTGATAGAAGAATAACCAATACAGATGTGATGCTTATCAAAATTTCTTACTTTCTCCACTTTGGTATTTAGCTAGTTGCTTTCACATGTTTTGGGTCAAAATCCCTACCCAGGTAAACCTAAGAGTCTTATACATCGAGGAGATAGTGTGGCCCATTGCCATTTGATATGGTTGTACCTCTTCATATGATGGAAGGTCTAATAGGGTAGCTAAAAAAGATAAAATGGGTTGGTCTTCTTCTCTAAACTCTGCCATTGGTCAGGGATTGTTCCCAACAAAGTCGTCAAAAACTATTGATTGGTAATCTGAACCTAATTGATGGATTGTGCACCTTACAGACTAAACCAACATTGAGAGGTCACGGGATGATGAAACCCTATAACCAATCTTTGAATAAGGCCAGTTCCTTATGAATTGATAACTTTTTTGGTAGATTTTAGGGAAAATAATAAAGAAAACTAAACTAAACTAACAAGATTGAATTAAAAGGGATGGATTAGCCACATCAAGATATATACAAGACAGAGGCAAAAATGCATTCTCATATGTAACCCATATAATAGACCATATTATGCATTTCAAATTTCATTATTAACATCCATCACATGCTTGTAAGTTCTAGAATCAATAAACCAACAGTTAAAATCCAGATTGCAGAATCATAACTAATTCATTTATTGATTTTAGCAAAAAAGTACAAACATGAAAAATACATACATACATGAAATGTTTAGAAGTCCAAACAATGCTCTGCTTATATTAATACATTTTTAGTATTACATACAAATTGTAATGGCTCAGAGCTGACCCTTTGAATCAATTACATTTTTTATTTTACAGTCGAGGAGTGTGTCTTCCTCTTTCTCCATCGAACAACTTCATTAATGCACCATGTACCACTCAGGCGATGGGTATTATCTTCCTAAAATATCACTGCATTCAATGAGACTTATCAATGTACATGATGTATCATAGGACAACCTTCATTAATTAAAATCACTTTCCCTAGTCCTTCTCCCATCAGTGCCATTGTACTCCTTGCACTCATTCCACTGGTTGTGGTGGATAAGCATTAATTTTACCTATAAGTTGTCTTCTCTTGACTACAATGCATTGGAAGGAAACACTATTCTTAGTTTTCCAAATGGATCTTTGGTGGGCTTCCTGAAGGATATAATAACCTACATTAAATGTGCATAATGTTGTCCTAGAAATAGGCTTGCAACCTAGTACTAGCTCTAACCATTTATCATCTTTCTTCATTAATTACTAGTCTTAGGAGGAACGTTCTAGACCCTTCATGAATGATAGCTCATATTCCACCCTTGTCTCTCCCTTCGTGCGGTATTTTGGGATACGTCTACCCTTGGGGACCTTTGAAAAGGTTGCCCAGGCTAGGGCGGATATTTCTAAATTATTCCACCCTAAAGGTTATTTAAACCACTCGTCAAAGTTGGGGTAGGGATTTTGTGATGGTTTTGTCCTCTCTCATATTCCAAACTCCCACCCTGGCTAGGGAGGGGGTTTCTTAAAATTCCATTTGATTTGCACTAACCCACTCATTAGATCTTACCTTATTTTGGGTGGTGTTTTAGTTAGGGTGGATTATATTTCCATGGGTAAAACTTTCATCCTTTGCATAACCTGTCCAACACATGACTTTTCTTTGTAGCTAGGGCGAGGATCTAAGGGTGATGAATTATTTGTCCCACAATTTACCTTCAAACAATATTTAAAATTTAAACATTAATTTTTATTGAACCAAAATCATATTATGGAAACATAATATAACATCTATGGCTGGAATATTACAACGCTCACTATGGTTGCCAAATTTTTCATCCAAGCTACATTCCAAAGTTTTCTATTCTTTTATAAAATAAATAAATCACTATAATATGGATTCTTACTAAAGGATAAGAAATTAAACTTGTTGATAAATATTTTAGCACCAAGTGCTTCTCTATTAAGTCAGTTGTCTCCTATTTGACAATTAGGGAATAGAGCATTCCACTGAACTACTACATTTTCCATTTAAGCAAGAAAAACATAGAATAGAAGCAATATTTCCCAACCATGGAAAGAAAGAGTAGTTGTAATGTCATAATACAAATAAAAACATTAAAATAACATTTCAAACCAAAGAGCTTACATGGCTTTGCACACAAACTTCATGGTTTACCTCCTAAAGCACTCCTACATCTTATGGTGCTTTACCATCCTTTCTTCTTTTTTGGATTACCTTTTCACTACTTTCATGTGTGTCTTCTTCCTCAAGAACATCTCAAGAAGGAGAAGACCATTCACTTCCAACCGTAATTTCCAACTTCTCCCCTTTCTTCCAATCTACTTTGCCCTTTTTTAATTCTTATCGCTTCCATGGGATAGTTTCCATCCCATGTAACCAATTCAGAAAAAAGGTTTAAATATCCATACCTTCTGTTCCATGATATCCATTCCAAAATTGATTGCTAAAGCCATCTCACCTTAAAATAGAACCTCAAATCTATAAAAATATTTTTTAGATTCCCAAGGCTACAAGATTATTAGACTTTGTTACAACATCATTGTTAACCAATTTTCAAACAAAATTAGATTTATTTCATTCCAAGAATGTATAAATAATTTCTACTTGTAAAGGTAAAGATGATTTTTTGGTTACAGGTAAGCCAACACACTTCTCAAATAGAGGAAAGTTTTCATTTCAGCTAATATTGTTAGTTCAGTAGTGTATCTTTATGGATTTCAACCCTTTAATTAGGCTCATTATAAATTATTTGGGTCATGTAAATGTACCACCTTTGGTATATAACTAGAGTAGGATATTACTTTATGAGATAGTTAGAAAGTTACTTCAAGTATTGTAATAAATGCACAAGTGTCTATGTGTATGTTAGGAAGAGTATTAGCCAAGCAATTCATATTTCTATATAAAGGGTCTCATAGTGAGTTTTTACATATATCTGAGGTAGTAGTAGTTATACTCTGCAAGATCACCATATATATTGGTAATGGATACAATGTAGTTCTTATCATCTATTCTAGAATGTTCATTTCCTCCATATAGTATTGTATCATTTTCATCACTTACCATAATAGCATATTTTAGCATCTTACATTTCTGCATATTCTATATCCTATGATTACATTATCCCTTGTATCATAGCATCAAAATATAACAATGCTATCAAAGCCACAATAGATCAATAGGAATAGGGAGAGACATAAGAAAGCACCATTGCCAATGTAGGTCTAAACCTTGCTACATTTTTGCAAATTGGATCAACCATTGTGTATCATTGCATGTAAACGCAACTGCAAGGGTTTGTTGGATAGGAAGAGCAACAATAGGTTACTAAAAATTGGAAAGTCATAGGAAATATTGAGAGAAGAAGTTAATCTTTGTTCTAGAATTTTAGTGATTTGCATTTGGCTAGATTATTTTGTTGGAAATATAAGCATGATTTGTTGTCATTGATGTCGAAGGAATACTAAGCAGATGTCAAAGGAATGTTAATAAAATGGTTCATGGATGATTTTCTAAGAGGAAAGGATATAATATTTAATTTAAATATTATATAGTTGAAGCATCAAAAGAAGAAGCAAGAAGGATAACAATATCATAATATTTGGATAAAAGAAAAGGGTTGAAAATATGTCTTCGTTACATGGTAATTGACAGAAAATAATAAGGTTATTTTGCTAAGGTGATAATGGCAAAAGGTTTCCCTAAAAATATAATGATATTTAAATATTTTATTTCATTTAAAAAGGCCCGAAGGACATTTAAATATTTAATTTATAATATTTAAATTCATTTTGAATTTAAATAATTATAAATAAAATATTATTTTCAAAATTCAAAGTCAATTTTTTTATCTACTGACGTGAAGGCAAATGCCTTGGAAAGTCATATTAATATAGCATTAATCAAAGGATAAAGGGTGGCACTCAAAAATTGTGCGTGTTGGTTGTGCTCATCGATCGAATGCAGAAGGGATACGATAAAATATGCACAATTCTAACTTCGAGGAGAGAAAGTTATAAAAAGGAGCAACACCGAATTCATAGCACCATCCAGGTGGCTAGCCTAGAAGATAATTAGTTTGGGTTCTAAGTTGCAGCAAAGGGGAGGTCTCGGGTTCGAGACTCTACGACAGTGAAAGGAGGAAGCTTTTAATTTTTAAAATATTTTGTTGGCAGCTTTGGAATAAGTGTGCATGGGTACACTTAGGTCCCAAGTGAGCACCTAGCTCATGCAACCATGGAAGCCGCGGTTAGGGCGCTAGTGGAAGTGCAGTGTGGGTTTGATTCCCACCAAGGGCAAAAGGTATTTAATTTTTAATATTTAATTCTTTGTACTAAGGTTTTTAGGCATGAGCATTTAGGGAGGTATAAGGTTTATGAAAATAAATTTTATATTGTGATTTTTTGGTGATTAAAGTATTGAAATGAGGAATAAGGCTTTAGGGGAGTTTAAATATTATTTTAAAATAAAGTCTTATTGGGTTTAATAGTTGAAAGGAGTAATAAGGTGTAAGTGAGATCTAATATTTTGTATTTTAAGAATAATTTGTGAGGAAATTATTGAATGAATTTTTAAGAAGGTTTTTGCTACCTAACCCATAAAGATTGGCAAAAGAATAATTGTGTTTGAGACAGGTTTGTAAGGACAATTCTTCATCAAACAAAAGGTATGGGTACATCTTCCTTGTGAGTGATTGTTGGATGTTGTGAATTCTAAGTTGGAGAGAAAAGGGTTGTTTGATAAGTATTGTTAAGTCTGGGAATGAAAGTTTATACTAGAAACCTTGTTTGATAAGCATTGTTGGAAATATTGAGTAATATTTCATATGCTTGAACTAGGGTTTGTGAAAGAACATGAGTATCATTATTATGTGAAGTTGTGAAATATCTCGAAATAGGGTTTTTAATCAAGGAGTGTTTCATTAAGTGGAATTGATTGAGCCTAGTCAAGTGGAAGTGGTGAAGTGATAGTTCACGTTCTGTGAAATAAATTGTTCTATATTCTAATTTAATTTGAGAAAGCTATTGAAAGTGATTGAGATTTATTGTGAGCATGAAGCATATTGAGTCTCTAATAATTCTCTACATGTTTCTGTGATATTAAACAAGATTATGTGTGAAGCTTGTATAAGTAATTGAAGAGGATTTTGTGTCAAGTTTTGTGATTTATTTGAGCAAGTTATAGTGAGGACTTGTTGAGCAGATTGGACAAGTTCTAGAAAGTACTTGTGGATAGATTAGTGTGAGATTTTATGGAAGCTTATAATGTAGATTTGATACAAGTATTTGAGAAGACTTGTGAGCAGAGTTGATTGATTGATTTGTTAAGGTTTGGGGAAGATCTAGCAGAGTTGATTTGTGATTGAGTCAAGATTTGTGTTAAGACTTGAGGATAGATTTTGGTGTAGATTTGAGGACATGTTTATGCTAAACCAGAGACAAAGATTGATAAAATTTGTGCTAGATCGAAGGATAGTGTTTAGTGCAAACTAGAGACATATATTGAGAATATTTTTTCTAGATCAAAGGACAATGTTTAGTGTAGGTCAAAGACAAATATTGAGGAAATTTGTGCTACACCGAACGACTATGTTTAGTGCAAATTTAAGAATAGATATTGAGCAAATTTATGCTATACTGAAGGACAATGTTTAGTGTAGATCAAATACAGATATTGAGTAGATTTGTGCTATACCAAAGGACCGTGTTTAGTATAGATTTAAGATAGAGCCGAGAGTAAGATTTGGAGGTGACAGAGTATAGAGGATGATAGTCTCCAATGGATAGAGGTCCATTAGCCAGGGCAATGAGGACAGGTCTTCTAAGTGAGGACACGAGTCTTTAGTGGATAAATATCCATAAGCCAGTGTAGTGGAGGTAGTGGTTCTTCTAAAAGGTCACCAACCAGAGTAGAGGAGAAGGAGTTCTCCTGTGGATAGAGATCCATGAACTTGATTAGGGGATTGGTGTCTCCTTTGGATAGAGGTCCATAAATATTATAATAGGGAAAGGTTTCCCAAGATATTTGTTGAGAAAATTTTAGTGAAATATTTTCTCCATGGAGTAGCCCACATTGGGTGAACCATCTTAAATTGGTCTCTGTTGTATGTGATGATTTGTGCATTGCATTGATTACTACTATTTATATTAATTTTTATCTATTGCATAATATTAATTGCGAAATAAAATTAAAATATGGTCATATACTATTCACCCCCCCTCTCAGCATAAGCTTATGTTCTTAATATTTCCATAGAGTTGTAGAAAACCTCATGAAGACTAGGACTCAACATTCTGTTCCACTAGATTGACAAATCAACTAGTGAAGATTCATTATTGATAAGATTTAGAATCAACTTACTAATATTTTATTGCAAAAAAAGGAAACTAAAGTAATCCCTATTGTAGACCTACACATTGCTGAAAAATGCCACAGAAGCCTCATTTATGAAAAAGGCCACGAAAGCCTTATTGCTGAAAAATGCCACAAAAGCCTAATTGCTGAGAAAATACCATAGAAGCCTTATTGCTAAATAAAATGCCATAGAAGCCTTATTGTTGATAAAATACCATAGAATATTTATTGAAGAAAAGTCCACAAAAATATTTATTGCAAAAGAGAAGGCCACAACAACCTTATTGAATAAAATGCCATAGAAGCCTTGAACTTGAAGAAGACTCCAGAGAAGATTCTGTGAAAGATAGGAGATTAATTATCTCCTTTGATGATTGAATAATTCCTCTAGAAGACACTGAAGAGACCTATCAAAGGTCTAATTGAAAGATATTCTATTTTTGGAAAATTGAAGAAGAACTAGAAAGGTCCTATATCTAATTTTAGAAGTAGCAGACTTTAGAGATCCACTAGAGAGATCTCATTGCAAAAACTTCTTAATATGAAGGTTGAAGGAAAGGTATCATCAAGAAGACCTTAAAAGCTACAAGATTAAAGACCTTGGAGAGGTCTCAAGGAGAAGGCTTGGAGAGCCTCATTCCAGAAATTGTAAAAGCCATAAAAGAAGTTCCTAGGAGAAATCATTGGAGAAATTCACTATATAAGATAGTGAAAGATTTGGTACAATTATCGCCATCTAAAAACAAGCCCAAAAGAAGAAGAATTTGGTAAGGAGTTCCAAATCCTGAAGAAGAATATTGAAGACCTCAAGACATTCAAATTCTTGAGAAGAAAATCTTGTTTAAAGTCAAAACTCAACAAGGATGTTGAAGAAGAACTCAAACAAAAGATACCTTCCAAATCCAAAAATATTTAGAGATTGTCCTTCATAGATAAATAAATTACATATAAATATTTTCTATATTCACAACAAAATACTGAAAGATTTCCTGAAGGACAATATTTTAGTTAATAGATTGATTGCTAGAGGGAAGCAATCAATATAACATTACTAGCTAGAAGACTTTTGAAGTTCCAAGTTAGATCTTGAAGGAGAAGTTGGAAGTCATCTACTAAAGATAAGTATATTAGAAGCTTTCAAAACTATGGGTAACCACCATTCCAGACAAGAGACATGGTGAATCAACTATTCAAGATATTCATCATTAAAGGTATGCAACTTAGGTGCAAAAAGGGTTCATTACTTTAACACTTATTTAGATTACTACTTAAATTCATTAAGAACCTTATTAGAATTTAGAAGTTGCAAAATAGAAGGTTGCATTTTATGTCCTCAAAGAAAGTGCAGAAGATAGTTTATGTTAAGGTTTATTACCTACAAATTAATAGGAGTTAGATACATTCTTCATATTATTTAATAATTGAAAATAGGACCACATTAAGGAATTTGCAGTGATTATTACTGCATCAGAAACTACTTTGAGAGCTTATTAATAGGAGTTATAATGTGAGATTATTAAAGTCCATTAAAATTAGAAATATTATTGGTTCATTACACTATACTAGTTTTTTTTTAAACTACTTACTCTAAAATAATTATTTAGTTTAGAAGAATTCATAGCTATGGGTAACCACCATTCCAGACAAGAGACTTGGTGAATCAACTCATCAATATATTCATCATTAAAGGTAAGGTACAAAAAGGGTTCATTACTTGAATACTTATTCATATTACTACTAAATTTCATTAAGCACCTTATTAGAATATGGAAGTTTCGATATAGAAGGTTGCATTTCAAGTCCTCAAATAAAGTGAAGAAGATAGTTTTTGTTAAGGTTCATTACCTGCACATTAACAGGAGTTAGATACATTCTTCCTATTATTTTATTATTGAAAAGAGGACCACATTAAGGAATTTGTAGTGATTTTTAGTGCATTAGAAACTACTTTGAGAGCTTATTAATATGAGTGATAAGGTGATATTATTAAATTCCATTAAGATTGAAAATATTATTGGTTCATTACACTATGCTAGTTGTTTTTTAAACTAGTTACTCTCAAAGAATTATTTTGTGTATTTATTGCTAAAATAAAGGGCACAAAAATTGACAAAAAAGTGTCTAAAGACACTATTAAGAACTCAATACCTACAAGGTATTGTGGCCTATAGAAGCCACCAAGAAGGTCAAAATTCTTCCAAGGAGTGGAGAAGAAGAAGAAACCATTAATCAGTAGTAAACACCAAAATCGAGACTTGGTGAGTCTCAGATTCAAGGTGCACTATAGAGATCATTATAGGAAAGAATTATTGAAGCAATTACTCTATAAAAGGGTATATTATATACATGATTATTAGCTTGTATTCATTACTTAGATCAACCAAGCAAAGAAGAAAGTTTTCCAGTAGAGAAGACAACTTCAATCAGCCCTTACCTATAAAATATAATATAGAGGATCCACATTTAGAACCAAAAAAATAAGCTTGTAAAAGAATGTGCAAATCAAGGTATTCTATTATAGTTGTATTTATATTATTCTACATCATAGCATATTGTCCTACATAGTAAATAGGATAGAATCTAAGTATCTTAGAGACACATCCTCCACAAGTGAGGACTATCATACAAGTGATCATAGAAGAAGTAATCCGAAGCAAGTGAGAAGAGCTAACAAAGAGATCTCATTACGATGTTTAAAAATACCCTTACAACCACAAAATGAAGTTTTCCCTTTAACCAATATAAAGCACAAAATATAGCAAAAGGTTTATAATCATCTATGTTGGCTATCATCCATAGATCATTGCAAAGAGAGCATTCAAACCAGCACATTGGAAGCAAAAGTAAAGAAAGATAGAAAAAATACCTAGAGGTATTGCTTAGAGAAGACATCAATTGTAGAAGCACCCAAATAAAACCACCATAGAACCAACACCAAGCATCCAAGACCTCCATCAAAGAGCCAACTCATACTCACCTAGAAGAAGCATTGAGAGACAAGAAACAGTTGGATGTATGTTGGAAAAAGAATATGTAGGAGAAGAGAAGCATTGGAGGGAATAATACGTGCATCTGTCATTTGTCATAACTGAGAAGAAGTTCTCATTTAATAAATGTTGAGACAATAGATAAAAATGGAGTTACACTACGATTGTGACAGGTTGATACATTACAACGTTGTCATTCAAAATTGGAGCCAATAATTCATTTGGATAAGGTGTTAGATTCAGCCCTAAGCGTTACAAAAATAACCCTATGCATGTTGAAGCACATAAGACACTTGGAAATATCTCAAGGAATGAATAATAAACACATCAGATGTTACTCAAGACACACATGCCACGTAGCTACATAAACGTTCAACTCCAAGGTGTAGAAGGTGAAGGAAAATCAAAGCAAAGTTGCAACATTCGAGTCAGTAATAGGAAGCTGAAATTGGAGTAAAAGAAAAAAATGAGGACTATCATAAAACAACATTAAATTACTACTATAATAAGTTCCCATAGAGGAGAAGACCAAGCCAAAATAGGCACTGTGATATCACAGAGATAGAAGGAGGAATACACAGGTCATCCAATTGAACATAGAGGTCAAAGCATCAATCATACAACATCAAAATATGCACCAAGACACCATAAAAATACGTGGAGATACATAGAGTATCAAGTCACACAAATAACGTAGAAGCATCAAGCTTCACAAAGTACGTAGATCTCACAAAGGATGTAGAGCTGCACAAAGAACGTAGAGTCTCACAAAGGACATGGAGCATTAAGTCTCATGAAGGACACAAAGCATAAAACCTTACAAAGGTAAATTAAATATGCTTGCTTTAATTAAATTCAGATTTATAAGGTGATATAAACTATTGCTTTGTTATAAAGTGATATATTACATTGGAATAAATCTAACAAGCATTAGTAATTATCAAGCAAGATTATTTCAAGATATTGAATATTTGCAGTTAACCAAGTAGGAGATATAATGTTGTCAACTATTGGTTAACTTTCTATTTAATTGCAAATAATATTATTTTTCTAATATTTCAAAATTAGGGAGATATAAGACATACTACTTCAAACTATATACATATAATTAGAATTTAGAAAATTATTCTATTGGAAAGAAAATCAAAGAAATTCCCTACATATAGAGTTGGAAATAATTGGTAAAAATTGTCTCATACTCATTCTAAGGATACAAAAATAAATCCAACTATTAAAGCATACTTAATTGGGAAAGAGAAGGCAAAATTAATAATTTGATTATTCTCAAAACATTACAAAATCAACTTAGAAGGTGAACTAAGCATATTCTAATTAATAGGGAGAAATAAGGAAGCCTGCAAAACCTAATTCTAAGAAAGGTTTTTATAATTATTTCACATCTATTAACTAGGGAGAAATAAGAGATTCTACAAAACTAAGCCTTTATAGGTTTATCAAATTAAGGATCATCTACCTAATCTACTTGAGAAATATATAGTATTCTACAAATAGAAAATAAAATAATACTACACTTCATCTACTAGGGAGTCATAAGGATGACTACTAACATCAGGAAAGGTTTAAGAAAAGTACCTATCTAGATTAGAAGCATGATTGATGATTCAATGGATAATAATGAGAAATATATAGACATGAGGAAAGGATCAATAGAATATGAAAAGATAGAATCATCAGTTACACCTCCAAATAAGACAACAAAATAAATTGGTGATATAGAAAAATAAAAGAGTATTGAACGGAAAGATATCATACAAGTGTACGAACAAAGTAAGAATGAAATTGCTTCAATCATCCACATATGGTTTAAGCATCTCATCAAGGAGATAGATAAATATGATATTCCTAAAATAGATAACAAAGCAGTTGGAATATATTTTTTATGCACTTACTACAACCAATTTGGTCATAAAAATATGACCTATTGGAGCCTCCATCCTTGCAAATATTGTGGAGGAAAGAACCATTTATATTTCTTCTATTACTATAAATATAAGTACTATAGAAGTCATGAAGAAATATTACTACACAAAATAGATTATCTTTTTCAAGATCTCATTTTAGAAGCATCCACTAACCATAAGTTTAAGCTTAACATTTGTGAAGATCAAAGAAGCAGGTTACACAAAGAACTAGAAGAAGGAAAATGGAGTCACCCTGATCCACTTGCAACATGTAAAATTATGAGATCCCTAGTTCATCAAAGGCATCTGACAACAAGGAACAATGGATATAACATGAAGACTACTGCACGAGAAGAAGAAGATGATCAAGTCAAATACTATTTAAAAGAAGAAGATCCATATTGAAGACTAAAGTCTTAAATACCCAAATAATGTAATACACAGGGGGTATTAGAGTATATTACATCATTTTGATCATGTAAATGTACCACCTTTGGTGCATAACTAGATTAGGATATTACTTTAGGGGGTGGTTAGCAAGTTACTTCAAGTATTGTAATAAATGCACAAGTTTCTATGTGCATATTAGGAAGAGTGTTGGAGAATAAATCCATATTTCTATATAAAGGGTCTCATAGTGAGTGTTTACATATAGTTGTAGGTAGTAGTAGTTATACTCTACAATATCACCATATATATTGGTGATGGATACAATGTAGTTCTTATCATATGTTCTAGAGTGTTCATTTCCTCCATATAACATTGTATCATTTTTGTCACTTACCATTAATAGCATATTTTAGCCTCTTACATTTCTACATATTCTATATCCTATGATTTCTCCCTTGGCTCATAGCATCAAAAGCTAACAAATATTTCTAATCCTCCTTACTTTACGGTTATTCAATTTTACCTTTCATTGCATATATTCTATTATCACCAAAACACTTTATATATTAACCAACTTTGCTTTTGTATCATTTTCTTCATGACCTAAATCAATATACCAATTATCTAAATGTCTTTATCTTCATAAGATATAATAAATAACTAATTGGGGATACTACAATAACTGAAAATCCATCACTAACAAAATTAATTCATTGGCTTCTGCCTCCCTTCTACCTTGATTTTTGTTTCCTTTGGTATTTTCCTAGTATATCAATGTTCTTTTATCATGCCCAATATCTCCAAAGATATACTTTTGAATCTCTTTTGGGGTAAATGTTTTCCCTCATCATTGAATTGTATTATTCCATTCCCTCTTTCTCCAAGCTATAATCATTTATGCACACATCCACAACCTTAATCATTTCTTAGGCAAGGCTATTTCTAGATCATCCTCATTTTCTTAACACTATCCTTGCTCTTCCTTCACTAGGACAAACATATCACTAATAAGGCATCTTACCCCTATGTGCCATACATCAAATGTCACAAAGTTGGTTTAATTTTAGGCCAATTATAGTGATCATCTCTATGTTACATTCTTACAGATGATGACAACCAACTAATTCTTTATTTCATGCATTTCTGTAACATGGATTATAACTAAATCCTTGGAATCCCTAAGTCTAATAGAACCATTTATAAATTTGGAGGAACCTTAAGGAATAAAAATAATTTAAAAATTGACTAGAAATTTTGGGTCACTTCTAAATTTATCTATCTTTTTAATTATTTTTATTTAAATTAGGAGAAAATAAAATTTTGACCTCCAACTAATCCAGTTAAACATAATAAATCATATGCCATTTATGTTGCTATTCCTAACCATGAGAGGAAAAAATATCATCAGTTAGGTCATTCATATCCAAATCAACACCTCAAAAGGAGTGGCTACATTGGGAAGATGTTAAAAGGAAAAAAGGGGTAAAGATAAAATTTGACCAGCAACAACAATCAAATTTTTAGACTTGAGATAGTACCAATTCCACCTAAGCATCAAATATAAGAAGGTAGTACAAATCTGGTTGTTGATGTCTTGAATTAAGATCTTGGAGCATTCATTCCTTGCTCAACTTAAGCATATTTTTGCCTATCAAGTGAGATATTCAATGATATATTCTGAAGGTATCCTACATAGGATAAAGAACTCCATGCCACGTTCCTGACATGTTGTTAGTGAAAAAATTATATTTTGAGCAATGATAGAATCATACATATTGATTATAAACCCTTGCAATTCATGTAGATAGAAAGCAAAGTCTAAAATTAATGTCATCAAAAGAGATCAATATACTTGCAACAATTCCACCTAAGCATAAAATATAAAAAGGTAGTACAAATCTGGTTGTTGATCACTTGAATTAAGATATTCTTGGAGTTTTCATTATTATGTTTTACTCTTGTGTCAATTTGAGTTCCACTTATCAGTGATTATACAAGAGCAGCTCTATATTCACAAATGCATGCTAGACACTACTCATAATGAAATAAATTATTAACTACCATCTACATAAAACTTCCACTTGAATACGCTTATACCAATCGAGGGTATTCATGTGTCCATGTAGTTTCATTAGGGAGTTTATAAGAGGTTTTGGATGGCTTGCAACCCCTCTTATTGATCTTAAAAAAAAGATCAAATTCATTAGATAGAGGTAATGGGGGTTATATTGAACTCATGAAAAAATAATAATATCCAACTCAATTTTAACACTTGTAGATTATTTTTCCCTCTTCTTTGTGGTTCAATACGATCCTTCAAGTACAATAATAAGGGCATTTCTTATGCAAAATGGGAAACCTATTCCTTTTAATAAGAAAGTGGATAAGTAAAGAATTAAGATTGTATAATAAGGAAAATTTGGTTTAAATGCATGCAATATATATATAAATAGAAAATTATTATTTTAAGTTCAATTCTTATTTACAGATATAGGTGAATGGACAACGTGAGCCCTCTATATAACGAGAAGATGTCTAAACATCCCTACCCACCCCAACCATCAGGGATGAGGTGAGAGGGTATCCTGATCGATCAACCTCATGCTTAGGATACCTACTCACCTCTCTCCTATCTTGGTTGCCCTTTATTTGTAAATAATATTTGACTTAGGCCAGCAAATTAAGGATCCCACATCATCCTTCATTGTGTTCATATCATTATTCATTCTAAGCAAGATTATTTCCTCTTTATGGGTGATGTGCACATTGAATTTCCAATAACCTTCACCCAAAAATTGACCATGTATAAGATCTTTAGGGTCAGTATTTATAACCATGCCTTCGACCACTACGTTATTGTTATGGATCTGAGTCAAGTAGCATTCCCTTCTCTCAGTTTGAGTGATTGGTGTCATTTTTAGTCCCTACATGGAAAATCAATAGCCCAGATAAATTCAATGCATATCATACAATACAAACTAATTCAACCATTTTATATTTTAAATAATAGTAATACCATTTATGACTCTGGCCTAAAAGGTATTGAGTAGTTGCATGTGCCTTGATCACCACCACCAATGTTGTGTCCACTTATAGGTGTAACATGTAGTGATGTTGCCTATGGAATTATATGCAAGGATTATTACAAATTTACGGGTGCAATATGTAAATATTTTAAATATGAAATCATGAAAAAATTGACACACCTCTATCTGTGCAAGCCATGTCAAAATATCTTCATTTTTTTATCTTTCTCTACAAGCTTCTTTTCTATTTTTTTTTCATCTCTACAAGCTTCTCTTCCAACTTTTTCTCTTTCTCTATCGTATGCTTTTGCATTTGATGCAACATCTATACGTAAACCTCATGAATAAATAGAGAGGTTGGTGATACTCCTTTGTTGCCACCCTGATCCTAACCTAGTCTCTCGGGTCCTTAAACCTTGGTGATGGAATTATCCTTAATAGATTTATGTATGGAGCTTGCAAATGATATGTCATCATCCAAATTTTTATAGCAACATCACATGCATAGTTAACTGGTAAATGTTAAAAAACAATCTTTATAACAATGATTTAAAGTTGAATGTATTGCTATTTCAAAGAGAATGTCACTTACGATTATCTTCGTAACTTTTGGTGAAATAGGAGCCCCATCCTTCTTTGTATGAGCTATCATCCACACAGTTTCCCTTGGTAGTGGAGTTTTTGCATTTGGTTGGATCTTCCTCTACAAGATATATAGTTGGAGATACATGGGAATAAGTCATACGATAAAAAAATATAGCTATGTTTGTCAAATATAATGGATGAGTATGATAGAATACCATTTCATGCTCTAGTTGAGCATATCCTGTTTGATTGTAAGTGTGCATGATAGATTGGTGAGATATATTTTGTTTGTTTCTTTGCCTCACCACCTATAACCCAAAAAATAAACCAATATATAAATTCATTAGGGAGAGCAAGATTGGTAAAATTCACATGGACATAACAATGATATGAACTACCATAGCAGATTGACTAGTACTTGCCTTAAATTTGGTGATGCTCCTACCAATCACAAACGCTTCCTAATATTTTTGTGATACACAAGGTGGGATATTAGCAATTCTATCTTTATAATTATCATACTTATCATAGTAGTTTTTAACAAGTCGATGCTTATGTTCATGCCATTGCTTGTCCATGGTCGCAAAGACCCATTTCTTCATTGTGTCCAAAACAATATATTTTTGTTGCATCGAACCAATATCTTACTAGATGCAACATTTATATAAGTATTCAAAAATAGAAACTATGAACTCCATTGGCTAGAAAGTTACCATAATGAGTATCCATAATTGTTTTTTAACTTCTACTAGGATTTCTCTCTAGTCTATATGGGTGATAGGGATAGTCTCCCTTACAATCACCCCTAAGTAAGATGTAAACTTAATAGAATGTTTTCCTACGAGTTGTCTATTTATATTACAAATTATCTCCACCTTATCTGTATTTCTTGACTCTGTTGCACATATTTTTGGACCTCTTTCTACGATATTCAGTGTTTGAAGTGTGTGATGATATGGCATCAACACCTATAATAAAAATATCATCCAAACATAATTATACCATCTAGTATGACAACAACGAGTAACCCAACATCTCAAGCAAATTTCTTATATGGTCTACATAACTTCTTCATTAGCCAAAGCATTTTTATCCTCATTTCACGTATTCTCGCCATTGAATTCATTTATGTTATGGGTTGCCACATTATCTTACTTGTTAATGGAACTCCATAGTTGGTATCCTACACTAGATGCTACAATACACCTTAGTCGACAATAAAACCATGATCAATTATAATATACCTAGGTCAACCACTATTGAACAACACTATCAAATTTCAAGTACTTATTAGCATGCGAGGCATGTGTCACTGATTCCTGATTTATTGTGATAGACTTAGGTACCTGTGATGTCTTTCTTGATATTTTTTTGTTCACATTGACTATGTTTGTTCTGAAACCAATTCTTTTATTTCAACTAACTCTTATAAGAAAAAAAGTAGAAGCTACTGCAAAACAAAAGGAAGAACCCTTAGCTAAACAAAAACTAGAAGAGTTAGTTGAAATAAAATAATTGGATTCATAAAAAAATAAAGATATATGGTTTAATCTATCTCCATTAGCATTAGTTGCTATTACATCAAAACAAGATATGGAGAAGATATAATAAGAACATATGTTTATCAAGAAAATATTATCACAAATTAAATATAATCGTGAAAATGATTGTTTCTGTACTCATTCTTATATACTCATTCTTACTTGATTATGTTATTTTCACTTACTCTACATTTTATTCAATACATGTAGAAACAAAACACTCCTAGATTCTAAAATGCAATGGTCAGGCCTACTTAAATTCAAGCTTGGTCACTTGTTTGATTGCTATGGGGTAGGGTAGGTGTGTCCCTCCAAAGGGTCTCATACTAGAGCATTTACCCTACTTTCATAAGTAAAAATTCCTCAAGAGGAAACCCATATCTGCAAAACCAAGAACTAACTCACATGAACTACATGGTGAAACCCCTAGATAGATCCACCTACAAAAACCTTGGAAAATAGAATTTGCAAAAGTATTAAGTAGCGAATGAAACAAATTTTTTTTCCATTTGCAAAGTTATATGATGATATATCTAACAAAATAATAGATATTTGTAGTTACAGACTATTGTATGAAACCTTAAATAAAAAAATCAACACAATCAAATAAAGCTTAGAAATTTTATTTCAGAACTAGAATGACAAGAGAGATCATTTAAACAAGTAGGGGATAATACAAGTATTGTATCATCTCTATAGATCTAATACTAAAAGTATTTTTTAGACATGAAAGCAAACCATCAAAGTAACCAATATAGACTTTAAAACAATAATAAATATACTAGTAGAATATATGGTGTTATAAGAATCATCAAAGCAAAATTAAAATCAATAGTAGTCATTTTAAGGACAATAATAATAAAAATAAAATATTTTGTATTATAATAATATCAACAAACCTAAACTAGAGCATTTTTCTTGCCTTCATAGGGCAAAACCCCTCAAGAAGAAAACTATATTTGTAAAACCAAGAACTAACTTGCATGAGCTATATGGTGAAACCCTTAGACAATTCCACCCACAAAAACCTTGGGAAATATAATTTGTAAAAGTATTAAGTAGAGAATGAAACAAAATTTATTTTCACTTGCAAGTTATATGATGATATAACTAACAAGTAAATTAATATTTGCAGTTATAGACTATTGTATGAAACCTTGAATAAAAAAATCAACACAATCAAACAAAGCTTAGAAATTTTATTTTACAACTAGAATGATAGGAGATATCATCTAAAAAAGTAGGGGATAAGAGCCAATAGTTAAAAAACCTACAGTAGCACATGTGCCAAGATCATATAATGCCATTTTAGCTCATAAAAAATTATGAGCAACATGTTTATCACATTGTCATATTATATATTTCATTTCAACATTGTGAAATCATGATAGATGTCTTTCTAAATAGATATTTTCAAAGGTATAAACGTTATATATAAAATATGGTTGGACCATTTCTTAACAAATGTATTCTCCACTCATGCAATGTACACAGAGAGATGTATAACTAGGCATAGGTGCTTTGTTGAAACTTAAAATCTTTCTAGTGTTTCTTTTTTGTTTTTGTAGTAAAAAAGTTTCCAGGAACTCAAAACATTTGAATTTTATTATTTATTAGGAAATCCTTGTTTATGTGGGTTTCCAATCAATGTCAAATGCGGAATAAAGAACACTAAATGAATCTCTAAAATAAAAACAGAAGGAAACCATTGTGGGTTTTCATATTGGTATTAATAAATCTGAATTTCGAAGGAAGACCAAACGAAGTTCTAAAATAAAAACATAAGGAAGCCATTGTGGGTTTTCATATTTGTTATGACATATGGGTGGCATAACAATTATCAAGGTTCAAATCCTGATGACACCAAACAAGCCATATAACTTGATATGACTAAGTTGATATAAAAGGAAAAAGGAAACCCTTTCAAAAACCTTTCCTTTAAAAATAAAAAATAAAAAAAAATTAACGTATTAAGAGATTGCCATAAAGATCATCTTTTCAAGCACCATGTATCTTAAGATAAGAAAGAAACCATGGAGATTCATATATATTTACAACATCAACCTACAATATAAACATGAAATGTACTCCCTACTCCAATTTTTTTATCAGAGTTATTTGTAATAGAATCTCAAATTTATAAGTAAATGATCATATAATACTTTGTTTAAATGTGTTAAGAGCTTGCAATGAAGCTCATCATTTTGAGCACCATGTATATTAAGATAATTATGTTAAATTCATCTATGTATCACAAATTTGTTAAAAATATGCATTTCAAATAGAGTTTCTTAAAGGCATCCAACATACTATTGTGCCAACTAAACCTAATGCAGATTTGAATCGCTTAAACCATAAAGTAGAAAACTCCTAGGGGTAGTTCAATGTCTTGTTATGAATAAATAATTTAAATTAAAGAGTGGTTCTTACAACCCTTTAATATACAACTTATTATATAAATCTATGTCAATATATATGACATCTGAATCACAATAACATGCTAGAGATAACACTTTATTTAAGTTGAAGATTAACTTTTGTATTAATGTTTAGAATCCCTAAATATTTACCTTATATTTAATAATCTTAAAGAAGTTTAATTTTTCAGTTATTGTTCTTGACTTGTTATTCTACTAATATTCAAAACTATTTATTTATTTTAAGGGAGATATTTAATTTTCCACTTACTATATCTACTATGTGATCTAATAATCCTCAATACTATGACACTTGCAAAGTAAGAAAATTATCTCATCACTTCAATTTGAGCATCAAATTCTGTAGACTCTTAAAAATAGCCTACTAGATAAATCTATATATTCTACCAATTATTGTTTCTGTAAAAAATAGCTTATTGTATCTACTATGTGATATAATAATCCTCAATACTATAACACCTAAAAAGTAAGAAAATTATCCTATCACTTCAATTTGAACATAAAATTCTGCAGACTCTTCAAAATAGCCTACTAGATAAATCTATTTATTCTGCCAATTATTGTATTCTAGATAAAATAGCTTACTGTATCTACTAGATAAATCTATGTATTCTGGATAAAATAGCTTATTGTATCTACTATGTGATCTAATAATCCTCAATACTATGACACCTACAAAGTAAGAAAATTATCTTATCACTTCAATTTGAACATCAAATTCTACAGACTCTTCAAAATAATTGTATCACTTCAATGATTTAATATACAAATCATTGTATAAATCTATGTCAATATATATGAAATCTGACTCACAATAACATGCTAGAGATGACATTTTATTTAAGTTGAAGATTCACTTTTGTATTAATTTTTATAATACCTATATATTTATCTTATATTAAATTATCTTAAAGAAGTTTAATTTACCAATTATTGTTCTTGACTTGTTAATCTACTAATCTTCAAAACTATTTAGTTATATAAAGGGAGATATTTAATTTTCAACTTATTATATCTACTATGTGATCTAATAATCCTCAATACTATGACACCTGTAAAGTAAGCAAATTATCTTATAACTTTAATTTGAACAACAAATTCTACAGACTCTTTAAAATAGCCTACTGGATCAGTAGATTAATTAAAAGCTAATTGAAGAAATCACTAACTTTTAACTTGTAAAGTATTTTATGAAAGTGAAATGAACTTTCAAGGGATATACCCCTAAATAATATCATTTTCTTATGTTGGTCAAGAGGACATATCAACTAGCATAGACCTATATAAGTACAACTATGAGAAGATATCAACAAATAATTCAAAGGGACCTAAGACATAACACCAAATAAACGTTTCCAACATAGTTGAGATGAGGAAATAGAAAGGAAAAAGAGGTGAATGTAAAGCCATATTTCTCATCCAAAATAGGATTATATAGAGTGACATGTTTATAATCCCAGGTGATATTTTCGATGATTATAGTTCAAGCAACATGATAGTTGTCAAATCCATGTTCACCCAATAGATAAACAACATGACATCCTCTATTACCCATCTCTTCATTTGAAATACTACCATAAAAATAGCATGTAAATAAACACTAAAAAGGAAAATGCATTCCATGTAATATCATAGCCTATTGAAGTGAATAAAACTAAAAATCGAAGGAAGACCAAACGAAGCTCTAAAAAGAAAATAGAAGAAATCCACTATGGGTTTTCATATTGGTACTAATAAAACTAAAAATTGAAGGAAGACCAAACGAATATCTAAAATGAAAATAGAAGGAAACCACTATGGGTTTTCATATTAGTATTAATAAAACTAAAAATCAAAGGAAGACCAAATGAAACTCTAAAATGAAAACAAAAGAAATCGACTATGGTTTTTCATATTGGTATTAATAAAACTAAAAATTGAAGGAAGACCAAATGAAGGTCTAAAATGAAAACATAAGGAAGCCACCGTGGGTTTTCATATTAGTATTAATAAAACTGAAAATTGAAGGAATACCAAATGAATCTCTAAATGAAAATAGAAAGAATGCCCAAATATGAAATTTGTTAAGGTTTTCATATTGGTATTAATAAAATTGAAAATTGAGAGAAGACCCATGAAAACAGAGAGAACACCCAAATACATAAAAAATAATAATAATAAATTATATTCAAATATCTACTTATCACAACATAAGTTTTTTTAGATCAACTAGTATAAGCTCAATTCTTATATTTAAGTTTAAATTTTGCGTACTAAATAATACAAGTTTATATTCAAATCTCAAATACCTAGATCTACCTCCACTGTGCACTACCAAAATGCTTAAATACCTAGCTTTACCCCCATTGCATGCTACAAAAATGCTCAAAGTCCTAGCTCTGCCTTCATCGTGTGCTACCAAAATGCTCAAAGACCTAGCTATTCCTTCATCATGTGCTATGAAATGTTGCTCAAAGCCCTAGATCTACCTCCATCGTGCACTACAAAAATGTTGCTCAAAACCCTAGCTATGATTCCATCGCACGCTAAAAAATGTTGCTCAAATCCCTAGCTCTACCTTCATCATGTGTTACAAAATGCTCGACCAAAATATTGCTCAAAGCCTTAGCTCTACCTTTGTCCCGCATTGTGAAATTCTCAATAAAAATCATGCTCAAAGACCTAGCTCTACCTTCACCGCATGCTACAAAATGCTCAACCGAAATGATGCTCAAAGCCCTAGCTCTACCTCCATCATGCTCTATGAACAACCAAAATACATCTTGGGCTTTTCCCATGGTATTTATAAAAAAAAAATCGTTGAGACCCTAAGAGGGTGGTTATCATAAGAGAGTGGTTTTTAACCACCCTCTTATGATCTATTAAGGTAATTTTTTACCACCGTAAACAAATGTCTTACTTTAGCCATTGTTAAAGCCCTTTTTTGGTGTAGTGTTGGTGGCAATGGAACAATATAGGGTAATATAATACATACCTTATAAAATAAATGCAGCATATATTACCTTGATTCCAAAAAGGAAGGATGCAAAATTATTTGATTCATTTTTATCCATAAGCCTATGTAATATGGCATATAATATTATTTTCAAAGTGATGGTGAATCGATTAAGACCACTATTAGATAAAATTATTTTAGAAGAGCAAGGAGGATTTGTGAAAGTGAGATAGATTTTGGATGGGATCATAGTAGGTCATGAAGTAATGCACTCAACAACTTCAAGAAAAGAGGAAAGCAATGATCTTAAAACTTTATATGAGTAAGGCCTATGATAGGGTTAAATGAGATTTTCTTTTTGCAGTATTAGAAAAGTTTGGATTTGAAAAGAAATAGGTCAGATGGATTAAATATTATGTCTCTACAATTTCATATTTAGTTCTAGTCAATGGGTTGGTAAAAAAATTATTTAAAGCCATGAGAAGGATTTAGACAAGGAGATCCTCTACCACCATATTTGTTCATTATAATGGCAAAGGTTTTGGATAAAGAAGACTTACAAATATGGGATTTTAAGTGGACTTAAGGCTAGTAATAACATCGAAAATTTCACCCATCAACAATTTGTAGATGATACAACCCTTTTTGGTAGGGCATGGATAAATGAACCCAAATATTTGAATAACTTATGAAAGGAATATGAATGAACATCAAAGCAGAAAGTTAATATGAAAAAATCAAAAATTAACTTCCTAAACACCCCAACTAAAATCAAAGCAGGGATATACAAATTACTTCAAATGGAGGATGTAAATTTGCCAATAACTTATCTAGGGATGCCCTTATTTGAGGGGAGAATGAAGATAGAATTATGAAATCCAATTATAAGTAAAGTTTATAATAAACTACCAACATGGAAAGGTAGATTGTTATCATTATAAGGAAGAGTGTATCTAATTAAATTAGTCCTATAGGCTATTCCAACATATTATATGTCCTTGTATGCTATGCCAGAATTAATAGAAAAATTTCATTGCTTATTATGGAGTCATTTTTAGGGTTAGGATTACATGATAAAAGGAATTTTCCTTTGGTGAAATAGAGCAAGGTGTGTGATAATAAAACTAGGGAAGGTATAGGTTTAAGAGTTCTTATGAATGAAAACTTAGTTCTTAGTTGAAAAGTAATTTGGAGATTGTATAAAGAGAGTCAAATACAATGTAAAAAAAATATTCTAAGCAAGTATGTTGAGCCCAATAACCCAAGATTCATATTTATTTCATTCTCTCTACCAAATGGTTCTACACTATGGAACAATTAAAAAAAATCAATTGATATAGTGATTAAAGGTTTAAGATGTGTTGATGCAGGAGCATCCGGAGGTGGTAGAGCAATCTTGCATCATCCAAAAAATATTATTTTTCTCTAAGTGCCAAAGCTGTCGCGATATCGCGACACTTTCGAAGCAAAGGGGCCAAGGCACAAAGTGGTCATGAAATCATGACACTTTCGGAGCAAAGGGGGCCAAGGTGCAAAGTGGTCACAAAATCGTGACACTTTCGGAACAAAGGGGCCAAGGCGCAAAGTGGTCGCAAAATCACGACACTTTCAGAGCAAAGGGGCCAAGGCGCAAAGTGATCGCAAAATCATGACACTTTTGGAGCAAATTACAGGTGGCCATAGAGCACTAGGTGGTTACAGAGGCCATTACAGAAGGGCACATGGCAGCAGATTATAGATGGCTATAGAGCACTCCTATGAATGATGACCCGACGGGTTGATGGACAGGCGGCTGCAGAGCATTCCGCCACTCCACGCCATGATGATTGAAGACACCTAGTAGCAACATGCAGGCAGTGACAGAACATTCATGTGGGAAGTTACAGGAAACCTCGCATTCTGTGTAATGATGTCCAAAGGGGGTCGGGTCTGTTATAAAAGGCAGTGCATACATTGTAAAGAAAGGTTGTTGGCCATTTTGTATCTTTTGTAATTCAAATTTTAAAGCTCTGTTAATGAAATATTGGTGATTTTTCTGCTTGTATTACCAGTCCTACTTCAAGTGGTATCAGAGCTAAAAGGTTCTGAGTGCACGAACCGATAATCGACAGTGAGGCAGTTTGTGCTAGGATTGTGGTTGTGGGTTGTGAGGAAGCGAGCAGGATGCCTTCACGAAGGAACCATGGTGGTGCAAGGAATAGGGAAGCAAAGGTCGATCTTAGAGCCTTGCAGAGGCAAGTTCAAGCCCTACAGGAGGAAATCAGAAAAGGAGTTGAGCCAAGAAGGGAGGAACCCAGTGAAGATGAAGTTTGGGAAGAAGAGGGTCCATCTGATGAGGAAGAAGCGTTGGATCCAGTAGAGGCTAGGCTGTATAGGGCCATATCCCAGATTAGGAAGAAGCCGAAGTTTGACATCTCCACCTATTTTGGGAATCTCAATCTCGAGGAGTTGATAGATTGGATCAACGACATGGAGGAATACTTCGAGTATGAGGAGATATCAGACCCAAATCGGATCAGGTTCGCAAAAACAAAGTTTAAGGGACATGCTAGCATCTGGTGGAAAGGAGTACAGCTAGAAAGAAACAGGAGGGGAAAGGAAAAGATCACTAGGTGGGATCGGATGGTAGAGAAATTGAAGAGGTAATTCATCCCTATAGATTATAAGTTGGATCTGTTGAGGAAGATGCAGAGTCTTAGACAGGCGAGTAAGTTTGCCAAGGAGTACATAGAGGAGTTCTATCAAATCTCAATTCGAACCGATCATTCTAAGGTGAATAAGGAGAAAGTCGCACGCTACATCAATGGATTGAGAACCAGCATCCAAGAAGAGCTGAGTCTGGTTTGGATGAGCACGGTTGAGGATGCATACCAGTTTGCATTAAAAGTAGAAGAGAAACTGAATAGGAGATTTGATGGTAAGCAGAGAGGAAAGGATCGTAGTGGAAGAGCTGGTGGAAGGACCAGTGGAGGAAGATACAGAGATCTGGGGAAGACTGGTGAAGCAAGCAGTAGCCAAAACTAGAAAGAAGAGAAGGAGGAGAATAACCAACGCCCATGCGACCAGAACAACAACTACCCGAGAGGAAGAGGTAGGCCTGGGCGTGGGTTTGGGAGAGGTGTCTTTCGAGGAAACTGCTTCAACTGCGGAGAAGAAGGACATCGAGCATACAACTGCCCGTAGTGCTAAGAAAGGCCAAATCGAAGACCTGAGGGTCAGGCCAGAGCTGCTGTAGCAGACGAAGGTGTAGAATCTAAGCACTCTAAGGAGGCAGAACGAGGAGAAGCGATGGTCATCAGAAGAGTCTTGTTGAATGAGGAAAATAAGTCAGACCAGAGGAACAACCTATTTCGCACAATATGCAAGTGCACGGGCAAAGTCTGTAACATCATCATTGATAATGGAAGCACTGATAATTTGGTCTCTGAGGAGATGGTTGCCAAGTTGCAGTTGGAAAGAAGAAGACACCCGCATCCATATTGGATTGCGTGGTTACAAAAGGACCATAAGGTGCTGGTCAGTGAGCAATGCCTGGTGAAGTTCAACATTGGAACTTACCGTGACAAGGTCCTATGTGACATCCTACCTATGGATGCATGTCACATGTTGCTTGGGAGACCATGGCAGTTTGATCGGAGTGTTGTACATGATGGTCAAGCCAATACATATTCCTTGTCAAAAAATGGAGTTCGCCATAAGTTGAAACCCCTGAAGGAGGCGGATGAGAAGGTATGCAGCAGTGCACGAGTCTGTCTAGTTGATGGAAGAAGATTTTTATATGGCCTGAAGCCAGATCATATGTGCTATGCAATAATCCCTAGGGTCAAGGAAGAAGAATGCAAGGAGACCCCAGTGGAAGTCATGGGTCTGTTAGAGGAATTCCCAGATATCATTTCTGATAATGTTCCTGAGGGTTTACCCCTAGTAAGAAAGATCAGCCACCATATAGATTTGGTGCCAAGATTGAGCTTGTCGAATAAAGCTACACATAGAATGACTCCTATGGAAACTGAGGAGCTAAATAGGAAAGTTTAAGAGCTGCTAAAGAAGGGGTTTATTAGGGAGAGTCAGCCCATGTGCAGTACCTGCAGTACTAGCACCCAAGAAGGATGGGGAGTGGAGAATGTGCACAGACTCTTAGGCAATTAACAAGATCACTATCAAATACAGATTCCCACTGCCAAGGATGGATGATATCATGGAATGCTTGAGTGGAGCTGAGTACTTCACGAAGATTGACCTAAAAAGTGGTTACCATCAGATCCACATTAGAGAAGGGGATGAGTGGAAGACAGCCTTCAAAACCAGAGAGGGGTTGTACGAGTGGTTGGTCATGCCATTTGGGCTAACCAATGCATCGAGTACCTTCATGCGGTTAATGAATGAAGTCTTGAAGGAATTTCTAGGCAAATTTGTTATTGTCTACTTGGATGATATCTTGATTTTTAGCAAAACCCTAGAGGAACACCTGATGCACATCAGGAGGGTTTTTGAGAAACTACGGGAGGAGTAGTTGTTGATAAATTTGAAGAAGTGTAACTTCGTGAAGAGGGAGTTAGTATACCTAGGAATTGTTATCTCAAAATATGGTCTCAAAATGGACCCTGAAAAGGTGAGGGCTATCATAGAATGGCCTGCTCCAAGAACCGTGACTGATGTGAGATTGTTTCATGGTCTAGCCAGTTTCTACAGAAAGTTCATTAGAAACTTCAGTAGTATTTGCGCATCCCTTACGGAGACAATGAGGGGGAACAAGAAGGAATTCAAGTGGACAGTTGGAGTAGACAAAAGCTTTGCTATGCTGAAGAAGAAGGTCACAGAGCAACCTGTATTAGCACTTCCAGATTTCAACAAGGTGTTTCAGGTAGACTGTGATGTGAGTGGTAGTGCCATAGGGGCCGCATTGAGCCAAGATGGTAATCTTGTTGCTTATTTTAGTGAGAAGCTCAATGATGCCAAGAAGAAGTATTCGGTATATGATCAGGAGTTCTATGCCATAGTTTAGGCTCTGAAGAAATGGAGGCATTATTTGTTGCCAAAGGAGTTTGTTCTTTATACTGATCATCAGGCACTACAATATATTAACAGTCAAGGAAAGTTAAATCAGAGGCACCTAAAATGGGTGGAGTTCCTACAAAGCTACACCTTTGTGCTGAAGCACCGGAGCGGGAGATCCAACAGAGTTGCGGATGCCTTAAGTAGGAGGAAAGGTTTATTGATGGAGATGAAGGTGGAGGTTGTAGGATTTGCTGAGCTCAAGGGTTTATACCCTGCAGATCCTGACTTCACAGAAGCTTCAAAGGCCTGCACTGCGCCTGTTACTTTGGACAGGACTAAGTGGTTAAATTTTTTGATTCAAGATGGAATGTTGTTCAGGGGGAACCAATTATGCATTTCGAGGAGCTCAATGAGGGAGAATATGATCAAGGAAAAGCACAGTGGAGGTTTGGCTAGACACTTTGGTCGAGACAAGACCATTTCCCTTGTTAATGAAAACTACTACTGGCCGCAATTGCAACAAGATGTGGCAAAATTTGTGCAAAGTTGTAGGATATGTCAGATGGCAAAAGGTGTGAGGCAACCTACTGGTTTATATCAACCACTATCTATACTCGAAAGGCCATGGGAGGATATTAGTATGGATTTTGTTCTTAGTTTACCCAGGACGCAGAGGGGACACGATTCCATATTTGTGGTAGTGGACAGGTTTTCAAAAATGGCTCATTTTATTCCCTGCCAGAAGACTAGAAATGCGGTCCATGTGGCTTGTTTATTCTTCAAGGAAGTGGTATGCCTTCATGGTCTGCCAAGGAGCATTGTTTCGGATAGGGATACCAAGTTTGTAGGGTATTTCTAGAGAACCCTATGGAAGAAACTGAAGACGGATTTAAAATTCAGTTCTGCATACCACCCCCAAACAGATGGCCAAACAGAGGTGGTAAATAGGAGTTTGGGCAATCTACTGAGATGCTTGGTCAAAGACAAGCCCAAGGGATGGGATTTAGTTTTGCCACAGGCATAATTTTCTTACAACAGCTCTGTCAATAGGAGTACCAATAAATTGCCATTCCAGATAATCTATGGGAGCAGCCCAAGAAATGCTTCAAAGTTGAGAAGGATGGATATAAGAGAAAAATGCAGTGCTAAGGCTGAAGACTTTGCTGAACACCTGAAGGGAGTGCATGAGGAGGTGACAAGGCACATTGCTAATATGAATACTCAGTATAAGGCCAGGGCAGACCAGAAGCATCAGGCTAAGGAGTTTGAAGTCAGAGATTCCATCATGGTCCACTTAAGAAAAGAGAGGTTTCCTGCCAAGACCTATAACAATCTGAAGATGAAGAAGTTTGGGCCATGCAGGATCATTGGAAAATAGGATTCGGGTAATGCATACGAGGTGGAGTTTCCGAGTGAACTTAACATCTCATCGGTTTTTAACATTTCATATTTGGTCGAGTATCATGAAGGAGATAGCAGTGCAACACCAAGCCCATATTTGCGGAGCATTGTCACAGTCACTTAAATTGTAGACGATATAGAAGAAGTCCTTGATACGTGTGAGGGCCGAAGTACTCGGAATATGTGTTATTCTGAGTATTTGATCAAGTGGAAGGGCAGGCCCATAGAAGATGCGACTTGGTTGTCGAAGGCAAAGGTTAATCGCCTGGGTCTACCTCAAACAGATCAGAAGTGAAGGTCACTTCTCAATTCACCCCGGGTGTCTGATGCAGGAGCATCTGGAGGTGGCAGATCAATCTTGCATCATCCAAAAAAATATTATATTTCTCTAAGTGCCAAAGCTGTTGCGATATCGCGACACTTTCAGAGCAAAGGGGCCAAGGTGCAAAGTGGTCGTGAAATTGTGACACTTTCGAAGCAAAGGGGGCCAAGGTGCAAAGTGGTCGCGAAATCATGACACTTTCGGAGCAAAGGGGCCAAGGCGCAAAGTGGTCGCAAAATCGTGACACTTTTAGAGTAAAGGGCCAAGGCGCAAAGTGGTCGCGAAATCACAACACTTTCGAAGCAAAGGGGCCAAGGTGCAAAGTGGTCGCGAAATCGTGACACTTTCGGAGCAAAGGCACCAAGGTGCAAAGTGGTCATGAAATCGTGACACTTTTGGAGAAAGGGCGCCAAGGGGGCAAGGTGGTCATGAAATCATGACACTTTTGGAGCAAAGGCACCAAGGGGCAAAGTGGTCGCAAAATCGTGACACTTTCTAAGAAAAGACACCAAGGGACAAAGTCGTCATGAAATCATGACACATTTCGTAAAGAAGCACCAAGGGGAACAGCTATCACGAAATTGCGACACATTTTGAAAAGAAGAGCCGAAAGGAGCAACTGTTGTGAAATCGCGACCCGAAGGCAGAAGACAAGGGCGAAAGGCAAAGACGTCACTAAATCGTGACATGTCATAGTTTCGCGACCCAAGGGCAGAAGACAAGTACGGAAGACTAAGACATCACGATTTCGTGACATGTCATGAAATCGTGGCCCGAAGGAGAAAATAGAAGACGAACACCAAAATGTCACGATATCACGATCGAAGAGGAGAGAGAGAGTAAGGAAGAAAAAACGTCATGATATCACGACAAAACGCTCATGACTCTAGACAGGTCAACGATTGCAGAGGCCATTGCAGAAGGACACATGGAAGCAAATTATAGGTGGCCATAGAGCACTAGGTGGTTACAGAGGCCATTACAGAAGGGCACGTGGCAGCAGATTACAGAAGGCTATAGAGCACTTCTATGAATGATGACCCGACAGGTTGATGGACAGGCAGCTGCAGAGCATTCCGCCACTCCATGCCATTATGATTAAAGACACCTGGCAGCAACATGCAGGCGGCAATAGAACATTCATACGGGCGGTTACAGGAAACCCCACATTCTGTGTAATGATGTCCGAAGGGGGTCGGGTCTGTTATAAAAGGCAGTGCATACATTGTAAAAAAAAGGTTGTTGGCCATTTTGTATCTTCTGTAATTTGAATTTTAAAGCTCTGTTAATGAAATATTGGTGATTTTTTTGCTTGTATTACCTGTCCTGCTTCATGTGTGATGGAAACTAGAGAAAAATTTCTATTTGGATGGATACTTGGTGTGATAAAAGACCACTCAATCTAGATTCAATTTGAAACCATGGATGAGATTACTTCAATATAAATATGGTGATAAGATTTCAAATATTTAGTACAAGGATTAGGAAGGAAGATACAAATGGAAATAAGATATTTTAGAAGTATTTAAGACATTGATGCTAGGAGGCAATTGAGTAGAAAGATAACAATAGTTATTATTGTTAGGGAAGCCAAGGATAAGTTGATTTGGGAGTTGAATAGCTTAGTAAAATACACAACAAGAAGTGGATATAATGTAAAGCACCATAAAAATAGGAATATCACAAGAATATGGAGAGATATTTGGGATAGCCCGAGCATTCCTAAAATTAAAATGTTTTTTTGGCTAGTGGGTAATAGAAGAATTTTATTGTGAGATAATCATATGAAAAGGGATTTTCATGGCCTCTCGAACTATGTTCTTTGTAAAATGGAGGATATTATAGACCATCTCTTAGGACAATGCTCAATACTCTAGAAACTATGACAATGGATTTATAATATGTTTGGTAAATGCATGGTGATGAATGGAATAATTGAATAATGGTTAAAGCAATGGCAAAGCACTTTTAAAAGTGATACTTTATAGCCAATATGGGATATATCAAAAGATACAATACATTGGACTATATGGTTAGAAAGAAATAGAAGAATATTTAAAGGAAAAAATTAGTTTTAGAGGTAATTAAAATAAATATTTGTTTAGCCATAGAGGATTCTAAACCAACCCTATCAACTCACCCAATCCCTAATGTGAAAGCAAAGAGCCTTGATATATGGATTCAAGTCATCAAATGGAATTATGATGCAGGGGATCAAAGAAATAAAGAGAACCCAAAGAATATAAAGTAGAAACCACCAGATGTGGAGTTGATCAAACTAAATTTTGATTGAGCATCTAAAGGAAATACATGTCCAATAGGAGGATAAGGAGGAAAAATTAGAATTAATATAGGAGATATTTTATCTCATTATGCTTTCAATAGTGGATTTAAGATAAATAATGAAGTTGAATCTTGGGAAGCTTTGGAAGGGTTAAAAATATACAAACAAATGAAATGGAATGAATTATGGGTGGTAGGAGATTCACTCATAGTAATAAATGCTATTTTGAGGAAAGCAAAGGCTCCATGTAACATAAAAGATATAATTATGGAAATTCAAGACCTTGCTATAGAATTTGAAGAAATTAGGTTTACACATATATTAATGGAAGGAAACAAATGTCTAGATAGGCTAGCCAATAGAGGGTTTTGATTGAGGATCGTGAAGTTAAATTTTCCTTTCCTTTAGAGGAAGTAGTAAGTTTAGCTGAAGTTGAAAATAAAATGTTAACTTTCTAAATCAAATAATGATTAAGATTTACTTTAATTTTTTCTATTGGTAATATCTACTTTGTTTTATAACATTAATTTGCTTTCATATATTATATTTATTACAATTTTGTGATTGCACTTGTGCTTCACAAAGGAAACTCACAATTTGAATCTAGTAAATTGAGCTATGATAGTGTGATGTTTTGGAAATATTACTCTACTAAGATGCAACGCATGTAGAGGTGAAATTTTTGGCATTGTGAAGGTTTCTATAGGAAAATGTCAAGAAGGATGCTAAATTTTTGGATACTTGTATTCACACAAAAATTTTAAAAAGTTCAAAAAAATAAAAATCATGAATTCAGACATTTTATGTAAAATGATATAGCAACTCAATTAAGATGAGAATTGAATTTATTTGTAAAATCTCATTCTCTAAATAATAGAGGTATTATTTTTCAAGGGTGGGGGACCCTATTACAACCCATTTTTCTCTAGCAAAAAAAAAGTGAAGTTTTGGAAGGCCAAATATTTTGGTACTCAAAAATTTATAAAGAGAGTAAAAAATAATAGAATGGCTTAGGATTATTATGTGAAAGAAATCTAATTACTTTTTTTTAATATCATAAAGCATTGAAAAAGGAGAACTCATATTGGTTTCAAAAATCTAAGGAGAAATGTCTCAAGGAAGGAGATAGAAATACATAAAAAAATCATGCTATAAAAAAATAAATTTATTTTGTTACACAAAACATATGTTAACTCTACATGGAAGAAATATTGATATAGAATAATATATAAAAAAGGAATTAATTATAGAAAAAAATATTATCAAATACTAGGCAAGTTAAGGAGGTACAAGATAAACTTTTGCATAATATTCCATCAATTATCACACAAGGAAAAAATGAAAGCTTGATAAAGAATATATCTATAGAGGCGATACATGAATTTGTTTTCTCTTTCCATCATAATAGGGCACTAACCCCAATAAATTTCCTACAACTTTCTTTCAAAAAATTTAGGATTTATTCAAGAGTGATATGTTAGTTGCAGTCAAAGAGGCCTTGAAAAGGAAGGCTATAATAAGTGAGGTCCATGTAAATTTTATTATATTGATTTCCAAGAGAGGCAGGACAAAATATTTTGATAATTTTCATCCAATAAGCCTATATAATATGATTTGTATGATGATTTCAAAAAATTATGGCAAATAGGCTGAAAGGCATTCCAAATTGTGTTATCTTAGATGAATGGGGTAGTTTTGTTTATGGTAAACAAATTCTTGATGGTATAATCATTTCATAGGAGGCTATACTTAGTTTTTATGCATGATTTTCTCAAAAAGTCTGGTTTTGGTTATAGTTGGTGTGAATGGATTAAATGTTGTTATAGTGCTACAAAATATTCTAATTTGATCAATGCTTCTCTTATTGGTTTCTTTAAGTTATCTTGTGGACTCTCCCAAGATGATCCACTATCTCCCTACCTATTAATAATTCTTGTAGAAGCTTTAGAGAGAGATTTATCAAAGTAAAAAATGAAAGAAAAAATAAAATGTATTCAGGTTACCAAAAATGATCCCTTCAAATCTCACCTCCATTTTTTTTATGATACTTTTATTTTGAGTGATTCTTTAGCTAGTGAGGCCATGGAGTTTAAATTAGTACTATCATGCTATGATAATACTACTAGATAGTTGGTTAATACTAAAAAATCCAATATTTTTTATTAACATTGCCCTAGATTTACAACAAATTATTATGGGTATTTTTAAATTTAAAATTAAAATTTTTCTATAAATCTACTTGGGCATTCCTTTCTCTCATAAAGGAAATAAAAATGAGTTTTGGTCATCTTGTTTAGATAGAATGAAAGCTTATTTGGTAGGTTAGAAAGGTAAGTTCTTAACCATGGTAGGAATATTACAACTCATAAATACTAAATTGCAATCCATATCTATTTATATGATTTCACTTTCAAGATTATGATGAGGTATAACATCAAAAATTCATAAAATCCAAAGATATTTTCTTTGGAAATGTTGTAAGGAAAATTATAGTTTTCATATTTGTATGTGGGATAGGGTTTACAAAGGAAATAATATTAGAGGAGTAGGCTTGTGGAATTGTAGACCTATAAGTTTGGCCTTAGGGAAAAATATTAGGTGGAGATTATTCAAATATCAAGGAAATAATGGGATAAAAACATTATTTCAAAATATATATGTTCTTTTGACATACTAGAATTATTTAGGTAAAGAACTATGCCTAAAGGATCATCAACAGAGAACTTCATATAATATAATTTATAATTGATAATGAAACATATTATATGGTGAGTACATGAGGGGAATTATTCAAATTTTGGTGTTATGCTTGGTTGAAACCTTATCCTCTTATATCTAACTCAAAATAAAAATCGTTGGCTCAAGCATGCCTAGCTTGCAAAGGTCCGAAGGTCAAAGACTATATTAATACGAGCAAAAACTCTAGATCATGTATTTATCATAGAAACCTGGTCAAAGGAGAGGGACTCAAAAAAATTACAAATGAAATTCAAAAGGTTATTCAAAAGTTTTATTTTCCAATTTTACACAAAAGGATAATTTGGTTTAGAATCTATCAAATGATGGTGGATACTTGGTCAAGTTGGGATATGATTATTTGTAGCAATCAAAATTTTCTACTCCTAAATATTTTCCTTAGAATAAAGTTTGGTCATTAGAGGCTATCCCTAATGTCTCACCATTCATTTGGTTAGCAATTCAAAGTAATATTCTTAGAGGAGAGAATCTACAAAGAAGAGGATAACATGAACCTTTTAGTTATGCTTTATGTGAGAAGGATTTAAAAACATCAAAGTATTTACTTATTTATTATCCATTTGCTCACACAATTTGGGGTTACATTTTTTAGAATATGAAAATATATTGGATAACTCCATCAATATTGAAAAATTTAATAACATTTTGGATTAATTATTTCAATTCTAAAGTATTATGTATTATATGGAGGATTTGCCCTACCATTATTTGTTAGAACTTATGTCTTGAAAGGAACAATATTTTTTTTTAAAATAACTCATAATCATGCCCAAATTTGGACTTGTATTGTTACCTCTTATATAGAATGTCTACAAATATGGTAATCATCATGGGGAGTCTCAAGTGTAGAAAAATAGGTGGTAACAACTTGGTTACAGGATTTGAACTTACATGGAATAGAGTCATTGGTAATAATGGCATTAAGTCAAAGGATCTACTTTAATCTAGGGTAAAATGAAAATGTCCAAAAATTAGGTTTAAAAAAAATAATTTTGATGGTGCTTTTAAAGGAAATTTAGGAAAAGTCATTGGAGGTGGTGTTTTTCAAAATAATAAAGGGGAAATAATCCTCACACACTCAAAATCATAATAAAATTCAACTAATAACTATGTAGAATCTAGGGAACTTCTTATAGGGATTAAAATTGCATTAGAATAAGGATGGAAATATATTTAAATTGAGGGTGATTCACAAATTATCATTAATGCTATCAACAAAAAAGGATGTGGGGATTGCATAAAAATTATATTATTGTTAATGTTCATAATATATTAGTGAAAGAAATATCTTGAAAATATGAACATATTTATAGAGAAATAAATTAGGTATCAAGTAATTTAGTCAATCATGATGTTGATCCTCATCTTGGTAAAATTCAAGTTTTATAAGGCAACTAGCCAAGTGAGATTTTATCTTTTAATGAAATTGATATCAAGGAGTATATCGTCAAAACGTAACACTTCGAGGAAGTTGAAGAATATATTTAACGAAAAAAGAAATGAAATATATTTGTGATAAAAAAAGCATGTTGGATATGGTTTAATTGACCTAATAGCAAATGTAATATTTTGGTATTTTGATGGAAGTGGCCCCTAATAAAATCCACATATAACTTACTAAAGAAATCATTCTTATGATTTTGTTTATCTCTTTGGTTCTGCTTATTGGTTCTTCCTCTCTTTTTTTCATTTCCACAAAAAATTTCATCTTCATCACTCTCTTTAATTTTTTCACACTACTCATAGTGAGACTTACCATCTACGGGTTTGTCTTGCTCCAAAGGATGCAAAGTACAAGGAATAACCTCAAAATCACTGTCTTCTTGATATTACCCTAGAAACCCTAAAGTGAAAGGACATTCCTCCATAGCAATTACCTCCTTATGCAATTAAAACCCTATATTTCCATGGATTTCCTCCATCCCCATTTCCTTATTATAGTACTTATGAAATGCTAAAGTGGAAGGGATAACGTCTAAACTACCATTTCTATTGCAAGGAGAGGATTTCATACAAGATAAAAATAAACATAATTTACCTGGAATAAAATTGTCCTCCTTTGTCATATTTAATTTAAAATTTTCCTCCACATATTCCTTTGCATATTTAATTCCTTATGAATTTGACACATTACACTTTAGCATCCATTGTATCTTTTTTTTTTTCTTCTAATGGTTGATCCAATTGAACTATCATGGCCTTTCCATATGATTGTAGATAGGCTTGCTTTGCTTCTTTGTTTGGAGTGGAATATCCTTAATCTAATCTAGCTCATATTACAATATTATTTCCTTTCTTCATTTTGAAGTGTACCTCTTGAAATAAAGTTGTCTCTTTCTTCAAAATTTTCACTTTGTAATCTCTTTCTAGTATCCAACATCATTACAATTGTGACCTCATAATGTAATTTTTTCATAATCTTCTTTGTGATATCATCCTCTTGATTATTATTTAATATGAACGCATTATGGAAAAGGTTTCAAAATATTCATTGCAACAAATAGCTTGGTATATATAGCATGCTTTCACTCCTTAGTAGTTTGTCCCTCCTTAATGAATTATCATAGGATATTTCCAATAGTCCTCTAAATATCCTCATTGATGAGTTGATATGGAAGTCCAAAAAGCCTAACCCACATAAATTTTTTTTTAATAGTTATTGTATAATAGAAAAAAAATATTTCATGGTAAAAAAAAGGTATATCTCCCCCTAAACCATGGGACACCACCTATTATTTTCTCCTTGAATTCTTAACTAAAAAAATTATGAGGAAAAAACCTATAGGAAGAAAATTCATGAAGTAATTTGAATTCAATCTCCACTTCCACTTAATCCAATTTTGAATCTATTAAAACCCTATTTAGTATCCATGGAACATACTTATTAATCATATGCTTTTAAGAACCAGTAAATAATGGTTGATCATCTCATCCTTGATAATAAATTCTAGTGTAACATCTACTCCATATATCAAACTTGTCATATATTCACTCTTCATCTTTTATTCAACTTGGACATCCATACTTCCAACTTGATATATTTATTTCCTTCCATGAAACCAAAATTTTCAAACTCAATTGACAAATACTAAAGTTTACCCATGAAATTTGAACCTTGCATAAGGGTGTGAAACTCTTCATTCCTTACCAATTGTTCTAAAACTCATAGATTAAAATGTTAAGGTTTTCCCATGATATGTTAAGGGTTTTCATTCCTCACCAATTGCTCTAAACCTCATGGGCATATTATTTTTTAGATGATAACAAACATATTTTTGCAATTATATATAGTAGTAATGTATAAAAATAATTTTAAAAAAATTATATTTTATTACATTCTAATAATTTTTAGGAATTTCAGAGTATTTTAAATATTATTTTTAATTTATAATAAATATAATTTAATTATTACCAAAAGGTTCTTAGTTCAATGGTTGGGACAAATAGTTGATACAGCCCACACCAAAGTTTAAATCTTATGGCACCAAATAGTTCAATTTGACTAAATTGATTTAAAAAGGGTAACCCTTTCAAAACCCTACTTAAAAATAAATTATAACTTAGTTATTATCAAATGATATTAGTTCAAACTATTAAATTTATCAAATTTCAAGGAGGAGACCAAGATTCAATAATTGCCAAAATTGGTGTAATATCACTATGTATTCAAGATGCAACATGTCGCGATATCGCGACATTTTTTCTCCTTAGGCCACGCTGATACAACTTGTTGCGATATCGCGACACCTTTTCTCCTTTGTCCATGGCAGTGCAACATGTGATATCACGACACATTTCCTCCTTTGGTCACGTCAATGCAACATGTCGCGATATCGCGACACCTTTTCTCTTATGGCCGCGGCTGTGCAACTTGTCGCGATTTCGTGACACTTTTTTTCCTTTGGCCGTGACAATGCAAAATGTCATGATATCGCGACATATTTTCTTCTTTGGCCTCAACGATGCAACATGTTGTGATATCACGACACCTTTCCTCCTCTAGCCACGACGAGGTAAATTGTCGCGATTTCGTGACACTTCTTCTCTTCTAGCAGCAACGTTGCAACATGTCGCGATATCGTGACACTTTCTCTCATTCGGTCGCGATGTTGTTTCTTGTCACGATATCGCGACATCTCTTCCTCCTTTGGCCACGATAGTGCAACATGTCGTGATATCGTGACACCTTTTCCTCCTTGCTTTTTCCTATGCTTTGGACCATGAAAATGCTACTTGTCGCGATATCGTGACACCTTTCTTCTTGTGGTGTTTTCATTTTTCCCTAATATTTAGCTCTTGGGCTTCTTCGGTCGGTTTGGAAAACATGTAAAAATTCTTGTACAAGGTTTAGGGACCTTTCCACACCCTTTCAACCAATAAAAAAAAAACTATGTATTCATGATGTAATACCACTACTTAGTCATGATTTTAGGAAAGATAACTTCAAACTATATTTTTTTTGGTTACATAGGAGAGTTGGTCACAACCACACTATTTTTAGTAACTGACAAGTGTAGGGTTCAAACCATAGGGGCTGCTCCCACAAAATCTATTCCACCTCATTATTGTTGACTCAACATGAAGGGGATTACCGATCGCTCAGGATTTGTACTATCATTGTCAGTTTGACGTGCACTTACCAAACATATTTCATATCATTATTGTTGAGTCATACTGAAGAGGATCATCGATCTGTCAGGATTCGTATTATCATTGTTAGTTTAATGTACACTCATAAGATTCAAATTAGACTACTACCTTTGCAAACAAGCTACCCTAAAGTTTGAACCTGGATGTCTTCTCCGTAAATAAAATTATGTTATTAAGATTAATAAAAAACAATCAACTCAATCTTAATTAATTTATTTTGAGTTATGATTTTAAAACTCCCACATAAATCCCAATTAAAATAATTTAATTTATTTTAATATTTGAGAAGAGGATAATAAAAAGGCTTTAAGAAGGGTAAGGACCTTGATGTTTCGATGTATAAACCATGACTACAAAAAATACCACTACCACTCTCATGCATTCAATTGTATGATTGGAAATCCATTCCAGGGCTATCTATTCAATTTTGTAGATTTATAGCTCACCAGATCTCAATGGAATATATCTAACTCTCACACTCTCACAAGTATTGTGGACATATACACGTAAATGTTAATTCTTATTTTTAAAGGTAAAATAACTCTTGAAAGCACAAGTGGACTTCAAATCTCAAGTTTTTGATTATGCTTATATTATAGCCTTAACGAAAGAGGATTTACATCGACCCATACATTATACCCTTCCTTCAATCTTATTCTAGTTTATTAAAAGAAAGAATGACCGTCACGGTTGTGTTACACAAAATTGTGGGAATTCAATATCGGTTGCATTCCAATAGGAAATGTCATTGCTGCAGACATGAATACAGCATATGAGCATGCCATAGCCACATACGTCGCTCTGTTATAGATGCTCACCACCATATTCATCTCAATGATACGAATATCCATAACCATGGCTTGTAGCAACACCACCACTATCCCGATTGAGGAGAAGAAACTCAACGCATCTAACATCACAAATATCTTAAACCCCATGTTTTCCATGGCTTCTCTCACATCGGCAATGCCCAACTTCCTTTCAAGCCCAATGGGAAGCATGAACATGCTCAAAAAAATCAAGTGGAATACCTCTGTGTTCATCACCAAAATTGAACATAGGTCCTCTCTTGACCTCGCCGTCAAACTCTTACATTTGAACAAGACCTATGATTTCATATATATTTAGGGATTATGTGTAGAAATTTATACAATCATGAGTGGCCCCGAGGATATAAAATAGGATAGACTACTTTTCTTTTTTGCATTTGCATACTTGCATTTCAATGACGCCAGAAGGCACATTCTTCAACAACATAAAATCACCCCAAACTTGGGGTAATCACATTTGATTTTGACTTCCCCACAACGGGATACGTCTCACATGATCATCGCATATACAATTGGCAAAAACCCCTTCATATGTTAGGGCAAAATCAAAATCAATGACTTGCATCTTCCACTAACCCCCTTCCCACAATTGGGGAAAAAACATTATCACATTTACATCATTCATATCATCCATAATCATGCCATACATTTCATTTAATAATTTGCACTCATTTTTCAATTGGCTCATGAGATTCATCTGCAAACTCATTCTACATCTCAACAAAGTTGCTTCTCCATCGAGCCAAAATTAGTTTCTCATATTTTTGCACCGCATTATTTTTCATGCAACATAGTATAAAAAGGGGTATCTGTCGACACCAAAATATAGCCACTTGTCATTCATCAAGGTCTTCCTGCCATTTTCACCCATTATTTATATATATTGACGTATTTTTATATATATATATTTAAATATTAATATTTTATATTATATATATATATTTAATAAATATATATATATGTGTAAATTAATCCCAGCCATTCATCCACCTTGATCCACACCACTTACCCAAATTTAATCTCCACCCTCCATCACATTTTAATCTTGATCGCACAAATTATGTCGTCGAAACCCTAATGTGCCCTAGGTGAGATTATAAATAGGAGTCATTTTGATGGCTCAACCCCTAAGAAATTTTCCCTAAGTTTTCCTAAGATTCCTAATAATATTTGGATTCTTCCTCGCATCCTCACCTTCATTTTTTCTTGTCGTCACTTTTACATCCATCGTTACCCACCTTGCATGAACCACATTTTGTTTTGCTTCATTCCCTACAACCTTCCCAGGCACCCACGAGTATTTCCCGTTATGCCGAGTTCCCACGGGTGTTTCCATGAGTCATGAGTGTTTTCCCATTCTACCAAGTGCCCATGGGTGATTCCCTGAGTGCCCATGAACATTTCCCATTCTGTTGAGTGCCCATAGGTGTTTCCAATCCTAGATATGTTTTCCCACCAACCCTTGGGTGTTTCTAGGGCATTTGCGCACCAAATCCTACAATAGCAACGAAGAACAAAGAACAACAAATTGAGTCAACAAGGTAAATATTTCATTTTGGTTATTATTTTAGTATTTCTATACTTACTTACAGTTCCTTTTATGCAACTAGGGTTTGTAGTTAATTTGATTTTATTTCTAAGGGTCTCACATAGTGGAGCCCTCACAGTTACTACTAACTCTTATCTTTTGGTTGTATACATGTGTGAGAAGAATCTATATTCATTGGTCAATTGCTTAAGCTGGAGTGGTCCAGTCTAGGATATTAAAGCTCACTCACCTCTGTTGGGATTGATCGAGCGTGAAGACACTACCCTAATTTATTGGCTAAGGTTTCAGAGAATCATAACTTATTGAGATCAATGCATTGAGCAATAAATCTTTGTAAAAACCCCAATCTAGGGCATATTTGGTTGTAATATCAGAAATCCACTTGGCAATAAAAATCAAGTTTATTTTTGTGCAATCACATGTGTTTATTTTTCTTTGGTTGTTTATTTTATTTAAATTTAGTCATTTAGTGTTGTTCAATTTAGTATATACAGGAATAAGTGGGGTTTATGCCAGGATAAAAACAACCCTCTTGGAGGATTGTATTAAAAACATTGTCAGCCAGAAAAATATTGCAATGATCCTCTCTAGAGAAAAAGATATATTAAACATGAAAAAATGAATAATATGAGACTAGATACTAGATGGGAACATCCTCACAAATATTGGGTAAAAATTAACTTCGATGGGGCTACAAAAGAAAACTCGGGTCATGCTCGTGGTGGGGGCCTCATTAGGAATGACAGAGGTTAGGTAGTGGCCGCATATGCTGAGGATCTAGGAATTACCGTAAATCACCAACTGAATAAATGGTGATGCTTACGGGCCTTCAAATTGTGGTGAATTTGGGTTTTAGGAGAATTTTTCTCAAGGGGGATTCCAAGAATATTATAACTTCCCTTAAAAAATGGGAGCTAAATAATTCTAACATTTTTCACAAAAATATAGATGCAAGGACTATTTTGGGAAACCTAGAAGAATGTTAAATTAAACATATTTATAGAGAGAAATACAAAGCTACTGATAAAATAGTGAATATAGTAGTTAGATCCAAGAATTTCAATGTCTAGTCATACACCCCCATGGAATTGAAAGATATTATAAGAATTGATAATGAAGATAGTGGATAAAGAGGGCAAAGCAAAGAAAAATACTTATTCAGATCATGCGATGAAGGATTTGAGCACACTAAATTACATTGTTGTCAGTAGTTTATTTATCACTTATGTAAAGCATTGAGCATTGCATAATCCTTGCATAGAAGGATAGCAGGATGGATATTTTTTTAGCTTCTCCATAAGCAGGTTTAGCCCAAGTTTGTTTGTTTTACTAAGATAGGGCTATCTTGCATTTGTCTAATCTTATCTTGTTTTTTTCCTATATATCTTTCGAGCTCTTTGTAAATGGTCGGGGTCTTTAAACCCCTTTTTTATCAATACCAAAAATAATAAATAATAGAAGAGTGTTATAATAAAACAAATTTAAACTAAAAATATGTAAAGATAAAATATTGACTTATCCTTTTTTAATTTCACTAAATATAAATAAATAATAAAAATAAAATTATAGAATAGAAGTATCATAATATATATAATTATAAGTAGTTTGAATAAATTCAAATAATGGAGGTAAGATAACAAGTCATATATCCAAGCCCAAAGAGATCCATTGGTGGTTAGATGGGATGAGGTGCAAAAACTCTTCAGGGAAGGAAAAATTATAGAGCAACTCAAATAAGAGGATGATGAATTGTGTAAAGTGGTTGAGGACATTGACAACCAAGAGGAGATCTACTACAAACAAAGAGCAAGAACCACTAGATTATTAGAGATGATAAGAACACAAAAATTTTCCATTGAGCTACTTGTGCTAGGAGACAGACAAACAAGATAGAGGCTCTTAAGGATGAGAATAGACTATCCTATTATATGATCCTACGTATGAATTTTTATTCTATGCATTATTTTTCTAAATTGTTTAAGATATGTTGCAGGACAAAGAGGCTCAAAAATAAGTTATTTTTGTCATACCTTCTATCACCTCTAAAGAAAAAAATTAGGCTCTACTTAAACCCATTTATAGATAGGAGCTAAATGGGGTAGTCTTAGGAATGATTATAGGAAAAATGCCAAATCTAGATGGCTTTCTAATTGATTTTTTTAATATCTTGTTATATTTCTTGGAGGAGGATATAATGGTTGTTATAAAAAAGTCCAGAGGTAGTAAAAGAATTCCTAAAGCATTAAATCATACATTCATTGCCTTAATTTTGAAAGGGGTGGATGGGATGCATATTTGAGATTACAAACCTATCAGCTTATGCAATGTCTCGTTAGAATAAGTAATTATTCTCTTAAGTTCTACTAGGATAGACTTACTTGAGTTTCCACTCCTTCATGAGTCAGGTAAACTCTCAGTTATAGTCTAGATCAGATTTGATGAGTTGTTGTAATCCAACGACTCTCAATGATCAACTTTGTTATTTATACAAAGTTGATCCAAGGAATAATCAATCAGTTCTATTTCGTTTCTTCAAATCTTGTAATGCTTTGTAAGTCTATTCTTGGGAAATTCTAACATGGTACCAGAGCAGGATAGATTCTGCTAGGCATTCTCTCTTGAAGGAAGTTTCACGATCTGGTTCTTAATCTCTTATCTTTTGTTTTTAAAAAAAGGGAAAAGAGATCTTTTACATATTTTGTAGATTGCTTATTTAAATCTGCAAAAAAAAATCAGATATTTGTTTATGGTAATATCTTCATAGTTTAACTAGCTTTTTATCACCATATTATGCAAATATTCTCCTAATTTTTTTTGCAACTCTTTCTTTGCAAAATATATATTTTTTATTTTTTTATTATCCACCTCTTTTGCCTATTTTTGCGTTCAAAAATCCTCTATCAATCTGGATGAACGCAACTTCATTTGGCTCAATAGCCATGCTGCGTATCATCCATAGACGAACGTAGCTCTGCGTTTCATCCGAGGTGGATATAGTAAAAATAGCATTCTCTATAAGGTGGGCAATAAAAATAAAATTATTTTTAAATATAGGGTTTTTAATTCTTTGCATGAAATCTTCTTCTAAAGAAAATCCACCTCTTTCGTCATCGAATACATTAGAATTTTGGTCTATTAAAGAAAATACCAAGTCTATCTATTTTTTTGACACGTGGCACTTTGCCAACGTTCGATTGGCACGTGGTGGGGTAACATCTTCTAAATGGCTCTTTCCCTATTTCCTAATGTTCGAAGATTTTCTTTGAGTTCCCTATTCATATATGAAGTTTCTCCTTTAATTTCGTCATTCGACGCTCCCGGAGGAACTACGAACTCCCTTTAAATTCATCTAATCTCTACTTGTAAATTAAAATCTCTGCGATATAATTTTGGTTGATGAATTTATGCTGCCTAACGAGTTCTGTATTTTATCTGAGGACTGTGAGTTTTTTTTTGACATCTAAGGAAGGTAACTCTGTTCGGAGACAACCCTGTGTGTGGCGCCATCGCGTAGCGCTATTTCATCATCTTTCGGGAACGGGCCTTCTCTCCTTTAGGTGAAGTCTCTTTGGAATATTCTCTGTGTGTGTCTTCTTCAGGGATCACGCCCTCTCTGCCATCTGCGGAGCCTTCCCTTCGTATCACAACAAGGAGGTATATTTTTATTTATTAATTTTTTTTAATATTGGCTCCCTTTTATCTAACTTCCAATAGTGATTCGGAGCCAACCATTCCAGCATCGTGTGACGAACCCATCAGGTAAACAACATTTTTGATAGGGATATTTTTGAATTAACATCTCATCTAAGTGCAGATTGTCCAAGCTTTCAGTCACCTTCCGAATTTCTTCCTCACTTCCAACATCGACGTAGCTCGAGGGGACCTCCGTTGACGTCCTCTGTTCATTGCGGGAGAGGCCTTTGGTGACCTCTGTGGGAATCGTCTCATTCGCTGTTCTGATTTCAAAACACAGAGCTCATATAATATTTTAATTTTTATTAAAAATTAAATTTTTTATAAGGTCTCCTAAGTTGCTTTATATTGTACCTTTTGTTTTAATTGCATATATCCTTTCTTTAGAGCCCTTTCGAGGCCCAAGAAAAGGAAGAGAATTGTAATCTCGTAAATAAAAATTAAATTATTTGGGGGTTTTTTGTATAGGTGCTAATTTTTGCACCTATCTAAGCATTAAGGGGGGTTCTCATTGTCTCATATTTTTCCTTCCTTTTATTTTTTTTATCTTTCCCTTGTTTAAATACTTCCTTTCTTTCATTACTCTAAATTATAACATAAAGTAATTTTTTATATAAAGGAAATTTCTTTTCTCTAAGTTAAATCCTTCTAATCATTAATATTTTTCATTTTGCATGTCTACTCTTTTAAGATGATATTCATTACTTTTTAAACACCCACTTTTTATCAAACAAATAATATTTTTTTATTTAAAATATTATACTAATTAAATCTATTCTTAAAATAATCTTAATGAAAGTGAGGATATCTCTTTAAAACAACCCTTGTTATCTGTTATATTCTCCTTTTTTTCCTTTCTAAATACAAATATTCTAATCAGCAATATATTAATCACCTATACACCTATATTGGACATTCTAAATAACTTATAGTTTCCCTCACGTAAGGGTGGGTTATTGGATAACCAATATAGGAGTCTGGCTGATTAGCCTATGTTCCAAGTATCACATCTACTCAATACTTATAGTTTCCCTCTCGTTAGGGTGGGTATTTGAGAGACAAGATATATAGGCCTGGATTTTGCTCTCATTAACCTAAAATTAATATCAAATCTTCTCATATATACTTATAGTTTCCCTCTCGTTAGGGTGGGTATTTTGAGATATTTGGTGTTTCTTAAAGAATTCCATTCCCTAATATACATTGCATTCTCCAAATTAAAGTTAAAGGGGGGAAATTTGGGTTCACTTCAATTTTCTTTGGCAAAATGAATTCAATGAATACAATTGATCCTCTCACTCCTCATAACTACCATACATGGAAACCCAAAATATTAAATCTCATTTCTCAAAAAGGGCTCACACACCTATTAGAATAAGAGCAACCGGAGTTTGATAAAGAATATGAAAAATTTGTTCATAAAGGGAAGTTGTATGAAACAATGGGTATTATAAGCACTAATGTAAATGAAAGCTTATGGTTTCACATTACGGATTGTAAAACTCCTTATGAAAGTTGGGAGAAACTAAAGAAATTATTTGGAAAAGTAGATCAAATGAGGTCAATGCAGCTTGAGGCAGAATTAACAACTTTATCTCCTGACGACTTCAGCAATATTGTTGACTTTCTCACAAAATTCAAAGAAGTTCTTACTCAATTTAAAGGCAGTGGCAAGGATAAAAAATATGAAGAATGCATCTATCTAATTCTCTCTAAATTAAATGGTGTATTTCAGATATTTGCAACCACCTTTCTATCTACAAAAGATGCTCTTGGTGCAAGTTTCCAAATGCCCTCCTTAGAATAATTCTGTGAGAGACTAACTAGAGAAGAAACAAAACTTGCAAAGTATGAGATCTCTTCCTCTTCCTCTAAAGCCTTAGTAGCATCCACCTCCACAAAAGAAAAATTCAAAAATAAAGAAAGAAGTCCCATAACTTGTACTCACTGCAAAAAGAATGGTCATTCTGCAAACAAATGCTAGAAAAGATTACAACAACTAGAGGCAGCTATGAAGGATCAAAATATAGACAATAAAAATCAAATAGGAAAAGCCTTAAATGTTCAAGGGAAAACCTCCAATTCTTCTTCTAATTACTGGGTCCTAGATTCTGGAGCAACTCATCACATGACTGCTTCAGATAAGTCATTCTCTTCTATCTCCTCAAGTTCTACATGTAGCATAGAAGTGGGTGACTCTTCCTTTATCCCTGTCAAAGGAAAGGGTGACATAACCATTGATGGTGGCTCTATCAAAAATGTTCTCTATGTTCCAAACATTGCCACAAATCTCCTCTCCATCTATCATATTTGTACTTCTGGAAAGGGGAAAACAATTCTCTTCTCTCCAATAGGAGTTGAGATAAGAGACTTTCAAGATCCCCATTCTCTCATAGCCAAAGGAGATATTGATCACAACACTCACCTATTTCACTTCAAAGGATTCAAAAATCTAGAAGGGACCTCCTGCTTTGTGGCTCATGGAGATCTTGAAAGCAAAATTTGGCATGAAAGGTTTGGTCATCTCAGTTACATCTACCTAAAGGAATTGAACACCCATGAAATGGTAATAGGTTTACCTCAAGTCTCTTCTATTGATGGAGTTTGTCCTGGATGTGCTCTTGGAAAGCAACATCAAGATCCTTTTCACCCAAGTAGTTCTCTAAAAGCCTCATCCCCTCTAGAATTAATCCATAGTGACTTGATGTCCTTTCCAGAACCTTCTTTCAAAGGAGAAAAATATGCTCTAACCTTTATTGATGACTTTTCTAGAAGAACTTGGGTCTACTTCCTAAAATATAAAAGTGATGTTCTATCCCACTTCAAAGTCTTCAAAGCCTTAGTAGAAAATCAGGCCTCCTGCAACATCAAGCAAATTCGCACAGATAATGGGGGGAATACTACAGTAATGAGTTCTCCATATTTCTATCAAGTCATGGCATCATTCATCAACATTCTGTCTCCCATAATCCACAACAAAATGGCATTGCAGAAAGGAAAAACTGAACCTTGAAGGAAATGGCAAATTGTATGCTCCATTCAAGAGATCTTCCAAAAGTTTTTTGGGCAGAAGCTATTAATTGTGCCAATTATATTCAAAACCGCACACCTCATAAAGCTCTTGACCATTTAACTCCTGAAGAAGCATGGACTGGCTCAAAACTGGATGTTTCCTTCTTCAATATCTTTGGGTGTACTTCTTGGGCACACATTCCAAAGAAGAAAAGGAAGGCTCTAGATAAGAAAAGCAAAAAGCTCATCTTTGTTGGTTATTGTGAGGAAATGAAAGCATACAGGCTCCTTGATCCCTCAACTCATGAGGTCTTTTTTCATAGGAATGTCCAATTTGATGAAACATTCCCTCAGAAATATCCTCAACCCTCCTCTTCCTCTATTGAGCCTTCTCCTATAGTAGAACCTCAATATTATGAAGAACCAACTCTAGAGATTAACTTAGAGATTGATAATCAAGATGAGGAACCTGTAACTCCAACTCAAAGTCTTTCCACTCCTTCTACTCCTTCCACTATGCCAAAATGGGCCCGCACCATTGTTAAAGAAGCTACTCCTTACATCCAAAATCTTCCTTCATCCAGATCTACCAACCCCATAGGCACTAGTCTTGTCTATCAATCTATTTCCTCTGATCCTCAGTCCTTCAAAGAAGCAACTGGTATTAAAGAATGGGATGATGCCATGGAAGATGAATTCTCTTCCTTAATAAAAAATAATACTTGGGATTTAGTTCCCCTACCTAAAGGAAGGAAATTAGTCCATTGTAAATGGATTTACAGAACAAAATATGGTCCTAATGGAGAAATTGACAAACACAAAGCTCGCCTAGTAGCCAAAGGTTTCTCTCAAATTGAAGGAATTGATTATGCTGAAACCTTTGCTCCAGTTGCAAAAATGGATTCTGTAAGACTGGTTCTTGCTCTAGTTGCTTCCCAAAAGTGGCCTATCTTTCAAATGGATGTAAAAAGTGCTTTCTTACATGGGGATTTAAAGGAAGAAATATACATGGAACAACCTTCTGGTTTCACTCAAGACTCCTCTCTTGTTTGTAGGCTAAAGAAGTCTCTCTATGGCCTCAAACAAGCTCCTAGAGCTTGGTATGAAAAAATGGACTCCTTCCTTCTTTCCTCGGGTTTTTCTCATTGTGAGTCTGATAACACAGTCTACATTTGGAGAGATGAAGGAAAAATCACCATACTTGTTCTATATGTTGATGATCTGCTACTCACTGGTAGTGACTTCGCTCACATTCAGACTATAAAAGACTCCCTCTCTAAAAAATTTGATATGGCTGATCTGGGTCTAGCACATTACTTCCTTGGGATCCAAATAAATCAAACAAATGCAAGAATTTCATTGTGTCAACAAAAATACACTCTAGATCTTCTTCAAAGGTTTAAAATGATAGATTGCAAACCATCTCCTACACCTTTTCAGTCTGGAGTCAATCTTAGTACTTCCTGCACATCCCCTCTTTGTGATGCAACTCTATACCATCAGCTTGTAGGGAGTCTATTATACCTTACCCATACTCATCCAGATATCTCATATGTTGTTGGCTTAATATCCAGATTCTCACATCAACCTCATTTCAGTCACTGGAAAGCAACAAAAAGGATCCTCCGCTACTTGCAAGGAACTTCTCACTTTGGGCTCTTATATGAGGGAAAATCCATGGATATCATTGGCTACACGGATTCATATTGGGCAGGTTCAGTAGAAGACAGATGTTCAACTTTTGGCTATGTCTTTTGTCTTGGTTCTTCACCAATTGCTTGGTTATGCAAAAAATAACAAGTAGTGGCCTTATCATCTACAGAGGCAGAATACAGAGCAACAGTTTTAGCAAGTCAGGAAGCTCTTTGGCTTCATCAGATTCTAAAAGAATTTGGGTTTTCCAATGACAAACCTATTACTCTTTGGTGTGACAATCAGAGCACAATTCATATTGCATGCAACCCAGTTGAGCATCAATGCACCAAGCACATTGAGATACATATGCACTTCATTCGACAACATATTCAGAATGGGGACATATTGTTGGAATATATTCCAACTAAAAATCAAGTTGTAGACATCTTCACCAAGTCATTTCCTTCTCCGTGTTACACACAGTTGCGAGGAAAACTTGGAGTAATACAACTGCATTAAAACAGAGGTCTTCCACCTCTCCTGTTATTATTGTATTCTTTGGAGGATGGTTTTTTCCCTTGTGGTTTTTTTTATCATCACTCCAACAACATATATATTGTTTATGAGTACCTAATCAGGCCAAGTTGTCGGGACTCATTATTTGTATGAGGACAATCTTCGCCATCCGAAGACATGCCTCTATCTTGGATATTTTCTTGTGACATATGGTTTTTCCCAAGGGGTTTTTTCACCATCTATATATTGTAAATGAGTACCTCATCAGGCCATGTTTTCGGGACTCATCCTTTTTATTTAGAGGACAATCTTCACCATCCGAAGACATGCCTCTATCTTGGATATTTTCTTGTGATAGATGGTTTTTCCCCAAGGGGTTTTTTCACCATCTATATATTGTAAATGAGTACCTCATCAGGCCATGTTGTCGGGACTCATCCTTTTTTTTGTATTAAGAGGACAATCTTCGCCATCCGAAGACAAGCCTCTTCCCTATTTCTTTTTTGATTGATGGTTTTTCCCATGGGGTTTTTACCATCTCTCCAAAAAAGAAAACATTGTACATGAGTACCTCATCAGGCCATTTTTTCGGGACTCATTTTGTACAATACACCCCTAGTATCACTTAAGGGGGGTGTTAGAATAAGTAATTATTCTCTTAAGTTCTACTAGGATAGACTTACTTTGAGTTTCCACTCCTTCATGAGTCAGGTAAACTCTCAGTTATAGTCTAGATCAGATTTGATGAGTTGTTGTAATCCAACGACTCTCAATGATCAACTTTGTTATTTATACAAAGTTGATCCAAGGAATAATCAATCAGTTCTATTTCGTTTCTTCAAATCTTGTAATGCTTTGTAAGTCTATTCTTGGGAAATTCTAACAATGTCATAGACAAGATAGTCACAAAGATAATGGTTGAGGGGATATATCCTCTCCTAGACAACATTATATCCTTAGAGAAAGGGGGTTTTGTAAAGGGTATGAATACCTTGAATGGTGTGGTTCTATCTTAGGAGGCAACCCATTTAATGGAAAATTATAGCAATAGAGGATTGTTTCTTAAAATTGGATATGTCAAAGCCTTACGATAGGGTGGAGTGGAGCTTCTTGTCAAGGATAACGATCGCCTTTAGCTTCTCTCAATATTGGATAAAATGTATCATGAGTTATGTCTCTACTCTAGAATACTCATTTTTAATCAAAGGTCTTCCCTCAACTATTTGAAGCCACTCAAGGACTTCGTTAGGGAGATCCTTTTTCCCTTTACTTTTTTTATCACATTCATTGAAGGCTTGGATAGAATCATCTTGAGGAGAAGATAATAAGGTTTTCTAATAGGTATCAAGGTGGGTGAAGAGGTTTTGACCCACCTACAAGTTGTGGATGACACAATACTGATGAGAGTAGCCAAGCTTAGGGAAGCAATAATGATCATAGATACTCTTAATGTTTACCTTAAGGTGACAAACCAAGTCACCAATGATAAAAAAATCCAAAGTAGTCTTCTTCAATCTTAATTTAGGTATTTAGGACAATATTTTAAATATCTTGGGATTCATGAGGACTTCTCTCCTAGTGGTCTATTTGGGGTCCCTTTGTATTTTAAAAAACTAAAGATAACCATCTAGAGGAATATTTTTGACCGTATAAAATAACAAATTAACCATTGGTCTCATAAGTGGTTAACATTTGGGGGTAGATTAAATTTTTTATAGTCACTCATACAAGCCATGCCAATTTATAAATTTTCTATCCTTGTTGCCCCACATACCATATGGAAATAGTTGGACAAGATGGTTAGATAACTTTTATGGGGAGGAACCAAAGGAGAGAGGAATTAGACATTAGTAGGTTGGGAAAGCTTAATCCATCCCAAGGCAAAGGGCAGTTTGGGACTAAGGATATCTAAGCTAAATAATAAATATTTGGTTGGAAAGGTTTACAAGAGGTGGATCTCCTAGCCAACTTCTTTATTTAGTATATTTTTATCTAGTAAACATTTGGGATAGGTGAACTTGAATGAGTTGAGTCATTTCCCTTTGGATGGTAATGGGTCCCTAGTGTGGTAGGCTCTGAAGTTATGATCCTAAGTAGTGAAATATGGATAATTTTAGAAAGTGGGGAGATGGGAGAAGGCACAATTTTGGACTAATTAATGGGATCAATACCCACCCATAATTGCTAAATTTCCAAAATTGCAACCAGTAAAAACAACCACGAAAAGTAGGGGTTGGATCAAGATTAAAATTTATTTCAATACTAATCAGTCGGGAAATTACATATTGAATCAATTTAGAAGTTGGATGAATGGCCAATTCCAATCCCTTTAGAATTGACACTCATCATGACTAAAATCTTAGCAGAATGATTTCTCATAGGTATATATGAGGAGGATGAATAAAATTGAAGATATGCAAGACTTGGAGTCTACACGGTGAAGGATGAATATGAAAAGATCCTTTTAGAACCTCCTATTATCAAGTTGAGGAGTAGAGAAATATTTGGCAATCCAAAGGTTGGCCAAAAGTAAACTTCTTTGCCTAGAAATCCATGCACAATGGATTCTTACTTTTGATGATGTAGGAGAATTATTGGCTCATCCGAATATGTTTTATACTACAAAAGTGAGGAAATGATTGACCACTTGATGTTTGAGTACCCATTCATGTGCTAGATCTAGAAGTGATGGTTTTTAACTTATAAAATTTGAGCCAATAGTTATTTTAACTAGATTAATGTGTGGGAAGGATTGAGGAGGGGTAGATCTAAATATGAAGCTCTTTGTATTAGGTGGAAGCTTGGATTAAATTTAATTTAGTGGCAAGTGTGGTTGGAGATAAATGACATATTTTTTACAAAAACCTTTTCATACTTGGATGACGTTTGGCAAGTCATTTGGAGAAAAGTCACAGAAATTGTGGTAGTGTATGCTAAAAAGGAAACTAAGGTTGACATAGGGATGATGGAGAAGGATGTAGGAGAGGTAGGACAAAGTTAGTTGGAGAACACTCTGGAAAGGATGGATTAAAATTAATGTTGATGAAGCTATAAAAGGCAATCTAAGTAGAGTTGGAATTGGAATGGTCTATAGGAATCATGTTGGGACAATTCTCTATTGGGATCTATAGGACCCAGGCAAGGACACAAACAAGGTTATAGGAGGACAATCATAGAACTAGGTTCCCAAATATTTGTAGGAACTATGGATTACATAAGGAAATTTTCTTTGGAGATGTGGAGGTTGAGGATTCTTGTCACCCACATTAAGGAGTTGTGAAGGGAATTGGATGATGCAATTATTTATGTGGGTAGAACTATAAATAAAGTGGCAGACTTCCTGGCTAAGATGGGTACTAAGAAGAAGTTAAGGGTTCAATGACACATTAGCATTGCTATTGAGGATGAGATTCAAGGTTATGCATAAGAGGTAGGACCCGAAAGGTACTTGTAAAAAAATGGCTAATCTATTCTGAAAACCTAGTGAATCCTGGAAAACTGCATGTATGATGACATGGCGAATTACCTCAAATTTTCAAAAAAAATTAGTAAAAAATGGTGAAATTCAAAGTTCTGATCGGACCAGGTGAGAAAGGAGTTTGGCGACGTAAGACATTTTCCAAATCTTAATCCGGGCTCGGACCGGATGCATAATATGATCCGATATGTAACCAGATGCATAATATGATCCGATTATGGATCGGATCATATTATGCATCTGTTAGAAGGATGCATAATATAATGTAGGATGGATGCATAATATGATCGGATGGTCATAATATGATGTGAATCATATATGATGTATAATCGAATCATATTATGCATTCGATTACGGACCGAATGCATGATACTATCCAATCACGATCGGATGCACAGTTTGGTTCGACCACCTATCGGATGCATACAATAATCCAACTATCGATCGATAGCATAAAATGATCCAGCTATCGATCGAATGCATATTATGATCCGATCTTCGATCGGATGTATAATCTACTCCATTTGGGTAAAAGTTCATCTACCATGTGTCACACATTCAATCAACAACACCGCATGTCCAATACGATGTTGCCACATGTCAACCCTATTTCTCAATCTATAAAAGGGCATCAACTATCATTTTTTCCATTTCCTTTCTACGTCTACTACAACCAGAGCTAACCTTTCCGATCAACCTTTCCATTTCGATTCCCAATCCTTTTTCTTCGACTTCCAACTTCTTGCGATGGATACCTCTTCCACAATCGTACCAAAATTCAAGAATTTTTTGTGCACTTTGATTTCAGATCTGATAACAACTCCAAGGATGAACTTTCAGTGGATCAATAATGCAGGTTTATCAAACCTCATTTCCATGCCACAATTCAGAATAGATAAAGTTCTCCTACAAAATATTATATCTGGTTATGACCACAACACGACTATAGTGAACCTTAAAGTACAAAATAGAAATCTGGTAATCAACATCACCCCTGGAGATATTCACAGATTGATAGGTCTTCCATTCATTGGTTTTACTCAAGTGTCGATGAGGTTGCAGCTTTCTCCAGATGACAAAGCACACCTCGAAAGAAATTACGGTCTTTCATCGAAATATTTGGCAGGTATAAATCTTGTTAATTATATTTTATTAATTTTCAATGTTTCAAATTTGTAAATTGACATCTAATTTTTTTATGCAACTTCTGCCAAATCAAAAAGAGGTTTATCAATCAACGATGTGAACCATCAAACTTTGAAGGCCATTATCAAATTTTTCTAGGCCAGACTTATTCTGATGGGAAGACCAAAAATTCTATTTTGGGCACTTGCTTATATTGTTAAGTCTGAGAAAAATCAAAAGTTTGATTGGTGCACTTATATTTCGGATCGAATCAGGTCCGAGTTGCACACGGTCCAACTAGGAAACCAGCAAGACTCAGCCCATTGTGGGCACTGTAAATTTTCTTTTAGCTTTATATTTTGAGTGTTTTCATAATTTGTTGACTACTCCTGTACCAACTGTAGTGCATGCAACACTACAGTCTATTGCCATGTCAGTAGAGGAATTGAAGGTAATAACTACATCATTGTCCTTGACATACTATTTTATAGTTTAGCACATTCCCTTTTTAATTTTTCTTTTCATCTATATGTAGGAGAAGGCAGACAATACAAGGAGTAAATAGATTGCTGCCACTAGGGGTCACAGGCTAGAACAAACAGGTGATTCTGAAGACACGGGCTCTGAAGCAACACCTGGTCCTATGTAGAGGTCACACAAACGTTCCAGGCAAGCAGCTACTCCTGGGGTTTCTCGTACACCTAGGTATGCACAAAATGTGCAAGCCGAATGTAGTGTGGCCAACCCCTCCCCCAATGCAGGACAATTGCAGCGCATTTCATCATCTTCAGGTAAATCTATGTGTAGTTAATTTAAATTAAGATATTTTTTATTTTAAGCAAAATTCTAACAAAATATTTTTGACTATTTTTAGTTGATTCTCATGTTCAAGTAGTAACATCACAAGTTAGAGGGCATATGCCACCACCACCTCCACATGCATCACACTCACCGGTTTCACCACAACCACCACTTCCACCCAATCAGCAACAGGCACAATCACAGCCTCCGACAATGCCTATGCGAGGGCAAGTCGGTGTTGGAAAATGATTGTTTTCATAGAGATCACAGGGCACTACACGAAGTTCTGGGCATGGGTTTTCACACCCATAGAGATCACACATGCCAACAACAAGTTCTGGGTATGGATGGTCTCAATTTACATTTTCTACAAATTCACAGGCACCAGAATGTTCTGGACAGGGATTGGATGATATTCCACTTGATGAGGATTTCATGTTGTAGGGCAACATTGTAGGCTTCAAGGCAACATATGTGCTTAAAGATATAGCACAAGAAGAAGAAGCCCCTATAGCTGAGCAGACATCAGTACCACCCACTCAAGGAGACAACCCTCATCCTCAGGGTCCTCAAACTGAGGATGATGTTGTCAATTTTAATGAAAATGTTTCATTGGCTGAAAGTACCGAGTCAACAATTAAGGAGTTTGTGTTGAAATATTTGCAGGAGTTGAAAGAATGGGAATATCGAGCAAAGGTCCTTATTAGGGAAATTAATGCCCGATATAAAAATTATGAAAAAAGGGAATCTATTTATTCTTTGGTCAAATATGAACCTGAAAAGCTTGATGGCCTGCTAAAACAGGCTACATCAGGAATAGTTAAATCTGATTTTACTTATGATGATGATGTGTTAAATGTTGTTGTTGGTAGATTGGAGAATGTTAATGCTGAAGCCCAAGCATTTTACAACCAATGGGCTTCTGATAAGGATAGGGTTGCAGTTGTTGAGGCTGCAAGAGAATTGGCTGAGGTAAAAAAGTTATATGTATTTCAATTTTCTATTGCATTTAAATTTTTATATTTCTTGAAAATTTGTAATAATTTCAATATATCCCTTTCGAATTAAGTTTTCAATTTGTTTTTGCAATCAAATTTTGAAAATTTGAAAACACAGGTTAAGAGCATGGATGTCAATATTCATACAACAAAGACATGTTTGATGAAATCAATGGAAATGAAAAAAAATGCAGGCAAAGGTTTCAGAAAACAATCGTTTAAAAAAATACATCAAAGAGAAGCTGCAAGAAGATCCAGATAAGGTGCTTGAGAAAATGAAAGAAACACTTCCAACAATACTTGAAGATCCAAACAAAGAAGAAGCAACATGTGTGTCAAGTATTGTGAAAGTACGTGACAACCTTGTTAGAGTTGGAGCACTTCTAGAAGAGAGTGTCACAGAAGTTGATAAAGGAAAAGAAACGACAACTCCAACCACTAGTGAAGCATCCAAGCACCAATCAAATGATTGAAAATGTTGAAAATGTTTTTAAAATACTGCAATATAATTTGAGTTTGAAATTGGTATGTAATATTTGAGACTTGAGTTGGAAAATGTTTTTAAAAGACTACAATATTTAATTTTTGTTTGAAAATGTTATGTGATATTTGGGTTTAAAAATGTTTGAACGATGTAATATATTTCTTTTTGAACTAGTTAATATGAAATTTTTTGTTTGAAAATGTTATGTAATTTTTGTTTGAAAATGTTATGTAATATTTGAGTTTGAACTAGTAAAAGATTGCAATATCTAATTTGGGTTTGAAAATGTTATGTAATATTTGAGTTTGAAAATGTTATGTAATATTGGGGTTTAAAAATGTTTGAACGATGTAATATATTTCTTTTTGAACTAGTTAATATGAAATTTTTTGTTTGAAAATGTTATGTAATTTCTGTTTGAAAATGTTATGTAATATTTGGGTTTGAAAATGTTATGTAATATTTGAGTTTGAAAATGTTATGTAATATTTGGGTTTAAAATTGTTAATGAAATTAGAGTTTGAAAATGTTATATAATATTGTGTTTATGTTTGTAGATGAAATGAGATTTGAGAACTAGAATAAATATATAATTTTAAATTTAAAAAATGTTATAATATGTAATTTTAAAACAATATAAATTTGGAATAATATTGAGAAATTGTATGTATAAATTTGTGTTTATCATTGTCAATGAAATGAGAGTTGAGACACTAAGACATAAACATACAATTTTACAATCTACAAAAATGATATAAGCCATGTAATTTTAAAACAATATAAATCTGGAATAATATTGAGAAATCTGCTATCAAATCAATTTGTGTTTATCATTGTCAATGAAATGAGAGTTGAGACACTAAGACATAAACATACAATTTTACAATCTACAAAAATGATATAAGCCATGTAATTTTAAAACAATATAAATCTGGAATAATATTGAGAAATTTGCTATCAAATCAATTTGTGTTTATCATTGTCAATGAAATGAGAGTTGAGACACTAAGACATAAACATACAATTTTACAATCTACAAAAATGATATAAGCCATGTAATTTTAAAACAATAATGTGATTTAAAACAACAATTCTATGAAATCATATAAATCTGGAATAATATTGAGAAATCTGCTATCAAATCAATTCGTGTTTATCATTGTCAATGAAATGAGAGTTGAGACACTAAGACATAAACATACAATTTTACAATCTACAAAAATGATATAAGCCATGTAATTTTACAACAATAATGTGATTTAAAACAACAATTCTTTGAAATCATATAAATCTAGAACAATATTGAGAAATCTGCTATCAAATCAATTCGTGTTTATCATTGTCAATGAAATCATGGAAAATTATCACTATGGAAGCTGAAACATATCAGCTTGTCCAGAATCATTATGAAGCATAGCAAAAATCTGTGTCTCCACCATCTGATCACTGAAAGCATCAACATCATCGTTATCGATCGTATTCGACGTTCCTCTTCTGTCTACCAAGGAACTCCAGTGTTCCAACACTCTATCATACGAAAATGTATCCAACTGATATGAAGACACATAAATTCTTAAACAATTTTCTAAATTCTTGTCGAGTCTATTGCAGAGTTTAGATTTAACAAAAGAAAGTGCACTGAAAACTCTTTCATCTTCGATTGACCCCAAAATCATTGTTTCACATAATTCATATAAATGAAAGTATTCACTTATTGTATCTTTTAAGACTGTGCTTGGATACAATTTTTGCCACAAACGTGCAGTGGAACCAATCTCATGGACACTTGTCATAAGTGATGTCTGCACTACCATTGTTCTTCCAAAATGCGATGATTGTTCTTTCAAAAGATCACTGCTGAGTATACCTTTAATTTCAACACCATTGACTTCCACACTCTTACTAAAATGGTCAATGAGGTTACCCATATATTTAATAAACAACTCATTTGCAGAATTGTATTAAGTACAAGGTCCCCAAAACATGGGGTTAACCACACCCATGGACTCGAGCAACTCATCTCTCTGAAACCGTTCTCTTATCTCACCTGTCAAATATTTTGCTATGTTTGACAAATTACTCTTTGTTTTTTGTATTACAACATGAAATCTATTGTGTGTTACAGGAACTTCTTCAAAATCTTCCACAACTATACTTGATTGCCTTTCAAAACAATAAACAGGTATCATCTTTTCATGAACATTAATACAAAGATGATCATTGATGTCAAACTTCAAGAAGCTTTTTGGATTGTTCACGTTTATCAATGTATTCCAACTATCAAATACAGGTTCTATAAAATCAGCATTAGACACATATAATGTATCAAGAAGCACGCATATTTGTTTTCTCATCCTCATAAAATCAACGATATAGATGGATCTCTCTTGTGCAAGATTAATTAATCTGTTCATTTCTTTTAACATTGGAAGAATACCACATAAGGTCAAAAGTGTTTCCAAGTCAGTCAAATGGAACAACATATCTTTTGCCTTATCAACTATTCTACGATTTGCATGCATAAACCCAGTCAATGATTGATATTCTACCAAAACTCTCTGAGCTGGTTGATACAGTGAAATCCATCTTGTATCCACATATTTTAACAATTTTTTGCCTTCTGTAACTCCTAGTGCAAACTACTGAAACTCTACAAATATTTTGGGACTTAATGAGAAATAAGAATGAATATCACGAATAAGGTTTTCTACTTTAGCAACATTTGAAAATGTGCTCACAATTTTATATGCAAGATTAACTCTATGAGCCATACAGTGAATGGGGATCATATATGGGGCAACTGTGGTTTGGAGTCGAACACAAAGACCAGACTTGTGACCTTGCATAATAGCAGCTCCATCAGCTCCAATACAAATTAACTTTGTTGCTATGTCTATATCATTCATTCCCACAATATTCTTTAAACTTTTCACAACAACATTATAAATATTTTCTGCATTTGAAATTTCCAACATCTTATGTAATCCCAACAAAATAGGCCTTCTTATATGATTTTGAAATGTGTACACATGCATGCAAATCCAAGATGTGTTATCCACAATGGTTACCTCATCAATAGAAAGTGAAATGAATTTGGCAAGTTTTACTTGCTCCCTTAGGTCTTCTTTCTCAACCAAAGATAAACATTTTACCATTTCCCAACCACTTCGGTCTGACCAATGAGAACTAGGAAGGTTTTGCACATTAAAAAGGTGTAATAGCTGCTTATAATCAACAAAATCGGACATTGGTCTACCTTTCTTGAGAATATTGTAAACAACGACAAACTGCATACTTTTTGAAGCTAAAATAGTCTTCTGTATTTTATGAAATTGGGCTCCAATTGTTCCACCTTTCTCAACAAGAGATTGTTGTTGCTTTAAGTGATTGTCATATTCTATAGCATATCTTAAATGCATACATTCTGATGCATCCTTCCACTTAACTTCTTTACTAACTTCACCATTACTTTTTATAACTTTTACATAAGATTTGCCAGCATGTTTTTCAATTGTATCAATCTTGTTTTGAAGCCTATGATCCTTACCAAGTCTCCAACTGCAAATTTTGCATCTACATTCTTTTTCATCGATTTGGTTATCCTCAGTCATGACAGGCTCTAGCCAGGGAAATATTTCTACCCATTCTTTCCTAAATCCCCTTCCAAGTATCCAGAGAGACGCTTTTCTTTTTTTGGAATTTTTGGTTGAAGATTCAAATGAAGCTCGTAATGATTTTGATTTATCACTTTCATTTTCAATTGTGATGTCATTTTGCGTGTTGTCTTCAAGTGTTTGTTGGATGTCATTTTCAATGGGATTTTCAATAAAAGGCATCTCTTGTTGGGGAATATCTTCAAGTGGAGGCATATCAGGATCGATAGGGTATTCTGCATAGTAGCATACCATAATATTTTTTATCATTCTTGGATAAAAAAATTTACAAAAAAATATTCAAATCGTCAATCAAGCACATACTAGGAAGACAAAAATCATTTGTACCTTGAATTTGCATGGATGTCGTTGGCTCGTTGCATTTCGAAGTCTGGCTAAAATATTTGAGGATACTCTTTTCAGCAGAAGATTTGGTGCCCTTCTTTCCATCACTGGGTGACATTTTACTTGTTACGAAAAATAAAATGTTAGAGAGGGTGTACTTTCTGGAGGCCTTAAGATAATATTGTAAATAGAATAAACAATTGTTTGGGTGGTAGATTATACATACTTTTTTCCTGCCATTCTTTATAGTGATTTTATCAGTTTATGCCACTGGTTCATTTTCTGGTGAAAGCACTTTAACTGGGAAAAAGAGCATCAATATGTCTTTAGAGAACCAAAGCATTTACTCATGTATAATCTTAGCAAGGAAAAAATATCTGAATTGAAACTAAGAATCAAAGAGTTTTAAACCATTCAGAACATGGCAAAATAGAGAAAAACATGGGAACAGAGCAATGACATTCCAGATGCAGAAGAGGGCTCCGATATTGGTGTGGACAGGATTGAAAAATCATTAAATAAAGAAAAACATGCAAAACCTAGCAAAATAACATGCAAAACATGGCAAAATAAAGAAAAACATGGCAAGCAGAGCAGTGACAGAGAACCTGGTGTGAAAAGAGGTCCACTGCGATCTAGGATCCGGTTAAAAAATGTTTTGGTTGCAGAACTGGTTTCGACCGAATGTAGGATATGATCCGGGTAAAAAGTAGACCCATCCGGTTGAACGACAGGTTCCGACTGTAGAAGTGGTTTCATCCGGCTGCAGAGGAGGTTCCTGCTGTAGAAGTTGTTTCATCCGGTTGCAGAATTGGATACGGCCGATCGTAGAGATATAACCTTAATTCACTCTATCTACATAAACACAGATCACAGATGATGGGGACTTATTTAGCAAGGAAAACATGTAACCTTAATTCACGCTATCTAAACACGTCTCACAAAATCGACCATAATTTGATGATATCTAAAAATGATATTTGAGATTTGAGTTTACCGGTTAAAAATGTTTCGGTTGCAGAGCTTTGTTTCATCCGGGTGCATGATAGGTTTTGACTGAATTTTGGTTCTATCTGGGTGCATGACAGGTTTCGGTTGAATAGTGGTTTCACTCGGGTGCACGATAGGTTTCGGTTGAATAGTGGTTCCACCCGGGTGCACGATAGGTTTCGATTGAAAAGTGGTTTGGATGGTTGCAGAATAGGTTCCGATTGCAGATGTGGTTCCGTCCGGTTGCATAATAGGATCCGAATGTTAAAGTTGTCCTTCCGATTGCAGTAATGGTTTGGGAATCTGGTAGGTTGTAGAAATGGTTTCGTTCGATTGCAGAATTGGATACGGTCGATCGTAGAAAATGAAATATTTATCGGGTATAGAACAAGGTCTAAAAATGAAAAATGTATACCTGGGGTGTTAATTATATATAGAGGTATACTTGGCGAGTTTTGCGGGATAATTTATAAATTTTAAAATTTTAGGGCGAAGAGGGAACTTTATTTAGGTGGGATTACTTGCAAATTTTTCAAAATATTCATGATACTCTCATCAAAGGATGGCTAACCGACACCTAAAATTTATTTTTTCCTAAAATTTTTGGCAAAATGGCCGACGTCCGGGTCCCGAAAATTTCGCAAATTTGAATTTTCGAAAATGTTTTTTTTGCCCCAATGGCGAAGTTTCGCCGCTATGCATAACCCTGATGATAAGATTAGACAAGTTGGTGAGCAAATCTAGTGTTTGACTAATTTGAACAACCATTATAAACATATGGTTTAGGAAATTTGGCTACAATACATATCTCCTTTTAGTGTTGTAACAAAAAATAATTAGTTCTTAGGATCATCGATTTTAAAGTTCTAAAAATTAAAAGAAAAAAGCAAGTGCTCCTATTAACTAACCAAAAGTGATTGGTTCTTTGGATCTTAGATTTTAAAGTTATGAAAGTTAAAAGGAGAAAACTAATGCTATTGCTAGCTAAAATCAAGAGGATTCTTAACACAACTTATATGAATAATCTTAATTTAAATATGGTTTTTTCAAATTAAAAAAAAAACTCAAAACTCCAAATAAAAAACCTAAGATTTAAATCAAAAAAATAAGAATAATTGAACAATAGTTAAACAAAAACAGTTCACTGTCCATGGCTTCTCTCGCGCCCGCAACGCCCAGATTCTTTTGAAGTCCAATAGCAATGGTGAACATGCTCAGAAAACTCAGGCACAGCACCACCGTGGCCGTCCCCAGAATCCAACACACGTCCTCCTCTCTCCACCTCGCCTTAGAACCATTACATTTCAACAACATCTGCGCTTCCGCATCTTGGGTAAACATATGAGTAAATGGTTGGGCCGTTGTTACAAAACCCAAGGCAGATCTGATATCATTCCACTGTGCAGTTAATCAGACATCTTATAAGAAGTTGCAACAAGTCCAATAGCGAAGTTCCTTGTTGACACGAACACGCATTCACGGGCGTGCTTCAACGAAGCCTTCGTGCTTGCCGTCACTTTTATTAATTAATATACTTATATTTTAATAATTGAGTAAGTAAAGTAGATTTGATAGTTATTCTTTGATTTGGTCGAGGAGACTGAGCTTTCAAATCTCATTTTAATATCCAATTTTTGACAATTTTATTATATAGTCATAAGGTACTGTTGGCACCATTTTAATCTTTAATTTTATCAAATATTGTTACCTAATCATCAGCTTGTAAAAGAATACATAGTAAAAAGTCAACCCTGTTTTTTATATTTATTCACCTTTACTTAAACCAATTTTATAAAAAAAAATCAACTTTCAATTTCAATCTTATCCAACAAAAATACATAATTTAATATCTATGATGCAATATACCAGCCTTGTGAAATTGTAAGGTCTTTAACCAATTTTATAAAAAAATTCAATTTTCAATTTCAATCTTATCCAACAAAAATACATAATTTAATATCTATGATGCAATATACCAGCCTTGTGAAATTGTAATGTCTTAACCAATTGCAGGGTCCACGAGTGGTCTCCATAAAGTCGATTTGATTTTACATAAATGAATCGTGGGATTTTGCACTTATATTTGGAGGAAGTTTTTCTTCAAAATGTATTCTGTTTTACTTAATGAGGTAAGAACAAAGTGACTGTTGCTGTCTTTGCCAAATCGCGGTTGTTGCCATTTGTTTGATTTGAAGTCGTGTAGCGGATGCAGCAGTACACAATAGATTTATGAGATCTTTATATTTTTGACATTTTCCATTTAATATTATTTATTTCCATTTGTTTTGCGCACTTTGTTTTATAAGGGGTGGGATCGTGCTCACGGATGTAACATGTTACTTATAATATATATGAATTTGGTTATAAGAGGTGGGATAATGTGTAACATGCTACTTATAATAATTATATATAAATTTGGTTAGGTTAGTGTGAGAGATTTTTATTGATTGACTTTTAGAGGTGAGTATCGCTATCTCACCATAACTTTTTACAAAGGAGAGATCTGAGTTTATTAATAGAAAATTTAACACACAACCATATACAACATAGTTTAAACTTTGGACCTCTTGAAGAAGAATCAAAGCCCGTGTTGTGCCCCTATAAATATAAATATAAATATAAATATATAAATAAATAAATAAATATATATATATATATAGATGGATTTGTTTAGTGTGAGAAACCTCTACTATTGAGGTTTAAGGCGGGCATCCCTATGCCACCATGGCCTCTCATAAGGGGGAGAGTTGAGTTTATTAATAATAAATTTAACACACATACCATAGTTTGAACTTTGGACCTCTCGAAGAAGATTCAAAGCCCAAAATGCTTTTATATATATATATATGGTTAGTGTGAGAAACCCCTACGACCATATCGTAGTTTGAACTTTGGACCTCTCGAAGTAGATTCAAAGCCCAAAATGTTGTGTTGTCCTCGTACAAAACTTTATATATATACAAAACTTTATATATATATATATATTTGATTAATGTGAGAAACCCCTACGACCGACATTCAAGGTTGGGCATCTCCATCCCACCATGACCTCCCATAAGGGAAGAATTCAATTTATCAATGGGGAATTTAACATATGGCCACAAGCCATGCTTTGAACTTTGGACCTCCTAAAGAAGAGTCAAAGCCCTAACCATTGTGTTGTCCCCTCGTGCACGTATTATGTTATATATAAAAGAAAAATAAACAAACAAATAATAATATAATTGTATAGAAATTATTTGAGAATTCGAATAAAAACATTACAAATTTTAATAAAAAATGAGTTAAGTTTATTATCAAAAATATAAAGTGATGATAATGATGTTGTGGAATATTAGGGATATAAATAAGATTATTATAAAAAGAGTTATTAAGGAATTAAAAAATTGGTGTAGTCTTGAGTTTAATTAATACAAGAAATACATTAAGTAATGAGGAATTTAAGGATACTTTTATAAATATTTAGAAGATGGGTGATTGTTTAACATTTTTTACATGAATTTCATGTAGTAGTGCAACAATAGGACAAACAAAAATCTAATGAATACTTGTTAGAAAAAAGTAATTGGATTGTTGGAAAAAAATTTTAAAAAAGAGGAAAACATCAAAGTGGGGGTTATAAATGTATATGTTGCAACTAGTTACTAATGGTGAAATATTTTGGAAGGACCTCAACATATTTTTTTCAAATACAATGATAATTCATTGTGATCTATAGATTCTTGAGGGTGATTTCAATTTTTCTATTTCCTTTTAAAAAGAAGAGTCATATTCAAGGATGGTCTAAATCAATGTAAGATTTTGCTTAATTTATCAATTCAAATGGCTTTTGGGATATTAGTCCTTCAAGTTTTCAACATACATAGTATAATGGATGTATTGGGCAAACTCATATAGTAAAAATATTAGATAGATTCATGTTATCCAACACATGGTTGCAAAAACAGTATATAATTATTTTTAAATATTTTATTGTAAGTAGGATCAAATCACAAACCCATTTTTTTAACTTGTGATTTACTCAATAATGGTCATCCAAACTCATTTTTCTTTCACTTTATATGGATCCAAGACCATGATTTCTTCTATATGGTTATGTTAGAGTGAGAGGAATCAAAATTTAAAGGATCATATATATATATATACAAGTGTGTTCAAAAGATGAAATATTTAAAGGAGGAAATGATTTTTTGGAATATTAAGGGACTTACAACCTTGTGAAGTCAGCCATCCGAAACAAGGGTGGTGATAATGCGTTGTGCTCTCGAAGTAGAGTGCACAACCTCCGTTGAGGTGCACAAGGCTATGTGCCCCATCTTACATCAGCATGCTCCTCCCTTTGGGGCACTCGAGTGTCCAAGTCGGGCATACAAGGTTGTGCACCTGCCTCTAGGTTGTGCACTCCACTATGGTGGAGCGCACAAGGTCTACCAAGGCACACAGCCTGTGCTCCCTATTGAGTCGAGTGCGCTCCACTCCTTTGGAGTGCACAAAGGTTGGGTGGGTTGTGCGTTCGTCTTGAAATATATGCATCCCACTCCCTAGTGGAGTGCATGCACCAAATTTAAAATGATTGCACCTCAAGCGAGTACATACCTACCTGCGCCTCACCATCGCCAGTCCTAAACAACCATGTATCTCAATTATTTTTCGCAGCCATAATTTAACCATCAGTATGATAAGGTGGAAATTGATGTGGATCTCCCAGCCAATCCCAAAGCTCCTGAAATGCAAAAAAAAAGTGCATGCACCATCTATCATATTAAATGCACATGTTTTAAAAGGAAGGTGGCAGCCCTTTTTTGCACCATTTGTGCATGTAGAGTTATCCAAATACGAGGTTGAACACAATGTGAAGTGCAAAGAGTGCAGAGGAAAATACAATCTTGGGTAGAGGATAGACTGTAGTCGAGAGATAAATTTTATACCTACTATTTGTGGAAAATAGCATCTACTAGCTCTTCGACACTGGAGACGTCAATCATCCGACAACAAATTAGTAGAATTACTTGGACATGGCCCATCTCCATAAATCCAGGGAGGGAACAAAACTCTAATGTGCTCGAATATTTACTCTATGCCAGCAGGGACATCATCGAAGTGCAATAAAAGGAGGTAGAGGGGGTCACAATTTATGTATTCGATCCCATAGAAGAAGATAATCAGCATCACCCGATGCTCCTAAGAGACCTCTATGCACGGGCCTATTGAGACAACACCAAGTCAAAAACTGTATGCAACAAATGGAGTACAAACCAAGGTCGGTTAACCTGCCTGAAGGTGTACCATTCTTCTAATCTAATTGTATGGCTCATCGTCTCTTATGACTCCATAGCATGCACCATTCGTGAATTTAAAGGCTAGGCAGTGGCCCGGGTGACGGCTAATATAATTCGATAGGTTTTCATCCTGGCCACTGCTTCCAGGATGTTATATTTTAAAACATTGGCCCTCCAGGCCAATTACATGATGAATACTACGTTCCCTCAGAACTTGTTTAAGAGAGGGAAAATGAGGCTAGCATATTTCCGCATCAGGAAGTTCTTGCTCCATCCTTGGGCACAATATTACGTCGACATGATCAATCTAGAATTAGGGAAGAAGGACTTGGAGTCGATCACTAAGGAGGTGATGTTTTTAATCCTCTAATGTAATTTAACGGATAAAAATCCTCTTTACTGATGGGAGGATATTATCAACGACAAGCTAGATGAAGAACTGCGACTGCTGCAAGAGGCCATATTGGCCGAGAAGAGGGAGATGTCGCATTTTTCTTATTACTCATTTTTCATTCATTTGTTTATAGCATAGCTGGATAAAGCCCTAGTAGCCCAAGTTGAGGGAGTGAATGCACTAACTGTATAGGATTGATTGTTATGCATCCAAGAGGGATGTTCTAGTTATACAACCTTCTTCGAGAAGGTCCTCCCTGTAGTGCACTTTCGGTTATGCGGGAACTTACTAGATATAATTGGGGTAGGAGTTAGAGATTTCCTATATAAGGATAAAGCCGAATATTACTTCTATGTGGAAGAATTCTTCTACATCAGGATATATGGATCAAAACTACCCCCTAAGGCATTGCCATTTCACTGATCGAATTCTATTCACATCTTGGATATCACTTGGCAGATGGTTGAAGAGGTAAATATCAGATATCTAAGGAAGAAGGGACTAGTGAAGTGGTTTCCCATTCCTTGCACAATGGGCCATTACACCTATATTGGCCACTTTTCCACACTACAAGCTATCTAGAATATGGTATTTTCCAAAAGTTTCTTGGAGGGCCTATGAACCAAATGACCACCACATAAGAGAAGTTACTAGAAAACTAGCCCTTCTGGTAGTCACACACAATGGGGATGATTTCAAGGATGTAATGCAGAAGGCTTTTAGGAACAACCAAACTTTGGACCTGCTTTGGAGGATGCCCAAGGATAAGCAGCCTTACAACGAATTGGAGGTTGTTGGCAATTATAGCACGCAACTAATATTGCATCAAAGCCTACTAGTGGATAAGATGGCCCCACTAGTCTTGGTAGTCCCTCTAGAAGAATTTGAAGACCCCACTCTTCAAGTAGCTCGACAAGACTCTGACCTCTTCGAGTTCATGATGAAGATAGTTGACAAACAGGCCAAATATCCCTTCTTCTAGTTCCCCCATCGCCACTTCAAAAGGGAAGGATTTGGCAATTGGTCCATCTTAGTATACTGCTACATCATCAACACTAACTTTGATATGCTCAGAGGAGCAAGGCCTATTTGCAGAAGGTCAATGTTCATTGTATTTTGCCACCTTGGTGATAAATCAAGAAGAATGTCTAGTATGACCCAAGGTGATGAAAAGATAACTAAAGCTAGGAGACTCTCTAATATTTTGAGAGGATACAAGGTGCAAATCCCCACATTGTCCCCTACTCACAAAAAGGCTAGGATTGAATCCTCGGATCAAGGAGTGGAGACTTTTATAATGACAAGGGTCACTGACACCTGCCAGTTTACCATCGATGAAGAGGACCAGATACAGGATATGGAGGAGTAAATATCTCCTAGGAAGGGGATAGTCAGGCATAGGGAGACAACTAGGCAAACAACCACTAAAATATTTGTTGCTACCTTTGAGATCCATTTGCCACCTAGCATGAAATAAGCCACTATTGATGTGAGTAAGGGTGTCATAAGAGCACCCACTGCACCTATTGAAATGATGAAATCCCAAATGGCCTCTCAAGCACAGGTGGTGAAAGAAATAGAGAAATAACTCGAAGAATTGAAATCCAAGTCTACAAAAGTGGGACCATTACAACTCAAGGTCAAGCAGCTTTAGGAAGAATTTGATAAATTGAGAATGCCCGCTCCTTCCACTGTGTAGACTAGTGTCCAACTCGGGTCAGCAAATGAACTTAAACAAGATATGAAGGAGAAGATCCAAGAAAATATGGGGGATTTGGAGTCCATTATGATAGACATATATGTTGTGAGGCATGTAGTAACCCTCATCCAAAACAACCTATAACAAGGGAGACAGAGAATAAATGTAAATATGCCAATCTATAAGAGGTTTCAAGAGGACTATGTGCCTATTTCTAGACTAACGACCACTTTTTCAGATGACTCCCTATGCTTATTTGCAGAAGAATACATCAAGATCTCCATTTTCTTGAAAAATGAGTAGAATTGGCTCCAATGGAACCAAGAGGTGGTAGAGTCTAAGTATGGGGCCAATGATGAATTGGTCGACTGCAACCTCTCCATTGAGGACTTTGTACAGGCTCCAGACATAAAAGATTTTGTGTTTCAAAGGATCCAATATTTTGAGATAGAATCTGGTGACAGGTTGTCTAAATGCTTCATGACTTTGGTGGAGATGGTAGACTACCTATGTGAGTTTACCAATAATAATGTGCAGTGGGCCAAGGACTATATAACTGAGGCCATGCAATATTTAAAGCTACTACTCTTCTCCTTGACCTTTCACAATGAGGCTTAGGAATTCATTGACCAAGCTATTCAAAATCATAAGGCAAGAGTGGGGCCAACCGTAGCTTCCACACACGCACCAAGAGGACCGTAGCCACTAGCACAAGGCAGTACTAGTGGGGATACACAATAGCCATATGCATGAAAAGGAACATGGGCTACGTGCCCATTTTTTAATGCATCTCGAGTTTGGGTATAGCAAGATTTTTATAGTGAAGCATGTGGTTATGAAATTCGGCCAAATTGCATTATATAGAGGATAACATCGCAACAACATTTTTCTTATCAAACCTCTAAGAGAGAAAAACTAGGTATTAACCTTATCCAATATTTAGTCGTATTTTCCATTGTGTTTCTTGTGTCTATTTCTTACTGCCCTTCCTTCTGCCATGTCTAGGGATTACCATGGAGCATTGTTCACTATGATCATTTACTATTGAATGCGCTGAGTTGGATACTCTTAGATCACTGCAATCAAGACAGAGAGGAGTAGCCCCTTGGTTATGTTATTCGAACAAGGGTTTTATTGTAAGTCATTGGCATACAGGACCCGAGAACTATGTTAGAACTGCTTTATGTAAATCTCTTTATATTAATACAAAATCCAACTTGATTTCTGGCTCATCTTCTATGTTTATGTTTTGTGTGATGCTCATTCATGTGTTCTTGCAATCAAAACCTAAACCTGTGAATGACGCTTTCCATTTCGCTATTTTAATCATTTTATTTACTTTACATTATTTGACTAGGATAAAATGAACTGGTTCCTCTTACTTTAATATGTCTAAATCCATTTATAAATTTGCTACGAATCTATAATGGATAAGGCACCGGTCTAGGATTTTATGAGCTCCAATATTGATAGGTTCGGTCATTAAAAAAATTAAAATAACAAAACAACATTTTGTGTGGCATAGTGGGCACATGCACGATGGAGCATTAGTAAAAAGACCCATTTATTAGGTTTTCCTTACCCAACCTGGTCAGTTTAGAGTTGTATAGGGTGGTCTATTCCCAAGCTAATGAGATGGATCAGCCAAAATCCATAGTGCTTATTGTGATTTTAAGAGTTTCCCATGACATGGTAAATTTACTAAGGGTAAGCGGAAAAACTCCACAATAGTTTTTGGTACTATTGTCGGGGAGGGCATTTTTAATTTCTTTTTGTCATTTTACTCCCCTTTACGATATATATTTTTATTTCCCTGTGAGATTATAAATTTTTGGGCTGAGCAATATTAGTCGGAGAGAGTATTCCAATTTGTACCTAGTGTTGGCAACTCTGAAAATGAGGAAGTTGATCTGGAAACTACAATACAAGGTAACGAGGAGCTCTACCCCTAACTACCAAACCAACAGGTACTTCTTTTAATAAGTAAAAAGAAAAATTACTCTTTGATTTTTGTTCCTTCCAGTAGTTAGAGTAGTAATAGTCCCTCACATATTCCTCAAAATTCTTGAAATAGTACTTTTCTTTTTATATTTAATGTCCCGAGAGGCACAGTTCCACCAATGGCAAATACACCTTTGAATAATTGACATTTGAATAGGTACATGCCCTTTATTTTACCTTAGGTTTTAAACCCCTTACCTCCAAAGGCTCATAAATACTTGCCCAAGTTTCTAGGGGACAATACCATGACTGGGGAAGACCACATGAAGGATTTTTTATACGCCATGGATAGTTTGGAGGTAGAACATGAAGACGTTATCCTCTACTTATTTTTACAAACCCTAGATAAAGACACCAGGGAATGGTTTAATAGCCTCTAAGCTGATACCATTGGAAATTTCCACGTCCTGGAAGAGGCCTTCCTAAGAAAGTATGGGGAGAAGAAAAATAGACAGTCCCTATTAAATAAGCTGGTCACTATGAAAAATAAAGAGAATGAGTCTGTGGATTATTTTAACAGAAGATTCATTAAACTCAAAAACCAAATCCCTGTTGCCCTCAGACCCAATGACAACCAATCTATCTATTTTTATAAAAATGCTTTCCTAGGAGATTTCAACTATGAGCTGAGACAGCAACCGATACTTACTATTAATGCCTGTATGTAGAGGGCTATTGTGATAGAGAGACATGATAGACAGTGGAAAAATGAAGTTTACCTCCATGGATCCCAGTCATAGCCAACTGGATAAAAAACAAGAAAGTGGGGTTTGGGATATTAAAAAAAATAGAACTAGAATTTGTTGAGAAACTATCCTCCCAAGGGACTGAAATGATTTTGTTAATAAATAATCAGCTATCCAAAATTGAGAGGGACAAGAATGATAGTGGCAAGCCCTCTCAGCACCAAGACAACAGTAGACCTCCCTTTAGGAGAAATTTTAACAGAAGTAATAATGAAGGGGGCAGAAATCCAAATAACAATTGGAAGAGGAGAGATTTCCCATTCTTCTACCCAGCCTGTGATGCTCCTCATAACCATGTTGATTGTGTTGCTTTCCATGGCCTACACTCAAAAGTCAATTTTGAGGAGGAGTTAGATGAAGAGATCAGAATAAATTCCTGTTGGACATGGAAATAAACTATTGATAGTCCCCCATTCTCATAAGCTATAAATCAGTCATTATGTCTTGATACCTGCCCCACTGCCTTTGCCAATGATGATGTCAAAATTCTGAGAAGACCCCAAAATAACATTTTTGAGAAAATTAGAAATGGTAAACTAACTCCTACAGTTGAAGAAGTTGAAACTTTGGAGAGTCCATGCTACCCGATTATGTAATAGGACTGTTCCTGATAAAGCTGATAAGAAAAATGAGGAAGATCTTGTAAATAAAAATGGAAATCAAGAGACTAATCCACCTCCTCCCCCTAAAAGAACAGAGTTTGTTGATACTGCTTTGGGGCTTAAAGGGATAGAATTCGACATAGGAATGGAGTTGGCAAAGCAAAAAATTAATATTACTTTTGGGGAATTAATGACCATCCCAAAGTATAGAGAATAAATATGTAAGACCTTTTGGCTCGCTGATCAAGGGGACAATCATATTTTGGTGACCTCAGGTTCAAACCCACAAAGCAGAACTCTTGCATCTGTTAGGCCATTTTACATCTCTCTCAGGTATATATATGGTTTTGGGGACCGATATGTAATCCACAATTGCATGTTTGATAGTGGGGCATCCCAAAATGTAATGCCAAAGCAAGTGGCTGACTAGTTGGGGTTGATGTGCACCAAAGATTCCCCCATATTTATGTAATGGACAATAGGTAAGTGCCTTGTATGGGGATAATTATGGGCCTCTTGGTTTTTCTAGACCAATATCCAAAGAAGGGGATCGACATGGATGTGGCAGTTGTGGATGTAGATCCATTTTTCTCCTTGTTATTATCTAGACATTGGGTAGAGTAGTTAGGAGGATCAATTCAATTAGATTGGTAATTTTCTACCATTCCCCTTTCCTCCAAGAAGCAAGCCACATTAAGAAGAGAGCCCTTCAACAAATTATCAGTAGTGTTGATGAAGCCCGATAACACCACAGTAAATTTGGTTAGCTCTATAGAAGAGAAAGAACTGGGGGTTTATTCCATTTGGTACACCACTTTTCTCAAATAAGTACTAGATGTCGAAGGATTGGATCCTTTACTTAAAGCATCTACATATGTTGAATCAGACAGGGTTATCACCACTAAGATGTGGACTTTACATTTGATGGATCCAAGTCATAGGCTGGGGCCAGGGTTAGTATTAACTTAACTAACATAAAGGGTAACTACCTGGGAGTACCCTATATATTAGAATTCCCCTGTACCAATAATGTAGCATAATATGAGGCCTTACTACTGGGGTTTAGGAAAGCAAAATAACTTGGAATCAACTATCTGAATGTGCATGGGGATGCAGAATTAATTATTCAACAGATAAGGGAGAAGTACCAAAATAAAAATCCCAGATTAAAATAGTACAAACAAGCTGTCCTGGATGACATAAGAATATTTTTGGCCTTCAATATCTCACATATTCTAAGGGATAAAAATCATGTGGTCAACCTATTGGCTATAAATACCTCTGGGGCGGATGACCCTGAGATTGACACTAAGCTCATGGATAGATTTTCCACCATTTTAGTTTATCACCCCTCTATCCCATAATGTGGTGTACCTTTAGGTCTTTCAGGATGATGCAGATATAAAGGATTTCATGATAGTACAAAATCAGTTTGCAAGGGTAATATGTGATGAAGAGGATGAAGAAAGACTGCAACATGTTATTGGTACTCCCACTGAGGTTATACAACTAAAAACAAATAAAATTCCTAAAGGATTGGTGACTCTGGAATGCTCATTTGATGACTTTGACGAAGCCCATAGGATTGCATGCAGCGAGTCAGAAGGCAAGGAAGTCAATGTGGGTATAGCCGGTAATCCTAGGACAGTGAGAATTTCCAAATCACTGCCAACCAAATAAAAGAAACAATACATAGAATATTTAAGAAAAAATTGATACAATTTTGCTTAGGGGTATGATCTGTTAAGAATATTTGATACAAAAGTGATGACCCACATGATTCCCTTGAAGGAAGGACCCAAGCCCTTCAGGAAGAAATAGAGGTTCAACCCCACACTACATCCTATCATGAAAAAGGAAGTACAAAAGTTGTTGGATGCTAAGATAATCAAGAAAGTGAGGTTCTCCTCATGGATAGCAAACTTAGTATCGGTCAAGAAGAATAATGGGGAGATAAAATTGTGTGTTGACTTTCAAAATTTAAATAAAAGCTCCCTCAAGGATAATTATCCCCTTCTCAATTGGAGTAGATTTTGCAAGCTGTGGTAGGATCCTCACGAATATCCCTATTGGATGGCTTATTAGGATATAACCAAATTCTAGTCAATCTAGAGGACCGCTTTAAAACTACTTTCACCACACTGTGGGGTACTTTCAAATACCAAAGGATGCCATTTGGGTTGATGAATGTTGGAGCTACTTTTCAAAGGGCTATGTGGATGATTAAACTGTTGCAATATTATGTAGAGTTCAAAGCCATAAAAATAATTAAATTCCAGGGGTTGGAAAAATATATGGCCTGCAAGGAAGAGCAGTGGGCAGACAATATTGTCTTAGCTCAGGGAGAGCAGTAGGAACAACAGTTAGAACATGAAAATTCCAAGTGGTATAAATACATCTTGTTCTATCTAAAATAACTATATTTTTTCTTGGGAACACTACTAGCAGAATAAGAAGTATCAAACAACAGTCTCAAAAATATCATCTTCAAGGAAGTCGATTGTACTGGAGACATCCAAGTGGGGTACTACTATTGTGTGTGACTAGAGAGGAGGTTCCCAAGACTATCAAGAAGTTTCACGATGGTTTCTATGGTGGCAAATTTGCACCAAAAGCGATAGCCAACCAAATCATGAGAGCAGGGTATTATTGGCCATCGCTATTCAGAGACATTTACCAAGCGGTTAGAAGTTGTTATAGCTATCAAGTCTTAACTGGGAAGAAAAATTACCTATCATTCCTCTACATACAGTTATTGTTGAAACTCTATTTTCTCAATGGGGGATTGATTTAATTGGTAAGATCAATCCTAATTCATCAAGGGGACATAAATAGATCATCACTACGATCGATTACTTGACCAAATGGATAGAAGCAGCCCCCCTGATAAAGTTAACAACAAGTGCCATCATTGAATTCCTAGAGGAAAATATACTAACTAGATTTGGAGTGCCTAGAAAATTAGTGACAGACAACACCAAGTATTTTACCTCCTATGAGATGGTGGATTTCTGCAATGAGTATAGTATTGAGCTAGCTCACTCTACCAATTACTACCCATAGGGCAATGGATTGGCTGAATCTTCAAATAAGAACATCCTCACAAGAATCAAGAGGTCATTGGAAAAGAATAAGATAGGATGGGACAGTGAACTCAAGCACGCTCTATGGGCAGACAGATTGTCAATTAAAAGGGCTACCAACATGTCACCATACGAACTGGTTTATGGAGAAAGGGTATTGTTGCCACCCTAGTTAGAGAGAGTAGCTCTCTCCTTAATACTACAAGATCATGAACAACCAGATGAACTACAGAGAAGAATGGACCAATTGGTGAAATTGGAGGAAGACAGGAGGGAGGCTATGACATGAATGATCGGTCAAACAGGTAAAATAGTGGAATTGTTCAACAAGAAGGCTAAAGGGCAGACCTTCACCATGGATGATGTGGTACTATATTGGGACCCAAAAAATAACAATCCTAGGGAGAAGGAAAAAGTTGAGCCTAAGTTTTTGGGACCCTACCAGATTGCTAAAATAGTGGGGCAACACACTTACAGACTGAAAGACATGGAAGGAGAGGAGTTGTCTATACTAGTAAATGGGTAGCATCTGAAGATTTTTGACCCCACTGGCTAAAAAAAATAGAACTGTGTGTGTATTAGTCTCATGTTGATCTACACATAGAATGTGGAGTCCTCAAGTCGACATCTTTCATCCACCCTCTTATCCTAGTCAAAGTCGGTGTTGACTCCCAAAAAGCTAGCCACCTTTTGGGAGCCATCTTCACACTTGTCCTTGGGGTGCACAAGGTGGTGTGCCTCGAATTAGCCCTATGCACTCCATTGTAATGGAGCACACTCGAATTCATCTGGGCATTAAGGATGCACGTCTCAAACCAAGGTTGTGTGCTTCACTCCATGGAACATAAAGAATCTTGAGCGGGTGCACAAGATCGTGTGCCTGCCTCCAACCTGTATGCCTTATTGGGGAATGGGGTGCACAATATCCCTTAGGGAGCACAAGGTAGTGCACCCCACCAAAATCTTGTGCACTCCACAGGGATATGGAGTGCACGACAGTCCTTTGGGGTGCACAAGTCATGCGCCCCGTGTGATCCAAAGGAGCAGAGCATGCATCACCCTTTAGGGTACACAAGGTCATGTGCCCCACGCACCCCGAAGGAGCAGAGCGCACATCAGTCCACAAAGGACGCACAACCCATGTACCCTAAAGAATTCATGCACTCCATTGTAATGAAGTACACAATAGACCATAAGAGTGTGTATTTCTATGGGTGTCTTGAAGCCCAATGTGTGCTCCATTACAATGGATCACACTGTTGGAATGAAATTTGCCTTAGGTTAGAATTTGCGTTCAAGAATTCATCAACATTGAATGACTAAGCTTAAACAAGGTTTGCTTGGTTCGATCTCCAGATAAGGTTGGTTCCTTTCTTTTATAGGAAAAGAGTAGAGAGAAATGAATGCTTAAAGAGAGGGAAATGTAGCCAATGCTATGAGAATAATATGGTATAGATTAAGCAACAACACAATGCTAATTCAACCTTTTATAGAAAAGCATAATAAGACCCAACACATAGAAGATAATATCGTTCAGCGTATATTTAACTCTGAAGCAGTTTATCTATGAAGTAAATTACAGATCTAATAGAACATTTAATATAGAAATTCAGCTTAATAATTAATGTATGATACATTCAACATAGATTTAAACTTAGCAATAGACAATCACATACATACTTGCACACCGAATGAGCTCAGAACCTGAGTGAATGATCTCTATTAATATTTCAGAATTCTGAATACATAGCCTTGTAAACACCTAAGATCCAACCTAGAAATTAGGTCGCCCATTCTATATATAGAGTTTTACATAACATAAAACTGAAAGCTATTACAAAGAACTACCCGTGGGCTTACTTAGCAAATGAGTGGTTAAAGATCAAGATATTTCTTAGTATAGAGATATTCTTCTAGCCATGAAGCTTCTAACCAAAATGTTTAAAGATATTCTTGTTACAGAGATCTTTCTCCACTTCCTTTAAGAGATCATGGTTTGCTTGTTCTTCAAAACGTCACACCATCATGACTTTTCTCCTTGGTTTGCACCTGGCTCTCAAAAATGTTGCGCCATCACAAATTTTATCTTTGGTTCACACCTGGCTCTCCAAAATGTTGTGCCATCATGAATTTTCTCCTTGGTTCACATCTGGATCTCCAAAATGTCGCGTCATCACAACTTTTCTCCTTGGTTCATCCCTAGCTCTCAAAAATGTTGCGCCATCATGAATTTTATCCTTGGTTCACGCTTGGCTCTCCAAAATGTCACGCTATCATGAATTTTCTCCTTGGTTCACACCTGGCTCTCCAAAATGTCATGCTATCATGAATTTTCCTCTGGATGACTATTGGCTCTCCAAAATATCGCTCTATCATGAATCTTCTTCCTTGCTTGGCTTTGGCTGGGAAAAATATCGTGCTATCGTGACTCCTTTTCCTTAGCAAAATTTGAGGAGAGTACCTTTATTTCCCTGGGTGTTGTCATTTTGAACAACATGCACATAATCCCTTAGAGCACACAAGTCATGCACTCCTTCCCTAGCCAATGTGCTTCGCTCTCGAAGTGGAGCGCACAACCTCTATTGGGGCGCACAATGTTGTGTGCCCCATCTCGAATCAGTGTACCCCTCACTTCAGGGCATGTGAGTGTACAATATGGGCACACAAGTTTATGCACCCACCTCTGGGTTGTGTAGTCCACTACGGTGGAGTGCATAAGGTCTACTAGGGTGCACAACCTACGCGCCCTATTGAGTCGAGTGTGCTCCACTCCCTTGGAATGCACAAAGGTCAAGCAAGCACACAAACCTGTGCACCCACCTTGAAAGTCATGCATCCCACTCCCCAATGGAGCACACACACCAAAATTAAAATGAATGTGCCTCAAGAAAATGCATACCTACCTACACCCTGCCATCACTAGTTCTAAATCACCACGTGTCCCAATTGTTATCCATAGCCACAATTTACCCATCATTATGAGAAGGTGGTAATTGAGGTGCAATGCCTGGCCAATCCCAAAGCTCCTAGAATGCAAAAAAAAGTGCATGCGCCATCTATCGTATTAAATGCACATGTTTTAAAAGGAATGTGGTGGCCCTTTTTTGCACCATCCATGCATGCAAAGTTATTCTACAATGATGTTGAATGCAATGTGAAGTGCAAAGAGCGTAGAGGAAAATACAGTCCTGGGTAGAGGAGAAACTACAATCGGGAGATAAATTTTATACCTGTTGTATCTAAAAAATAGTGTCTACCAGCTCTTTGACCCCTGAGATGTCAATCATCCGATGATGAATTAGTAGAAAAGCTAGGGAGAGCACAGAACCCTAAGGTGCTCAAATATTTATCCAGTACCAACAAGGAGATCATCGAAGAGCAACAAAATGAGGTAGATGGGGTCACCATTTATGCATTTTACCCCACAAAAGAAGATAATCAACATCACCTGACTCTCATAAGAGACCTCTATGCATGAGCCTACCAAAATAGCACCAGGTCGGTGCCTGCATGCAACAAATGGAGTATAAACATGGTTCGGTTAACTTACCCGAAGGTGTACCATTCTTCTAATCTGCTAGCGTGGCTCACGGTCTCTTATGACTCCAGAGCATGAACCATTCATGACTTTAAATGCCAGGAAGTGGCCCATGTGACAATCGATAGAATTTGACAGGTTTTCGACCTAGCCACCGCTTCCAGGGTGGTAGATTTTAAAACATTGGCCCTCCAGGCCAATTACATGATGAATACTATGTTCCCTCAAAACCTGTTGAAGAGAGGGAAAATGAGGCTAGCAAATTTTCCCATCAGTAATTTCTTGCTCCATCCATGGGCACAAGATCATGATCAATCTAGTGTTAGGGAAGAAGGACTTGGAGCCGATCACTAAGGAGGTGATGTTTTTAATCCTCTAATGCAACAGAATGGATAAAAATCCTCTTTACCAATGTGAGGATATTATTAGCAACAAGATGGATGAAGAACTACAACTACTACAAGAGGACATATTGGTCGAGAAGAGGGATATGTCACCTTTTTCTTATTACTCATTTTTCATTCATTTGTTTATAGCATAGTTGGATAAATCCCTGGTGGTCCAAGTGGGGGGAGTGAACGCACCAACTGTACAGGATCGACCGATGTGCATCTAGGAGGGATGTTCTAGTTATACAAACTTCTTCGAGAAGGTCCTCCCCATAGTGCACTTCTGGTTATGCAAGAACTTCCCAGATAGAATTGGGGAAGGAGTTATAGATTTCCTGCATAATGAGAAAATAGGAGATTACTTCTATGTGGAATAATTCCCGTACATCATGATATATGGATCAAAACTACCCCCAAGGCACTGCCATTTCATTGATCGACTTCCATTTCCATCCTAGAGATCACTTGCTAGATGGCCAAAGAGGTAAATATAAGACATCTAAGGAAGAAGGGACCAGTAAATTTGTTGCCCATTCCTTGCACAATGGGCCATTACACCTATCTTGGCAATTTTGCCACACTATGAGCTATCTGGAATATGGATACCTACTATTTCCTATAAGTCGCTTAGAGGGCCTATGACCCAGATGACCACCACATAAGAGAATTTACTGGAAAACTGGCCCTTTTGGTAGTTACACACAGTGGGGACGATTTTGAGTATACAATGTAGAAGGCTTTCAAAAACAACCATACTTTGGACTTGGTTTGAAGGATACCCAAGGATAAGCAGACTTACAGTGAATTTGAGGTTGTTGGCGATTATAGCACTCAAATAAAATTGTACCAAAGCTTGCTAGTGGATAATATGGCCCCACTAGTCCTAGCGGTCCCTCCAAAATAATTTGAAGACCCCACTCTTAAAATTGCTCAGCAAGACTCTGATCTCTTTGGGGTCATGATGAATATAGTTGATGAACAGGCCAAACTCCCTTCTTCTTCCAGTTCCCCCATCACCACTTCAAAAGGGAAGGAGTTGGCCATTGGTCCATCTCATTAGACTGCCACATCATCAACACTAACTTTGATAAGCCCACAAGAGCAAGGTCGATTGGCAGAAAGTCAATGTTCGTTGTATTTCGCCACCTTGGTGATAAATCAAGAAGAACATCGAGTACAACCCAAGGTGATGAAAAATATGACTCAAGTTGAGGGAATCTAATATTTTGAGAGGCTACGAGGTGTAAAGCACCACTTGATTCCCTAATCACAAAAAATCTAGGACTGAATCGTTGGGTCAAGGAGTGGAGACTTTTACAATGACAAGGGTCACTGACACCTTCTAGTTCACCACCGATGAAGAGGACAAAATACAGGATATGGAGGAGCAAATATCTCCTAGCAAGGGGATATTCATGCATGGGAAGATAGTTGGGCAAATAGCCACTGACATGTATGTTTCTACCTTTGAGATCCCTTTGCCACCTAGCATGAAATAAGCCACTATTGATGTGATTAAGGGTGTGATAAGAGCATCCGATGCACCTATTGAAATGATGAAATTCTAGATGGCCTCTCAAGCATAGGTGGTGAAAGCAATAGAGAAAGAACTCAAAGAATTGAAATCCAAGGCTGTAGAAGTGGGGCCATTACAGCTCAAGGTCAAGCAGCTTCAGGAAGAAGTTGATAAACTAAGAATACCCGCTCCTTCCACTGTGCAGACTAGTGTCCAACTCAGGTCAACATATGAACTTAAACAAGATATGAAGGAGAAGATCCAAGTAAATATGGGGGATTTGGAGTCCATTCTGATAGACATATATGTTGTGAGGCGTGTAGTAGCCCTCATCCAAAACAACCTGCAACAAGGGAGGCAGAGAATAAATGCAATTATTTCAATCTATAAAAGCTTTCAAGAGGACTATGTGCCTATTTTTGGGCTAACGACCACTCTGTCATATGGCTACCTATGGTTCTTTGTAGAAGAATACATCAAGGTCTCCCTGTTCTTGCAAAATGAGAAAAATTGGCTCCAATGGAACTAGGAGGTGGCAAAGTTTGAGTATGAGGTCAACGATGAATTGGCCAACTCCAACCTCTCCATTGAGGACTTTGGATGGGGTCCAGTCATAAAAGATTTTTTTTTTCAAAGGATCCAAGATTTTGAGTTAGAATCTAGCGACAAGCTATCTAAATGCTTCATGGCTTTAGTGGAGATGGTAGACCACCTATGTGAGTTTATCGATAATAATGTGTAGTGGGCCAAGGACTGTATAACCGAGGCCACATAATTTTTAAACTTGCTACTTTTCTCCTTGACATTTCATGATGAGGCTTGGGAATTCATTGACCAAGCTATTCAAAATCACAAGGTGGGAGTGGGGCCGACCATCACTGCCACAAATGCACCAGAAGGACTGTAGCCACAAACACAAGGTAGTACCAGTGGGGATGCACAACAACCATCTGCATGAAAAATAACGTGGGCTACATGCTCATTTTTTAATGCATCTCGAGTTTGGGTACAACAAGATTTTTACAACGAAGTAGGTGGTTATGAAATTTGGTCAACCTACACTATATATAGGATAAAACCGTAGTAACATTTTTCTTATCGAACCTCTGAGAGAGTAAATTTAGGTATTAACCTTATCTAGTATTTAGTCATATTTTCCATTGTGTTTTCTTTTACCATCCTTCCTTCTACCATGTCCAAGGATTACCAGGGAGCGTTGTTCACTATGATCATTTCCTATTGAACGCGCTGAGTTGGAGACTCTTACGTCACTGCAATCAGGACGGAGAGGAGTAGCCCCTTTGTTATGTTATTCGAACAGGGATTTTATTGTAAATCATTGGCATACAGGACCCGAGCACTCTGTTGGGCCTAATTTATGTAAATATATTTATATTAATACAAAATCCAACTCGATTCTTGGCTCATATTCTATGTTTATGGTTTGTGTGATGCTCATTCATGTGTTCTTGCAATCAAAACTTGTGAATGACGCTTTCTATTTTGCTAGTTTAATAATTTTATTTACTTTACATTATTTGACTAGGATAAAATAAACTGGTTCCTCTTACTTTAATCTATCTAAATCCATTTATAAATTTTCTACGACTCTGTAATGGATAAGGCACTGATCTAGGATTTTATGAGCTCCAATATTGATAGGTTCGGTCATTAAAAAAATTAAAAGAACAAAAAAACATTTTGTAGGGCATAGTGGGCACATGCACGATAGAGGAGTAGTAAAAAGACCCACTTCATGGGGTTTCCTTACCCAACCTGGTCATTTTAGAGTTGTCTAAGGTAGTCTATTCCTAGGTTAATGAGGTGGATAAGCCAGAATCCACAGTGCTGATTGTGATTTTAAGAGTTTCCCGTGATGTGAGAAATCTACTAAGGGTAAGCGAAAAAACTCCACAACAAGTTTTGGCACCGTTGCCGGGGAGGTCCTTTTTAATTTCTTTTTGTCATTTTACTCCCCTTTTTGACATATATTTTTGTTTCCCTGTGAGGTTATAATTTTTTGGGTTGAGAAATCTTATCTGGAGAGAGTATTCCAACTTGCACCGAGTGCTGGCAAATTTGAAAATGAGGAATCTAATCTAGAGGCCACAAGACAAAGTAACAAGGAGCTCTACCCCGAACTACCAAACCCATAGGTACTTTTCTAAATAAGTAAAAAGCAAAAGAACTCTTTGATTTTTATTCCTTCCAGTAATTAGATTATGGCCCATGATGTGACAAATCTTCTAAGGGTAAGCGAAAAAACTCCACAACCGGATGACAATAGCAACTATCCCACCCAAGGATGGACTCCAAATTTGCAGCCGTCCCACCCTGATATGGCCACAAAATAGGGTACTTTTAGCCCAAATTTCTAGAAATAGCAACATTCCAGGATTTCAAGGTAAGTGTCTAAACCTTCACTTTGCATTAATTTTATTTATAAAAGGGTAAATTTAAGTTTTTCATGTCTTTTCTTAGTTGATTGAAAGGTATATTTCCCCTTTCCTAAATTTCAAAATAATGAATAGAAGAAAAATAGGAAAAATAATAGTTTAATTATGTAAATGAATGGTTTACTTGCTTGTGACCTACCTAATGGTTAGGTTATCATATAGGATAAGTATTTTGTAGGTTCTTTATTCATGCATATATTTCTAAAAGTGAAATGTTCTTTGTGCATTTAGTGAACTAGCATTGAATGCTCTCTTGTTTTACTTTCTTAAAGGATAAAAATAACCACACACACCATGTCACATTTGAATGTTAGTGAGTTAGAATTTTAGTCTCAACCACTAATAGATACCAATGATAGTGGGTTTCATCTCCACTTGTTGGCTAAAATCCTAAGAACCCTATTTTTGGATAAAGTTGGCTCCAAGAACCATATTAGCCATGGAAAATAGCATGCACTCCTCTTAAGAGGGTGTATCATTTTCCACAGTCAATATGGGTGAGAACTGGTAGGACCTGTACTCCCTGATCAGGTATGGGCTTCATCTCTATACTTTGGTTGGTTCACGTGATCAAAATTTCATTGTCAGTTGTCGAGCTATGAGTACATAGGTGAAATAATTTAAATAGTTGAGAATTACATAAACAATATTCAGACACGTGAAAAGAGATCTCTTTACAAAACAACAAATCAAAACACACAAAATAATTTAGGAACACAAATTTTTAAAAGATATAAATACTTGTATTATTGTGTGTTTTTATTTTTGTGTGTTGAATCATAAAAAATTGTAAAGGATATAATCACGTAGGGTTTATAAAGAAGTAGTCATGGTTTTCACCCGTAGCCAAGCCCACTCAAGGGTTGAAGCTGTGAGGAGTAGGCAAGGAGACGTAGACCATATCTGATTTAACCCTAAGGACTTTGTAATACCTCCTTGGCAGCCTCCTACTTGCCCAAGTCCTAGAATGTCAAGTAAATAACCTATCTCCCAAGGGACCCCCACGTGGGATACCCCTACATGTTATGGTTCTAATCTAGGAAATTATTTACAAAGTATAGATACTTCACACACCTTCTTTCAAGAATGGCAACCATGCATTGAGGCACCAATACATAGATCAATACCACACATTTACGTGCCTACTCAGTTTACTTTGCACACCTATGTGTTGGAGCAAGACTATGCACCATGGGTAGGGCTAAATGATCATAATATGCCCTTAGATAACCTTGATATATCTCCACAGTATAAATACCAAGATGAGTATGATAGTCATCACATTGGGTGAGCCAATTTTGCCATGCCCTTCCTCATTTATGAAGGAAGACCTGAGGAGAATCCAAATTATCCTTGGTCACATCATTCGATGCAAGGAAAATGTGATTCTTCACTAGTAGAGTATAAATAACACCTATTTATGAGTGAGTCTTAAGTAAACATGACTTATCTCAATTGAGGGAAGCTCGTAGTGGATTTATCAGATCCTCCTAAATAGGATAGGTATCATGGCCACAGTGCTAGGGCTCATAGACCTTGTACATTTGAGTAAATAAACCAAGTTGCAAAAAGGTATGTTGATCGCCAAGAGCAATTTAATCATCTTCAGCTAGATAAAGAATGCTTGGATCTCTTATATTGTTAGCATAAATTAGAAAAACAAAGTACTAAAAGCAAATTCAAGAGATCACGTGCTATGGGGTTCCTACCCCAAGTATGCATAGAAAAGGGTTTCATCAAAGGCAACCCACTTTTACCAAAATAGGCCTCCCAGGCCTAATCAAATTATGTCTCCTTGACCTCCTAGGCCAAAATTGGGACTTGCTTCCCAGGCCAAACATAGATCACCTTCAGTAGGTTTTAGTTCCTCCTTGTAGGCCAATCCCAAAAACACCATACAAGACCTACGATAATTTAGAATCAGAAGAAGAATACCTAGAAGAAACTTATGGATGCATGGTGGATTACAATCAACCACCATGCCATATGCTTACAATTCCTCACCTTGCCCCGCAAGGCACAAGCAAAGAAGAGGATATTAAATTCTTGGATGTGTATAGAGCATTGCTTGAGCGCATGGAAACCATAGAGAGAAAGACAACTAGTTCTGGATCTCAAAATCCTACTTTATGCCAGTTGCATAGTCAACCTCTTCACCCATCTATACCTTTCCCTCCATATCTAGAGCATTTTAAAATGTGCAAGTTAGAAAAATTTAAAGGAGAGTAAGATGCACAGGAGCACATAACTAGGTTCATGAACCAGTGCTTCAATATCCAATAAAATGATGCCTTGCTCCTGAGAACTTTTTTTATCACCCTCTCTTGTCGAACCGTAGAGTGGTATAATCAACTTCCAAGGCATAGCATCCATACCTTTGAAAAATTTGTAGATGCATTCCTAGAATGGTTTACCTTCAACACGAAGTGAAATGTGACTCTAACAAACCTTACAGAGTTGAAGTAATATGGATATGAGTCAATAACATACTATGGTAACAGGTGGTGAACTCTTCTTGCTAAGCTACCTTATCTATTGCCAGTTTTTGAGCTAACTAGGATATTTTCAAAGAGTTGTTTAAAACCAATATCATTATTGCTACAAATCCAACAATATCAAACTCTTGAAGATGCTCTAGCATAGGCTAGAACCATAGAAGAAATTAAAATTCAAGAGGGGGAAATTGCAAAACCCCAAAAGGAGTGGACTAAAAACCCAAAGGGCAATCCAACACAATCAAAGTCGATAACGGTCAACCAAGTTGCCATAATTGTCTTAGGGCCTATACAAGCAACACCGCCTCAAAAGGTAAATTATTAGGCCCAACCTCCTTTAGCAAGTTATAATAACAACACTCAAGTGAATAATGGGAAAAATCAACAACTTCACCTTAGGTGATAATTTATGCCCTTTGCTAACTTGATGGACTCCCTATTCGATCGTCTATGTGTGGCCAGGGCGATTAATCTACCTGAGATCTAACCTATAGACTCGAGTACAAGAAAAAAAATCCTATGGGATGTCATGAAGACCTATATTACAGATACGATAGGCATATTGGACATGAATTGCCAACGTGCTATGATTTCAAAAACCTAGTACAATATATGATCCAAAGGAATGACCTTCAAGTGGATAACCCTCTCACGATAGATAATCAACAAATGGATATTTTTAAAGACCCATTAACCACTCATGAGGTATAGTAAAATCCTCCCAAAAAAGTAAATGAGGTCCATACGACCCCCCTCAACAAGGATGCATTAGGATAGTTAGCATTGTGACCAGAAATAAACACTATCCAAATCAAGTTGCACCACCTGCAGCTTCAAGTGATATTCTGTCAATGTCACAACCACCACTACCTCCAGTGCAAAGCCTTCCACCTCATCCAATGGTTACAATAAAAAGTAATCTTGCTCAAATCTTATGAACAACATCATCTAGACTTTTCATATATGAGATTATTCAACATTCGTCACCTCATAGAGAAGCTCTTATGGACATTCTTAAGTTGATTGACCTACAACACCAAGAGTCTAATTCTTTTGTCAATTTTATGAGGCATGTCTAGCAGTGTAAATAACCAGTAATCACGTGTCACAAACACAAACTCAAATTGATTGCAAGTGATGTGGTTGATCCTCCTCTACACATCATTGCGTATGTAAATATAACACTCTATAAGAGAGTTCTAATTGATACTGGTTCATTAAGTAAAATCATCACCACTAATGATCTCAAACATCTAGGACTTCCAACATACCATATTATTACATCCACCTACACCCTTTGATCATTCAATGATACAATGTGCTCAACAGTTGGTACTATAGTCCTACCTATTTATGTGGGATGTAAAACTATATCGATGTTGTGTCACATGTTGGAGGGCACAATGGATTACAATATATTGCTAGGTAAACCTTGGATTAGGTACATGAAGAGCATCCCATCCATAGCTCAAAATTTTTTTAAGTATACTTATGAAGGACAAGTACACATGGTCTCTACAAACCTCGAGCCCTTCAAATACTGCAAATTAGTGTAGCATATCCCTGAGTCAACTTGGAATCAACTCATGTGGACTTCCAACCGAATATGTCTATCCAGGGTTCAATTCCCTTACCATCACCTCCCATTACTCCATTACCATCTTCTTCCATACCATAATCATCATTGGTATCTTTATAAACACCTTCATCATCATCCAATCCTTTGCAAAGGAACATGTTGAAGAGGCCAATTGATGAGATCCCTCCCATCATATCCACCATTTCCACGAAAGAGATTCCTAGTCTAGCAGATGAGGAACCATATCATAAGGTAAACATTGAGTCATCTCAAGCCTTTTTTTTGTCTCCTCCACATTCACCATCCCATGTCACAATCCATTTGGCTAGCACAGGTTTAGGAGAATATCTAGTTAAGAACATCACAACTGTTCCAGCCATTGAGGCAGTGCAAAATATGGGATGACCTTGTATTTCCATAGGCACCATTGAACCTCTACGAATGCCTCCCAATAAAATGAATTTTATATATAGGGGTATTGAAAATGGAATAGAACCATCTCCTCAACCAGAAGAGGATGAAGAACCTTTCTCTGAGGACATCAATTACATGTCTAATCTCGACTATGCCTTGCGATATCTTCATCGCTGCCATTGGAATGACTATGGTTTGGGGTTATATGAACAAGGCACTAATGTTACTTGCTAGCCACAATATCAAATACCATATGATAAATCTAGCCTAGGACACAACAAGTCTATGTACCATGATGTCCTTATAGAGAGTTTAGAATGACTATGTTTGAATTATAGGGATGAGCTTTCATGTGATCCCTATGCTAATCCTAATCATGTCCACTATTTGGGGGATTATTTTCCCATAAACATGATAGATCAAGGGATATCTCATGATTTCACCCAATATTTTGAAAAAGGTGAAGGTTCGCATACACTTCCATCTAACAATGAGGAAGAAGATCAAGGTCCCCTTGAGGAATGGATGACATGTAATGAATTGGATTATGGTGTAGCACCCATCTGAGAAAAAAGATTATAAAACTCTTATTTAGTATCAACAAAGAACCATAGAGTCTTAAAATAGAAGAATAAATATTTTAAAAGAGAAGAAGACAGTTTTTGCATGGTCTTATAAAGATATTCCAGGACTAGATCCCAATTTAGCCACGCATAATCTTAGGATTGACCCAAATGCAAAACTAGTTAAGCAAAAGCTACACAAGATGCATCCAACAGTAGCCTTAATGGTGAAATATGAATTGCAAATTTTTTTATATGCCAACTTCATAATATTAGCTGATTATCCACCATGGGTTTGTAATATGGTACCTATCAAGAAACCCGATGGAAGGATTTGCATTTGCACTAATTTTCAAGATATAAATAAAATGAGTCATAAGGATGAATTCCCTTTGCTGAAAATTGATGCACTAGTGGATGCCACAATAGGTCATGATATGTTATCCCTAATGGATGGTTTCTTTGGATACAGTAAAATTCACATTAATCTAAAAGACCAACTCAAAACAATATTCACAATGCCTTGGGGGACATTTTGTTATAATGTCATGCCTTTTGGCCTCAAAAATGCTAGCGCTACCTACCAGTGAGCTATGACTTATATCTTCCATGACTACATGCATAAAATTTTGGAATATTACATAGATGACTTATTGGCTAAGTATTTACTTCGCCATGAGCACATTAATGTATTGCGCAAAGTAATAGATTACCTAATCGAACACAATGTTAGACTAAATCCCAAGAACTAAGTCTTGGCTATCACATATGGAAAACTCTTGGGATTCATACTCTCTAAACGAGGCATAGAATTTGATCCAAATAAATTCAAGGTAATCATATAAATACCTAAAACAATTGCATAGTCTACAAGGAAATGTCACATCCATAAAGCACTTCACAACGTAATTTTCGGATAAGTGTCGACCTATGAACAAGTCATTACAAAAGGGAGTCACATTTAAGTGGGATGACGAGTGTCAAGCTATCTTTGATGAGATTAAATAACATTTGGCTTCACCACCAGTATTGGCTCCTCCTCGACTAGGAGTGCCATTTTATCTATACATCTCAGCTACTGAGCTCGCGTTGGGCACCATGTTATCCCAAAAGAATGAATTGCACAAAGAACAAGCTACATATTATATTAGCCGCATCCTATTGAGTTATGAAATAAATTATGCATAAGTTGAGAAGCTATGCTTAGCAGTGATTTTTACCACTAAAAATCTATGCCATGATATTCTCAATCATACCACATATGTAGCATCGAAATAGAATCCATTGCAATATATGATGATTCAAACTTACCATAATAGTCTCATGGTGAAGTGGATTATGTTGTTGACAGAATTTGACCTCAAATTCATCGAACAAAAATTAATTAAAGGTTAGGTCATAGTCGATCAACTCACAGAGGATCCCCTCCACGATGACCAACCTCTTAGCATAGATATTCTTGATGATGGAGTCTTTCAGGTGTCAAAATCACCTGATCCTGAAGAGCCTAAAGCAAAGGATAACATAAATCTATTTTTATATGGATCTAAATATGAGCAAGGGGGTGGTGTAGGAATTGTATTTTTCACATCACAAGGGGCTCCAATACCACTATCATTTAAACTTGATTTCCTGCGCACCAACAATAATGTTGAGTATGAAGCTCTCCTCATAGGCCTTCAAACAACAATTACCATGAAAATAACCAAGCTCAACATTTTCGGTGATTCCTTTCTCATAGTGAATCATGTCAAGAGAATATTCCAATGTAGATGCCCAACCTTGCAATCCTACAAAGCCCTATTGGGTAAAATTTTGGTAAAATTTGAATGGTATGATATTGATGCACTCCCTTGTTCATCTAACCATTTTGCGAATACAATGGTCTCCTTAGGATATTTAATCCTGTAGAACCCTTTTGATGATATAACAACCATTCAATTCAAAATGCTATCACACTCTACGACTAAGCATGAGGAGCTCAACTCCATGCCATAATTCCACATGAATCAAATTGAACTTTCTCATGAACGGTTCTCTCAAATTCATAATTTCTTAAGTAATACCGCTTGGGGGACATTTTTCCCTCAAACTCCTTTTGATAGAAGCACAATGCTATATTTACAAGTTATCTCCCAATCAGCATTCATGAGAGATGAACTTCAAAAGGATCAAGCAATTCATGCAATTGAGGCTTCTTCAAAGCAAGATTGGTCCATCCAGCTAAAATATTACCTAAAGCTTGGTAATATTCATTCTGGATTGTCACGTACTGCAAAGCATGCATTTAGGAAAAAAGTAGAAAAATATGTCTTACATGAAGATATATTGTATCATTGAATCTATGAGGGTATCCTCCTTCGTTTCTTAGAGCATTAAGAGTCAATTTGGGAAATTGCCCAAGCGCACGACGGTACATGTGGTGGCCATTTTAACGGTATGGCCATCACCAAGCACATTCTTTACATGGGCTATTAATGGCCATATTTAGAGAAATATAGCTGCGATTATGTTAAGAAGTGTGTCAATTATCAACACCATGCTAATTTGACACATGTACCTTCTTAGGCCTTACAACCGATTCAATAGGTTTGGTCATTTTTGCAATGGGGGTTTGACTTAATCGAGAAAATCTCACCCTCTTCTTCATGCCATCATACTCTCATCATTATGACCACTGATTATTTTACAAAATGGTTGGAAGCGATTCCCATTACCACTACGACTGGATCTTGCATTGCGAAGTTCATTCTGCATAATATCATTTATCGTTTTGGTATCCCATCCAAGATAATTTATGATAATGGACCACATTTTAAGAATAAGTATATACCGGCTTTAACTACTAAATATAAAATCCAACATAGCTTTTATATGACCTATTTTCCACAAGACAAAGGGTAGGCTAAGGCATAAAATAAAATAGTAATTGAAATCTTAAATAAAATCGTTAAGGATAATAAAAAATATTGGCAACATCAATTACCTCTAGCCCTTTGGGCTTATCGCACTAGTATTCATACATCCACTGGGGAAACCCTGTTTTGACTAGTGTATGGTGTTGAGGTTGTCATGCCCTTAGAGTTATAAATCCCATCATTGTGTATATACATGCAGGAGTTCATTAATGATGATACCGCACAGCAGGCTTGCCTGGAACAATTAAATTTGCTTGATGAACGACACGTTAATGCTCTTGAGCACCTACGTATTTATCAAGAGAGGCTTAAGATATATTGTAACATGAAATTCCATCCTAGATACTTTTAGGTTGGTGATCTTATTCTAAAATAGAACCAACAAAATTCTAACTTGTTGCTCCATCTGCGGGATAAATTTATAGCAGACTCGATAGGTCCTTACATTATCACTAGTCATATTGGACCTGGAACTTATTACCTAGATTCCATTGAAGTATGTGAGGATCCTAAGACCTTGAATATCCTTCACCTGTGGCATTTTCATGCTTAAAAAATTTTACCCTAAAATACTCCAAAGGTGTCTATAAACCCTTTAGTCACCCCAAAATTCCCTAAAGATGTCTACGAACCCTTTGGTCATCCCAAAACACCCCAAAAGTATCTATAAGGCCTTTGGTCAACCCAAAACACCCCAAATGTGTCTATGAAAACTTTGGTCATCCCAAAATGCCCCAAAGGTATCTATAATACCTTTGGTCAGCCCAAAATGCTCTAAAGGCATCTATAAGCTCTTTGGCCAATCCAAAATGCCCCAAAGGCATATATAAGCCCTTTGGTCGACCCAAAATGCTCCAAAGGTATCTATAAATATTTGGTCACAAAAAATGCTCCAAAGGTATCTATAAACCCTTTTGTCACCCAAAATGCTCCAAAGGTATCTATAAGACCTTTGGTCTACCCAAAAAGCCCCAAAGATGTCTACGAATCCTTTGGTCACCCCAAAACATCCAAAAGGTATCTATAATACCTTTGGTCAACCCAAAGTGTTCCAAAGGTTTTTGCTAACACTTTGGTCACCCTAAAATACTCCAAATATGTCTACAAACCCTTTGGTCACCCTAAAATTCTCCAAAGGTGTCTACGAACCCTTTGGTCACCCTAAAATGCTCTAAAGGTGTCTATGAACCCTTTGGTCACCCTAAAATGCTCCAAAGGTGTCTACAAACCCTTTGGTCACCCTAAAATACTCCAAAGGTGTCTACGAACCCTTTGGTCACCCTAAAATGCTCCAAAGGTGTCTATAAACCCTTTGGTCACCCTAAAATACTCCAAAGGTGTCTATGAACCCTTTGGTCACCCTAAAATACTCCAAATGTGTCTACGAACCCTTTGGTCACCCTAAAATGCTCCAAAGGTGTCTAAGAACCCTTTGGTCACCCTAAAATGCTCCAAAGTTGTCTACAAACCCTTTGGTCACCCCAAAATGCCCTAAAGGCATCTATAAGACCTTTGGTCAACCAAAAAATCCCCAAAGGTATCTATAAACTCTTTGGTCACCCAAAATGCTCCAAAGGTATCTATAATCCCTTTGGTCAACCCAAAAAGTTCCAAAGATATCTACAAACCCTTTGGTCACCCCAAAACACCCCAAAGGTATCTATAAGCCCTTTGGTCAACCCAAAATTCTCCAAAGGTATCTATAAACTCTTTGGTCACCCAAAATTCTCCAAAGGTATCTATAAACCCTTTGGTCACCCAAAAATACTCCAAAGGTATCTATAATTCCTTTGGTCACCTCAAAACACTCCAAATGTATCTATAAACCCTTTGGTCACCCCAAAATCCCCAAAGATATCTATAAACCCTTTGGTCACCCAAAAATCCCCAATGGCATCCATTAAGCCCATTGGTCAAATATATATATATATATATATATATATATATATATATATTGATCAAAATCCAAAAAAATCATTAAAATATCAAAAACACAAAAATATTGCATTGCATTACATTTCATATCATTGCATTATTCAAATCACTTGCATTAGGCATACCCATCATTGCATTGTATATTTTTAGAGTTGATCATACATGTCTAGCATAAGGTGTGTACATTAGGCATCCTTCAGAGATCACTTTTATAAAAAATAATTGTCCACACTTATCTACATTTCAATTATCATTTCCATACACATTCTCCACCTTTCATATGTGTGTATTTTCCCTTCACCTAGCCATTGGTTATAAGGCGTCTTTAGGATTTTCGGTCATTCAATCATCTCTAGTTTTCTCTTCAAATTTTGTGGAAAGCTATCCTAATTTTTAGAAGGTAGAATCCTGCTTAGATTGTACCTTGTATATGTCATAATACCAACACAGTTTCACACTAATAAATCCAAGTGTTGCACAAGGAAATATGAAACCTACAAAGTGGTCCATGTTACCATAAGCAAAAAATTTACCTCACTCATCCCCCTGTGCGAATGGTTCAAAAATGCTAAGAATTGACAAAAGGACAAGCTCCTCCTTACCCAAAATAATCAAAATTCCTTGCTTCATGCCAAATTGGGGTAAGTATCCAAAGAGAAAAATAAATAGTGGTTGTTACCACTAAAAATATTCAAAATAAATAGTGGTTTTCACCATTAGCAAAAGCAAAAAGTAAAATAAATAGTGGTTCTCACCACTACCAAACTCCCTTGCTCACCAAAAAAAAATGAGCAAATCCCTGGAGCATTTAAAAAAGCAAAATAAAATAAAGGAGTAATGAACTCGAATTCCTGGAATTCTCAGCATTTGAAAACCATAAGGTGATCCTCATTATAGGTTGGGTGGCATCAAGCCTGCCTGGAAATGGTGGTATCCTTACGGATGATGATATTTTTGTCACATTAGTAACCTACTTTTGTATAGATCAATTTTTGCATGTGGATGAGCTAGCTTTTAGTATCCTGTATTACCTAGTGGTCTAATCCAACTACGTACAAAACTCAGGATAATGATACTCGTAGGGTGATCTTCAATAAGATGGACTACATCAATCATGTTTGGCACTAGGGTAACTTTATGTGTTATCATAGAAATGAACTCACATGCACACATAGGGATATTGAATATCTTGGTCATCCTAGCAGATTTATACCTTGCCAAAAAGTCTTACATAGTTACTATAAAACTTTTGACTAGATCACTAGAGTGTTTGAGTCTCATGAAAATATCAAGGACATCATATAATGCATTCCATTACATATTGTTTTACCACATGTTTTTCAATCTACATTTTCACAATCCATTATATATTCTCATGATAAAAGTGAAAAGAAATAGATGAAGTTGGTATATTCTATGGTGCTAGCATCTAGTGTGTAAAATAGTATTCATAACTCATCAGTATAGATTAACAAATCATCCATTTCATTTTGCATATACTCATACACATATCATTAAAATAAATCATATTGTAATACATACATGCATGATAAACATTAGTAAAGCATACATAAATATTGCATACATCTAATAATGTAGTAAAGAAACACATGATGACAATAGAAAGACTCATATATATGGGATAAAAATATACATCATCATTCAAAAAATTCTCATAGGCTACAATCAAGTGGGTCCTCAGACCTCGCACTATAAAATAAATCCAAAAATAACCATAGAGTCTCAAAAGCCATGGTCATGTAGGATTGACACTATGACTCTCACCCCCATCCTCAATAAACATGCATCGAGAGATTCTAGATCTACTCTCCTTGGTCCTATCTGCTCTCCTCTAATATCTAGGTGCCCCCATACTAGTTGATGATTGCCTTGTACAACTCCTCCTACTCTGTTGGGACTCACTAGTAGTAGAGCGAGCTGGTAAGTGCCCTCTAAGACACATTATCTCATCCTCCAAATTTTGTGTGTAGGTGGTGTCCTCTCGATGGCATGCTTGGTACTCATTGAGTAAGGTCTAGAGTTGTGTCACCTCCTCCTATAGCTTGGCCATATCACTACTTCTAGATCCCCCATGGATAAGGCTCCCTAACCTAACCTGTAATCTAAGATTAGCTAACTCTATTACCTACCTATCAATATCAACTTATGCACTCTACACATGTGCCTATAGGAGAGCCCTCTACTCTGCATGCTACCGTCTACCTCTAATCATCTTACCCTATAGCTCAGTGATAGTTGCATCTCGTGTATCCAATTATGCCTGCACTTCCTACTCATCAAAGTCCTCATCAACATAATCATCCTACTGGTCTGCCACATCAATGATATCTATCCACTCATCATCTACCTGATGACACACATATCACTTGCCTAAGTTTAACTTCTCCTCGTCTAGGGCCTCATCATGTCCATCATCCAGAGTATCCCTATGATCCTCCCTTGTCACCACAACTGTACCACCTCCTAGTGGCCCCTCCCCTTACCACTAGAACTTCACCAACTATGATTCATACTCTGCTATAGTACCTGCATTATCTAGCTTAGAGACATATATCATAGGATCTGCCTCCTCTCCAACTACCTCAATTATAGTCCAAGTGAGTGTTCTCTTGTCTCTACAGTGTCAGTAGATCACTGGCTCACTAGGAAACCCTTAGTGTAGCCCAAACTATTGCAACACTCAATAATATGGGAAGTAATCTCACTCATTCTCGTGTTGACCAGCTAACCATCTTCCTCACCTCACCCAAAAAAGTTGTGCCTTAACCTCAGGCCATGTTGGATAATCCATGTAGGGTCTCCAAGTAACCTCCTCTACCCTGAGCCATGCAAATTACTGTGCATAATGATCAATCATACCTACAAAGATATGGATCCAACCCATATCCTAGTATCAATACCTTAATATCCCATAGTCTATCTCCCTATCCACAGGCTATATCCGTGTCTTCCAAGGTAGTCCCTGTGATCGATCCAAAACAATGTGCTCCCATATCTACACCTATAGTAGAAAGCTACATCCCAGTCCTTTTCACCCACGAGAGTGTATCTCATACATCTCATCATATAGTTGTTCTAGTAAATAAGTGCCCAAGCCATCACTAATGACCTCTCTATGGTGCACTATACAAGTGAAAATGCCAACTCCAAAAGGTTCCAAGGGAATTGGGCTCCTAAAAAATTTGGTACAACATGTTGAAGATCGTTATCATCAATAAGGTGTGTCTCATAGCCAATACCTCTACCTCATACAGTAACTCTACTAGGATGCCCCCACTAGGTAAATCTCACAATTCCTCTGGATAGTTTGCTATAAAATATCTCTACAAAATTGTATCTCTAAGATCACAACGAGTAGATACAATCGGAAACCCCTCTATAAGAATGAAAAAAAAATTATAGATATCCTCTAACATCACTATCGTCTCCCCAATTAGTAAGTGAAAGGTGTTGGTGCGAGGGTCCCACAGATCTATTAAGGCTATCAGGTAGGCTCTGTCTCTGTACATTGGCTCTAACCATGTCACTTGCTTAAGACCAATGGTGTCAATCCATTTCCAGTAATCCTCTATCAAGAAGTCCCTGGTAGTCTATAAAATATTTGTAACTCAATACAGAATATTGACCACCTGACAGAGTCAAGGAAGCTTAACAAAAATGCAATAAAAATGTAATAAAATTACCCAAAAATGGCAAAAACATCTCAAAAAAGGAACCTTTTCTCCCTAAATTTGTGGTTGTCCCACACAAGAATGGACCCCAAATTGGTATCCATCCCACCCATAGACGGCCCCCAAAAATGCTAAAAAGGGCTTTCCTGGTCCCCAAAAATAAGCATAAAACAACATAAAAACATAAAAAAAATGGAATAAAATTGCACACAAACCAAGAATAAAAGTACAAATTCCTAAATTTTATCACTAATATGGTTCATTTACTGATATTTAGTGTGTGTGGTTGGAAAATGCAAAAATAATTACATCTCTAATTTCAATAAAGTATAGGAGCAAATGTAGCCCTTACCCGTCTCGCACCGGCACCACCACTTGTCCAGTTATAATGTTGGCTCATGGTGACTATGGGATGGTTTCAACAGTACTCCACTCTATCAAATCACTCTCCTACTTCTCACCTCTCAATTTTCCAAGTTAGAAGTGTGAAAATGAGCTCATTTGACCAATTTTGAGCTTAAAAAGCACTAGGATGAGCATGGTCATCCTAGGGTGGGACAGCCAGACAATTTTCCAACTATACCACCCTAGTATGGCCATAAAATATGCATCCATTCCACCCTAGGATGGCCACCAAAAAATCCCACAAAAATAGCTAAAAAAGATCAAGAAAATGGCCTAAAAACCACCAAAAACAGGTCAAAATTGATAAAATTCACAAAGGATCAAGATTGAACTCAAAGTGTTCATGGATGAATTGAAAAGTCTCTACTTAAATCTCTAAGAAGGCCATTGTGGTCAGACCACTCCACAGGAATGAGGTATTCAGCTCTTTTTTACCATGAAATATCAAAAAACCATCAAAATCCTCACAAAATTGATAAATCTTACAATGGGTAAAATTGAAGGTAATCCCAATCAAGTCATATGGGTCAAGTGACTCATCACTTTCATAATTTTTCATTCCCTCATAGAATCATCACTTGAGGGGGTAGTCATAATAATGAATTCATAATCAAAATCAACACTCAAACACTCAAAAGTGTAACTTGCATACATTCAAAAGAATCATTATCAAAGATAAATTTCAAGCCTACACTGGGGCAAATAATTCAGCACAAATTCAAAAAAATAAATTCTTGGTATACTTGAAGCCTCGGGACATGTATCCCAAAATAGGTAAAATGAAGAACAAATACCAAGTATAACCTAAGCCCCATAATTGCTATTGCAAAATGGCTGGAAGGTATACCAAAATCAATCCTTCAATTATGTCAAAAGCAAGGATTCCAAGAATGTATGCTCTTTCCATAATGGAGGCATATAAAGTTGGTTAGGTTACTGAATAACCTTAATCATTTTATGATTTAGTCATCTATTTTTGCTCTGTGTTCTATTTCACACAATGCATCTCAAAAAGAGGCATCTGTAGACACTAAAATCATGTAAATCAGATAATATTACCATGATGCCACTCTTATCGATACCATATGGCCCCATTGGGAAACCCTCATGGGTTAATTAGGGGTCCTAACCACTTTTGGGAAGGTTTACCCTACTTTTGGGAGGTTTTGGGCCATGTAGCCATGGTCGTCCCACCCTAGGATGACCATAGTTCATGGCCATCCCACCCAAGAACAACCATAAGAAATCATCCTTGGGTGGGATGGCCATGGTCTAGGCCCCTCAAAAATTCAAGTGTGGGATAAATGGCAATCAATTTCTACCATTTATCCCACCCAATAACTTATGATAGATTGGGAGACTATCTAGGCCATCATAAACTGCAAATTAGAGGCCCAAATTGGAGGCTTCCTCCACCCAATGCATGGCAAGGGATTTAGGACAAGTGATGGCACCTTACCTTGCATGCCCCAACTTGCCCCTTTGCCCCTTTTACCCTCTTGGGCTATAAATTGGAGTTTTTCCACTCAATTTTAGAGAGAGCTCTTTGCAAGTATTCACCACAAAGTGTTACCGAGATTCCCTCTCACCTTTTGCCCTCGTATTTTCCCTTGGAAACTTCATCAATCGAAGGTATTTTCAAGGCATCCCCAAATATGCACATCCCTTAAAAAACCCATCCATTCCTATGAATCAAATCACCAAATTTGATGACAACACCCCTAGGAGGATTCTAGACCAGATCCCATTGGAATTGGTGGCAAAAACCACCCTATTTTGTGGTCATCCCCACCTGGGATGGTTAACAGTCCTAAATGGATCACCCTAGGATGGCCATGAATTGGCATAGAATTTTGAATCAATTTTAGTGTAGATCAATTTTAGAGTAGTATATTAGCATCATACTTGAATTTGGTGAATTTTGGAGCAGTTTTGGACCATCAATTAGGGTTTTTGTAATGATAGTCCTAATTGGCCCACCCAGGGACGACCATAGATTCTGCTCATAATTTCAGTTCAATTTTTGTACATATAATTAAAAAAGTAGATAATATGCATCATGTTAAGTTTTGGTAGCATTTGGAGTAGTTTAGACCTGTCGATTACACTTTTTACATTCAATATTGCATGCATTCCTTTGATATTATCATAATCCGCATGTGTTATTAACCCCTTTCAATTTCTTGTGTGTAGGTACAGGTATTCTAGTGCATGAGGAAGGAGCTAAATATTTGAATAAGGATATATCAAAGCAACGACAATGAAAGCCCACTCTTCAATCATGAGTGTGAGAAGAACATTGAAAGCGCGCCATAAGTTTATGAAAGGATTGGATCCTTCAACTTTGTAACTTGGATTGTATCAAATTGAGAGCCCTCAAGGGGACATTTTGTAACCTTACATTTGAAAAATTAATCAATATAAATAGAACCCCCCATTCCTTTCAAATATTTTTCATCTTTATGTTTACTTTATTGTCGCTTTCGAATGCTTGAATAGAAAGATATGTGCATTTAAATTTTCCTTGATAGATGCACCATTTTTTCGCTCTACAATAAGATATAAAATATGTATAAAAGTAAGATAATGGAATTTTGCAATAAGAGTGAAATGTGCTATTAATGGAAAGTTATGAAAATAGTACAATGCAATGTAATGGAGGAAATGAACACTCTAGAACTCTTAATGGAAACTACATTCTACTCACTACTCAATAGTAGTCTCATTTCTACCACACACATATATTCTATTCACTATGGGTCCTATATATAAGAATATAAGTTTCTTAGCCCTTACTTATCCTAACTACCTTTCCTATGACTCATGTACAAGTGGACTCTTTGTATATTTACATCATTTTACATTGACACTTGTGCATTTATTACTTATTCCTCAAGTAACCTAAGATAAACTCCTAATCTAACAATGTACCCAAGGTGGTACATTGACATGTACCTAAATAATGTAATATACTCTAACAAGATTCTATTAGGTCAAAAAATTGTAGAAAAAAACTTGAGAATACTCCCTCCATATTTTGATCCCGTTGTGATCGTTATTCAAGAATAAAAGGATCTAACTCTATTATCAGTTAATAAGATTATAAGATCTCTTCAAATTCATGAGCAAAAAATAAATATATCGATTGAAAAATCTATACAAGCTTTCAAACAAATCTTAATATTTCAATGAATAAGGGAAGAGCATCACCTTATAAAGGAACACAAAAATTGAGGAAGAGGACATGCAAGTAGAGGCAGTAGCAATGGACTAGGAAGAGGTAACTATAACAACAATAAAGGGAGAGACAATATCCACTATGAAAGAGGTAATAAAAACTCTAATAAATCACAAATTCAATGTTATTATAACAAAAATTTTGGTCATTATAAATGTGATTTCTGGAAAAAGTATAAGCAACATTTTATTTTCTGAAGGAAAAGAAGAACAATGCAGTTTTTTTTTTCTTGTGATATTACAAAAGAAATCTTTGAAGAAGTATGGGTTTTGGATAGTAATTGTGGCAAACACAAGATAGGGAACAAAAACATCTTTATAAATATGAATGAACCTATCAATTCTCAAGTATGACTTATAGATGAAAAATAAGTTTAGATCAAAGGAAAATATACCATTGTAGTTAAGACAAAACAAGGTAAAATAAGATCTACTCATGATGTTTTATATGTGCTTGGATTGGCTAATACTTTTTTTAGTATAGGATAACTTATTGAAAAGTGATATTCTATTTATTTTAGAAATAATGTGTTATCTATGAAAAAATAGTAGCAATCAAATTGTAGTAAAGGTTAGTATGCTACAAAATAGAATTTTCTCTCTTAGACTTGCATATGGAGAAGCTCAATCTCTAAAATTAGTCTTAAATGATGAATCTTGCTTATAGTACATGAGGTATGGACATATAAATTTTTTAAGTCTAGAACTACTATAATAGAAGCAAATCATGAGAGGATTACAATTTATTGCATGAGATGATCATGTTTTTAAGGTCATATTTTTGGTACGCAACATCACAATTATTTTCCAATATGGAAGGCATGAAGGGAAAGGACACCACTTGAGTTACTGCATGTTGATATCTATGGTCCAATGTGGACCTTGACACTCAAAAAAAGTAGGCATTTGATTATTTTTGTTGAAAACTATAGTAGAAGAACTTAGGCATATTTCATCAAAGAAAAATCAAAAGCTTTTTCTATCTTTCTACAATTTAAAGATAATGTAGAAAAGAAAAGAGGTGTTTTCTTGGAGACTCTATGTATAGATAGATGAGGATAATTTACATCTTATAAATTTCAAAAAAAATGCAAAAAGTATGGTATTGAAAGGCAATTGACTGTAAACTATACTCCTCCAAAATTTGAGGTAGGTGAATACAAGAATTATACAATCATGGATATGGCAAGAAGCATGCTCAATGCCAAGGGTCTTCCATATACTTTTTGGGCTAAATTAGTAGCCACATATATTTACTTGCTTAATATATGTCCAACCAAAAGTGTAAAAAAATATAATTTCTTATGATGCATGGAGTGGAAGAAAACCTAATGTGGATTATCTTAAGTTGTTTGGTTGAATTACTTATGCTCATATAGCCGAAGAGAAAAGACAAAAACTTGATGATAAAAGTGACAAATGCATTTTTATTAGTTACAATGAGGAGGCAAAGGGTTATAGGTTGTATAATCTAGTGACAAAAGACTTGATGGTCACTCACGATATAATTTTTACTAAAAATGAAGCATGGCAATGGAACGAATGTGTGCAACAAGAAAAAATAGTAATTATTGATATAGAAGAAGGTGGTTCATATTATTCTACCATCCCAAGCAACAACTTAAGTTCTACTCCCACACCTTCATCAAATTCAATATCTCATTAATCTAGTCCTCCTTAAAGTCCAAGTCCTCATACAAGGAAAGTTGAAACTCTCAAAGAAATTTATAAAGTAACTACTAGTTCAATTATGAATTTTGCTTTATTGTCTCATATTTAAGTAGAACCAAGATAATTTGAATATGAAGTGAAGCAAGAAGTTTGGTGTAAATAAATGGATGAGGATATTGCAACCATAGAAAGGAATGGAACATGGGAGTTAGTAGATCCTCCACTAGAAAAGAATCTGATTGGAATAAAGTGGGTCTATAAAATAAAATATAAATAGGATGGATCTATTGAAAGACAAAAAGCAAGATTGGTAGCTAAAGGCTTCTCACAATAGCTAGGTATATATTATAATGACACCTATGATCTTGTTACAAGGCTAGATACCATAAGAATTATTTTTGGTACTGATAGCATAATTTAAGTGGCCAATATATCAATTTGATGTTAAATTAGATTTTTTAAATGGTTTCTTGAATGAAGTATTTGTTGAACAACCACCAAGTTATAAAGATATAAAATAAGAACAAAATATTTATAGGTTGATAAAGGCTCTTTACAAAATGTGTTTAGCAAGAGTGAAAGTGAACCTACACTCTATGTCAAATATAAATGTATGAATCATCTACTTATTGTTTACTTGTATGTTGATAATTTGATTTACATTGGCAATAGCAAAGTGTTAATAGAGGAATTTAAAAAAACCATGAAGAATGAATTTGAAATAACATACTTGGGTTTGATGCATTACGTCCTTGGATTATAAGCAAGACAATTGAATGATGATATTTTTATCACACAAGAAAAATATGCAGTTGATTTGCTTGAAAAGTTTAGAATAAAAAGTTGCTAATCAATGAACACTCTTGAACGTGGGTGAAAAGCTAGTCAAGAATGTTGGCAATAAAAATATAGATGCTTGACACTATATATATATATATATATACTCCTACGGTGTTGGGATTGCAACAGAAAATAATTAAAAAATGTGCTTCGGATAAGAATATGAAGGTGGGTCGAAAGAAGGACCAGGATAAAATTAAGTTAATGGGGGAGACTTTGGTGGAGTCGGGCTTGGTGAGAACATTGGACTCCCATTTTTCTAACCCCAAAAAATTATTATCCTTTCATGGAATGTAAGAGGGTTGAACAACATCCCAAGACAAAAATTTGTTTGTGATTTGGTTCGTGTACATTCTCTAGATGTGATTTTTATTCAGGAGACTAAATTGGCTACTGATAATATGTTCAATATTACTCCCAAGTTGTGGAGAAGGGGGAAATTCCAATGTATTGGTGCATGTGGATATGTTGATGGTGTTACTTTTTTATGGGATCCAGTTAAGATATCCCCTCTTACTTGGATTTCTAGCAGATGGTCTATTTCAATGATCAAGCAAGATAATAAATCTGGTGAAACCATCCTACTTACAAATGTGTATGCTCCTGTTGATTACAACGATAATATGAATTTATGGGAACCCATTTGGTTTTTGAGAATTCTGGCTCTCCTGTACCCATGGATTTTGGTTGGAGACTTCAACTCTATCACTTGTCTAGAGGAGAAACACGATGGGGTTGATCTTCTTGAGCTTTTTTCTTCTGTCTTTAGTGCTCATATCCGGGACTTAAAGTTGGTTGACATCAATCTAGATAATGGGATATTTACCTGGCATAATAGAAGATGTGGGGAAGACTCCATATTAGAGATATTGGATAGGTTTTTGATCTCCAATTTTTGGATGGGTCTAATTTTGTGATTCTTGAGGGTAGGGGATCTGATCATTGGCCTATCAAAATCTCTTCTCTAGAGTTAGGGCTAAAGAAAAATTATTCCTTTAAGTTTCAACTTAGGTGGCTTCACGATCCTAAGCTTCATGATTTCATGTGAGGCAGGTGGACCATTGGCAAACCTCCTCATGGCACCACTATGTATTCCTTTATGAAGCGGCTACAATTTGTTAAGTATAAATTGAAGATATAGAATAGACTAAATTTTGGGAACCTTTCTTTGGCTAAGTTGGTGGATCTTAGGAGGGTGGAATAAGCTTCAAGGAATATTAGAGATCAGTGACTCACGGAGGAGCTTCTCATTAAGGAATTTAAGGCTACAAAATACCTTGCTAAATGGGAACTGAGGGAAGATTTTTTTTGGAAATAAAAAGCTCAAGTAGATTGGCTTCAGGAAGGGGATAGGAACACAACATTCTTTTATAACTTAGTTAAGGATTGTCGTAATGGTAACTTGATTACCTCTTTTATGAATTCTCAGGTTGCCTTGCTCTCTTCTTCCAAGGATATTTTAGAAGAGACTAAGAGGTATTTTTCCTCTCTCTTCAAGGAGGAATCCATCTCAAATGATGAGGATGAAAAGCTTATTCTAAGCTGTATTATCTTGATTGCTTCTAGAGATATGAATGAGCACTTTATGGATCCAATTTCCCTTGAGGAGTTGGAAAATATTGTATTCAAGATAAAAAAAGGGGAAGCCCCGCGCCTAGATGGATTCCTTATTGAATTTTATCAAGAGTTTTAGGAGTTAATAAAATTTGATCTTCTTAAGGTGGTCCATGAGTCCCAAAAGAACAAACAGATGCTAAGGGCCCTAAATGCTACCTTTGTGGTGCTTATTCCCAAAAAAGAGGGATCCAATTCCTTGGATATGTTCAGGCCTATTGCTCTCTGCAATGTTGTGTATAAGATCATCACAAAAATTATTGCTGAGAGATTGAATATATGGTTGAGCAAAATCATCTTTGAGGAGCAAGGAGGGCTAGTTTCTGGCCGAAAAATCCTAGATGGGGTTGTTATTGTTACAGAAGCTATCACTCAATGGAAACTTATAAGGAGAAAACTATGTTCATTAAGTTGTAAATGGTCAAAGCCTATGATCGGGTCAGATTTTCCTTTCTTCAAAAAGTTCCTACTACTTTTGGCTTTGAGGAGGAATGGATTATATGGGTGATTAGATGTGTTTCTTCTTCCTCAATATCCATTCTTGTTAATAATGAACCATTAGAGTTGTTTAAGGCCTTAAGGGGATTGATGCAAGGAGATACTTTATCTCCTTATTTGTTTATCATTATGGTGAAAGGGTTGGTAATATTTCTCAAGTATCAAGTTAGGCAGGGTCTCATTCAGGGGTGGAAGTGGGATAGTAGTCTGCCACCTCTTTCCCACCTTCAATTTGTTGATGATACTGCTTTTTTGGGAGTTACCACTATTATAAAAGCTGGTAGTATTAGACAATATCTTGACATATATCTTGGTGCTTCTGGACAATTGATTAATAAGGACAAGTCTTCTATTTTATTCTTCAATACCCCTCCTCTTGTTCAATCCAAGATTGCTCGTATTCTAAGATTCCAGGTTGGGACTCCCCCTTCATTTACCTTGGTATTTCGATTTCATCTCATCCTTTACCTAGATATTCTTGGAAGTATATGCTTGATAAGTTTAGAAGGAAGGTGAATCACTGGATTGTAATATGGATATCCTTTGTAGGTAGAGTGTTGCTTTTAAATTTTTTTGTTCAAGCTTTACCTATTTACAAATGTTTTGTACAAATAACTCCCTCTCATTTCATTAAGGACATGGATGCTTTGTCAAGACAATTTTTATGGTCTGGAAAACTTGATTAAAGTAAATGGAGTTTGGTTAGGTGGGATTATATATGTAGGCCAGTTCAAGAGGGAGGCCTTGGGTTGTGACAGACAACTCTTTTTGGGTAGGCTTTGGCTGTAAAACTTTATTGGAGATGGTGTACCTCTCAAGATCAGATTTGGGCTAAAATATTATCTTGTAAATACTTGAGAGCTATTTATGAGGTTGAGATCCCTAGAGTCAACTTGGTTGGGAAAGGTTCGGTTATCTGGGACACTCTAAAAAGAGGATCTAATTTAATCAAGCAGGGTTTGTTCTAGATTTGCAATCGGGGATCAGATACTCTTTTTTAGGAGGATTCTTGGGATAGCCACCCTCCTATCTTGAATCAATATCCCATGTTACATTCCCTAAGTATTTATTTCTTGGAAGTGGGTTGGTATCACGTGGAGGACTTTGAAAAAAATTAGTATTTTGGAAATATGGAGATGTATAGGTGGAAAGATCCACAGAAGTGGCCTCAGGGGGGACTAGCCAAGGATAGAGATGTGCTTTCTCTTATTCTTACGGGGAGGCCATGTTCTTCGCTAAGGGTTAAATAAATTCTAGCTTGGAACCCTAATCCCAAGGTAACCTACTCTGTAGCCTACGGTTATTAGGTTCTTGATAAGCAAAATTTCGAGAATCCTCCTGTCACATGGTGGAAAAAGGTGTCGAAAAAATTTGCTTGGCAAAAATGTAACTTCTTTCTCTAGTTAAATGCCTCACTTGGGATAACATGAGGAAGAGGGGATTTTAGGGTCCCTCTTTTTGTGTCCTTTACGATAAGAATGAGGATGACTCTTCTCATTTATTTTTCTAATGCTCCCTTGCAAGAGATATTTGGCACTGTTGGTGGGGCACCTGGAACCATTCTTGTTTTCATGTGCTCTCCCTGGTGGAGTTTTGGAATAGTCTAGTAAGACCTCCAGCCAAGGTCCCCTTCCTTCGAGTGACTTGGAATTTGGACCCTTCTTGCATCATGTGGAAAATTTGGATCGAATGGAACCATCACATATTTTAGGGCAGTCATTTGGTTTTTCAACAGATCTAGCAAAGTATCTAGTGTATGGATCAGGAAACCATCCATAGCAAATGTGATGTGGACCCTCTTTTGGATTCTATGGAGGATAAGATATGGTAGGCCCTTGGTCTCTTTGTGGATGGTACGAACTCTTCTAGCCCTAGAAGGGTTCCTCAGCTCAACAAGCATGTTAGGAGAGATGGTAGGTGGAGGCCACCCCTAGAGGAGTTTTTAAAATTAATACTGATGGGTCATCCAAGGGTAATCTTGGACATGCTAGAATTGGCAGTGTTGGGAGAGATTCTGTTGGCGGTATTAGTTTTTTATTTTCCATTTATAAAGGTGTTCACTCCAAAAAATTTATGGAATCTCTTGCAATTCTTGAGGCCTTGTAGAGGGGGTTTTCTCTTGGCTAGCGCAGAATTATCTATGAGTTCGACTCTCAAATTGTGGTTAATATTTTAAACAACAAAATGATGGAGGAATTTAATTGGCAATTGGCCTTTGTAGTCGTTCAAATTCTCAATATGAGTGAAGAGATCAAAATTATATCCTTTGTGCACATTCCAAGATAATGGAATGGGGTTGTTGATTATTTGGCCAAAAGGGCTTCTGAGCTGTTGGATCCTTGGACTATCGATAATTGGGAGAGTCTCCCATCTGGGGACTCTCAGCGCCTCTAGGAGTTGATCCATAAGGATGTTTGGACATAATGTGGTTTGTTCTTGTTGTTTTCTTCAGGTGTCAATCTAGTCTAGTGGTTTTAGCCTATTTTGTTGTTTATTTGAGTCCTGGTTGGAAGGTCAGTTGTACTCTGTAATCCAGATTTTTTATCAATAAATTTCTACCCCTTTATTTAACATATATATGTGGTAAGTTTGATTTCAATATTTATGCAAGATCTAAATGAGATTCACTTTAATGCAACAAAAAGAATACTCATGTATGTTTGTGGTACAAGAAATTTTGGTATTATGTATACATTTGTTGATAAATTTAGATTGGTTAGATATACAAATAGTGATTGGGGATCCTTTTATGATGGAAAAAACATTTCAATAAATGTATTTAGCTTGAGATTAGGTGTAATTTTTTGGTCCTCAAACAAATGGAGAACATTTGCACTATCAACAACAAAATCAAAATATATTGCAACAACATTAGATTCATGTCAAGAAATTTGGTTGAAAATATTTTTAGCAGATTTGAGGCATGAACAAAATGAGATAATAAGTATTCACTATAACAATACTTCAACAATTGTCATAGAAAAACCTACGTGTTGTAGGTGAGTTGGAGAGGGTAGGGCAATCCTCCAAGGGAGGTACCTGGTCATGGTTTCTCAGACCAAGGCAGACCTGCAAGGGGACTTTTGTCGCTAAATAAATAAATAAAAAACCTCATCGTGGTTTCTCAGACCAAGGCGGCCATGCAAGGGGACGTTTGTCGCTAAATAAAAAAATAATAATAATTGTCATATAAAAAGTAAAAAAAAATTAGTCGTATGTAGTCTTACTAAGCATATTGATATCAAATACTACTATATTAAAAATCTTGTGGCAAAATATGAAATTAAACTAAAATTTTACAAAACAAGTAACCAGCTTTTTGATGTGTTTAATAAAAGTATTATAAAAAAAAAAATCATAAAAATCAAACACATGATGAATGTTACTACATTAAACGTTAAAAGAAAGTGTTAAAAATAATGTTTGATAAAAAATAGAAAAAACTCCTTATTAAAAATAGTTATTTTATTGAAGAAGAAAAACTATTTATAAATAGAAAGGCAATTGAAAATAAAAAGATAATAATAATAATGTTAGAGGTACAGAAAAGTATATTTTTATTAACACGCAGGATGCCTATTTATTAGATGCAAGACAAGCGTTGTAATTCAATTTATTGAATTTAATAGATGTAATCAAACAATTGCATAATTAAAATTCTGAATATACCTTCTCTGTTATGTTTTTATCTTGTTTTGCATAATATTTTCCATTAATGGTTGAGGCTTTTGGTATGAAACTTAACTTAGTGGTGTAATGATGTCCCATTATTTTATTTTATTTTATTTTATTTATTTATTTATTTTTTGGCATGTTACTCGATTTCCAATTTCTCCTTTATTATCTGCCTCTAAAAAGCAATCATCCAACCTTCTTGCATTTCCAGGTCAGGGGCCACCATCACACTCTACGACGAATGCTTTATGAAAATTTTGGATGGCCAAACCGAAAGGTGAAGTCAAATACAGATGCAGCTTGCTCGAGTTACCGACTCTATCCACCGAAATGATTACTTCTTCAACAAAATTGTCAGGTTCTGCAATGTGAGTATAGTTATCAACGACTAAGCAATAGTAACCTGTCGAGCAAATGAATTCTCTTACGTATTGATGTTCTTTGGCATAAGCCACTCAATCACCTTTTTATTTTTTATTTTTGTTGATCTACCTTGAAATCCCCAAACCAAACATCCCATACACTTTACTTCGTGGTCTCCAAGAGCACGCTCTGACTTCTTCATATTGGTTGTCTTGAGGCACCTGCAGGACCTGACCCCTCAAAGAAATCTAATAGAGATTTTCCTAGGAAGGGCCTGAACATTTTCTAATACAAACAGGAAACCAGCACAGTAAATCCATCTTACCCAAATCCTTTTCACACGCTTGAGTGTTAGATTGACAATGAAGTTTGCTTGAATACATTTTTTTTTTTTTAATGTACATGACACTGGACGAGATTCCACATTAATCATTCATTTTCAAGACTGGTCCACATATTCGTGCAGGAATGATGTCTTAGATCAAGATACAATAGAGGAAATGTATCTTTCTCTATCAAATAATCATATTTGACTTGGTGGATATCTCACGGTTACAGGTATACCACATCAAATACTAGAGGATCTAGACCTTGGAATTTAGCCAATGGAGATTCACTTTGATGGGGCCTTCATAGCCTTGGGATGATAGACTTTTACACTCTCAACATTCAAAGAATAATAGACTAGAGTTGATTAAGACGTATTCATTACGGACTTTACCTTTCTATTTTAGTTTTTGATGTTGCATTTTGACATTGTTTCATGGAATATCATTATATGTTTGCTCATACTGTTATGTTCTTGTGGCACTTGACATTCTGGGTTTACCGTTTGTTATGAACAACTTTGACCTCTAAAAGAGGGGACTCGTAGTTCTGAATTTTTGAATACAAACCCTTTCATATGGCAAGAGGTTACCGTTTGTTATGAACAACTTTGACCTCTAAAAAAAGGGGACTCGTAGTCCTGAATTTTTGAATACAAACCCTTTCATATGGCAAGAGGGGGTTTTCAAGAAGTCGTGCCTGAATTTTGGAATCGTTGGCAAACTTTGTGAGCAAAAGAGTACCTCATGGCTTATGGGGTCGGTTCTAAAATTTATATTTCCTCGAACATAAATAAAAAGTATACAATTTTAATTATCCTCATTAAAGAGTGCATGGAGGTTGTGGTTCTTTTAAAGGATGAGATAGAGTTTAGTTCCATAATCTCGAGAGATCTGTGGTCCCCATCTCACGCAGGGTTAACAAGAATGATAAGGATAGGTTTGTGGTTTGAACCCTGCCCTGACCATGGTTGTAGCCAACTCTCCTATGTAATCCAAACAATAAATAAATATATTTATCTTATATAAATCATTAATAAATTTTACTTATATTTTTATAATATTTAATTTTTAAAATATTTTTTAATTATAAATTTTAAAATTTTAAACTATTAATAACTTGTAATATTATTAAAAAAAAATATTTTTTATTTTTTTGTTTGGTTATTGTGAGAAACTTCTTTGACCAATGCACATGGTTGAGTAGTCTCCTCCCAACCACGACCCCTCGTAAAGTCGAGAACTATACTGATCAATAGAGAATTTAACGCAAAGCCACCACACACTCACCCCATCACACACTCGTCCATTCCATGGTTTGAACCTTGGACCTCTCAAAAAAGAACTAAAGCCCGAACCTTTGTGCTGCACCTGAGGTGCAATATTATTAAAATATTGTAAGAGTTTTCTAAATAAAAAATTTGATACATATGCTTTTATAATTACTTTTAAACTTGTCCTCAAGGACTAGGTGGATGGGTAATTGCTTGTTTAGTGATGCACTTATTAAGAAGAGACCTAGGTTCAAACATTGAGAGCATGTTTGTTGTAAAAGTAGTAGTTTGGTTTGCTTTGCACTTGAAAATTAATAAAAAATAGTGTGGATGTAACCAACTTCCCTGTGCATCAAAATAAATAAATATATACCTTTAAACTTATTGAATTTTTTTTAATAATTATTTAATTGCAATTCTTTTACATAGTGGCATCTGTAAAGATAGTTCATTTTTTATAATTCATAAAAATTATAAATTTTATTTATGTATTTTTTGGGGTTAACACACAACTTACACCATCATCTCGTAACGAGTGATTCTTCTTGATGTAGAAAAGCTTGAATCACATAGAATTACACATGCACACAAGCTATGGTTTGAACCTTAGACCTCCCAAAGAGAAATCAAATCCTTAACCAATGCATTGTCCTCTCCAAAATTAATTATGAATTTTGATTTATCATGTAACATCATATCTTCATTAAAACTATTTATGAATTTTAATTTATCATGTAACATCATATATTTTATTATAGATGTTTTTTTTAACATAAGGGAATTGATAACATCTTTGCTTGATATGGGACATGATACTAAATTGAACTCAAATGTCATTAACATCTTTGCTTGATATTGGGTAGGACACAAAATGAACTTGGAAGTCGTTACTATAAACCCTATTATATATGTGTCTTTTTGTTACATACGGAAGTCGACAACATCTTTGCTCGATACATTGAACTTCAATGTCATTACTATTATTGAACTTGGACATTATCTTTTTGCTTGATAGGAAAGTGGCTTACTTCCACATTATTTTTAGTAGCTGACAAGAGAAAAGTTCAAATCACATGGGATGCATCCACCAAACCTATTTCACCTTGTTATTGTTAATTCGATGTGAAGTGGACCATTGGTCACTCAAGTTTCGTACCATTGTCATTGATTTGGTGCGCACTTATAGGATTTAGAATAGACTACTACTTTTGCAAGTTGTCAAGCATGTCCCTAAGGTTTGAACTTAGGTATTTTCTTGATAAGTGTCTAGTCATTCAAACACTGTCAATCCACTTAACCCTTAGGGGCTAAAAGGGCTTATGGTATCTAGTATGATTTGAAATAGAGTTGAATGGACTCGCAATATAGATCACAAAACTCATTTGATCATCTCACACCAACTCAACTACCCACTCACCCTTAAAAATTTTTGGTTTAAGGTGGAAACCAAAGAAACTTTTAAACCCACAACCACAACCAATAATGAATGAGTATTTTACGTATCCATAGGAGGGAGAGGGAATTGTACCTAGGTCAGCCATAACCAACACCCTTTGTGAAGTTCCCCACCATGATCAACTAACTCACCCACCCAAGCAGATTAAAACTTTGGTTTAAGGTGGGCACAAAAAAACCTTTAAACCTTCGACGACAACCAATGAGAAATGGGTTTTTTGTGTATCCATAAGAGGGAGTGGGAATCATACTCAGGTCAACCAAAACCAACACTCTTTGTTAAATTCCTCATCTTAATCTATCACCTCACTCATTCAAGCGATGAACTTGAACATTGTTACTATAAAACCAAATATAAATGTGTTTTTTTAAGTTACATAGGGGAATCTGTAACACCTTAACACCTTTGCTCGAGACACCAAACACCAAATTGAATTTAGATGCATTATCACTATAAACGCTATTATACATGGTTTTTTTTTACATAGGAGAATCAATAACACATTTGTTTGATATAGTACAAGACACTAAATTAGACTCAATAATACACACCAAATTAAATTTGAATTTCATTACTATAAACTCTATTATACATTTTTTTGTTTACATAGGAGAATCAATAACACCTATGTTTGATAAGGGATTAGACATCAAATCAGACTCAATAATACATTTTATTGAAACACACCAAATCTAACTCAACAACACATTTTATTGAAACACCAAATTGAACTTGAACATTGTTAATCTATATCCAAACCTACTAGATAAGACAAAGTCAATAGAATTTAAACCTTACAAGAAATTGAACTAAGACAATTAATTGTCAAACACTCAACTACTACCAACTAACCTATCCTATTTTAAGTAGATTGTGTTTTGAACCTAAGTATCTCCAAATACAACCCAAAACCCTTATTTTTAAAGGTGTCTTTCTTTAAAACTTCTATCGGGCATTTATAGTTGACTAGAGTTTTATGAACTAAGATTACTTCACCATGGAGGAATTAAGAATAAGAACAAAATTTATTTATTCTTCCTTTCTGATTGGCGTTGGCTTTACTGTGTAACCAATTTGACATTGGAAGTGCTTTCCCCTCATTATGTTCTATATTCATGGATTATTATTTTTTTTAGGGGTAGTTTTTTTTATATTGAATATCGTTTACAAATATTAGCGTTCATTCGAGTAAACATAAGAGAAATTGACCTCACAACCACATGGATGATAATAATAACCACATAGATGATAATAACTAGGCAACTGCAATTACACCAAATATCATTCGACATTTTAAAGGTGGTTATTAAGGGATAATGTAAAATAATAACATTAGTTTTTCAAGTCTACAATACATATTAACTTGAAGAGAAGTGGATTATTATGTTTATTAACTTGAAGAGAAGTGGATTATTATGTTTAGTCATGATGAATGAAGTTCTATTATTTATTTATTTTTATTTTATTTTTTAAATATTTTTTAAAAGTAGTATTAAGTATATAACATTTACCTGGGGTTATTATTCTGTTTCTTTAGTTTACATGTTTTATTTTCAAATTATAATGTATATAATTTTCATACATTTATCGCAATTATTCTATTTCTTTAGTTTACATGTTTTATTTTCAAATTATAATGTATATAATTTTCATACATTTATCGCACTTCCAATAAGAAATAATATTAACAACGAATACATATTTATAATTTCACATACTTGTAACTTATATTGTCTCTTAGAATATGAGTTTTATTTTCAAATTATAATGTATATAATTTTCATACATTTATCGCACTTCCAATGAGAAATAATATAACAACGAATACATATTTATAATTTCACATACTTGTAACTTATATTGTCTCTTAGAATATGATACATTTACACACTCATATAATATGAAAGCATAATTCTTTATGTTGTTTTACTTTATTTGAGAAGGTATTTGTTGTACAATAGTATGGAACATCCTAAGATTTCTTGCTGACGTTTTATTTCTTATAATTGATGAGTAATTATTTTCTTAATAATTTTAATAATATAAAAATTATTTTTGATAAATTTATCTTTGTTTCAAATTTTTTATTTTATTTTTTCTTCCTTAAATTCGATGTTTGGTATTGTATAAGTCTCACTTGTATTATATATGATCACATAGTGGTATTATAAAAATTAGCACTTATGAATTTATCATTTAACAAGATTTGAACTTGGATCTCCTCATTGAAAATCAAGGAACTTAACTAGTTGAGCTCATGCCATTAGGTATCTTGTCTCTATTAGGAACCAATTCCACCAAAATAAAAATTAAGCTATATTTATATTTATCATACCTCTTTATCAGACATATTCTTTACTTTCTTATTATAATATATATACTTCACCATCATCAAATTGATATGTTTTGTAATCATCTCCTTTGACATTATTTTCATTGAGAGATAAAATCTCACATGGCCAATTGCCTTCTAAAATTTGAGTTTTACCTAGGTGAGATCAATTTTGTGATTACCTAAAATATATACTAACTAGATTTATTTTCTATAAATATGTCAGCTATAGCTATGTGATACATCTTATTTTAGGGGTACTATTCATGCCCCCTAATTCTCTAAGATAACATTTTGATCATCATTTTTTATGGGCTTATCCTACTTCTTGTTTACACTTTTGATATTTGCTTTTGTTTTCTCATACCAATATCCCTTTAAGTTTATTTTTACCTATACTTTTACTTATTAGGTTTTCCTCTTCTTTTTCATTTTCACCAATAATTTCATCTTCATAAATCTCTTTGATTTTTCCATACACTTCGTAATGGCTTATCGTCTATATGTTTATTTTGATCTAAAGGATTTGAAATGAAAAGGATGGCCTTAAAAGTACTTATATTTTTATGTTTCTCTATAAACCTTAAACTACAAGGTTGATCCTCCACAATAATTACCTTCTTATGCTACCCTAAGGCCTTAAATTGCCATTGATAACATCCATCCTCATCTCTATTTTTAATTATGTTACTCTTACAACCGTAAAGTACAAGGGATAACCTCTACACTACTTTCATTTCTAATACAAGGAAAGGATTCTAAACTAATTTAGAAAAATAAAAATGATTTTCTTGGAATAAACTTGACATTTTCTACCTCATTTGTTTTAAAAAATTTCTATACATCTTCCTATGAATCTTTAATTCCTTTTGAACTTGAACTTGCACATTGAAATTCCTCATCTCTTGTATCCTTATTTTTTTTTTAACCATTTATCCAAGTGAACTATGATGGACTTTATCATTTGATGTTGCAAATATGATTTATTTTTTCTTTTTTTGGAGTGGAATATCCTTAATCTAATCCAAATTCTACTACAATATGACCTCCTTACTCCATCTTGAAGTTTATCTCATGACAAAATAATTACCTCTTTCTCCATCATTTTCACTCTACAATCACTTGTCGTGTGTCTAGTTTCATAACAGTTGTAGAATCAAGATAAACTATTTTTATATCCCACTTGTTGATTTCAATTGATTTCTATCTATGGCATTGTTATTTCTAATCAAGGATTTTAAATATGTCTTTCCATCCGTGTTACCTATTTTTTTCTCATAAGACTTCAAATGATTAGAAGGAAACTATAGCTATGATATTAACTACTATTCAAATGCGATCATAAATTACAATGTTCTTTGGATGTTCATATCCACTAATTTGGAACCTCTACTAGATACAAATACATTTACTAGATATTTGGATGGGTAAAATACACCTGTAACACATCAAGTACATGAAAAATAGACCAATTACATTAAAAATACTTTGTACAAAATCCATTGATACATATCAACCTTCCATGTTACATTATTTTTCTACAACCAAGATCTTTTGTTAAATATATTCCTAATTTGAAGATTTAAACATATAATGGTAAAATAATTCCTCCACAAAATGCTTACTGCTTTATCTTTGCAACAACTAATCCATCCTTTCAAATTAACTCTTCCATTATTGATGGAACAACCAAACATATTATTATTTTCTTGAAAAATCAATTCTAAAAAATGTCCACTAAAAGGTAAAATATAGAAGCCCATGATTTGATGTCTCTAGGTTGTACTCACATAAAGCATACCTTAGAATTAAAAGATATTTTTTTAGACCATCATTCATTATAATTTTGTTTTGAGTTTTTGACCAAAATAGTTTTAGGGCCTTATTCTAAGGGAAATCCTCAAGAGTAGCAAGAAAATTCCTCAAGAGTAGTGGATTTTGGTTGGTCTAAAGTGTTATATCTAAACTTGGTAGGGTATAGAGTTTAAACAAACTTAACTTTTAATGAAAAACAAAAAAGTATTTAAAATTTTTTGTTACTATTGAGACTCTTTCTCTCAAATAAATTTTTGACAAAAATTTAAAATATATAATGTTTACAATAATAATTTTCTAACTTGTAAACTATAAAGCAAAGAACAATAATAATTTTCTAACTTGTAAACTATAAAGCAAAGAATAGTTTTTTATTCTTGATTAGAAATAAGAGGAAAGAGATTCAACTAATCATTAGACAAAAAAATATAAATTTTCACTCATTGACTAACAATCTAATATGTTTCTTAATTTATCACAAACTCTAATTCCTTTAAAATGATTCATTTTCTAAATAATTTATTGCATCCATTGAAAATATACTTTTTTACAACATTTTCTTTAATTTTTTTATAGTATCTAACCACAATTCAAAGTACTTCCAAACTCAACCCATTAATATGCGCTTTTACAAAAAGACAACAAGCTCACTTGCTAAATATTATTTCTTTATTATAAGAGATCATTGCATTTTAAAAAAAGAAGACAAGATCACTTGCTAAATATTATTTCCTCTACAATCCTCTTACCAGATAACTTAAATTCTCTCCACATTTTTTTAAAGAATATTTTTTCAATAAATTTAAAGATCATATATTTTTCATTTTCACCTTAACTTTTCTATATACTTACCCATGTGTTGTAGGTGAATTGGAGAGGGTAGGGCAATCCTCTAAGAAAGGTTCCTGGTTCGAATCTCAATTCTACCAAATGCACATTGGGTACCCAAAGTCCATTTGATAATATTGGTGTTGTCAAGGCCTGATGTGACTTTCAGGTTATTTTGATTATGTAGAACTCCTAGTCGTAGTTTCTCAAACCAAGGTGGCCCAGGTTTTTCGCTAAATAAAAAAAAAAATACTTTTTTGTATACTTGCACATGGTGTACTATGGCAATGGTAAGGGTTTTGGGCTCTTTTTAAAGAGACCTAAGTTCAAACCATGACATCTCTAGAATAGCATAGGCTAGTTGGTAAAAAAATGTCTATATACTTGCACATGCTGTACTATGGCAGTGGTAAGGTTTTTGGGCTCTTTTTATATAGACCTAGGTTCAAACAATGACATCTCTTGAAAGGCATAGGCTAGTTGGTAGTGGCCAAGTGCTTGGTGGTTGACTGCTCGAAAGAGCAGGTCTTGTTGACTTTGTGTCCTAAAGAGATGGGTCCCACTGACTTTGTCTTATCAAATAGATTAAGGTTTATAATGATAAAGTGCTATCAAGAAAAAGTGTCAATTTTATCCCAAGGACCATGCAATAGTTCGGGCTTTGGCTCTTCTTCAAGAGATCCAATATTCAAACTCTTGTGTAGACGAGTGTGTGAAGAGGTGGGTGTATAATAACTGTGTTTAAGAGTTTCTCACACTAGCCAAATTAATAAATAAATAAATAAATATTATCAATTATTTTATGTATAAAAAAATAAATTCTTTTGGCTCATGATTTTGAAGCTCCGCATAAATTCCCAATTAAAACATATTTATCGATTCCTCTTTAAAAACAAAAAAAAAATGAACTCGATCCTATTAAATTTCTTTTGACTCATGATTTTGAAAGTCCCGGATAAATTCCAATTTAAACATATTTAGTTTTTTTTTTTTATAGGTAGCAAATTTTATATACAACGGGTTTTTGAAGGATCCCAAAACCTTATTTACAATAGAAGCCGCAACTTAGATTTGGACCAACAGAAAAACAAAATAGACCGGGGTGTGCCCCTAGATCAAAACCCTGGGCCTTGCAACCCAGCCCCAGGCCATCAACCCGAACAAAATTAACCCATCCTGCTAAGAAAAAAGACAAAATCAGGGGTACCAAGGTCCCTGGGACCAAACCTGTAGAATACGCTTGCTGATTCAAATAGAAACCAGAAACTAGAAATGAACCTCCACCCATAGCAGCTCGGGGCCCTGGGCCCGAGCAGACCAAGCACCATCCCCGCCCACCCTGCTGCACGAGGTGAACTCCCAGGGCAACTCCGGGCGGGGGCCCCGCACCAGGGAACTAATTCCCGTCACCATCGGGGCCATCCCCCAGCCTGCATCGGAGCTCCTTGAAGGCATTGACAGCTGCTGTAGTCGCATTGGCAGTCGAGGTGAGCGAGTTGATCGCCATGTCGAGGAGGATCCTAGTCGGGAAGATCCGAAACTTGTTCTCGAAATCTGAGCTGATCTCGATGGTTTTCGGGGCATCAACTTTGGGCCTCTTGAGTCTGGCCGAGGACCTGCTCCCGCCAGGGGTCGCCCCTCTTGCAGAGCTTGCATCGGGGGTCGAAACACTACCAGGGACCTGAGACGACACCTTGCATTTTTGGGTAGGCTTGCGCTCTCTAGGGGGAGATGATAGGGGAGGCGACAGTCTCAGTGGGGAGGACAGAGGCTAGGGGGGATACTCTGGAGCGGGGGCTGATGGGCTAGAGCATGGTGGTAGAGGATGGCCATAAGTCCTTGGTGGGAAGGGCGGGTGTGGTTTTTTTGGGCCCTGTCAATGGCAAGGCCAAGGGAGTAAAGCAAAAAATGGGGAGTGCTCAGCAAGATGGCACCACGAAGGTGGTTAACGAAGCTCAGATGGAAACTGAATAGCTTCTGGTCTGGGTCATCGCAAGTAATAAATTGCATCATGGGGACCAGGGCTTCGTCGAATGGTTTGGGGAGGTCAGTTCTGAATAGAGTCATCCTGTCCCAATTCTGTTCTAGGAAGCGGGAGAGCTCCTCCTCCCAATTGTGTTTGTCTCAATGAATGAACTTCCCCTTTTCCTCATGATGCAGACCAGTGACTTCGAACAGGAACTCTCTGGTGACTCTGAAATGCAGCCCTTTCACCTGGACCTCGCCCTCGTCCCAGGTGTCCAGGAAGCCCTGGGTGATATCCTCATCAGGCCCAACAAATTTGCTCAGAAAGGGGGTATACTCCTTGGCATCAGTAAAGACCCTAGCAGACTCGGACAGGGAGAGGGTCTTGGGCTCGACGTAAATGGCCTTGGGAGTTGACATGGTGGGTTCACAGATCACCCAGGGCAAAAAGTGCCAGATGGAAGTGGGGCCGACAGGGGAAGAAGCTCACCAGGAAAATATAGGAGGGATGGGGCAATGGAAGGTGAAGGCGACAGGCCTCAGAGGGATATAAAGGCAAGGGGAGGAAGTCAAAGAGGCAGCAAAGGATCGCATGCCTCGGGAGTCGGCGTCTAGGGCGGGGGAAGACACGAGCGGAGAATGACAAGGGCAGCGAGGCGGATGGCAGGTTTGGCAGTGAGGGGGAAGGGGCCTAGGGATGGACTCCACATGGCACGCCAGCTGAGTTGGCATAGAGGGCTGGTCTTGCATAGGCGGCAGCCATGCCCAGGCTGCTAGGTCAGGGCAATCCCAGGATGCAAAGTCAGCAGCAAGGCACTCGACTTGAGGTGGCACGGGCCCACACGCTGTGCTGACTACGAGCCCAATGGGAATGCTAAAAAAAGGAGAGGTTTACGAGCTGCCTTTGACATGGATGCTGGGGAGGAAGACACCTGGCGCTGCACACAACCTATTGGTCACCCTGAAATGATCGTGATCATGGATGCCGTTGGGAACTGCCATCACGGAGAGAAACACAGTAAGGTCAATGTCCCACGTGCGATTGCGCCTGACATGGAGCCAGGTCATCCAGGCACAGCGCCAGGGGAGTCTAGGTGTCTGGAATGGCATCGATATTGAGGAGGTCTTGGGACGCTGCTTGCACCAGCTCGATGGGAAAATCCTTGGTCCAGATGTTGAGCCCTTTCGAAGAAGTTGCGAGATTGGCCAGAAAATCAGCCACCCTGTTTCCTTCTCTATAGACGTGACGGATGGAATGTTGGGGGAGCCCCGGAAGGATGGCCCGAACCTCTTGGATAATATTGTAGATGCGCCACGAGCTGTCCCCATTACTGAGGGCGGCATTGATGATGTTAAGGGAGTCACCCTCGATGATCACTTTACTAGGGGCCTTCTGGAGGGCGAGGACCCTACGGAGTAACGTTGTTGCTTCCATGAAGTTGTTGGTTTGTGTGTTGAGGGCCTCAACGTAAGCCAAGATCAAGGTCCCAGAGTGGTCTCGGATGGCCCTACCAGCTCTCGAGGGGTCGAGATTGCCCTTGGAGGCACCGTAAAAATTGAGTTTGACCCACCCGGGAGGAGGGGCAACCCACCTGGTCACAGCTCTAGGGGAGGGAATAGGGGGGGCCAAGGGGGGCTTGAACTCCAAGGTTGGTGAGGATAGAAGCCTCACTCGCCTTCCAGGGAGGGCCGCTCGGGGGGAGGGAGCGAGAGTTCTCAAGGGCAAAGGCCACCGCCTTGGCCGCCATCGACTGGGGGTTGCGGGTCGGGGAAGAGAAGGCTTGACCGTTACGCTCAAGCCATATTTGCCAAAGTAGGTGGGGAAGGCAGAATGCCCAGAGGGAGCGGAGGGTGGGGTGGATGAAGGGATTGGGCCATTGGGAAAAGAGGTCGATGATGGAGCTAGGGGGAACCCACTGTATGGAAAATAGGGTGAGGAGGTGGCCCACGACCTCGACGATAAAGGGGCAAGTGAGGAAGAGATGATTGGTTGATTCCCAGGAAGCACAACAAAGGAAGCATCTATTTGGGATTTGGAAGCCCCTCCTGGCTAGATTCTCAATAGTAAGGATCTTATTCTGGATGGTTGTCCACATGAAGTAGCTGATCTTGGGGATCAGCTTTTTGGCCCACACCTGCTTGACCATGAAAGGAGCCTCCACTGGGTCCCTTTGGAGGGCGTAAGCGGATTTGATCGAGAAGTAGCCACTACTAGTGCCATGCTAGACACATCTGTCCTCCCCCCATCGGAAGGGATGATGGTAGTCTCGAGGAGGCATTGGAGCTTGGCAGCTTGAAGCGGGTGGCGGGGGTTCGAGATGGGCCCCCAGGTGCCTTTCCCTTGATCCTTGACCAAGTAGTCTGACACATTAGGGCCTTTGGAGGCCGCCAGGCCCGGTTTAAGGACTCTGAGGTCGCTGTCAGCACTCAAGGCCTCATCTTGGATCCACCTGTCCTCCCAGAAGTCGATCTTGGCCCCATCACCAAGGATCCATCGGGTCCCTTTCCTAATAATGTCCTTTGTGAGGGTCATGGATTTCCAGAAGGTCGATCCATCTCTGGGCTAGAAGTTGCTAAGGAAAGGGTGTTGATGGAGATATTTCCTGCACACAATACTGACCCATTCATCCAGGGCATTCGTGAACACCTTCCACGCTTGCTTGGCCAGGAGGGCTTTGTTCATAAGGGGAACCCGCCTGAGCCCGATCCCTCCCTCCTCTTTAGGCCTACAGACAAGGGGCCAGGAGACCAGGGGAATCCTCTTCTTGTCTTCACTGCCAGACCACAAAAACTATTTCTGGATTTGTTCAATGTGGGCTGCAATTAAGGCTAAGATTTTGAAGACAGACATGAAGTACACTAGAATGCTTTGGAGAACTATGGACGTAAGGGTGGCCCTACCCACCTGGGAGAGGAGGTGACCCTTCCAAGAGGCCAATTTCCTCTGGACCCACTCGATCAGCCCACTCCATAGGGCCTTGGAAGAAACCCCTATGAACAGGGGTAGCCCGAGGTAGGTGGAGGGTAGGGTGTCAGGGGTGCAGCCCAGGATCCGCCCGATCCGGGCTTGCCTAGCTAGGGGGTGTGAAGGAAATAGATTTTGCTTTTATGGAGATTGATCTTCTGCCCAACCACCTCTTCGTACAGGATCAGGATCTGCTTGATGACCTTGGCTTGAGGGACCGACACGGAGGTGGCAAGAATGGTGTCATCCATGAATTGTTGGTGAGACACTAGGGGCAGCTTAGGCGCAGGCTTGATGCCAGAGATGAGACCGTAGGAAGCAGCGCTCGAAATGGTGCGGCCCAGGGCCTCAGCCAGGATGATGAAAAGAATCGAGGATAGGGGGTCACCTTGACGAAGGCCTCTAGAACTAGGGAAGAACCCAACCGAGGAGCCATTGATCAAGACAGAGAACCAAGGGGAAGACACGCAGTTATTGACGAGGTTGACCCAGGAGGGGTGGAACCCAAACTTGAGAAGGACACTGGAGAGGAACTCCCGGTTGACTCTGTCGAAGGCTTTATTCATGTCAAGTTTGAGCAAGAAGGACGACTTCTTGGAAAGGAGGGCGGAATGAAGGACCTCATGGATGATGATGACCCCATCTGTGATAAGCCTTCCTTTGACAGAGCTTCCCTGGCTGGGGGCAATGATCAGGGGAAGGATGTCTTTGAGTCTGGTTGCCAGGGACTTGGTCAGGATTTTATAGAGGACGTTGCACAGGCTGATGGGGCGAAAGTCGGCTAGGGATCTGGCCGCTTGGGACTTGGGAATCAGGGCAATGAAGGTAGAATTGATGCCTCTAGGGATGGAGCTAGCGAACTGGAGGTCTCGAATGGCCGCACACACTTCCTGGCCAATGAGGTCCCAGAAGGATTGGAAAAACTAGGGGGAAACCCGTCCGGGCCCGGGGCGGAATCTGCTTTCATGGAAAACACAGCTGCGCTGATTTCTTCATCCGAGAGGGGTCGAAGAAGCATCTCATTTGAATGGGCCAGGACCAAGGAGGGAATGTGCTCCAGTAGGGTCTCCACCGCCAAGGGAGACGGCTGAGGCTCATCACCAAGGAGCTCTTGAAAGAAACCCACGACTTCAGCTCTGATATCCTCCTCATCTTTGGTTACCCTGCCATCACTACAGATAAGCTCGGGGATTCTGTTTGAGCTCCTATTTCTGAGGGTCGAGGTGTGAAAAAACTTAGTATTGGCGTCACCATCGGCCAGCCATAGGGCCCTTGACTTCTGTCTCCAGAAGGTTTCCTCCCTGGCTAAGACATTGTGATACTCGGCTAGGACTGAGCGCTCCTCCTCTCGTGCTCCCGGGTCCTGGCACCCTTCCTGAAATCTGAGATCAAAATCTTCTAGTTGTTTCTTGAGGGTTTCTTTGCTCTCGAAGATGTTGCCAAACACCTCCTTATTCCAGATCTTGAGCTTGTCTTTGAGGAGTCTCAATTTTTGATAGATTTGCTCAGCAGGGCGCCCTGGGACTGGGCAATCCCACCAGCAGGCCACCTGGGCCCTAAAATCCGAGTGGTGGAGCCACATGGACTCGAAGCGGAAGGGGCGCTTGTGGGAGGGACGCTTACCAGCTTCAAGGAGGAGGGGGCTGTGATCAGATCCAACTTTAGGAAGGGCCAGCAGGGTTGCATCAGCGAACAAGGGGATGGCTTCCCTGGATAGGAAAACTCTATCCAGTCTGACCTGAATGAGTTGGGCTCCTGTTCTTCTGTTAGTCCAGGTGTACTTGGCTCCTTTCAGGTGGACGTCCATGAGCTCGTTGGAGTCAGCGAAGGCCCCAAAATCCTCCATACTTTTAGTTGTCATCACTAGACCCCCACTCTTGTCAGAGGGAAAGAGGGGACTATTGAAGTCACCCGCAAGAATCCAGGGGAGAGGGGCAAACGCCTCCCTCATGATGCTGATTTCATTCCACAATGCCGCTCTTCCATTCGGGCTATTGGGGGCATAAACATTGGACAAAATCCAGGACTGCCCTGACTTTAAACAGTGGATCAGGATGTTGGTGATTCTGGGGGATGACGAAATTAGTCTCCCCTCAAAGAAGCACGGGTCCCAAAGACATAGTAGCCCTCTAGCTGTGCCCGAGGTCGAGGTGGACAAAAAATCACTATTACTCCAGATAGCTTTGGCGACCCTCGAGGAGGACACTTCGTCAAGTTTGGTCTCCTGAAGGAGGAGAATAGTCGGCCTGTGGTCCTTGCGAAGCTGAGCAAGGATCCTTTTCTTGGGGGTGCCATTGAGCCCCCTCACATTCCAGGTGATGAGCTTCATTTGACACCCTTGGGGAGTCTCTTGCCTCCCTTCCCATCTTGGGTGGGGGGTTTGGATCTCTGGGAATCAGCTTTCAAAAACTCATGGAATCGTCAAGGAGGGTCGCCTGGGAGCCGCTAGCAATATCGTCCTCCGTGAGCTTGTTACGCTGGTCGCCAAGGGTGGGACGACCTCTCTTCTTTTTGCTTCCAAAGTCAGTGGCAAACTTCTTACTGCGGGTCTTTTTGGGGCTAAACTCTTCAGGCTCGGACTGGGAACTTCCAGGATCGGCCTCCGTAGACCTCTCGGAACTACACTCTGAGGAAGGGTGGGAAGAGGGGAACGAAGGAAGGGGGGAAGGGGATCGAGCGGGGGGTACCGGGGGGGTAAGGGGCACCCCACCCACCAGGGGCGAGGGGGAAGGGTGGGGGTTGGGGAGGCCTGACAACTCGTAGGTCAGGGAAGGGGCTTCCTCGGATCGGGCTAGGACGGGGTCGACCTGCGGGCCTGTCTGGAAGGAAGGGGGAACAGGGGCCATGGCGACCTCGGAGGATATTTCCTCTGCACACCTCAGAGGTTCTAAAATACTGACAAGAGGAGGTTCAGGGTTATGACATACCTGGGGTTGAGCGCCCGAGCGATTGGGATCCACCTAGTTTTCCTCAGCAGTAGTAGATTTTATCTCTTTTCTATGCCATTCTGGGGTGCTGCGATCATCGCATGGGGGCCCACGAGAGGGGGCCCTACCGGGTCGAGGAGGGGGGTTCTCGGGGTGCGACGCACCAGCCTTCTTGGAAGAGGGGCATTGGTGGGGAAGGTGCCCCTGTGTGCTGCACAGGGGGCAGAAGGCGGGTTTATTCTCATAGATCAGGGTTTGGCTCCAGAAGAAGGATCCTGAAGAAATAGTAACCATGGAAGGGAGTTCGGATTCGAGGTTTGCATTGACATAGAACCTGGCATGGACCATGCGGGACCCTGCCTTGGTAGCAGGATCGAAGGCAACCAGTTCACCAACTGCTTGCGCAATGAGCCTCAGGACGTCCTCCTACCACAAATGAAAGGGGAGTTCAGGGAGGTGAACCCAAATCGGGGTGATATTAATGCTTTGGGTGCTGGGATTAAAGTCAGCTCCATAGCGCCTGAGGAAGAGGCTTTTGCGCCCTAGGAACCAGGGCCCGCTAGAGAGAATCTTGCTGGAGTCATCACTGTTGTTGAGCTTGATGAGAAAGAAACCCTTGGTTAGGGCCACGAGCTGCATGTGCCCTAAAATTTTCCACTTGGAGGCCGCCCAACGTCGGATGGTTTCCATGTCCGGGCGCCCCCCTATGAATTTCCCCACCAAGGAAAAGGAGGACCCTGACACAAATGCCGAGTAGACATCATCCTGGATGGAGATGTGCGTCCCTTTGCGAGAAAGCCCCGAGCCCAGAGCCCGAGGCTAGGCGCTAGCCCCAGACAGGATCTGCTGGAAAGAGGGTTTGGGCCCCCTACGCCAGAACCCTGACCTTTGTCGGGCGGTTTTTTCCCAAGGCCTGCACTCGCATCAACGCTGCCAAGGGGCCTGGCACCCAGAATCCCATCCCCACCCTGCTCACCTGCCTGCCCTGGCCCCACGTCTGGCCCAGATCCCACAGCAGAACCTGCAGACCTAGACTCAGAGGTAGTGGCCGCTCCCGACCCTGCACCCGCTCTTGCACCTGCGTCCACTCCTGCTCCTGCTCCCGCTCCCGCTCCCGCTCCCGCCATAGTTTCTATTTAGTTTATTTTAATATATGAGACAAGGATAATATTAAGGCTTTGAGAAGGAAAGGACTTCGAAGTTTCAACCTTAATCCCATGATTACAAATACCACTATGACGTATTCAACCGTATGAACTCTTGTTTTTCTCTTTATCGACGATTTGTAGCTTTCCCCCTCTCGTCTCCTCCCTCAATCACTCGAATAATTCTTACTCCCACAAATATGTGGCATACATACAGAGACAATGATAATTAATTTTAACAGGTAAAATACCATATACGCAGACATTCATCATTAATTTTAACGGTAAAATAAGTCCTGAAAGCAACGATGGACTTCAAATTCCAAGCTTTTGTTTAAGCTTATATTACAGCCTATCACAAGAGGAATTACATTATACCCTTCCTTCAATCTTATTCTAGTCGATTGAAGGAAAGACCGACCGCCACGACTGTGTTATACAAAATTGTGGGAAATCAATATCGGTTACGTTCGAATAGGAAACGTCGTCGCTGCAGACACGAACGCAGCACACGAGCATGCCATAGCCACGTACGTCACTCTATTACACACGCTTATCACCGTATTCATCTCAGGGATACGAATATGGACAACCATGGCCTGTAGCAACACCGCCACTGTCCCCATCGAGGAGAAGAAACTCAACGCGTTCAACAACACAAATATCATGAACCCCATGCTATCCATGGCTTCTCTCGCGCCAGCAACGCCCAGCTTCTTTTCAAGTCCAAGGGTAAGCATGGACATGCTCAAAAAACTCAAACACATCACCGCTGTAGCCCTCACCAGAATCGAGCACAGGTCCTCCTCTCTCCACCTCGCCTTCGAACTCTTACATTTGAACAAGACCTGCGCTTCCGCATCTTGGGTAAACATATGAGTAAATGATTGGGCCATTGTTAGAAAATCCAAACCAGATCTCTGATAACATTCCAATCTGCAGTTATCAGACTATATTGATTTAGAAAAAATGATTAGGCAGCAGCCATCTTATAAGAAGTTGCAACGTGTCCTCTAGCGAAGTCCCATGCAGCTTCCTATATATTGAAAGGCGGTGATTAATTTTATGCATTTGGTTTGATGACCCAACACGCATTCACAGGCCGGCTTCCTCCGAGACTTCGTCTTTGCGTATCACTTTTATTAGTTAATATGCTTTTAATTTAATAATAAGTGTGGTGGATAGCCGTTAGAAAACGGGGACAGCCTATCCGTGGTGATTACCAAATCCATAAATTAAAAATAAATAAAAATAAAAATTAAATTAAATTAGATGTTATAGTAAAAAAATTTAATATTAATTTTTGGATAATTTTTTATTTTATCAAATAATATTACCTTAATACGCTCAACAATCAATACATACATAATTCAATATCCACATAACATTACAAGATTTTACATAGATTAATCGTGGAATTTTGCAATTTATATTAGGATGAAGTTTTTTTCGTCGAAATGTATTTTATTTAATTAAGTTGGAACAAAAGGATTTTTTCTTTTTCTTTTTTTCAACAAAAAGATTGTTACCAAATGGCGGTCAGTTTTGAAGTCATTGCATTGTTGTAGATGTTGCAGTACACAATAAATTTACGAGACCTAATGTTATTGGTAAATTCCATTTATTTTATTTTTTGCGTTTGTTTTAAGCATTTCCTTTTTTTATAAGAGTTGGAAGTTGGAATCATTTAGTGGGATCATGCTTACGGATGCAATAGGTAACCCAAAAAATAAATATTGATTATTTGAGAAGTCAAATAAAAAATATTATAAAGTATCATGCTTACGGATTCAATAAGTAACCCGAAAAATAAATATTGATTACTTGAGAAGTAAATAAATAAAAAATATTATAAAGTATTAATAAGTGGATTAAGTTTACTAAAAAAAAATAAAGTGACTATGAAAATAATATTATAAAATATTAATGGTATAAATAAATTAAAAAAAAACTACTAAGAATAAATAAGTTGTTATAGATGGCTACGAGACCCAAAAGCCCTATGAATTGACATGTCCCCCGCCTTGGCTTCGCCATAGGTGGTTTCAAAGATCCGTCGAATTGAAAGTAGAAAAGTTGGAGGTGCCGGTGGATGAAATACTGCGTTTGGAAAAAAAACAGGAGGATGTGTGGAGGGTTTCGGCCACGGTTCACAGTTATAGTTAGCAGCGAGGTTTTCGGCTACGATTTTTACATGCGCGACCAAGATTTCCACACGTGCAATTAACAGCACAATTTTCCGAGGCACATCTATTATTTTGAATTTCCTTTGTGAATTTTCTTTGTGAAGGGGAAATCAATCATTCTCAATATTTTCCTTTTAATGTATTTTTGGAAAAAAAAATTAATTTGGAGAGGTCATTCGTCTATCACCGCTGAATTTTTTAAGATAAAAAAAATGCACTACTTTATTAATTTTTAGGGTTTTACCTTAGGAGTTGAGATTTTAAAATTAATTGGGCATACTTTGAATATTTCGAGATAAAAAAAAAATGCACTACTCTATTAATTTTTAGGGTTTTACTTTAGGAGTTGAGATTTTAAAATTAATTATGCATACTTTGAATATTTCCAGGTGTTATTCTTTCGAGGTGTTATCTTTCCATCAGTGAACATCAAAAAATTATGGAAAAAAAAATTAGGGTACTCTTGTACTATTTTAAGGTTTTTACCCATCTTTGGAGTTTGCGGAAGGTAGTGCATCTTATAAGGTTTAGAGTGAAGAATTGGAACAATCATCGCCATCGACGACAAACTCAACTTTGTAGTGGAGAAGTACAGAAAAATAGTTTGCACGCGATGTGAGGTTTCTATGATGGACGAAACTCCATCCCTCAATGATCATGAATCTCAGATTTCCTTGACTCCCTTCGGGAACCTTGAAAACAATTCCATGGAGAAGCCTACAAATTCAGAGAGCAGGAGGAGCTTACCAGAGGACTATACTGTTGACCCATCAAACCCTAATCTAGCAACACCTCAACCACATGCAAAGCAAGGTAAGCCCATATCAGTTGTTCTTCCTGATTCCTTTGCTGAAGTAGCTAATGACTTGTCTAAATATACTGTTATCTTATTGTTTTTACGCAAGATACAACCTGAGGTTGAATTTCTTAAATGGGTCAGGGGGTTTGGAAAAATACTAGAGGTTGGATAGTTGAGGCTATTCGAGGGTTGGGAAGGGGGTACATAGCAGTCTCGTTTGCGAATTCTAAACATGACAAAAAAATCCTCCAATATGAAACATGAGTTATTTGCAGGCAAACATGTTATCTGTAAGGTTGGTCTTTGGATTTTCATCCAGAGGGTCCCTCTAGGGTAAAATACCCTTTGTGGATAGAGTTGTCTTTTTTATCTTTGTCATGTCACCCATTTCTCAATAAAATTGTTGTTGTTCTTGGTAAGGTTTTGTGGTCTCACCCAATGTTAGAAAAACTATCTAATTATAGAGTGCACCCTCGTATTTGTGTATAAATGGACATATCCAAGTCATTGCCCCCTTCCTTGAACTCAATGGGTCAGGTTTCCAAGTAAGTCAGCCTCTTGTCTATCTAAACTTACCTAATGCATGTTTTTACTATAGAGAAGTTGGGCATTTGATCAAAAATTGTTCGAAAAAATAGCTAAAAAGAAACAAATGGAAGCAACTACTAAAAAATTACAGAAAAAATCCCAACCAATGGCTCTCATATGTAAGTTAATGAAAATTTAGCCAAGAAATTCCCTATCGATGGTCCTCAACACCCCCCTGTTCCTGAAAAATCTTCAACTTCTCAGGTTGTTCCTCCCAAGAACCCTCTTGCCTCTTCCATGGATCAGACTAAGTACTCAGATACTCTTGTTAATCCTCAAGCCCCACTAATTTCAACCACGAGTATTTATTTAGCTCTTGTTCCTTCACCACAACTCTTGAAATATAGTCTTATGAAAGATGGGTGGAGAATGGTAGGCAAGCTACAACATTGTCAACCCCCCAGGATCACTCCATACATTCAAAGGAAAAAAACCCTCTATCAAAGATCTTGCTAGATTATTCTCTCAAGTGTCTCAAAATAAGGTTCATGCTCAACAAACACATTTGGACAACACACAATTGTTGCCAATCAGTGAAAATATTTTCCAAGCTCTAAATCATGAGGTTGAGCAGCCTCTAAATCTCACCTCATGAATTTAAATATTTTATCCTGGAATGTTAGGGGTCTCTTCCTCCCTTACTGTAAGTTTCAAATTCAAGAAGTTGTTGAAAATCATATTTCTATTATTTTCCTTCAAGAATTGAAAGTCACTGGTCACGCTCTCACCCATTGTATGGATATCATTGGTGGTGGATATGCATATGCATTTATTACTTCTCATGTTAATTGTAAAGGAAGTGATGCCCTTTTCATATCCAAGTCTCTTTTTTATGTTATTCTAGACCATGGTGAAGACCTTGCTCATCGTTGTGTATAGGTTAGATTGGCTCTTAACTCTCAGGTTATTGGATTTTGTTCTATTTATGCTCCTAATGACTCTCCTAGTCATATAATCCTTTGAGAATGATTAGTTGTTTCTCTCCCTCCTGTAGAATGGATCCTTAGAGGTGACTTTAATATGATTGAGAATCCTAGTGATAAAAGTTGGACTAGTAGACCTTTTTCTAATGTTGAATTTTGTAGTTGGTTGTTTTGTCGTAATCATTTACGTGTGCATGAACCTCTCTTTGGTAAATCCTTCTCTCATATAGATAATTGGTTTATGTGGCCCAACTATCATCAAGTTTTTGCTAGGAATCTTTTTCGTCTAGATAAATTTATTTCAATAATTTTTTCCTAAATAAATTCTCCATCCATGAGCAAGTTCGCATCCTTTCTCACACTACTTTGTCTGATCACCTTCCTATCTTGTCTTCTATCCAAAATTCCTCAACCTCTCTTAATTCTATGTCACTTCATTTCAAATTAAATGTGTCCCACCTTGACAATCATGCCTGTTGTCACCTTGTAGAGCATATCTGGAATAGATTTCCTAGATCAATTGGTAATACTGGCTGGATCAAATGATTTGAGATAACGGTTTCCAATACGATTTCATCCCTTATATGGCATGGGCGTTCTATTGCCAAAAGGAATAAGATTCAAGAGAGTTGCCTTCATAAGGAGATATCTCATATTCATTACATGCTTATGAAAGACCCTCCTAACATTGTTATTCATTGCGATCTAGCTAATGTTGAAAATCAAGCTAGAGTTTACGAGTCTTACTATGCTAGAGGGGCACATGTTAGGTCTTGCATCAATTGGATCTCCCAAGGAGACAAGGGAACTAAATTATTTTTTAACTACCTCAGACATAAGAATATTTCGAAAAGGGTCACTGAGTTGGAGGACCCTTCAGGTCATTTTATTTCTAACTCTAAAGAGATCATGAAACTTTTTGTAGCTCATTTCTCTCAACTTTTTATAGCAGAGCCAAGGGATGAAATCCAATGTATCTTAATGGAATACGTGCAAGAACATATTCCCACCCTAGTAGACCCCATTATTTAAGATCAACTTGAATATCCTCTTTTTGTGAATGATCTGCAAAATACTCTTTTTTCTATGAAGAATGATAAAGTTGTTGTCTTGGTGTGCGACCCTAGGAAGTGCGCACCAAACTTACTGATGCGTAGTCATTATACCATCATTAATTCTCAATGAATATGTCAATCCAGGGCAGTGTACAAGGCTATCTATGGGAGAAGAAGTGAAACAGCTATAACTTAGGTCAATCTAGGGCAACAAGTCTTATTGGTGGAATCGGTTTGGTGGGGGGTTTTGGAACATTCCTATCTCTAAATTGCATGAATTAAATCTTAATCTAAGTTGCAGTATTTGGAAACTAATCACTAACTGTAGAAATGAAGTCCTAATTACAATTGCAGAATAAGACCTAATTATATTGCAGAATTAACAGTTGTAGAATTGAAAGTCTGATTCTAATTGCAGAAAGGAAATCTAATTACTTTTGCAGTAATGAAAGTCTAGATCTAATGTGGAAATAAAAACTATCAAAATTCTGTAACATAAGGTTGTCAATCCTCTGTTCATATTTTGACAGCAAAACATAAAAATGCAGGAAATTGCTGAAAAATAGTAAATGCTAAAAATAACAGTTTTAAAATAAAGTGAAAGCTTGGCTGAAAGTAAGATTGCAACTAAAACATTAAGCACAAGATTTATCTTAGCATAAATAAACTAATACTGCAAATATTGTCAACTATTCACAAGCAATTTACATAACAAGTTCTGCAACTCATTCTCATGCAGAAAATCAGAATAAAAACCTGTTCTGTTAGTCCTCCTCCTAGGTCTGGAAGTGGCCAGCCTCTTTGTCCAGAAGAAGGTGTAAGTCTCTCTCTCTTTCTAAATCTTAATCACATTCATTTACAAGTAATTTGAAATAGAACTGGTGCACTTTATTGATCAAAAGACATGATTACAAGAATTCTGCTTAAAAATCATTACAGGACTGTAATAGTCAATTCCTAGTTATACTCTGTATTTAGCTTCCTTACTCTATTTTCTATCTATCTGCTATTTCTCTACCTCTCTCTCTACAGCTCAACCTGAACGGGAGCAATATTTATAGCTATCCTATGATCTGATTACAAACAAAGAATATCTCAAAAGATCTAATCCTAAAATGCTGCAACAAATTCTGGTTTTATCCTAGAAGAGGACTAAAACCTGATCTTTCCCTTAATGATGGATTTGGTCGGCAATGACGGCAAAGACAGATGGAGGATATTTCTCTTTACTTTTTCCAACCTTTATTTCCCTTTTTCCGCCTTCAAAAATCGGTCAAAAAGGTCAAAAACACATTCTGTTCTTCATTCCGAAGATAAGTGGCTTCATTCCGAAGACAGTGCAGTTTTCATTCCGAAGATCGCTCATTCCGAAGATATTGCATTCTCATTCTGAAGATCACTCATTCCGAAGATACTGCATGCTTCATTTCGAAGATCCACTCATTCTGAAGACGCTGCTTTCTTCATTCCGAAGATCCGCTCATTCCGAAGATGCTGTGTTTTCTTCATTCCGAAGATATCTGTTCATTCCGAAGATGCTTCGGAAATGAACAAATGTATGCTTTCCATTGGTTTCTTCTGCATCTCTCAGGTGGGTTATCTCCTAAGATCAAATTCTAATGGTCTTCATCCCTTTCCTCATGTGAATTCCATGCCTTGCTATTTATGGACAGCTGGCTGGAATTTATATGGGAAAGACCAGTTTTTGCTGCACAAAAACAGTTTGCTTGCACTGTTGCCAGATTTAGGTGAAGTAAATGCTTGAAACAAATCAGAATATGATTAGTGAAATGCTGCTATTATTCTAAGCATATCCCATTGTAGCAAATCATAACAAAAAGAGCACAAAACTATGCAAAAATCTGTAAAATCAACATATAATATTTCAAATACATTGATCATGCAAAATGGTTAATATACAGCATATTAAATCAACTTAACTAACATATCAGATAAAACATAAGAGTTTATAGGCATTTTTAGTGTACAAAACATGTTATAATTGAGGCATTTCCAGGCCTCATCATTTTCCCCCCAACTTATATTGATGCATGCCCTCATGCATTCTGTTGGGCTATGGAATCACATATGTCCATGTTTAGATTCCATGACCTGTAGAATAACTTCTTGCCTATGTAATATCCCCTATTTTCCTGAATGTTTCTGAGCCAATCTTCAAATTGTTCATCAGGCTGTTCATTTTCCTCAAAGTAAAATGGAACTGGAGTAATGATGGTTGGAGGCCTGAACCTGAGACCTATCCAGTTATGCTGCATGATCTGGATCAGTTGGACTACACCTTCTCGCTCTTCTTCTGGACCACTCTAGATTGATGGGGGAGATAGGTTCTCTTTTCCTTAAAGACATGGAAAGTTCATTCCATCTGTCTCTGCATACTGACAATGCTGGAAAGAAATTGTGATCACAGAAATTGTTAAATCTGGTCACACAATCCCTCAAATTGTTCAAGTACATTCTCTTGATATCATCCCTGTTCATCATTGAGAAGTGCTGTTGAGTGATATTTAAGTGATTTGGCTGGATTGCTCTGACTAACAACTCAGCCCTTGTTTCAACCACTTTATTCTGCCTTTTCTCATGATCCCAATAAAGCTGATTTTGCAAGGTAGACATAAATGCTCTCAACTGAACATCTCCAATGTAGATTTGAGGATGAGAGTCAACTTCCTCTGGTATGAAGAAACTGTGCAAAAATAGTTCACACAGGAGATTTTTCTGCTCAAAAGGACTGTCAAAATATGCCTCCAAAAAATCTTCAATAGTGTCCAATTTGTATGGAAGGTTTGAAGTAATCCTCATGACCTGCCATCTAAGGTATTTCTCCTTCAAAATAAGGCTGTAAAATCTGGCTGGCCGTCTAAATTGGACTAAAAACTCAGCAATTTGGCACAAGTCAGATACCTTTTCTTTCAATGCCTGAATTTCTGTGTCCTTGGCTTCTAGCTGTTTTGCCTCCAGTTTGAATTTTTCAGTTTTACTGGCAAGCTGTTCATATCTAATCATCCAGCTAGCTATGTCTGCATTGTACTGCTCTAGGGACACAATATTAGGTGGTCTTACTACAGGGGGAATCCTAGGCACCAGATTTGTCTGAACTCCTTTTTCTGCCACTTCCATTGGCTGTTCATCTGTCAATATCTCTACTTGCACCCCCTTATTTGCTATTTCTATGGGGTTGTCATCAGATAGTATTTCTACTTGTACCCCCTTATCTGTTGTTTCTACTGGAAGTGTAACAAGTTGAAATGCAGGGACCTCAGTTGGAGTACTTACTTGAGCATTTTCTTGCTGTTGGGACTGTTCCTGTGTTGGTGGCTCATTTTCAACATCCTCTACGATATTTCTCACCATTTCTGAAGCATCTTTAGAACAAGAAGGCACTGCTTCAGAATGAACAGGCACTTCTTCAGAATGAAGGAGTGCTGTTTCAGGATGAACTTCTATATCTGCCTCAACAGAGTCATCTGCTCTTGATAAACCCAGAAGCAATTGAGCCAAACTGTCTTCATCATGGGATACAGCTGGCTGTTTTTCAGATTGTGACAACTTTTTTAGTTCTGCCACTTCCTGCTGAAGTTCTACAATTTTTCTTGCTTGCATCTCAATGATGCTTTCTTTCTCTGTGATCCATTTGGTCTGTGTTTTGACAACACTTCTTGCTGCCCTCAGCTGCTCAGTGATGTCTTCCTCTTCTGTTTCTGCTTCAGAAGTTGATGCAGACAAATCAGTTGCAGTTGGCTGTTCAACCAAATCTTCTTCTGTGCAATAGTTTGTTCTTGTTCAGGAGGCTCTGTGAAACTGTCTATAAGGATATCTACCATATCTGTAGCCTGTTGAATTGTAGCCTCCTCCAAACCAACTTGCTCAGTTTCTGCCTCAACCATCTGTTCAGGGAATTCTGGAAAGTTATCAGATGTTGGTTGTATTTCTGTGACATCTGGGCTACTTGGTCTATCTTCTTCCTCCATGACCTGTTCTGTAGTTTCTTTCAAATGGATTCTTGTAGACCTCCTAGTTCCGTATGCAAACTTCTTCTTTTTGCTCTATTTTCTGGTGACAAAGGGGTCATGGGGTCAGTCTTTGATGCCTCTGTTTCCCTTGTTTCACTTCTCTGTTCTGACAAGTCAGTTGCAGCTTCAGCAAACCGAACTTTCTTTTGTTTTTCTGCTCTACTGCTAGTTCCAGATCCTCTTTTCCTTTGTCTCTTAGCCTGTGAAGTTGAAGGCTCAGGAGCAAGGTTTTCTGGTCGTCGTGGGGTGTAGTTCTCAGAATCGCTTTAGGGGCATCTTCTCAGCCTCTTCCAAGCATCCTCTCGCAACATTTTCTGTAGTAGCTTCGTAATATTTTTTGCAAGAAATTGCTTCCTCTTCTCGAAGAACATCAACAAGATTTGGCTCCTCTTCTTCTTCACTTTCATCCCCAAAAATGACATCATTTAGGTTAGAGTAAAACCCGTCAAAACTCCTAGGGTTTCCTCTAAAATGATGTTGGCAAACTAATTTGATAAGGCCATGATGGCGAAGGCTCCCTTTACCCTCCTGATATCTTTTTGCCATATTCTTTAATTCTTGATACAAATATAGGGGAAGATTAACCCTAACTTCTGGTTGTTGTCTACCATGTCTGAGATGGTTTAAAATTCGTAGATGATGCCCTGATAATAAAGCACATACTGCCCTTCATAGGTCAAAAACTTAATCACCCGTGTGGCTACTTCATCCTATGGTTCTTGCAGTTGGCCCTTTTTAACCCTTTGCATGTGTTGTTATGGGTTAAGTATTCAGGTTCCCTATCATTTTCTTCTACAAACTGATTAACTACATTTGCTAATGTGTTCTTGCCAGATCTAGTAATTGAAATTCCCTCTAATGGCAGCTCTGTAATCTGACTTAAAATTTTAGGGCTTACCTCAATAGACATGCCATTGACATGTGCTCTGTTGTTTCTGAATGTATGGGCAAACATGCCAGCTAAATCTTCGAAGACCCATTGAATTTGTCCAGAAACGTCATAAACCCTCCGTCTTCAAAAATCTGCACAACTGCCAGATTTTCTCGGAGGAAATTGGTATCTGCAGGCTCTGTTCTGATTTTTCGCCCCATTTTTCTCTGTTTAAAATTCGTACACTGCGGCTGCTGTTCTACTGCAGGATTTCTGGCTGTTTCCTGTTGCAAATTTGCAGAGTTTTGAGTTAGAACCCTCGTTGCCCTGTTTCGCGTCTTCTTCTTCGGAATGAGCCGTATTCTGTGCACTGTACCTCGCAACACGTCTTCGAAAAGAAAGATGGCACACATATCTACTTCTGCACTGTACACCCGTTCGTTGATAATTGCATGGATGTCCTTGCCGTCAGATCCACCTCATCAATTTTGCAGATTCTCACGTGCATGTTAATTGACATTAAAAATTGGTGGCATATGGTTGCAGATTCTCCGTATTTCCAATGAGTGCAAAAATAGACCATGTGCTGATTGACACGTGTCCCTTCCTCGCATGCAACTAAGAAAAAATCTTAATTTTGTCGTACCTTGTTTTCTTGGATGCCACGTGGAAATGTTCTTTCCGAAAATGCAAATAAAATTTCATTCCAAAGATTATGACTTCATTCCGAAGACAAGTCTTCATTCCAAAGACAAATCCTCATTCCGAAGACAGATCTTCATTCCGAAGACAAATCCTCTTTGCAGAATTTTCATTCCGAAGATAGATCTTCATTCCGAAGATCAATCCTCATTCCGAAGATTAATCCTCATTCTGAAGATCAGGCTGTATTATGAAAGTAAATCGTCATTCCGAAGACATACCCTCATTCCGAAGATAGATCTTCATTCCGAAGACATATCTTCATTCCGAAGATAATACAGCAGGCACTATTTTTGGCATTCTTGTTCCGAAGATTAGGCAGAAATCAATATTGTCATTCTTAAAACATGTTTTTAAGTATGCCAACTCTTATGAATACCTTTTATGCTAATGGTTAATTGTCACATACTATATACCAATCATTTTACAATGAAGAAATGTAAGAAATATATACCTGATAAAAATAGTTAATGCCGCTTTGAAGAATGACTCGCTTTTGTTGATATTCTGCTGAGATTTTCTGCAACATTTCAAAACAAGTGCACTAGGTGAATTTGTACAATGATGGTTCAAAAATTTCTCAAGGTTATGCATGCCATAAAACTGGTTTTCATGCATACCAACCCAGTAGTGCCTTAAAAAGGTTTTCACTGCTGAGTTATTCATTTTTCTCTTTTTTTTTTTTCTTGATTTTCCCATTTTTTTTTTTTTCCTCTCCTTTTCTCTCTTTTTTTTTTTTCTTTTTTCTTGATCCTGACTATGCCCATGAAGGAATTTCATGATTTCCCCTGAAACCATGCCCATGAAGGAATTCATACTCATAATTTATTCATCTTTTTGTTTTCTATTTTTCTGATTTTTTTGTATTTTCTGTTTTCTTGAAATCCACTGATCATATTGATTGTTTTGAAGTGGAAGAAGGAATCTCTTCCACCTGCTGTGTATCCAAACTGTCAAGTTGCTGCAAGAACTCTTCTTTAGTCAGAGGTGTATGGTATACCCTGAGGCGATGTCCATTCACTACCAAATTTCTTCGTGACCCATCAATGGGGGATAAACGAGCCGCTCCATTGTTGAATACCTCTTCAATCCAAAGAAGGTCCCAACCATCTAGTTTTCAGTTTTCCAGGGAAGTCTTCATATTGAGAATCGAATAAGAAAGCCCAATCTCCTTGTTGAAGTTTCCTCTCTCGAATGTGACCGTCATGCCACAGCTTCCTCTCGCTCCCGAATTACCTCGCTTGGTGCAGACATCCAATCTAAGTTCATCCAATGCATTCACTGCAGAATCCTGTCTGTCTGTGCCTGCGATAAGTCAATTCCAATTTCCAGTGTCGTGCGCAATGTTAGTAACTCAAATTCAATAGGTAAAAGAGGCTTTTTACCAAAGACTAGTTCATAAGGTGTGAATCCAAGAGTGGACTTCCAAGTGGTATTGTAGGCCCAAACTGCTTCAGGTAATTTGTCTAGCCAATTTTTCCTATGAAAAGCTACTGTTTTTGTCAAGATGCGTTCTAGTTCCCTGTTTGTTACTTCAACCTGGCCATTTGCTTGTGGGTGGTAGGGTGATGATTTCCTATGTTTGATTTCATATAATTCTATAAATACTTTTATGACTTTGGATGCAAATTGGGGTCCTTGGTCCGTGGTGATAGACCGTGGAGCTCCAAATCTCTCGGAAAATTTGAGTGTACAAGAAATCAGCTACCTTTTCTTCACGAGCATGTTTGAAAGCACGCACCTCTACCCACTTTGTCGTGTAATCGTGCATACTGTAATATGCACCTTTCCTTGAGAAGGTGGATCAATAGGTCCTACAAAATCAAGCTTCCCACTTCTCAAATGGTTCTAAAACCATTTGAGGCCGCAGTGGCATCTCATTTGTATGAGTGGGTTTCCCCATTCTTTGGCATGCATCACAATGCTCGATGTACTTTTTCACATCCTTGTGAAGAGATGGCCAATAATATCCTATCCCCAAGATTTTTCTAACCGTGCTTTTTACATAATAGTGTCCACCCGAGGGTTCATCATGACAAGCTCTAAGGATATCATATACTTCATCCTTTCGGATGCACCTACGTAACACATGGTCAGGATCGCACTTGAAAAGCATACCCTTAATCCATTCAAAAGAAGAACTCTGTTTGATCAATTGTTTTTTCTGTTTTGAGGTGAAATGTGAAGGAACTTTCCCTGTGACCAAATAATTGGCTATATCTCGCAAACCAAGGTGATTGAACCGATATAGCAAATAGTTTTTCATCGAGAAAAGTGTCATCAACTAATTCCCCTTCATCTCGTGTTCTCGCAACCTCGGACAAGAAATCTGCAACAACATTAGCTTTTCCCCGGTTTGTTGATTATGGTGATATCAAATTCTTGCAAGAATAAGCAACCAACGAATAATTCTTGCACTTACCATAGGTTTATTCATCAAATACTTAATGGTTGTATGATCTCGTGTGAATAAATATTTGATAACCTCGTGATATAATGCCCGAATTTGTTGATGGCATAAATCACCGCTAGGAATTCTTTCTCGCTTGTTGTATAATTTTTCTCTCTCTCCTGTCAAGTTTTTGCTAATGTTGTAGATGGTATAATGTTCACCATTATCAATTTGTCCTAATGCTGCTCCAATTGCTGTATTGGAGGCATCAGTTTGAATGTGAAATGGTAATGTCCAATTAGGTCCTCTAAGCACAGGTGGAGTTATCAATTTCTCTTTCAGAGCTTCAAATGCTTCCTGACACTTTGCAGTCCAGGAGAATTCAGAATCTTTAGTCAATAAGGCAAACAGTGGACTGGCTATTGTACTAAAGTTGGGAATAAACCCGCGGTAAAAACCAATGTGTCCTAGGAAACTTCTGACATTAGTCTGAGTTTTAGGAGGAAGGAGGTTCTTGATAATTTCAACTTTCTTTGGATCAACTTGGATCCCTTCAGGAGAGATGTGATGACCAAGAACTATCCCTTCCTTCATCATCATGAAGCATTTATCTGGATTTAAGGATAAGTGGTATGTTTCACAACGAGTTAAGACTTTGTCAAGATTTTCCAATGTAAAATCAAAATTTTGTCCACATACCGTGAAATCATCCATGTAAATTTCAACACTTTTGGTGGTCGATCAGCAAAAATTGCTAGGACTCGCTCACTGAAAAGTTGTCGGGGCATTACACAAACCAAAAGGTAAAACCCTATAGGCAAATGTTCCCCATGGACATGTAAAAGTTGTCTTTTCTTGATCTTCAGGTGCAATCTGAATTTGATTATACCCACTGAATCCATCAAGAAAACAAAAGTATCTTTTTCCAACAAGAGTATCTAACACTTGATCTATGAAAGGTAATGGAAAATGGTCTTTGTATGTCACCTTATTCAATTCTCTGTAATCTACACATACTCTCATTTTTCCATTTTTCTTAGGAACTATTACCAATGGAGAAACCCATTGACTATCATAAATTGGGTAAATGAATCCTACTTCCAGGAGTTTTTCAATTTCTTCCTTCACAATATCTCTTAAGGCAGGATTCAATCTTCTTTGAAATTGTCTGACTGGCTTGACTTCTTCGGTATAGATCTTATGGGTACATATATCGAGATGAACTCCTGACATATCTTTGTAGTTCCAAGCAAAAGCATGAACATGCTTCTGCAAAACAACTATCAATTTTTCTTCCTCTTCCCTAGTAAGTCGGTCGTAGATATTCAAAAATTTGCCCGGTCGGACTTCTATTTGTTTTGTATTTAGAAGGACCGAATTCACTCCTTCATACTTGGTGATTAAGGGATTAAGAGGACATTGTTGTGATTGGAGAAACGAAGCGTTTCTGTTTCATTGCTGCTTGAGGGAAGCATTTCTTGTATGGAACAGTGAGAAGGAAAAATCAGATGATGGTGCCATCCATGTGATAGTGAAACAGAGTTTCCTTGTGATAGCACAGATGATTCATCTTCAGATTTTTGATTCTCCTCATTACTTATCATTTGTTGGATATTTGTTGCTTCCTCTTCTAAACCTTGTTCATGCAGAACATTCATCAGGATTGTTTCATTTTCTAAGTTTTCTGTGTCACTGAGGTCTTCTGTGTGTTCTCTTACTACTAAGGTAGCTAGTGTAGAGATGACCTCTTCCGGTTCCTCATCTGAGTCAGAAAACCATAACTGACCTAAAAATTTGCTAGATGGTTTTGCAGGAGGATATAAAGAAATTTGTTTCAGCTCAATACCATTTGAAATGGTCATATTTCCAGATCTGCAGTCTATGAAGGTCGCCGCAGCTTGCAAGCCAAGGTCTTCCCAAAATAATGGGATATCCATGTGCTGAATTTCTTGGTCAGTAAAACCAAAAAATCTACAGGGAATTCCCAAGAAGAAACTTCTATAGGGACATCTTCAATGATTCCTTCAGGTTTTGCTACTGACATATCACCCATTTCTAAAACCGTAAATGTGGGGCCGAGATGTTTGAGTCAGAATCGTTCCATTGTATCTTTAGTCATGACATTTATTGCAGCTCCTAGATCCACTAAAACATTTGATATTGGTACTGAACCTATGGTGACCGTGGATAACTCGGGCTTCCCGGATCACTATACTTTGGAGGTAGTAGTTTTCCATATAAGAGATCAGCTATCTTTCCTTCAACCTGCACAGTCTTGGGGAATGCTTTCTTCTTTCTCCCTGTTCTTTTAATGCACAAATTTTGGACAGTACTGTTAATTTCTGGTATTTCCTTAATGGCTTGCAATAAGGGTAATGAGATAGTCAATTTTTTTAGTTCTTTGACCAATTCTGACTCAAAAATTTTTGGTATTGCATTAAGTCTTTCAGGATATGGAACTATCCTTGGTAATTGTTCTGCTTGTGTCTCTTTTTCTATTGTTGGATCCAATTTTTCTGTTTCTTTTGTTGGTTGGATTCTCTCTCGGTTCTGATGATTCTTGCTCTTCATTATCTTTGATTTCTATTAAAACTGGTTCGTGTACAACTTTTCCCGAACGGAGTTGAATATCACTACAATCAAGAACATTAATTTCAATATTTTCTTCAGCTTCAGCCACATAGACAGGAGGTGTCTGTCTTACACTGTTTGGATTAGTGATTGGCTGAGCTGGCAATTGAGGTTGCTTCACTTGCCGTGTTTGCTATTTTTCTTGAAAATTTTGATTAGGTGCAGGCAACAAATGCCGAGTTTGACCTTGATTCCTTTGTCGCCTTGGATAGGACTGGTATTGCTGATTCCATTATGGTTGGTTTTGCATCCAATGTGGATTAGTCTGATTTTGATTCCAAGCTGGATTGTTTTGATTCCATGAGGGGTTGTTTTGATTCTGATTCCAGGCTGGGTTACTCCAATTTGACTGTGGCCATTCTTGGGAATTTGTCCATTGAGGATAATTCCAAGGACGTTGGGGTGGTTCTGATTGTCCCCAAGGCATAGTACCAGGATTATGCCCCCAATTTGTAGGAAAATGAGGGGGATTTTGATATTGAGAGAAATTTCCCCCTTGTTTTGGTCCAATATAGTTGAGTTCCTCAGTCTGGTTTTCTAACACAGTTTTGAGTTGTGGTAGCAGGTGGCATTGATCAGTTGAATGCCTTTTTGAACAGATACTACAAATGGCCGAGATGGTTGTTTTATTCAAAGGACATTCCCGCAAAGCATGTTTACTTCTACATCTTGGGCAATAAATTGCCAAAGGTTCTATGTTTTTAGCTTTTGCAGAGATTTCCCTAAAGTAGTGTTTAGATGCACTAGGATATCACTTTGAAATTTGCAAGTTCCTCTATCATGTCCTTTACATCAGCACTCATTTGTGCGGCTTTTTCTTCTTCTCTTGCTTAGTGCGAGAGTAATTCCTACAGAGATCCATAATTTCCTCATTACTGAGAGTGGTTACATCCCCTTTTCCCATCAAATCCAGAACTTCTTCGGATTCATCTTGCAATCCTCTCAAAAAGATAGTTTTACACAATTCTGGTTCTACTAGTCCACATCTCCTTTGAACAAAGGAGAACCTATCAAGGTAATCTTCCAAGGTCTCATCATCTTCCCCGCTTGATTCTAAATAACTCATCTTTTCTATTCCTTACACGGCAAGTATTCCCGATATTTGTCTAAAAAGACAGCCTCCATTTGATCCCATGTTCTTATGGAATTTGGCTCTAAGCTCATGAACCAACGTAATGCTGAATCTTTGAGAGTTGAGGGAAAAACCTTAAGTTTTTTATTGTCATTTATATAATCATAGGTCTGACACACTACCTTGAATTCAAACAAAAATTGGTCAGGATCTTCAGATACAACACCTCGAAAGGTGGGAAGTACTGAAGGTGAAATGGTCTTCATGGGAGAGTTTTGTGTTGGATTCAGATGAATAGGATATTCAAATGTTCTGGATGGTTGGAGTATATCCTGATCATCCCCTTCATTATGAACATAGCCATGCTGGCCATCTACATTGCCTCCTTCTCGCCATAGTTTCTTGTTTCTTAGGAGAAGTTAAAGCTTCCCAAATTGTTCTCTCAAGAGGTCCAAGCTTTTCTCGTTGATGAGTTTGATGAATTATCTTCCTTAAGATATTCTGTTGATACAATTGGTGATTTTCCTTTCTCAAAATGTCCTACTGATGGTGAGACAGGTGATTTTTCTATCAGTCTTTTAGGTAGTTCAAACACAGGTGATTCACCCCTTAGGCATGAAGATCTCCTTAATGGGACAAGCCAAGGATCCTTTGGGGTCTCCCTAGACTTACTCATTCATGTTTACTCCTAAATGACATAAATTAAGTCAATAGTTGTTATCTTACTCTGCCGTTATATTCAGATTTTAACCTGAATGTTCACAGTTTGGTCTGATTACAGCTATTGAACTATTTGTTTTCTTCCGACAACACTATTCCCTCGACAACGGTGCCAAAATGATGCGTAGTCGTTATACCATCATTAATTCTCAATGAATCTGTCAATCCAGGGCAAGTGTACAAGGCTATCTGTGGGAGAAGAAGTGAAACAACTATAACTTAGGTCAATCTAGGGCAACAAGTCTTATTGGTGGAATCGGTTTGGTGGGGGTTTTGGAACATTCCTATCTCTAAATTGCATGAATTAAATCTTAATCTAAGTTGCAGAATTGGAAACTAATCACTAACTACAGAAATGAAGTCCTAATTACAATTGCGTAATAAGACCTAATTATATTGCATAATTAATAGCTAGTAATTGAAAGTCTGATTCTAATTGCATAAAGGAAATCTAATTACTTTTGCAGTAATGAAAGTCTAGATCTAATGTGGAAATAAAAACTATCAAAATTTTGTAACAGAAGGTTGTCAATCCTCTGTTCAGATTTTGACAGTTAAACATAAAAATGCAGGAAATTGCTGAAAAACAGTAAATGCTAAAAATAACAGTTTAAAAATAAAGTGAAAGCTTGGCTGAAAGTAAGATTGCAACTAAAACATTAAGCACAAGATTTATCTTAGCATAAATAAACTAATACTGCAAATATTGTCAACTATTCACAAGCAATTTACATAACAAGTTCTCGCAACTCATTCTCATCGCAAAGAAAATCGAAATAAAAACTTGTTCTGTTAGTCCTCCTCCTAGGTCTGGAAGTGGCCAGCCTCTTTGTCCGTAAGAAGGTGTAAGTCTCTCTCTCTTTCTAAATCTTAATCACATTCATTTACAAGTAATTTGAAATAGAACTGGTGCACTTTATTGATCAAAAGACATGATTACAAGAATTCTGCTTAAAAACTATTATAGGACTGTAATAGTCAATTCCTAGTTATACTCTGTATTTAGCTTCCTTACTCTATTTTCTATCTATCTGCTATTTCTCTACCTCTCTCTCTACACAGCTCAACCTGAATGGGAGCAATATTTATAGCTATCCTATGATCTGATTACAAACAAAGAATATCTCAAAAGATCTAATCCTAAAATGCTGCAACAAATTCTGGTTTTATCCTAGAAGAGGACTAAAACCTGATCTTTCCCTTAATGATGGATTTGGTCAGCAATGACGGCAAAGACAGATGGAGGATATTTCTCTTTACTTTTTCCAACCTTTATTTCCCTTTTTCCGCCTTCAAAAATCGGTCAAAAAGGTCAAAAACACATTCTGTTCTTCATTCCGAAGATAAGTGGCTTCATTCCGAAGACAGTGCAGTTTTCATTCCGAAGATCGCTCATTCCGAAGATACTGCATTCTCATTCCGAAGATCGCTCATTCCGAAGATACTCGCATGCTTCATTCCGAAGATCCTCTCATTCCGAAGACGCTGCTTTCTTCATTCCGAAGATCCGCTCATTCCGAAGATGCTGTGTTTTCTTCATTCCGAAGATATCTGTTCATTCCGAAGATGCTTCGAAATGAACAAATGTATGCTTTCCATTGGTTTCTTCTGCATCTCTCAGGTGGGTTATCTCCTAAGATCAAATTCTAATGGTCTTCATCCCTTTCCTCATGTGAATTCCATGCCTTGCTATTTATGGACAGCTGGCTGGAATTTATATGGGAAAGACCAGTTTTTGCTGCACAACAACAGTTTGCTTGCACTGTTGCCAGATTTAGGTGAAGTAAATGCTTGAAACAAATCAGAATATGATTAGTGAAATGCTGCTATTATTCTAAGCATATCCCATTGTAGCAAATCATAACAAAAAGAGCACAAAACTATGCAAAAAGCTGTAAAATCAACATATAATATTTCAAATACATTGATCATGCAAAATGGTTAATATACAGCATATTAAATCAACTTAACTAACATATCAGATAAAACATAAGAGTTTATAGGCATTTTTAGTGTACAAAACATGTTATAATTGAGGCATTTCCAGGCCTCATCACTTACCCTACTTGCAATGTATTTATTATATCAAATGTGAAAACAAAGACAAGCACATATAATACGAAAGTGAAAGAGCAAAGAAATATTCTTTATTAATGCTTCCAGATATTGGTTACATGTATGTCCCTCTAATGGATACTCATTTTGATACAATCTATTATAGGTTGGGCAATGGTGAATGTATCCCCTTGCAAAGGGGTGGTGTGCTTTTGTAGGCTTCCCGATTCCACACACGAACTTGTTTGAGGGCTTACAAATGCCTCCTTCTCCTTCTCTCGTCCAGGAGGGATCCATGCTCTGAATGTCTTGATATGGTCCTATAAACTTGCAGATCTACGTACATGGAAACAACAAAGCACGATAAGTAGTATGGGCCACCTCTTCGAAAGAGGCTCTTATTAGCAAATATGATAAATAATATAAATGATCATGATAAACCGAATAATAAAATGCATAGAAAGCTAAGGAAATACAAAGTAAATGCATTAATGAAACCAGATCTAAACTATGATTAAGCAATAAATTGAGCAATAATGAATCTAAACTAAAAATAGAAGGAAATAACGCTTATGCCCTAAGATATGCCTATGGGCCACTATCCGAGATAGCGGCCATGATGTGAAGCTCCTCTCCTTGTGAATCAAGGATTTGTGCGCTATCCTCCTTACTACAATTGATGTTCAAGGGTCATTGAGTGTGTCTCCTACACTGATTGGTGGTTGAGAATGGTGAATCTGAGAAACTGATGCGAGGATGTAGCTCAATCGAACGACACTCCAATGCTCCTCAAAGGGATGTAGATTGGCTCTCCATTTTGATAGGGCTTCATTGCTTAACTCTAAAACTTTGTGGATCCTTTTATTTTCGTGGGAGAGTCTATATGTAGACTTCCCTCTCAGATCTAGACCTTGGCTTCCTGGAGAAGCTTCAATCCAAATTACATGCGATTGGCAGTTTTGGGTGGGAAACATTAGTCACAAATTGGCATTGAAGGGGCAGTTAGGAGGAACTCAGGGAGTTCCTCGCCAAAATATGCTCGCTAACCATGCAGAGGTGTAGTCAAAATGTGTGATATGGGCCCGTATTCATGGCTAGACTATGTGTGATGCTAGCCACTATCAGGTTTAGCGGCCAGGTTTGGCCATTGTAGTCTTTAGTGGCCAGGTGTGTTGGTCGCTCTACTTGAGAGCGACCAAGCCTGGATGGGCTAGAACTACCCTATTTGAGTGGTTAGGACCATTGCTTGCTCTTGGAGAGATCCAAGAGGGTTCATATGGTCTATGGATGTGTCCATATGGGTAGTCTCCTAAACATGATGCATTTTAGGTGTCTACAAATACCCCTTTTTGGGATGCGCTATGAGCAAAACACAGTGCGGAGCAAAAAAGTAGACCACCTAGGGCCATATTGTAGGTTGGATGATGATCATTGATCTGATCAACATAGGATGCCCCAGTCATGCGGGAGGGCACGAATCCTAGAATCATTGCTTCCAACAAAATGGAAGGCTTAAATTTGTGGAAGTTTGCACTCGCTCATCAAGCAATCGGGTAGCTTCAGTACTACTATAGGTTCGAAAGGAGGGGAGCTACAAACTTAACTATCATATTTGCTTTTTGCCCCAACAAAGGGTAAGCTTATGATAGTTGTTGGCAATGATTCGTAAGACAAATGCAATCTTGACATGATCGAGATGATCTTTTGTTGACTTTGATTATGATTGTTTGAAAATTTTTGACTACCCCCTCAAGCGACGAGTCGATGAGGAAAGTACAATTAATAAAGTGATGAGTCGCTTGACCAAAATGAATAATTTGGACCTCTTTAGAGGGTTTCTCTTATTGTTATAGAGTAGTTCCCATCTAGGTGTGACTTCAACCATATTTGGTAGTTATACATCTCTATCCCTTGGGGTGGTCCGGCCATAATGGCCTTCTTAGGGAATCAAGGTGTTAGCTATTCTATTGTAGCGTGTGTTGAAACACTATTTATTATAGGAAGAATGAGAAGGATTATCACTCCTATGGGGTGTTCTAGTCATCATGGCCTTCTTCGGGTTTGAGATGAAGCGTCTCAATTCTACCATAACTAGTTTACCCCAAGTGGCCTTATGGTTATTTGTTCATCTTGCCGAATTGCATGGAGCACTTGTCACTGCAATCGCCAAGTGTATAGAGCAAATGAATGGCTACAAGGCTCATTTGGGATTTTTTGATTATTTGATTTTTAATTTTGGATTTTATGATGTTTTTGGATTTTGGTGTATGCAAATTTTTGGTATTTGTTTAGATTTTGGATGCCTTGGACCAATAGGTGCTTTTTATGGCCTATTTTTAGATGCTCTGTGGTGAAAATTTGATGAAATTCCTCCTTATTTTTTGGCTGTTGTCAGGTCCAGCGACCCCCAATTGTTGCTTCATGGCTGCTATTAGGTCCAGCGGCCAGGAAGTGCAGGCCACTGACGTTGGAAGTGGCCAAGGTGAGGATTGGAGAAATAAAAGGAAAATTAGGGTTTTGAGTTGTCATTGTTGCCAGTTGTCAGTTTCGATTTTGGAGCTCTGAGTTGATAGTGACTATTTGGTGGACCAAGATATTGTCGGTTTGACATCATGGTTGAGCAAGGTGAGGCTTTGATGAGTAGAGGAGCCAGAGTCTTGCGGGTACCTTTCTAAACCCTAGTCTTCTTGTTATTGTGGTAAAATGAACCAAATTAAGTAATTCGGTAAAGGAACCTCATTAACCTTGTTGGCAATGAACTTCACCAGTAGCTAGGCTTAATCTAGGGTTTAAGTAGATGGGTATGCTTTAGATTTAGGTTTTTTGCATTTTTTATGATTTTTGGGCCCGGGAGGAACATCGTTGGTGTGTCACCTACTAGCCTCTACCGCTCGTAGTGGCTAGCTTCAGGCTAGCCGTTGCTATTAGTGGCTATTTTGAAATTCCAATGATTAAATTTTTGACCATTGGAAACTGGCGTTGCCAGCTTTAGTGACCGCTTTGTGGCCGCTTCTGGCATGAGCGACCAGGAAACCTTAGGTTTGTTACTTAGATTTTTGAATTTTTGAGCAAATTAATTGATTTTTTTGAAATTTTGAGGTGCTTTTCTAAAAATTTTTGCATGATTAGGTGCATTTATTTGTTTCTCATGTAGCCTCATAGTAGCTTGATTGTATTTGCACTATTTGGCATGTTTGTTGCATTTATTTAGTTGTCAATGCATTTGATTTAGGCTTTATTTTGCACTTTTAGATCTTGTCTTCTCGGGCTCGGGACCCAAAGCTACTTTGTGACCTTTTGTGTGAGATGGATGACACAGAGTGGGCTTAGCTTAAGGCTCATGGGCTCTAGTATGTCACCGGCCTACCCATGATCATGTTGGATCAGGCCTACTTGACTGCCCTGGCCCACAAGTGGGATTCTAGGACCAACACCTTCCACCTTCCTACCGATGAGATGACCATTACGTCGAAGGATGTCTACAGGATTTTTAGGGTCCCTTTTGATGGAGTGCCCATTGTTTCTTCCCCCACTACTGCACGAGATGCAGTGTTCGTGAGGGTCTTTGGGGTGCATGCTACCATTTCCTTCAAGGATACTCATTTTGGGGGGTTTTTTATTGCCCATTGGTACCAAGAGGATGTATTTTCTTGGTTGCATGTTGTGTTGCTGATGGTCATCGACAACAACCTCATATATGACTGCTCTGGATTGAGGTTCCCATGGAATCTCTTAATGATGGTGTAGGATCTGATTGACAGTGAGCAGCCTATTATCTACGCCTGGGGGAGTGCACTGCTGGCATAGTGCTATGATGAGTTGTATCGCATTCAGTGCAACAAATGGGCCAGTATTACCTACAGCTTGCTCCTTCAGATTTGGGGATGGTAGCATATCAGATTTGACCACACAAGAGGACTTCTAGTGGAGATCACTGCACTAGACAAGGATGTCTAGTGTTATGGATCTAGGTGGCCTAGAGTGCTCGAGGAGTGCAAGAGTCGGCCTCATGCAAGGGAGATTTTCCACTACATTGTATCTTTGACAGGTTTGTAGGCTGGTGATATCATTTGGAGACCTTATCATGAGTGCCCTACCTAGGATGATCCTGCTAGCTTCACCATGAGGACTCGACATGATCGATGGTTGATCGATCACAAGGATGACATCAGAGAGTTCTACTACTCTAGGGTGCTTCAATAATTTGGCATTCAGTAGGATGTTCCCCTTGAGCTAGTTGTATATCATCGTATTTTTGTAGAGAGGAACCTTCCACCACCATGAGTTATAGTAGTGCTAGAGGAGGATGATCCTCCTATAATTGATCCTAGTGTAGCCGATGCTGGAGTGATAGAGGCATACACCCTCTAGTGGGGTACATGACTATGGCATGGTGGTGGCTGCCTAGGGTGGTCTTTGGATGAGGCTAAGGCTGAGGATCTTGATGGGCACCGAGTGTGGACTTGAATAGATGACTAGGGTAGGTAGGGCAATAGGAGTAGGTGGTAGAGGAGCAGGTTGTAGAGGAGTAGGTTGCCCCTGAGGAGGAGGAGGAGCTAGATCCTGAGGAGCAGGAGTCTCCTCTCTGGGCTTAGTTGCACCAGGTTGAGGTTGAGCTGCAGACTTCCCAGATATAGGTTTAGTAGAGGGATGCTACTATTGTCGACCTTCATGGATAGGTCACCCATCTTACTACCTAGCTAGATGCTACTCAAAGTTAGATTGCCCTAGCTATAGGTGCAGATCCTGGGGCCGAGGTGAGACGACTTCAGGTGATCATAGAGGAGAATGATGATTAGATGATATCAGACATCGCCTACATTATTACCCTCAGGTCACAGGTTCGGTTCCTAGGTGCTACTCCTCGGGAGAGGCCCACAGTAGGGGGTTCACAATTTTAGCATGTAGAGCACTTCAGGGCAGTTATCATCTCGGTCGAGTCACAGGACCAGGTCTCAGACAGAGCATACTGGAGGTGCCAGTTCTATACCACCTCCTAGAGGGAGTGGTGAGGGTGGAGGTGAGGCTAGTGGTGCAGGCCACTCCTGATTATTATGGCTTCTTTGATACTTTGTACCTCTTTTTGGGTGTAAGGTCATCTGACCTACATAGTTATAGCCTTATTGGTGATTTTTGTACCTACATGTACTTATTTGACACATGTTTATATGATATCTAGACTTTGAGACTCATCATGTGTGTTATTTAGGATTTTATGTTTATGGATGCAGTTATGATCTTATATGATGTGATTTAATGCTTTAGATGTTATGATGTGGATGCGTAGATAGATTACTTTATGATCTTATGCTATGTGACTTACATAATTTATGCTTCATGCGGCGTGGATGATTAGATGGCATGATTTAGATGATAGATGCATATGTGGATGCAAGGTTTATCTGATTGGATATTTTCTATGTGATGTGATGTAGTGATATGCATTAGCTAGATGCTGGATTTTGATGTGATGTGGATGGATTTCTTATGATGTGTTATTATGGATGCAATGATTGGTGTTTTAAGTTTAAATGCATGTCTACTTTTGATTTAACTATATGCATCTAACTTATATCGTTATTGCATGGGGAGTGCCATATGTGTAATGCACTATGCTGATGATGGATGTATGATCAGATGTTGTGACTTAGATGTAGATGGACTACTTATGATGTATGCATTTATGGATGCAATGATTGGTGTTTAAATGCATGTTTGATTTGATTTAATTGTATGCATTCAATTTATGCTGTTATAATATGGTAAATGCAATGTGTGTATTGCATTATTTACATGATGATGATTAAATGAAAATGGACCTGTATGCTTAATCACTTAAAGCATAAGGAATGAATATGATATGAGTCTTGACAATCTAATGGATGACACCACAGAATGTATAAAAATCATGAATAAATAATAACTCTCATAATAAGAATTAATCATTTATGAATGCAAGATGAGATGAGATGATGTGATATGTATGTACTTTTTTGATGAGCTTAACTCAATTAAAAGATACACACAAAATAGTCAATGGTCGTCTAAATATCATTGCTGACATTTATTCAGTATCTGTCCTACTTCATGCACACCATTTAATGAACAAATCCTCCTAAAGAAAGTTAATGATGTGATTGATGATATGATTTGTTGCTATTAGAGGATTTTTGAGGTTTTCCATGAGACTCAAACACCCTAGTTGCTCCATAAAAAGTTGTATACTGATCATACAGATATTCTGAAGGATAAAGTTCTTGTTATGAAGACCTAGATACTCATTATCCCTATGTGTGCAAATGAATATATTAGATAAAACATAAGCATACCCCAGTGCTAGACGGGATTCATTCAGCCCATTGTTGTATTGGGGATCCTCAAATATTCATCTTGATCCTAAGTTGGACTTAGTTGGATTAAACCACTAGGCGGTACAGGACACCTAAAGCTAGCTCATCCACATGCAAACATTGGTCTGTATAGAAGCAAAATGCTAATGTGGCAGACATATCATCATGCATAAGGATACCACCATTGCCAAGATGGCTTGATGCCACCAAACCTGTAATGAGGATCACCTTAAGGCTCGTCAAATGCTGAGAATTCCAGGGATTCAAGTTCAATACTCCCTTCTTTTCTTCATATTTATTTGGGATACTTGCTCATGATGTAGTGATGAAAATAACTTGTTATTTTGAATCTTTATTTTTCCTTTTGAGCAAGGGATTTATGTAGTAATAATAATCACTATTTATTTTGTTTTTGAATTTTGCTTCATTGGGGATTTTGCTTGTTTTGGTTAAAGCAAGGGATCTTTTTGTGTAGGGAGACAAACATGTCCTTTTGCCAATTCTCACCATTTTTTGAACTGGTCACACAGGGGGATGAGCAAGACAAACTTTTCACCTTAGGATACCTAATACCACTTCGTAGTGTTCATATTTCCCTTGTACCAACTAAGATTTTAGTGTTTTAATTAGTGATAGGATTTTAAGATATACCAAGTGCTATCAAAACTAAACCTCACCTATCAAAAGCAAAGATAACTTTCTACAAAGTTTGATAAAACCACTAGGTATGGCTGAGTGACTAAAAAACCCTAGTATATTCCTTATAGCAATAGGAGGGGTTGTGTTGAAAAACACAGTTACACACATGGGTGATGGATGATGATGGATTTTGAAGATGCATGACTAAGGTACAAATGTGGTGTCATTTGTAAGATTGTGAATGCATATGTATCTAAATGTAAATGCAATGGATGCAATGTGCCTAATGCAATGCAACTATATGGATGCAAGTGTGAATGCATAATGCAAATATTTTTGTATTTTTGATGCTTTCAATTGTTTTTGAATTTTTATTATTAAATTGTTTTTGTGCTTTTACATTTTGCTTTTGACCAAAGGGCTTTAAGATGCCTTTGGGGATTTTTGTGTTTTGACCAAAGGGCTTATGATGCCTTTGGGGCTTTTTGTGATTTGACCAAAGGGTTTATGATGCCTTTGGGGCTTTTTGTTATTTGACCAAAGGGCTTTAAGATGCCTTTGGGGCCTTTTGTGATTTGACCAAAGGGCTTTAAGATACCTTTGGAGCCTTTTGTGATTTGACCAAAGGGATTTAAGATGCCTTTGGAGCCTTTTGTTTTTTATTTTGATGTTTTCTAATTTGTTTGGATTTTTATGATTTCCATTGTTTTTGAAATTTTGAATTTTGTTTGAATGTTTTTGCTATTTTGTTGGTTTATGTGTGAAATTCCTTTAGATGAATGATGTTGAGTGGCTCGAGTTCCTCAACACCTTCTAACATTGTTAGGAGATATGCCCTAGTCCCAATATTCTTTGAGATGATATAGGGACCTACCCAATTGGTCATAAATTTGTCTCATAGATGTGGTGATCAGGTTTGAGTTCTGTTGGTTTTCTTTAAGCACAAGATCCCCAAATTTAAAGTCTCTTAGATGGAATTTATTGTTATAAGCTCGTGTTAGGTGATCTTGGTAAATACGAAGGTGCTCAAGGGCATTGATACATCATTCATCTAGAAGGGTCAATTGATCCAGGTGAGCTTGTCATGCGGTGTCGTCATTGATGAACTCTTTCAATGTGATGCACAATGTTGGAATTTCCAACTCTAAGGGCATAATGGCTTCAATGCCATATACAAGCAAAAACGGTGTTGCCCCAGTGGGTGTCCATATGCTAGTCTTGTAAGCCCATAATGCTAAGGATAATTGCAGATGCCAATCCTTGTGATTGTCTTTCACCATATTCTTTAAGATGGCTACTATCATCTTGTTTGAGGCCTCTGCTTGCCCATTTTCCTATGGATAGTATGGTGTCACAAAACTATGCTGAATATTGTATTTGGTCATCAGAGCTCACATATTTTTGTTTTTGAATGATGGACCATTATCCGAGATTATCTTGTAGGGTACCCCAAAATGACAAATGATATTATGGAGTATGAACTCCGTAATCCGAGGACCAATTATTGATGTCAGGGGAACCACTTCCACCCACTTGGTGAAGTACTCAGTGGTCATTAAGATGAACATGTGTCAGCTCGACGATGGGGGAGAGATATTTCCAATTAGATTGAAACCCCACTAAGAAAATGGCCAAGCCACCTGAATGGGTTGTAAGGCTTGAGATGGCAAGTGTGTCAGATTTGCATGATGTTGACATTTAACACATTTCTTGACATACTCGCAAAAATCCTTCTCCATGGTGGGCTAGTAATAACCCATTCGAAGGATGCACTTGACAATGGCCATGCCATTGAAGTGGCCACCGCATGTACCATCATGAGCTTACGAAATCACCCAAGATGATTCTTGGGGCTCTAAGCAATGTAGGAGGACTCCATCGTAGCTTTGACGATACAATATGCCTCCTAGAAAGACATATCTTATCACTTTTTGCTTGAATGCTCATCTTTCGACATGCGATAGTCCCTATGGGACACTTCCAAGTCTAAGGAAATATTGTAATTGGGAAAGCCAATCCCGATAAGCTACAACCTCAATAGATAAGATGACTTGTTCCTCTTGTAATTTGATTTGCACAAATGCAGATTGAGAAACAACCTTGTGGTGAATGGTGGTACCATTCCCCATAGAACCCTAAGAGATCAAAGACCCCCAAGGTGCCTTATTTAAGAATTATTTGGCTTTACAGAACCAGTCATGATCTGGATCTATATGAATCATGTTGATAGACTCTTTGTTATCCAAAGCCTCATGCTGGATCATTGAGTGCGAGAGCGTTTTGACATGAATGGTAGTGAAATCAGTAGATGGATTCTAAGGGATTAAAGATCCCAGAGATGCCATGGTGTCTGCAAATCTATTTGACGAACGAGGGATGGCCTCGATGTTGTACCACTCTAGTTTGGCTAGATAGGTGTCAAAAAGCTCTTTGTAAGCTTTCAATATTGGATCTCGACATTGAAATAGTCCTTTGACCTGGTTGACTATGAGTAGGGAGTCATCGAAGATATTTAGCCTTTTGATTCTCATGGCAATGGCTGTTTGGAGACCCAAGATCAAGGCCTCATATTTGGTGTTGTTATTAGTGCAAGGGAAGTCTAGCTTAAATGACAAGGGCATTGGAGCACCCTATGGCATGAAAAATATAATTCTTGCATCGCCTCCTTGCTCACACTTCGAACCATCAAAGAACAAAGTCATGTCTACTTCATTTTTTGGTTCTTCGGGTTTAGGTGCTTCTGATAGTGCAAAGACTGCATCATTAAGAAGCTCTATGGTAAGGGGCCTACTATTCTGAAGAGGTGCCTCAGCGAGTTGATCGTCTATGACTTGTCCCTTGATGGAATTTTGGCTTATGAATTCCAAATCGAATTCTATCAATAGCATGATCCACTTTGCAGTACGTGTGTTATGATATGTCTTGCTCATCATATACTGCAAAGGATTTTTCTTGGATATTACATATGTTGTATCACTTAGCATGTAGTGGCATAATTTCTTGGTTGTAAATACCACTGCTAAACATAGCTTTTCTACGTATGCATATCCAATTTCGTAGCTCACCAATGTGTGGTTGATGTAATATATCACTTGCTCCTTGTCTTGCACATTCTTTTGATCCAACATGGTGCCCAAAGAAAAATCGATAGTGGATATATACAATAGGAATGACATGTTTGGCCTTGGTGGAGCTAAGACTAGCGGTGTTGCCAGATATTCTTTGATTTTAGCAAAGGCTTACTAACATTCTTTGTCCCACTGGAATGGGACCCCCTTGTGTAGCAATCGATTCATGGGTCGATATTTGTCCGATAGTTGTGCGATAAATCGCTTGATGGATGCTACTTTGCCATGTAAGATTCTTAGTTCTTTGATGTTTGTGGGTGGGGCCATTTCTAGGATAGCCTTTACCTTTGTTGGGTCTACTTTGATGCCTTGTTTAGAAATGATGAATCCCAAGAGTTTTCTAGAAGTTACACCAAAGACGCATTTCTTGGGATTCAACCTGACATTGTGTTCAATCAGGTGATCAAAGATCTTTGTGAGGGTCTCAACATGCTCTTCACACAACAATGACTTGGCTAGTAAGTCATTGATGTAGTCTTCCAAGATCTTGTGCATGTAGTCATGGAAAATGTATGTCATCTCCCACTAATATGTGGCACTAGCATTTTTAAGACCGAATGGCATCACCTTATAACAGAATGTCCCCCATGGAGTGGTGAATGTGGTTTTATGTTGGTCTTCGAGTTTAATCTGAATCTGATTGTAACCAGAAAAACCATCCATTAGGGAGAGCATCTCATGACCTATGGTTGCATCTACAAGAGCGTCTATGTTTGGAAATAGGAACGAATCCTTTGGAGTTGCCTTATTGAGATCCCTAAAATCCATGCAAATGCGGACTCTTCCATCAAGTTTTCCTATGGGCACCATGTTTGATACCTATTCTGGATAGTCGATGGGAACAATAAAGACCACATCCAATAGTTTTTGCAACTCATTTTTAACCATCAAAGCGATGGTTGGATGTATCTTTCTGAGCTTCTGCTTGACCAGTTTCTTCGTGGGGTCTAGCGAAAGGTTATGAAAAACCAACTTTGGATCTAGTCCTGGCATGTCTTTGTAGGTCCAAGCAAAGATATTTGGTCTCTCTCTCAATAGAGGAATTATGATGGTCTGTTATTCTGGAGATAAGCTTTCTCCGAACTTGAATTTATTTGGTTGAGAAGGATCATCATTGATGTCCACCTCAAAAGTCTCCTCTATTGCCATATGTGGCCCCTCCATCTGGTGAGGAGTGGGGAATAAATGAATGTCATCTATTGGGTTCATGGTTCCCACTAACTCAGGGTTAAGACCAATGTGATAGACATCATGTGCACAACTTGATGCAAAATGAAACAGTTGCAGCATCTCTTTGTTGGGGAAGAAATCCTCAGGCTCCAAGGGTGAATCAGCATGATCCCAATCAATAGCATCTATATTAAGACACAATGGTCTTGATAGATCTATTGGGTTATGGAGTGGAGTGGTCAAATCAATGGAGATCATGTTGATGGATGGAATGAAATATCTAGGACCATACGGGTGAACCTCTATATCCTGGGTGTGCCCTCCATGCTCACGATGAGGCTTTGGTGGCATAGGGATCTCAAGATCTGGTCTATGAACTGACGAGATGATGGGATTGTTAGGCAATAACTGCTCTCTAAATTTTGGTGGCTCTAGGTTGACCATGCGATGGATGGCATCTAGGTTGATTGGTCTTCCTAGGAAATGAATATTAGGATCGATGACATGGAGTGCCACTTCTATTTCCACAAGTAGATCGACTGGCCGCAAGTGTTGAGGTCCAAGATAAGCCATCTTGGTCTCATCCTCAAAGTCATCATCGCTTATCCAAAAACCATTGGCATTCATTTTTGGCCCTAGTATGGGATGGTGGCTTACTTGCTGATGCCCTAGATAGGCCAGCTCAGTCTTGTCTTCATAGTTATCATCACTTATGAATAATCCATTAGTGTTTGTCTTTGGTCCCACGATGTGGCTCATATGTCTAGGCCATAGGTAGGCCATCTCTGTTGAGTCCTCCGAATTCATAACCACTTTCATCTAACATGTATCCACTCTCATCTGAGATGTAGCCACTTTATGTGTAGCCTATCCAAGTAAGGTTTTGCACATACCAAGGCCCATGGTGGGCTAGGACGATTCCATATTTTTCCTCACTTGGAACATAATCATACTCCTCTCACTCATATCCATGCATTGGCTCCTCTTCCCATAGGATAGCTCTTGATGAGGGCACTTCAAGAGATGATTTAGGGTGATATGCATCAGGCGACATGATGTTGACTATCGACACCCATCCATCACCCAAATAGTTTCTACTAGGGAGTTGGTAGGGATTCCAATCGATGTCCTCCCCAAACCCAATGCTTAGCCTATCTAAGGCTACTTCCAGAGAGTCATCATGACTCTGCATTTGATAGCCTAAACCACACCTATCAGTAGGTAATTGGTACTATGGCTGAAATGGCAGCCGATGCCCTTGCTCATATAGGCCTAGGCCATAGCCATGCTAGTGACACTGCTCAAAGTATTTTAGCATGAACTCAGGGTTTGATAAGTAATGAACACTCATGGTGAATGGCTCATCCTCATCCCTTTCCAAATTAGGCGCAATGTGGACGTAATCTAGACCAACATATATGAAATTAGTTTGATTGGGTGGAACCCCTAAGGGAACCACCATCCCTACTAGAATATTTGGGACTCTTGGTCGTCCCATGTCCTATGCAGACTCAATGATTGGCATGAAAGTTACATTCTGCACAAGATATTCACCTAGTGCTATGTTGGCTAGGTGAATTGTCACATATGGTGCAGATGATGTTGTTGATGATGTAGGCGAGGTAGGTTGAGGTACCTCCTTGACTGTTTCTTGGGAATGTTCCTCCTCCATGGGAGTAGGGGTTCCTATGGTTGCTATGGTTGGAAGGTCCTTGGGTCCTTCCTCCACTAGGGGTGCCTTCAACTTATGTTTATCTCTTGCCTTATCTATTGAAGGATTTTCAGAAGTACCAATATCTTTAGATGTAGGAGGTGGTACCGATATGGATGGGTCACCTCGCATTGATCTATTTTTGCTTCTTGGTTGCATGGTTGGGGATGAGGGCCTTATGTCCAAGTGCGTTTATGAAAGAACAAAGTCTCTCGGTAAGTCAACTTGATGCACATATTTGAATGGCTCTTCATGGGATGAAACCACGTGAACTTATCCCTCGTGCACATACTTGATGCATTGGTGCAGGATTGAGGGCATGCACTGCATGTCTCTAATCTAGGGATGCCTTAGAAGGATGTTATATTGCATCACCCCTTCTAACACATGACACATCACGGGGATGGTCTTATGTCCTACCTTTATAGGCAAAATGATTGTACCCATTGTGGTGCACAATGCATCGTTAAAATCCCTAAGGGTGTAGGAAGTCAAGACAATGTTGGAATTTGGGATCTTCAAGTGCCCTATAGCCTTGGTAGTGATGATGTTGATCGATGAGCTTGTATCGATCAGAACCCGCTTGAATGGAATGTCGTTGACTGATGTAATGATGTGCAAAGGTGGGTCTTCTATAGTGGTTGGCACTTCCTTAATTTTGTGATCATAAAAATGGATCACGAGCTCTTGGCACTATTGTACTTACCCCATAAAATGTGTGAATGCATCTAGGTTTTGGGGTTGGAGCTTGATTGAGCTCAAAATCTCCATTAACGTCTCCCTATGCCTAGGGTACTATTGTATAAGCTCATAAATGGATAACCTAGTCGAATTCATTTGTAGAGTTTGTTCCAATCTACTCCAAACAGTCACCACAGGTCTTGCTGGTGGACCTGGATGGTTGTCATGCATCTGTCTCTATCGAGGTGAAGTCGAGATATTTATGGGAGCCACTGGAGGATAAGGTTACCCATATCTCCAGCTCTAGGTTGCCATGTTTACTAACTCAACCATTCTGATGCATCCCTGAATAGGTGGCTTGAATCGAACCTGGTTGACTTGGGTGCCCTAATCCCTAGGGACCTCATGATTAGGAAATGGATTTTTGTATATACCCATATCTCTATTATCGGGAGCTAGCGGGTTGTCAACTTTTAGCTCTCCCTTTTCAATCATGTTTTGTACTACATTCTTGAATCCGATGCAATTCTCGATATCATGCCCCTGTATCCTATGATATGGGCAATGGTGATCTTCCATGTATCCCTTTGGCTTGGGATGGTTAGGGTCAAGAAGTTGTACATCGAGAAATCTTATCCTCTGTGCCTCATTCAATTTATTAAACATCGATTTCATTGATTCGTTTAGAGGCATGAAATAACGAGGTGGTTGACATTCCCTAATTTGGCCTTGGTTTTTCTTGGGATCATAGTTAGTCGATGGGGGTTGCGCTTGGTAATTCTGGGGTTGGTTTCCATTCCCCCATTTTGGCATGGCTAAGACAACCTGATTAACCTGAGCAGGCTTGGCCTGCTTCTACCTGTTCTTGTTATTCTGATTGTTCTTACCCCACTCTTTCTTGTTGTAGAGCTTGAGGTCTCCCTCATCAACCTTAATGTCTTCAATAAGCTTGTCTTGAGCCAAGGCTTCTTTGAATGATTCATACTATTGTAGCTGTAACAACAGCGAGATATGCTTTGCGTAGCTCTTTGTGAACATTTAAATAAGTTCCTCTATGGGGACAAAGAATGATAGTTTTTCCATGATTTTTCTCCACCTATCCCCATAGTCCATCATTGGCTCATCATCATACTATTTCAAATTGGCTAGATCAGATAGGTTCACCTTATTTTTGTCTCCAAAGGAGAAGCGTTCAAGGAACATGTTTACCAGTTACTCAAAATCGATGATGCTATGCTTGGGAAACTGGTTGAACCATTGTGTTGTTGTGCTCGAAAAGGTCATGTTGAATATTCTTAGAATCAGGGCACCGTTCTTGTCCAGGTGGAAGCATGCATTCATGAAGTTGGTCATGTGCTCTTGCGCGTCTCCCTCTACCTTAAAATTCTCTAGTCTAGGAATCTCAAGTGCCTAGGATATGATGGACTCAGGACTAAGGGGCACAGAGGTTGGTTGTGGATAAAACTCAATGTTGGCTTCTGTCCACCTGCGTCTTACTTTTCAAGAGACTCGACTCTCTTGACGAGCATTTGGTAGGCCTTTGAGGTGATAATCCCATGTTCCTGAAGGTCTCCTCGCGGTGGTAAAGGAGGTACCCCTGTGTTGTCCTGGTTTGGGCATCTATAATCATCTCCTATAACCATGGATGGAGGCTCAAGATATGTCTATTATTGGTCTTCCATCCCTACCCTTTCCTCATTGAATTGTGTTTGCTCGAGGTCCAGGTGTTGTTGATGTTGTGAAGTGTGGTGAGCACGCTCATTTTCTAGCCTAGTGCTTCTCTCCTATTGAGAATTGGCACATCTCTCATGTCGGTATCTCTCACCACCTATGTGAACATCTATTCGAGCTAGCCTCTCTTCTAGCTCCTCATGTTCAACTCTTTTTTCTCTTGAGCATTGTTCTTGTAGGCATAAGAGCCTCTTCCTTCACTCTTCTTGCTCTAGAGCTTCTACATGCTCTCGCTTGATGTGCAACACTTCTTCTAACCTACATATTTGGTTAGAATAACATGCTACTAAAGGCTCATGTATTTCTAACTCCATGCAAGGAGTTCTAATTCTTAGGCCCCTCAGGGAGGCTCCTATTGTGTGCTTACCCTTGTCTACAAGGGTAACTTTCTCTGTATACGATGTTATGGGTTGAGTACCTTCATGATATGAAGTAGTGTATGTGTTGCGGGGTCACTTTGAGGCTTCCCATGGTTCATTAGTGCATCTAGTGGCTACACTATGTGAACTTCCTAAAGCAGATGTGTGGTAGTAATACTTCTCAAAGTTGGTCTCAAGGAGAAACCGATCTAGCTTATCTAGCTATCTAGTTCTCCATGGTTGATCCCACGGAATGCCATTGACACCAATGATATTGTGATCTAGAGGTATTATCCCATCTTTCAGGAGGCTATATTATGTCCTAGTTCTATTAGTAGGCATAGTCCTATGATATTACCCTTTAGTGGGCTGGTCTGTCCTATGTCTATCATGTGAATCTTGGGTTCTTGTAACCCCTGCATGCCCCCATAATGATGGAGGTCTTGGATGCCTCCTCATACCAACATGATGATGGAGGCCTTGAAGCCTCCACATGTCTGTGCACCGATGGAGGTCGTGATGCCTCCGGTTTCCTATGTGATGAGGAAGGCCTTACGGTCTCCTCGTACATGTGTGATGAAGGAGGGTGTGTTGTCTTTATGTGTCTAAATGATGAGAGGTTCCATGAAGACTCCTTGTTTATGTGTGATGAGGGGGTTTTGAGGCCTCCTCGTGTCTATGTAAGGAAGATCTAGGATGTGGCTCTCTCATAGGGCTTTCTCGAGGAGTCCCCCCAAGGGTTGAATTGTCACCCCTAAGACTTGTCGAACTTCATCTCGATGACACTACGAGTGGGTGGCTCATCGCAAGTGTGGCTGTGAATGTGCGGAGTGCCTATTTTCCCCCTTGGTGTTGGACCAAGGGTAGTTGCTCCATGTGTATACAATTATGATTATTCTTTATATTTTTATGTAGAAAAAACACACAAACAACAAAAGCAAATTTTTATATCTTTTAAGGATTTATGTGTTCCCTAAAATGGGTTGGTGTGTTTATATTTGTTGTTGATCTTGATTTCTTGCTCATTATTTGGACTTAGAATGAGGGAACTCAATCAAAGTGGAGACTAGGAACACTAGTACCAAACATGATTTCTCAAAAGAGTCTAGGGTACATCGCTTAAATCCCAGTGGGGGGTTTTCCTAGCTCTTCCACTATGAAATAGTGGGAGATGGTTTGAACATGAGTGACCTGCACCAACTAAAAAGGAGTTCTCTATTATATCTAAGGACATCTAGGGGGCAAGTTGATGGAAGGAGATGAATTCCAACGCCATCAATCTAAATTGGGGGTAGATGATGAAATCCAACCTTACCAATGTTATTATAGAACGTGCAAGTGTGTGAGATTATTTTTAGCTTTTGAAACATAAAATGATGGATAAACCAGAATTCATGCTTTAATTTACTATATGCCTAAAAAGAATGTTTTATCTTCAAAAATATGCATATTTAATTTAATCTAGATGATTTTTCTGTAATGCACTTTCTACTTTGTGAATTGAGGCCACTGGTTGGGCGACATGCAAGCAGACTAATCACATAAAATCCTAGCACACTGGAGGCTAGGGCGGACCTTACAAGAAGAGGCCCATTGTTCCTAGCAGTACCTAGAGGAACTAAATAAAGTCCTAGGAAACATCAAATGCAATTCCTTTTCCCATTTTTCTTTATGTTCTCTTGATTAAGCTATGATTTCACTTGCTATTTTTTGAAAATAAAAGTTGCAAAAAAAAAACACAGAGGAAGTAGAGGATAAAACCAACCTCAAATTGCACTCTGGTGATGGAATTATGAGCTCTACTACACTCTTCTACTAGCTGCTATTGACCAGAGTGGATGCTAGACACTGACCGCTACAACGGCTAAGATCTATTGGTAATGGTCGACTAGAGTGGCCAAACATACACACAAAAAAATACCTGAAACATTAGTGAAATGACCAAAAAAAACCTGGTGGGGATCCCATCATAATTTCCATATGTGCGAACCCGAGAAGCGCACACCACACTTACCCTACTTGCAATGTATTTATTATATCAAATGTGAAAACAAATACAAGCACATATAATACAAAATTGAAAGATCAAAGTAATATTCTTTATTAATGCTTCCATATATCGGTTACATGTACGTACCTCTGAGGGATAATCATTTTAATACAATCTCTTATAGGTTGGGCAATGGTGAATGTATCCCCTTGTAAAGGGGTGCTGCACCTTCGCAAGCTTTGCAATTTTGCACATGAACTTTTTTGAGGGCTCACAGATGCCTCCTTATCCTTCTCTCATCCAGGAGGGATCCCATGCTCTGAATGTCTTGATATGGTCCTATAAACCTGCAGATATGCATACATGGAAATAACAAAGCATGGTAATTACTATAGGTCACCTCTCTGAAAGAGGTTGTTATTAGAAAATATAATAAATAAGATATATGATCATGATAAACCAAATAATAAATGCATGTAAAGCTAAAAAATGCTAAGTAAATGCATTAATGAAATCAGATCTGAGCTATGACTAAGCAATATATTGAGAAGTAATGAATCTAAACTAACAACAAAATAAAATAATGATTATGCCCTAATATATGCCTGTAGGCCACTATCCGAGACAATGGCCATGATGTGAAGCTCCTCTCCTTGTGAATCATGGATTTGTGCATTATCCTCCTTACTACAATTTATGTTCAAGGGTCATCGAGCATGTCTCCTACACTGATTGGTGATTGAGAATGGTGAATCTAAGAAACTAATGCAAGGATGTAGCTTAGTCGAACGATGCTCCAATAATTCTCAAAGAGATGTAGATTGGCTCTCCATTTCGATAGGGCTTCATTGCTTAACTCTCAAACTTCATGGATCCTTTGATTTTAGCAGGAGAGTCTATATGTAGAATTCCCTCTTATATTTGGACCTTGGCTTCCTAGAGAAGCTTCAATATAAATTACATGCGATTGGCAGTTTTGGGTGGGAAACATTAGTCACAAACTGGCATTGAAGGGGTAGTTAGGAGGAACTCAGGGAGTTCCTCATCAAAATTCACCCACTAACAATGCAGAGGTGTAGCTAAACTACGTGATCTAGGCCCATATTCATGGCCAGACTATGTGTGATGTTGGTTGATATCAGGTTTAGCGGCCAGGTTTGACTTTTGTAGTCTTTATCAGCCAGGTGTGTTGGTCACTCTACTTGAGAGCGACCAAGCCTGGATGGGCTATAATTGCCCTATTTGAGTGGTTAGGACCACTACTTGCTCTTGAAGAGATCCAAGAGGGTTCATATGGTTTACGAATGTGTCCATATGGGTAGTCTCCTAAACATGATGTGTTTTAGGTTTCTACACTTGGATGGGATTCTACTGGAGTTTTATAAAACATTTTGGCATATTATTTCCTCTGAACTTCATCACATTTACATGGAAGTTCTTCATAAAAGTTTTCTTAGATCTTATATTAATGTAGGTCTTATCAATTTTATTCCTAAAGGTATGAATCATAACCAAATCTCCAATTGAAGACCTATTACCCTCCTCAATGTTTCTTACAAGATCATAGCTAAAGCTATGGCTTTAAAAATCAAAATTGTTGCTCAAGCGATTGTTTGCACTGAACACTTTTATTTTCTTAAAGGTCATTATTATATTTTAGATAATATTATTATGGATTGTGAAACTTCACAATGGGATATCGACTCTAATCAAGATGTCCTCTTGGCTAAGTTACATTTTGACAAAGCTTATGATAGAATTAGATGGGATTTTATTCTGAGTATGCTTTCTTGGATTGGTTTTGGTCCAAAATTGTATAATCAAATTGGTATGCTCTTTGGTGATGCTTCAGCTTGTGTTTAGGTTAATGGATTTTTATCCCCCTCCTTCCCTCTTCAATTATCTATCAGAAAACAGCTCACAAATTGCTGCCTCAAATCTGTTCAAATTTGTCCCAAGTCTTCTCACAAGACTTGCTCAAATATGCCTCAATTCTACTTCAAGTATCTTCAAAATACTTGCTTAAATCTACCTCAATACTAATTCAAGTCTTATCACAAGACTTACTCAAGTCTACCTCCAAGTCTTCTCAAAAGACTTGCTCAAATCTATCTCAAACTTATTTCAAGTCTTCTCACAAGACTTTCTCAAAACACATGCTCAAAAAATGCTCAAAGTATATACTCAATTTTCTCATCAAAAAATCTTCTCCAAATCATGCATACAAAATAATGTTCATCTATTTCCAGATCTTGCATAATAGTGCTACCAAGTGCTTTGTCTAATATTCAATGTGATTTCTTTAACTTGAAGCAGTTTAGACATATTCTACCCAAAAAAATTTTAACCTCTGGAACATATAGAGAATGATATGCACTATAAAATACCCAATATGTTCTTCACATTCACAAATATTGCTTTCATCTAATCCAATATCTACCTCTTGCAAAATCCCTTTCAAATCAAATCAAACTAGTGTATAACTTTACTTCACAAAATTGGTCTATTTTTGTATGTTTTGGTTGTCGATGCTCTTGTTTATCTTCTTCATAAGGCTCATTTTGATGATCTCCTTCAAGGTATTAAGCTTCTTGGGGATAAGCATGCTCTTAAATATCATTTTTTTGATGATTCCCTTATTTTTCTTCAAAATACCCAACAAGATGTGTAAACGGCTAAAGAGATTGTTCAATTATTTTGTGATGTCTCTGATTCTCGTATTAACAACTCTAAAATTGAAGTCTTCTATACCTCTTCATCTCCTCATGGATGAAACTATTTAATTGAGTGGAAGATCATCCCCATGGTATTATTGTGCGTTATTTGAGAATTTCCTTTGGGATTAATATCTCTCCTAAGGATATGTTTGGCTAGCTTGGTTTATTTCCTTAGTAAGAAGAATTCAAGCTGTGAATAAAATTATGGAAACCTCTCATGTTTATTGCTGCTCTTGTTGGATGGCCCCCAATGTAGCCTATAATAAATTAACTCAGACCATTCATAAATTTTTATGGACTAAATGATATGGAGAGGTGGGTATGACACCCATATCTTGGAAACTTTGTACTCAACCTAAGGCTTTAGGAGGTCTAGGCATCATTGATCCTCTTACCCAAAGCAAAAGTTTTGTTGCAAAATGGGTTGCTAGAGCAATTATTGGTGATGAAAAATGGAAAATTGTATTTTGTTACAGAATATATCTAGCTACTCACAAATGTAAATGGAAAGAAACCCCTTGGGAGGATAAGGTCCTTAATGTGACTTATTTTATAGTTAAAGTTTATATTCTAGTTACTCAAAACTAGAAATCAGTTTCTCATTTATTGGCTTGGAAGTCTCACTCCTTGAGACATGGTATGAGCATTGGTCTAAATAGTCTTTGGTGGAATAAACTTATACTCCGTAATGATAAACCTTTAGCTTTATAAAATACTATTCATGGGCTAGCTTTTTTGAAGAAAGGAATTAATAGAATTAGAGATATTTGGGATCCGGGTAGTCGCTCTATTCTTACTTGGAATTAGATTTGCAATAATTGCTCCCTTCCCTCTAGGTTCAAAGAGTATTATGGTTTAATTGTGGCTTCCATCCCTTGTGAGGTCCTTATGAATATGGGAACAACTACCCATAATATTTGGAATTATTGGAGATGACTTAATGGTCATAGAATCTCTTCCATTACTTCTAGTTGGTTATAAAAAAATATTCTATGTACCCCTTATTTAGAATCTAAACTCAATGTCAAGTGGCAAGTGAATTTTACCAATTCCCAATGGTAGTTTCTTGCTACTCAAATTTGGAAAGCTCCTGTTGAATCAAAAACTCAACTTCTTGGTTGGCAAATTTTGCATCAAAAACTACCAACAATTGAAATTTTAGCTGTGATTTTACACATTCCCCCTCAATGCAATTTTTTTAATGCTTTAGAAACTCTTATTCACTTTTTTTGGTTGTGTGGCATGGATAAAATATTTTGGAATATCTTCTACTCTTTTATTTTTCCCTCTTTCACTAGATCTTGGAAGCTTTCTATGCTTGTTTTTTTTAGCTGGATCAATACCCCAAACATTGGAATGTTTGTAGACTCATCATTCTTAAACACATTTAGAAGTGTAGATGCAAAAAGGTTTTTATTGTATTTTCTCCTCAATGGGATATAGTTTTAGCAGACTTGACCTTTGATCTTTTGTTACATGTGGGACACATTCATTCCCAAGTTTGTGTACCTTACAACACACATTGAGATGTTATTGACAGACTTCATCAACTTTCTCATATGATTCAAGATATTCAAAATGTCCAATAGAAAACTAAGAAGAAGGTAGTTAACAATGATAAGCAGGTTCAGGTTTTGATTACTTATTTTTCTTCTTTGAAGACTTCATAAGATATCATGGAAGACATACCCAAAATTTCTTCATATAACAGACTCTCCCATAGATGAATGTTGATATCTGGTGTATTGCAACAAGATATAGCTATAGTATTTTTGTTGATATTAGCTTATATTCTTATGTATATTCAGTTATGGATGCTTTACTTCTGATCCAACTCATTTTATTTTTTAGTTGGTGGACAGTGTTAGCACCAAAATATTGTAATGTTCCGATTAATGAAATAATATAATCTAGATTTTTCTCAAAAAAATGTTATTATAATATTTTATTTATTTTAATACATGAAATAAAATGTAATAATAAATATAAAAGTGTTTTTAATTAGGTTTGGTAGATGAATAATTGCATAACAATTTCTTTTTTATAGTAGCTTAAAGTAGTATTGCAACAATATGGAGCAAACACAAATTGAATAGGCAATTGTTAGAAGCAAAAAATAATTGAGTTGTTAAACTATTTTGCAAGAAAAAGGAAAACATCAAAGTTGACGTTATAAATGTATATAGTTCAACTTTTGTTACTCTTGGTGAAAGGAGTTGGAAGGGCATTAGCATATTTTTATCAAAGACAATGACAATTTATTATGATCTATGGATTATTTGGGATGATTTCAACACTATTCTATTTCCTTTAGAAAAGAAGGATGATACTTTAGGATAGTCTAAATTAATGAAGATTTTGATTTATTTGTCAATTCAAATGACCTTTGAGATGTTAGTCCTTGAATTTTTCAATATACATGGGATAATAATCATATTGGACAAACTCATATAGTAGAAATATTGTATAGATTATTGTTAATCAAAAAATGGTTGTAGACAAAGTGTATAATATATTCATACATTTTATTGTGTTTATATGGCTCCAAGACACCAAGTCCTTCCACATAGTTATATTATAGTGGTATGAACCAAATTTTGAAGGATTGTATATCTACAAGTTTTTCAAAAGATGAAATATTTGAAAGAGAAAAATGAGGATATGGTATGTCAAATAATTTGGTAATATTTTAGAGAAAATAAATAAATATAATCTAACCTCAAAAATATATAAGAGAGTAGAAACTAATGGAATGAATCAATATTCTTATGCGAAAGAAACAAATTTACATTTTTATACATTCATGGTGGGTTTGGCATCTTTGATGGTTGTTGAGGGCGCTTGTTTTTGGTAAGTATGTGGTACAATGGCGAAGGTGGTTGTGAGTTTTCATCCTCTGAGTCTGATGAGGGGCCACATTTGTGGTCTAACCCTCTTGGTAGTTCAGGTTTGCCTCTTCCTGGGTCCCTAGGAAAATTAAGCAATATGGAGGGGGTTAAGTTTGGACCCAATATTGTATTTGCGAAAGCTATTGTTGGTCATAGAGTCTGAGATAATTTGGATCCCTGTTCTGTGGAGGAAAAGTCCTTCCAAATTTGTATTACCAATTACATTGTGAATTCTCTTCTAGAGAAGGGATATTTTGACTTGGTGGGAAAGTTCTCGAGAGGTAGACCAGAACTTGAGGTCCTCAAGCATTGGGTACTATCATGGTGGAAGCCTAGTGGTTCCCTTAACTTGGCTTCCATTCCTTGTAATTTCTTCTTGATTCATCTCTTCTTTGAATATAATTTCCAAAAAAATCTCGATGGGGGTCCCTGGTTCTTTAGCAAGCATGGCCTGTTCTTGCATCATTGGGGCTTTGATTTTAAACCTGCCTTGTAAAATATCAATCTTGTTCTTGTTTGGGTGTGACTCCTAGAATTTCCAACCTTCCTTTGGCATGAGAATGTGTTCAAAGTGGTGGCTTCTACTTTAGGAAACTTCATCTCCTTTTACTCTCTCTCTCTCTATCTATCAACAGATAGATGCCAATTTTTCTATATGTGTAATGGTGGATTTGGAGAAGGAGCTCGCTAAGTCTATTGAATTGGTTTCCCACTTGGATTGCTAGGTTCAACTAGTGGTATATGATAACAAACCTATCCCCTATGGGAAATGTGGTCAAAGTGATCATATTCAAAAATATTATCCTTTGTCTCGGCCTCGAAAACCCTCTACAATTGATTCTAAATGTCCAACTTCTCAAGGGGCTACTTCGGGCCTGAGATCCACTATTAAGAAATGGAAGACTTGGTGGAAGAAGGCTTTGAGCTCTTCTAAAGAGCAATTGATGATGTCTTCGAGCGGGTCAAATCCCATTGGAAGTGACCAAGTTGATCTGGTAAGACCTACTACTGTCTCCCCCCACAAAAATATTCTACTCCCACTCCTCACTTGGAGGTGGTTCTCCATCCCAAGAAGGCAGTGTCACATTTATGTCTAGTTAACTCATTTGGTTGTCTCATAATGGATGCCACGAAGGCTCTAGATATGATGATGGAGAATATGGTTTCTACTACCAAGGTGATATGCGCTTCCCCGAAGGATTCCTTCTCGACACATTTGAGTGGTCTGGGTAGCCCAATGGGCTATCCTAAAGTAATTTTTGAAAAGGGCTCCCTAGGCCCAAAGACAAGAAGTCAGCATAAGAAGGGTTTGGACCTTGGCCTATCCAAATGTTTGGGTAGGACCCCTAGCAAAGATAGTAGAAAGAAATAAATGGAAGAGGCTTTGGCCAATGGTGGGAAAGCAAGGCTTATTTTTTAAGAGGAGACAGAGGTAAGCATCTAAAGCTTGATAGCTTTAAACCTTCGCTCTCCGAAGGGTCGAGCAAGAAACTCTCCTTTTGATCTCAATGAATTTGTGCTCGTGGAACGTGAGGGCTAAATAGCTCCTCAAAAAAGCATTTTTTTGCTTTGCTTAGGAAAGAAAAATTCCATAATTTTTTGTGCATCCAAGAGTCCAAAATTGATGCTTCTTCATGGGATTTGGTTCATAATGTAGTTTGGAAACACTCTGGCTTTGCAGTGAGTGAGGCTTTCAATTCCACCAGTGGTATTTTATTTTTTGGGACCCTTTTATTTTTTATGGCCATGTGGGTTCGTCCTCTTCAAGGGAATAAACATTATTTTCTAGTGTAATACAACCCCTATAATGTGGGTTATCTCTAATATCTATGCGTCAAATTTACCCACTAATAGAAGGAGATTTTGGCATATTCTACTCAATATGAGAGCCTCCTTTTAGGATGAGGTGTGGGTGGTTTTGGAGGATTTCAACACCCCTCTTTTTCCTTCAAAAATATGAGGTGGAAAAAAAGTGGATGCCAAAAGCCTAAATGATTTTGCAAATTTTTTTAATGTCACAGGTTTAAGATATTTAGACTTAAAGCGCTCGAAGTTCACATAAATTAATAGGAGGGCATGGACCAATTTGATTCTCAGCATATTAGATAGATTTTTTGTGTCCAATTCCTATCTCCATATCTTTGGTGTGGCTATTTTGTCCACTCTTCCACTGATTAGTTCGAACCATAACCCTTTGTGGTTGGAGGTCCCCAACGGTCAGCCTTTTTTCCCTTGCCCATTTCATTTTTAAATGATGTGGTGCTCGCATCCTGGTTTTGATGTCTCTTTCTGGGACTAGTGGTTAGACGAGGTTAATGGTGTGGGTATGTAAATACTGTCCAATAAGATTAAAAGGCTAAGGTCCAATCTTCAGTTTTGGAATAAGTTTTCATTTGGTAACGTTTTTAGAGAGAAATAAAGAATTTATGGGTAGCTTTCAGATATTGAATCCAAATTAGAAATGTAGGGAGGTTCTATGGAGCTTCTCTTGGAGGAGCGATATTTTCTTGCAAAGCTTCATAATATTCAATCCAGAGAAGAGACCCATTGGAAGCAAAAATCTCAAGAAATCTAGCTTAAGGAAGGGGATTGTGATTCTAAATTTTTCACACCTCCACCCTTCATCAAAGGAGATGAAATTGCATAAAGGAAATTAATATTAGTAATGGCAGCTCAACTTCAGATATATTTTGAATAAGGGAAGAGGATGTGGATTTCTTCTCCTCCCTTTTGTGATCGACCCTGGCAAGGGCAATCGATGATGAGAATTTCATGTTAGAGGTAATCATGTTCCTGGTAACAGAGGAGATGAATGAGGGGCTAGTTACTCCTTTTTTAGATGAAGAAATTTTTAATGCATTAAATTCTATGAGCCCTCTTAATGCATCTTGTCCTGATGGTTTCCCTCTAGGGTTCTTCCATAAGTATTGGCATATATGTGACTCGAACATTTTTGTGGTGGTTTGAGACTCTCAAGATTCGATGGTCATCCCTAAATCAATTAATTTGATGTTATTGTACCTGGTGCCAAAGAAAGACAATGTATCCTATTTCAATGATTTTTGGCCTATAATTTTGTGCAACACTATCTATAAAATTCTTTCTAAAGCCTTAGCCAACAGGTTGAAATTTATCCTACCTATTCTCGTGGATAGTGTCCAATGTGCCTTTGTCCTTTGTAGACAAATTTTAGACTAGGTGATTGTGATACATGAACTCCTACACTCAGTTAAAAAGAGTGGGCAGGCAACATTCTTCCTCAAGTTGGATGTAAGCAAGGCTTACGATAAGGTCTCATGGAAATTTTTATTTTGCATCCTAAGGAAATTTGGTTTTAGTGAAAGATGGGTGGGGCTCATAGAGGCTTGCATTTCTTCTACCTACTTCTCTATCTTGGTTAATGGCTCTCAAGCATGGTTATTTAAGTCATGTCATGGTCTGCACTAGGGTGACCCTCTATCTCCTTTCCTTTTCATTCTTGTGGTAGAGGTGCTTGGTCATTTTATTTCCCACTAAATCTTTGATTTTGGTCTAAGGACGGCTCTCCTCTACCCATCGATATCTCACTAGTAATTTGTAGATGAAACCCTCCTCTCTTGTGAGGCATTGATGTTCTATGCAAGGGATGTGAAGTCCATTTTGGTTAGCTACGAGAAGGCTATCGGCCAGTAGATAAATTTAAAAAAAAACTTAATTAATTTTTTTAATACTCCAGAGACCTAGCAAAGAAGAATAGCTAAAATTTTAAATTGTCACATTTCTTCTCTCCTGACCACTTACTTGGGGCTGCCCCTTTTTGTTGGTCGTATTAAGGATGATTTTTGGACCCCAATTTTTGAAAGAGTCCATTGCAAATTAGCATCTTGGAAAGGGGCATTACTTAGTCAAGAGAGGAATGTGGTGTTGGTCCAAATAACCTTGTAGAGCATCCCCATATATTTTTTATCTCTCTTTCATTTACCCTCTAAGGTAGCCACCAAACTAGAGATAGCATCTACAAATCCTTCCTATGGGTGGGCCCTAAGTTGAAATAAAAATTCCACCTTGTCTCATGGGAGCAAATTTTTAAGAGGAAGAGGCAAGGGTCTCAATCTCAAAAATGTGACCGTGATGAACAAAGCTCTTGTGGAAAGACTTGGGTGGAAAGTTGCTATGAATTTTAACATTCTTTGGTGTAATATCCTTAAGGCTAAATATAAATTTGATTATTTTTTAGCAGATTTCCTTCCTAGTTGAGGGTCGGCCTTTTGGAACAGCCTCATCAAATCTTGTAGGTTCCTCAAGTCTTGTTGTAGTTGGATTATTGGAAGTGGTGAGGCGATTAATTTTTGGGATGACATTTGGGCTAGGGAAAGTCCCTTAGGGGATGATCCATGGTACGCCTCCCTTTTTGCTCATTCTATAACCCACAGGATTGAAAATGTGGTAGACTTTATTACTATCCGATATGGATGTAGATTTTGGTCTCCCTCCCTTCTAGAGCTAGTCGTCGATATAGATGTAAGACTGTGGCATGCTATATTGGTGGATTTTAGGCTTATTGTGGTACATAATTTTATAACATATGATATATTTGTGTGGATGGGGGACCCAAATGGGTCTTATTTGGTTAAAGTTTCCTACATTGCTCTCAGCTCAGTGGAGGAAGACTTTTTTCCTATTAATCAAATTTGGTTAAAAATCCAACGCCAAAGATTAACATTTTCTATTGGTTGGTTGTGCAAAAAAAAATCCTCTCGATCGAGAATCTTATCAAGAGGGTAATATTCCTGGTCAGCAGGTGCAATTTATGCAAGAATGATTGGGAATCGATGACTCATATTTTGCTCAGCTATCATAGTGCGTAGAATATTTTGGCTTTCATTCTCTCTTGGTTGGACATTGCATGGGTGTTTCCTAATTCCTTAATGGACTATGTCATCCAATGGAAGTCACCCTTTCATTCTTGGATTAAATTTTTTTGGAAATTTCTCCTCCCATAATCCTTCTGGAGAGTGTGGAAGGAAAGGAACTCGAGGGCATTAAAAGAAGTGGAAAACAATATTCCCTAAATCAACCTCAAGATTTTGTGTAAGGTGTCAAAAAATGTGTTTTCAACTCTCAACAATTTGAATCCTTCAAAATTAATTCTGGTGTACTCCCCAAGTGAGCGATTGTTGGAAGAATGGTTTTTTTTTTTGTCATTAGCCTACCCCCCTTCTTATCCTGACCTGAGGAGGGAGGTTCATTGGTCTCTTTCACCCGTTGGGTGGTTCAAACTTAAATTTTATGGCACCTCTAAAGGCAACCCTGGCTTAGCTAGCACAAGCCATGCAATAAGGGACATCAATGGTGATCTTATTTTGGCTTACGTGGACTGCCTTAGATTCCAATATTCCATGGTGGCTAAAACTAGAGTGGCCTTCATTGGCTTGGAGTAGCTTAAGAACCTTGGCATCAGATACACAATTGAAGGGGATTCTCTATCCATCATCAACATGCTTCGTGGAGTTTCCTTTTTGGGATGGAAAATAGCTAATTTAATTTATGAAGTTACTTGGCTTGCTCATTCCTTTTCTAACGTGGAGTTCTTCCATGATTTTAGAGAAGGCAATTCAATGGTTGATCTCTTAGAAAACTTGGGAGTTCATTATTAAGGTTTATCTATCTGTCAGTGGTATTTTCCTAATGATATTGTACTTTGCATCAGAGAGGAATCTCCTTAACTCTTGTCAGATTTTTGTTTCTTTTGGAGATTTGGGTGATCTGGTTGTTAACCACAAGTTTAAGCTCTTTATGGTGTGTACTAGTATTTATTATGCTATCCCCTCAGTAAATTCCTTCCTTCATTTATTGTCCCTTATGGCCCCTGGTTACGTCACCACTTATTTTACCTGGGCTTGTCAAACGTTGCAATCTATTGTGACTTTCAAATTTCAAATGATGCATTTATTCAGGTTGGTAGTTTTTGGCCATCTGCATTGTCCTGTTATTCTTTAGGGCTTATTTGTTTGGACTTTCCTCCCTATATTTCCTTCATGGAGATGGTGTGAACTCCCTTGGTTCCCCTTCCTCGGGGGGTTCTTGCCTCGATTTGTAATACCTTGCTATCCTTTTGGATGGGCCTCCCTTATGGAGGTCATCTTATGCTTTAATTGGCCTCCGAGATTTCTTGTTGTATAAGGTTGTGGGGCTCCTTTCAAAACCCTCTTTTAACATTAATACCAAAAAAATAATTACATTTTTATTATCATAATGTATTGAAAAGGGATGAATTGTATTGGTTCCAAAAATCTAGGAAGAAATAACTCAAGGAAGGAGATAGAAATACAAAAAAAATATGCTAGATCAAAAATGAACTTTTCATTTCATCACATAAAAAATGTGTTTACTTTATATAGAAGAAATTTTGAGAAAGAATAAGATATATGAAAGGACGCAAATAATTATTTCAAAAGTATTTTATTAAAAAATGGTCAAGTTGAGGAGGCACAATATAAGCTCTTGCAAATATTCACATAGGGATAAAATGAAAGCTTAATAAAGAAGGTATCTATGGAGGAGCTACATGAAGGCATTTTATCTTTCCATCCTAACAAGGCACTGGCCTTGATGCATTTCTTGTAATTTTATTTCAAAAAAATTAGGATTTGTTTAAGAGCAATATGTTAGTTGTAATTGAAGAGATCTAAAAAAGGAAGGATGTAATAAGTGAGGTCAATGCCACTTTTATTACGATGGTTCCCAAGAAAATAAAGAAATTTTTTTTTTATATTTTTTTGTTCAATAAGACTTTGTAATATGATTTATAAGATCATTTCAAAAATTATGATAAATAGGTTGAAAGGTATTTCAAATTATGTTATCATAGAGAAAAAGTGATTTTGTTCATGATAACCAAATCCTTGATGATATAATAATTGCACAAGAGGCCACACATCTCTTCATTCCATGAAAAAACTAAGTATGCTTATGAAATTAGATATGAACAATACATAGTATAGGATTTCTTAAAATTTTCTACATGATATTATCAAAAAGTTTGGTTTTGATTAGAAGTTGGTGTGAATGGATTAAATGTTGTCATAGCATCATGAAATATATTAATTTGATCAGTGGTTCTATTGTTATTTACTTTAAGTCATCTTGTGGACTATGCCAAGTTGATACATTATCTCCTTATCTATTCATTATTGTCATAGAGACATTAAGGAAATATTTCTCAAATGTAAGCATAGAAGGAAAAATCAAAGTTATTTAGTAATAAAAATGGCTTGTTCAAATATAATCACCATTTTGTTGATGATACTTCTTTTTGAGCCATCCCTTAGTCACTGATTCCATGGAGTTTTAATAAGTAATATCATGCTATGAGAAGGCTACTAGACAATTAGTTAATACTACAAATATAAGACTATTTATATTAATGTTGCCTCAGATTTACAACAAATTATTATGGATATTTTGGGGTTTAAAATTGAAAAATTCCCATCAACCTACTTGGATATTTCTTTGTTTCTTAAAGGAAATAATTGAAAATCTTAGGATCTCTTGTTTAGATAGAATTAAATTTTATTTGATAGGTTGGAAAGATAAGTTCTTAACCATGGATAGAAGGCTACAACTCATAAATACTATTTATATGATGTCATTTTCAATATTTCCAATAGATATAACATCAACATTTTATAAAATTCAAAGAGATTTTCTTTAGAAAATATATGAGGAAATATTTAGTTTTCCTCTTCATAAGTGGAATAGCATTTACAAAGAAAATAATATTGGAGGAGTAGGCTTGTAGAATTGAATAATTATAAGTTCAGCCTTAGGGAAAATATTAGGTAGAGATTATTTCGAGTTCAAGGAAAAATGGATGAAAAATATTACTTGAAAAATATATAGGTTCTCTTGAGAAAACAAATTATTTAGGAAAAAATCCTTACCCAAAGGATCATCAACATGTAACTTCAAGTTAGATAGTTTTAAATTGATAAATAAATACATTTTAAGGTGAATCAATGAGGAGAATTATGCAAAGTTTTGGTTTAATTCTTGGTTGAAGCCTTATATTCTTATCTCTGAGTCAAAATAAAAATTATTGGCTCATGCTTGCTTAGCTATAAACATCCAAAGGTTAAAGACTAAATTTATATGAGATGTTATTTAACTTGATTGAGGGAAAGGAACTCAAAAAACTTATAGAGGAACGTTAAAAGATACTTCAATGTTTTTATTTAATGATACTTACTTGAAAGGATGAGTTGGTTTAGAATTTATCGAAAGATGGTGAATACTCAATCAACTTGGGATATGAGAATAAAAAATTTCTACTTCCAAATATTTTCTTTGGAAGAATGTTTGGTGACTAGAGGCTCTCCCTAAGACCTCAATATTTCTTTAGTTAGCAGTTCAAACTAATATTCTTAGAGGATAGATTCTATAAATAATATGATATCATGGACCTTTCAAATGTGCCTTATATAGGAAGGATATAGAAACATCAAACCATTTACTTCTTTACTATCCATTTACTCACACCATTTGGATTTACCTTTTTAAAGATATAAAAAAATATCAAGTAGCTCCATCAACATTGAAAGAGTTGATGAAATGTTAGATTAATTATTTCAAATCTAAAGAATTATGTATTTTTTGGAGGATTGACCCTATCATTATTTGCTGGAATTTATGGCTTGAAAGGAATGTGCCCAAGTTTGGAGCCATATTATTACCTCTTTTATGGAATATTTACAAATATGGTTCTCATCAGATAATTCTCAAGTGTGAAAAAAGAGGTGATAAAAACTTTGTTAAAGGATTTGAACATAAATGGAATAGTCACATGCAATAATAAAATTAAAGAAAAGGATCTACTTTGATATAGGGTAAAATGAAATATCCAAAAATTAGGTTTATAAAAAATATTTTTTATGGTGTTTCTAAAAAAATCCAAAAACAATTATGGAGGTGGTATTTTTAGAAATAATAAAGGCCAAATTCACCTCACTCAAAATTATATGGAAATTCAACTAACTATGAAGAGGATATGACACTTCTTACATGGATTAAAATTGTAATAAAAAATATATTTTAATTGAGGTTGAATCACAAATTATCATTAATGCTATCAAAAAATGGATGTGAGGACTGGATAGAAAATAATATTATTATTGATGTTTATCACCTATTATTGGAGGTAATATCTTAAAAAATGTAAGTATATTTATAGAGAAGGAAATCAAGCAACATATAATTTAGCTAATCATGGTGTTGATCATCATATTGGTGAAATTCAAATTTTAGAAGGAAGTTGGCCAAATGAGATTTTATCTCTTAGTCAAAATGATTTCAAGGAGCTGATTGTGAAAACATAGCACTTTGAGAAAGTTGAAGAATACATTTTATAGAAAAAGAAATAAAAAATATTAGTGATAAAAGGGTTTACCTAACAAAAAATGTAATATCTTAGTATTTTTATGGAAGCGGTTCCTAATAGAACCCACATATAACTTATTAAAAAAAAACCTTCTAAGTTTGTTTTCTCTTTGTTTTCGTTTCTTGGTTCTTCCTCTCTTTCTTTCATTCCCACCAACAATTTCATATTCATCAATTTCTTTAATATTTTCACGCTACTCATAGTGATACTTATCATTTATAGGTTTGTCTTGCTCTAAAGGATTCAAAGTGCAAGGAATAACCTTCTTAAGAACTTTCTTCTTTTTGTTGCCCTAGAAATCCTAAAGTGCAAGGACATTCCTCTATAGTAATTAATGTTGTATGTTATTAAAACCCCATTTTTTGTGAATTTCCTTCATCCTAATTTCCTTATCATGATGATCATGAAACCCTAAAGTGCAAGGGATACTCTCTGCATTGCTTCCATTTCTATTTCTAGAACAGGATTCCATACTAAATAAAAACGAACACAATTTACTTGGAATAAACTTTACCTCTTTTGTTATCTTTAATTTAAATTTTTTCTCCACATGTTTCATTGTATATTTAATTTCTTATAAATTTGAACTTACACATTTCACTTCTCATCAATTGTATCCTTCTATGTTTCTTCTAACGATTGGTCTAAGTGAACTATGGTGGCCTTTTCCATATTTTTTTTTAGATAGGATTTCTTTACCTCTTTGTTTGGGGTGGAATATCCATGATCTAGACCATATTTTATTACAATATTATTTCCTTGCTTCATCTTGAAGTTTGCCTCATGACCAAATTTGTGTCTCTTTCTTCATAATTTTCATTTTGTAATATCTTTTCATGTATCTAGATTCATAAGAATTGTGACATCATAATGCAATATTTTTATTATCTACTTTTCAATCCCATTCTATTGATTTGAATTTAATATTAATGCATTGTAAAAATATTTTTGAAATATCCATAGCAACACATATCCAGGTATATATAGCATTTGTTCACTCCTTAAAATATGGTCCCTCCATAATGAATTGCCTTAGGGTATTTCCATATGATTCTAAGCATCCTTAAATTAATGTCGTATGTTATAAAAACCCTAATTTTTTGTGAATTTCCTTCATCCTAATTTCCTTATCATGATGATCATGAAACCCTAAAGTGCAAGGGATACTCTCTGCATTGCTTCCATTTCTATTGCTAGAAGAGGATTCCATACTAAATAAAAACGAACACAATTTACTTGGAATAAACTTTACCTCTTTTGTTATCTTTAATTTAAATTTTTTCTCCACATGTTTCATTGTATATTTAATTTCTTATAAATTTGAACTTACACATTGCACTTCTCATCAATTGTATCCTTCTATGTTTCTTCTAACGATTGGTCTAAGTGAACTATGGTGGCCTTTTCCATATGATTTTTTAGATAGGATTTCTTTACCTCTTTGTTTGGGGTGGAATATCCATGATCTAGCCCATATTTTATTACAATATTATTTCCTTGCTTCATCTTGAAGTTTGTCTCATGACCAAATTTGTGTCTCTTTCTTCATAATTTTCATTTTGTAATATATTTTCATGTATCTAGCTTCATAAGAATTGTGACATCATAATGCAATATTTTCATTATCTACTTTTCAATCCCATTCTCTTGATTTGGATTTAATATTAATGTATTGTAAAAATAGTTTTGAAATATCCATAGCAACACATATCCAGGTATATATAGCATTTGTTCACTCCTTAAAATATGGTCCCTCCATAATGAATTGCCTTAGGGTATTTCCATATGATTCTAAGCATCCTAATTAATGAGTTGATATAGGAGTCAAAAAATCCTAACCCATACCAAAATAGTTTTAATAGTTTTTATCTAAAAATAAAACTCTCACTCCATAGTCTTAAGTAAATGGAATCTCCCCCCCTAAACCATGGGCCACCACCCATTATTTTATCCTTGTCTTCTTATTTATAAAATATTATGAGAAGAAAACCTTTAGGAAAAAGCGTTATGGAGTAATTTGAATTCAATCCCCAGTTCCACTTATTCTAGTTTTGAATATCCAAAATCCCTAATTAGTATCCATGGAACTTCTATATTAACCCTATACTTTTAAGAACTATTATATCATGGTTGGTCATATTATCCTTGGAAATCATTTTTGATGTAATATTTGCTCCATAGTTTAAACTTATCATATATTCACTCTTCCTCTTTTCTCCAACTTGAATATCCATACTTCCACCTAGAACTTTCATATATGTCTTTCCTTCCATTATACTTAGTGAGGCTCACTCTTGAATCACACTCACACTTGCTTCCTTTTAAGGTTCACCCATGGGATTAGAACCTTCTTATACGATGTGAAATTCTTCACTCCCAACCAAATATTGTTCTAAACTCCATTGGTGAAAATTAAATTTTGACCATGATTTGAACCTTAGTTAAGGGTGTGAAACTCTTCATTCCTTATCAATTGTTCTAAACCTCATATACTATTATGTTAATATTTTCCATAAGATTTTGAACCTTGGTTAAGGGTATGAAACTTTAATTTCTTACCAAGTTATCAAAACCTCATGAGAATCTTATTTTTTAGATAATAAAAGACACATTTTAACAATTATGTATAGTAGTAATATATAAAAATAATTTTAAAAAATAATATTTTATTATATTTGAATAATTTTTAGGTGTTTTAAAAGTATTTTATTTATTGCTTTTAATGTTTAATAATTTTGACATGGTTATTATAAAATGATATTAGTTCAATCAATTAAATTCCTCAACATTCAAGAAGAAGACCAAGGTTTAGTAATTGCCAAAGTTGTAATACCAATATGTAGTGATGTAATAGAAGTGAAACCTATTTCAATTCCATATAACCAAATAAAAATTATTATAACTTTATTATTAATTATTATTTATAAAATGTCCGAGGTGTAGACAAATTGGTTCATCCAAACCCCATAAGGGGGCGGAGGTCCAAGGTTCAAATCACGGGCCTCATCAGACTGAACGCTTGTCCATTTCCTAGTGCTTTCAGCAACGTAAAAGGTTTAAAATGATTATGGCATGGTGGTTATAGGGGCGGACTACGTGAAGATCTGTATGACGGCTTCTAAGGAGGACATCCCAGAATACTGTGGTGGACATAAAAAGTTGGACAACCTGCCCAGATTCGTGGTGGCTACCGATTCCACATATTATTATTTATAAAATAAAAATAAAACATAAAAAGGACAAATCTATGACAATTTTTTCCCAAAAACAACTCATCTTTTAGGAGCCATATATTTGCATAGATTTATCCAATACAAATGATTCTTATGTCATTTTGTGTGGAACTTGAATAGCTTTGAGATGAGTGGTCACATAATAGAATCCAAGAAATATTTATGGATATACAATAATGTGAAGATATCCATCTAAAACAAGAGAAACATTAGGGAAATTTGTTCTAGAAAAATATCTCATCTTTTAGGATCTATATCTTTGCAAAGGGTTATCCTATTTATAATTCTTGAAGAAACTTGTGCAAAATTTGAAGAGCTTCAAAATAAGTAGTTATATAAAATAATCCAAGTAGTATTGAGGGAGATATGACCCTATGAAGTCAACCATATAGAATGAGAGCAATGGCAAATTTTCAAGTCATGGAAAACAAAATTGGAGACATATATGAACTAGGGTTTGGATGATAGAGGAGCAGTGAAAGGCTAGGACATTAGTGAGGCAAGATATTTTGTTTAGACATAGAATTTTTTAGCTATGTTTCATTTATCCCTTCATTAAAATTAGAAGTTCTACATGTAAATTATTGTAGGTTTATTTTCAAATAATATAATCGTTATAGAATATACTTATAAAATTTAGTAGATGTCAAGTTATAGTTTTCCTTCCCAAGGACCGATTTACAAAAAAAATCCTTAAAATTATCCCTAGTAGAGGTTAGGAAAGACCACATAGAGAAATGATCCTTATTGATCAAAGATAAAGTAATCATTGGTAAATTTAATGGGTCTTGGCCAAGGGCTTCGACTCTAAGAAAATGGATTGATAGAAGATGGAAATCTCTAAGAGTGAGTCTATCCTTTCTTCTAAAATGTTTCTTCCTATTCATTTTATATTATAGGAAGGAAATAGATAGAATATTGAAATGGAATCCTTGTTTTATTGGAAGATTAGGACTCTTCCTAACTCATTGGTATAAAGGTTTTACACCTAAAAACGTAAATCTATCCCTAGTACCAGTCTAGGTCAAGTTGTATGGGTTACCCATTGAATTTTTGGAAATAGATTCCTTCAAGAAAAAAGGCAACACTCTGGAAGAATTCCTTGAGACTTTAGAAACTACAAAATATGAAGTCTTGGCTATTTATTACTAAATATTGGTTATGATTGATATCAATAAACCTTTATGAGAATCAATCATTATAAAATGTAGGGGAAAGTTGTGGATCCAAACAATTGATTATGAAAACATATATTTAAGATTGTAACAAAAACATATGTAGAATACTGTAACAAACAAATATGTAGAAAACTATAATAGAAACTTAGAAATGGATATGTATGAATATAGTTTTCAGCTTTCAAGTAATAGGTTCAAACATATAAAAGTAAATAAATAGTGGAGGATAGTAAGTAAGGATATTGTAAGAAATTCCATATATTTTAGGGCTTTAGACTATGAAGAAAAATCATATTAAAGGTTAGATTACATGGTATAATAGGATCAAAATATTAATAAGGAACCATCTACTCAAGATGATCCTGATTTGAACTAGGTGTTGTAGGTGAGTTGGAGAGGAGAGGGTAATCCTCCAAGGGAGGTCCTAGGTTCGAATATTCACCCTACCAAAATGTTGAATTGGGTACCCAAAATCCAATTGATAATTTTGGTGTGGGCAGGGCTGGGTGCGACCCCCGGGTGACTTTGACAGTGTAGAACCCCCCTGTTCGTGGTCTCTCAGACCAAGGTGGCCCCGTAAGGGGTTTTTCGCTATAAAAAAAAATGATCCTGATTTGGGGATGAGAATAACTACTAAGCCTAAGGAATGTGTCTCATTAGCTTTTAAATACTCTCTTGAATTGTCATGTATCATTCATGAGAAGGAAAGTGGTAGAGAAAACACAATGTTAGATAGGGTTATGCATAGTGATAAATTATCACGAATTCATATATATTAGGATTTTCAAAATTTAGAATTGGTGAATATGGAGACCCTTGAGTGGAATCCATTTGCTCAAAATGTTTGGGTGCAAAATTGTTTTTGGGTCGGCTTGCCCTACTTTGATGGTAATTTCACTATTTTTATTTTAAATCATCAACATTCTTGCCTAAATTGTAGATTTTTTTACCTTGAAATTGTAAATTATTTTATTTACCCAACTAAATTTACCTATTATACCACTAGTATATATACTTAATGTGATAACAATAATCCTACATCTTAAACATTGATTCTTCTCAATATGACCAGTAGTAGCATAAAATAACCAATACCAATAATAGATGTGTAGTAGCAAGAATATACGAGTCATAGCAAAATTAATGATTGATAGTAGAAGGGACAATATAATCGATAGTAGAAGGGATAGGATGACGGACGATAAAAATAAGATATGGAACGACCGATAACAATAGGATGGCCCTATTTTTCTCTAGAGATGTTTTCCAAGCCATAAGCAATTATATTGGTTATTTATTAGAGGGGGAATAAGAGGTATTATTCCTCATGCATGAGAACAATGGCTAGGATACTTTTTGATGTGGATTGGAGAGGTGGATTAGTGGGGGAAATTTTATTGAAGTGTAAAAAAATGATGCATGTTCAAACTCTAGACTACATTAGAGTGTCTTTTATATGTGTTCATTGTCATAACTATGGGCATATTGTGAGGTACTATTATCTTATTTATTGAGGAAGGTTTGGTATCCTAAGGCAGAGAGAGGGGTATTTGAGGGGAAAATTAGATGCAAATTTATTTTTTGCATATGACTCATAGAATGGATATAAATTTGAGTCAACGCATAGGTAACATAAGCTATAGGAATCAAGGGAAAGAATAGGATATGCAAAGAAGGTGGAGACAAAAAAATTATGCCAAATAAGGTGATGGATTTAGAATTGTCTCAAATTGATGCAAGGCTATGATTCTTAGAGTTAAAGTTGGAAGTCATGCTTTTAGATCGAGATATAAGCTTACTAAGTGAAACTATTGCCAAATCTCATTTCTTAATTGGTATAATGGATAATTTTACTTTGGGACTATCAATTAACCAATGATAAAACTTATCAGTCTATAAAACTAAGTCTACCCTAGAAGAGGTTAAGGATGGAGTTGAGGTGCAAGGAGGACCCTCAAATTATTCTTCTTTAGTGATGGTGGATCTATACCTTTGTTTAGACTCAATTAAGTATATTAGTGTTGCTCCATAGGTAAACCAATTTGAGTTTTCTTCCCAACTTCATTTTTCTTTTGGTAAATAAGGTTTTATGTCCTTATAAACCCATAAGTACCTCTTGCAATCCTTAAAAGGAAGAACAAGAATAAATGAAGGATTTGGGAGAGGACATATTTTAGATTTTGGGTTACGGAGGCTCTCTATTTTGAGGGACAAAAGGTATCTTATTTCACTAGCTAAGAGTAAAGACCTATGTGAAGTTCAATAAGGCAAAACAATTTACTTTAAAAGGGATCCTTAGAGCAAGGAAGATCCCAAAAATAGTTAACTAATTAAAGTTATTTTCTTTAATATTTGGAGGATGGGTAGCTTGATAAAATTGGTTGCTCTAGGTAGGCTAGTATAATTCATAATCTAAATATCCTACTACTTCAAGAGATAAAAGGGTTGGCTAAGAAAGTGATGTAAGATCTTAATAAATTGCTTAAAAGATGGAATTGTTTGGCCCTTGATACCATATGGTCTTCAAATGGAGTGGTCACAGGGGGGGAGGCTAATTAGTTTAGACTAACCAACTTTATAATGATTGAATTAGGAGTAGGGATTGAATTATTTTTAATGGGGCTTGGGGAAATAGTGATAGTAGTGAATATTTATGGACCCTATAAATACAAGAAGCAATGTTGGGATAAACTAATGGATTGGAAGTTCCTAGAAGCTGATAATTTAATTTTAGGAGGTGATTTAATCTTAAGAAGTTAAATGTGGGGTATTGCTAAAATTGATCCATTGATTGATTACTTCATTCAAAATTTTAAATTTAAGGAGTTGGTAGACTGAGAACCTATAAAGTGTAACAAGGATCAATGTTATGTGCCCAAGATCAACCATATTAAACAAGAAAAAAAGGAGGAGAATATTTTCAACAATGAAGAGAATGAAAAATCATATCTCTCCCTTTGTGTTATGGAATTATATATTGAGAAAAGTGATATTAGGTTTAGGGTTCCCAAATCCATATTACATGAAATTCAAATCAATATGAAATGACATTACACAGTAAAATAACATATTATAATGAGGTCTTATTAAAGCCTCATAACAATTAATTAGGAACCTAACTAATAAACATGACTTTGCAGCATTAAAATATCTTCAATCCCCCCCTTAATGGTAGAAGGTCATTTAATTTCAGTAGATGAGTGGCTTAGATGGTTATTTGTGTAGTATACTACCCAATTGTCCATGAAATATGGTTCCAATATGCTAGGTCTCCATATATTGTTTGGTTATCCCCCATGCCCTTTCAGGTTTTCACAAGTTTCAATTTTCCAAAACTAGTACAACCCTTATCCTTTTGCATCCACAAGGGGTTTTCATGAATGGGATAGAGCAAATACTGACCAAAAATTTTCGCCCACATGAAGGTGGTTGTACAAATAATCATTAGCCTTGTTGGTCCTGTTGCATCTCCATTATTAGGGGAATATAGAGGCTCTCAAGCCTATATGTTGTCTAAACTATTCAAACTTCACCCTTTGGAGTGACTTGGTGAAGAAGTCATAAATATCATCTATTTTTTGATAGTATTGCATTTGTATTGTGCAATATTGAACAAGTTCTTCAATCCTATGGAATTTTGTATTGATGTATTTGGTTCTAACATGAAACATAGGATTCTTTGCCATGTGGATTATTGATTGATTTTACACATGCAGTCTTGTAGGACCTTCTTGAGTGATATCAAGAGTGTGTAATAGCTTTCTCAACCATATCACTTAGTTTCTTGTCTCTCTTACATCAATATATTTAGCTTTTCTAAATAATCTGCTACAATATTTTATTGCTTTAATCTCCATGAAATTTGTGTTGAGTCAAGAAATATCAAGTACCTAGACATAGATCTCCTAATGTCTTTATCTCCTATAATGTTTGAGTCTTTGTATGTGAAGATATTCAAATATGTATTATTTTCATACAATAGGCCATAATTGTGGGTTTTCTTTAGGTACCTCAACACTCTTGTTGTCACTTACCAATGACTCTCCTTTGGCTTGGTCATGTACCTTTCTAGAATCCCCACTGCATAAGTGATGTTAGGTCTTGTGTTAGTAACATAGATGAGACTACCAACCAACCTTCTATAGAGTGTTGCATCTACCTCTAGTGTGTCATAATTTGTAATGAGTTTTAGATTTAATTCCATTGGTGTTGTTATAGGACATCCATATTTGAGTTGAAACTTCTCCAAAAGATCATTGATGTATTTATCTTGTATCAAGAATATTTTTTCATTTTCTTGAGTTACTTATATACCCAAATAGAATTTCATCAATCTCATATCAGATATATCACAACTTTTTGCAAGGTCCTTTTTCACTGTGTTGATGATGTGTTCATTATTACCTATTAGAAGCATGTCATCCACAAAGACTATAAGGTATGTGACTTTGTGCTTGTTGTGCTTGATGAACAGTGTTGCATCAATGTCTTGGTAATCACACACTTCAATTTCAAGTTGTTTCATCCAATTTATAGATTGCTAAACCAAGCATGAGGGGCTTGCTTCAATCCATATAAATATTTTTGAGTCTGCATGCCTTGTGATCCTATCCTACAATCTTAAAACCTTCTGGCTATGCCATGTAAATTTCTTATTCCAATTTTCCATTCAATAAAGTAGTCTTTACATCTAATTGATGAATATTCCAACCTTGTTGTGCAGCTAAGGTTACAATATTCTTGATTGTAGGTTATTTTTTGGTAGGTGCAAATGCGTAAATGTAGCCAATGCCATGCTTTTGTGTAAATAATTTAACCACTAATCTTACCTTGTCTTTGTAAAGGTTGTCATCTGATTTATACTTGCTTTTGTACACCCATTTGTTTTGAACTACCTTTCTTCCAAGTGGTAGATCGACTAACTCCCAAGTATATTTTTTTATTAGAAATTCATACTCCTATTTTATTGCATGTATCCAAGCTATGTGTTTGATAGCTTCTTGGTATGTGAGAGGTTCTTTATTCAAAGTGAGGTGCAGTTTTACAGGTTCTAGTTCAACAAGTAATGATTCATGTACTCTTGCTTTGACGACACCTCCTATGCCCATTTTTCCTACTTAATATGGGTTGATGTCCTTTAAGAGCTGGTGAGATTCATAAAATCCTCGAGTGGGGATCCGTGTGGATGTATCACCTACCTCAAAGTTTTAGTCATGATAATGAAAGGGATCATTAGGTTCGAAGGATGCTGACAAATATGGATGTGAAATAATACTTTTACTATGATCAACATAATTGTGTGAAGGGGTAAAAGGTGTAGAAGATATAGACATCTACTTAGTATCACAATTTGGTTCCAAAGTTTTGAGTAACTTTTCAACGTCTCCCCCCAAAGGCTAGAATTTGAACATCATATATTTTAGCATATTTTGATCTAGGCTAAAGATTGTGTTCCTTTGTATTCAATGTAACCAGTTGTTCTTCATTTTTTGCAAATACAACATCATGTGTCACAATCATTTTTTGATGTGAAGGAATGAATACCTTGTATCTATTCTAATCCATAGGGTATCCAACAAAGATGTCTTAAATAGCTCAAGCTTCAAGTTTATTTCTATGCTCTAGAAGAATATGAGCATAACAGAGAGCCAAATATTTTGAAGTGGCTAATAGTGGGGGATATCTAGTTCTTTTTTCATGAGGTGATGGGTCAAGTTTTGAGGGATTCATTGTGTTGAGTAAATGCATAACATTACAAGTGGCTTCAACCCAAAGATATGGAGGCACATTTTTATAGAAAAGAAGGGCATGGGCCATGTTCATAATTGTCATGTTTATGCACTTGATAACACCATTTTTTTGAGGTGTTCCTGGTATTTTCAAGTGATGTTTGATCCCATGTGAGAAAAATTATTGTGTAAAATTCATTTGAGGTGTACTCATTACCATTGTCACTCCTAAAGGTATTGATTCTACAACCTGATTCTCATTTTACACAAGCCCTGAATGATTTAAAGAATTCAAAATATTCAAACTTCTTCTCCAAAAATTCAATCCATAGATTCTTTGAGAAGTCATTGGTGAAGGTTATGTAATACCTTTTGTCTTTTAATGATGGAATCAACATTGGCCTACAAATATCTAAGTTAAGTAGATCCAATTTTTGTGTGGAATTCCACTGACTCTTTGGAAAAGACTATCAAGAGGACTTGTTAATGATGCATGCTTCACATTTGAAGCGTCTGGAAGAGAAGTGTGGTAGTTCCCATTTATCTCAATCGATCAATTTTGACATGACCCATGTGAGCATGCCATAATGCATCAAAAAAAAGTTTCATGGGAGCCAGGGTGGCATTAAGTGCCATTTCAACTTTGGTAATGTGAACTTCAGAAGCAATATGTCCAACAATTCTGATGAGTTTTCCATCTAAGGAATCAATCATGACCACTATTTTGGAGGGTGGATGAATGACTCAAATATTTTTATCTTTGGTAGTGACACTTAGATCAAATCCATGGTAGATGAGTGTGGATGGTGACAATAGATATTACTTCAAAGCAAGGATGTAGAGAACATAAAATAGCCTGAAATCAAGTAATCCAAGAAGTTTCAATTGAACAATTCCAGCTCCTTAAACTGGTTGAGAGGATTTTTCAGCCATGTAAACTACACAAAGTACTTTTGAGTTGAATGCTTCAATGAATGTTTTGGGATGGTCAAAAGATGGTGCTTATGTTTTGATGATATGGGCATGCACAAATTGAAAATTTTGGAAGACATGGATCAAAGTCATATTCATTTACATTATGCACAATATGCTTTTTAAACTCCTTGATCTTGTGTGTGGCAGTTTGGCAATCAGTGACATAGTATCTTTTTACAATAAATATATACGACATTTGAGTTACCATTTCCTTGAGAGGTACTAGGATACTTTATTTATCCTTGACTAGTTTGATCACATGAGTGTTCATGTTGACCATTATAAGAACCTTATATTTTTCCTTTGCCTTTGCCTCAACCACAAGCTCGACCACAGTTTCTGTTACCTTAACTTTTTAAAAAATTTACATCTTCATCCACCTAAAAGGCTGAGTTTCTAGGGTCAAAATTGGTGTAATTTGTGTCAAAGGTTTTTTCAAGTTCAACAAATGTTTTTTCTAAGGTTTCAAAGTTGAGAGTTTTAGGGTTCCACTAGTTGATAAACTAGCAAAAAAATTCTTGTAATATGGAATGTGAAGACATGGCTAAATGAGGAAAGACCATGTGATACATTGATATTTAAATTTTTTATCAATAACCTATTTAATAGGGCAAAGGAGGTTGATGGTGTAACTCAAGTGTCCTTTTTGCTTAATTATTTGATTCATATTGAGGACAAGATTAAAAATTTGGTATCAAAGTTTTTCTTGAAGACTTTGAGAACTAACCATGTGTCATGCTTGTCTTCATCAATAAAATTATGAAGGTGATATTCTATGAAAATTAGGATGCCAACACGAATTCAATCATCATCTATCTACCATTTTTCTAGGGTAGTAGCATCTGTGGGTGGTGTAGGATTTGCATCCAAATGGTTGCACCATAGGTTCTCAAATTTTGCAGCTATCCTAAGGTTTATGAACCATTTATCCCAATTATCCTTACCTTTGAGGGTATATCTAACATTTTATTTGTAGTTAGAATTCATTGTGACCTGTGACACTACAAAAACCTAAAAGAGGTGTGTTAAGACATGAACAAGGAACAAATGATTAAGTGAGGTAATATGTGTCAGTAAATAATGAGCCAAGTGATTACAATGAATGAATGTGATTCACTAGACCTTACTCACCATCCAAGTTGAATCTCTTTTACAAATAATGAATTGTATAAGTGGCTATGAGTCTTGATGTAATAGGATGATGATGTGGTTAAATTTGAAGTACTTAAAACAAAGGTGTGTAACATAAATTGAAATGTTGTAGATGAATGTAAAAGCTAATATATCCAATATATGTATGTATAGGGCAATATCTCTAATACTAGATTACACAAGTGTGGGATGTGCAAAACTAGTAATCTCAATCTTATGACTACAAGGATGTAAGGTACTAAAATTTGGAGAGGTATAATGATCTTGTCTAAAATTAATGTCTTCACCTAGATTCCCACATACATATGCTTGGTGATGAAATCTAAATCATTATGGAGCCCAAGTCCTACCAGTCCTCACCCAATTTATTGTGGTTAGCGATATAGTCTCCAAAGAGAAATGTGTGCTCTATTCCACAACTACGACAAATATTAAATCATATCAATCTTAATATTCTTAAGAGTTTTCAATTTTTTGAGCACAAGCAAAAGGATTATCTATTTCCAAAGGTTCATGGGTATGGCTAACCCCATTCACAGTATATTCTGGTTAAGTCCAGTCTAGCCTTGAATCATAGGGCCTTTAATGTCGATTTCCCACCATCAAGGAAGTGGTACACTATTACGAGGCTAGCCTACAAAATGATTCATCGAATACATTATTTTTAGGGATGATGATAAGATGTGAATCAATTTGCAATGAAAGAAATCAAATGAAAACTAAAAATAGATTTGGAGTGTATATGGAGTGCTAATACAGTGCTAATGTGACAGTATGTATGTTAGATGTGATCCACTAGATCTTGCTCACCATCCAAGTAGAATCACTTTTACAAATGAGGGCTATAAGTTAGCCAAAAGCAATGTGGAAAATTATGTAAGCCACTTATACATGTACAATGGAGATGCTAGAAGCATAATATGCTATCAAAAGAAAAGACCATAATCAGTTTACATAAAGGTCGATTTGACTGTATGGCTATGTTAAAACAAATAGAATTAGTTTACACAAAAGCTACTAAAATTTATCAAATCTAGATTTTGGATACTATATGGTTGTGTAAAAATAAACATGATCAGTTTACACAAAGGCTATCAAACTCAGCAGATATGGATTTTGGATATTGATAGGTGTGTAAAAATGAACATGATCAGTTTACATCGAAGTCATCGAACTCAGTCATATCCAAATTTTGGATATTGTATGGTTGTGCAAAAATGAACATAATCAGTTTACACAGAGGCCATTGAAATTGGTCAGATCTAGATTTTAGATAATTGTAAACAAATATATAAGCTAATATATGCAATAAAAATAAAATCTATGGAGGTTTTATGAAACCTCATGCAACATCCTCATGCTCTCCTTCAACTCAACACATAAATCTGTGGAGGAGTAGAGGAGGGGAATGTAATGCTTCTCCAAGCTTGGTTGTGGGAGGGGTAAGCATCAAAGCTCTCATACCACTTGTAGCAAGGATCAATGCTATGTGCCAAAGCTAAACCACATGAAACAAGAAAAAAAATGAGAATATTTCTGACAATGGAGAGAATGAAAAATAACATCTCTCCCTTTGTATTATGGAATAATTTATTGAAAAAAATTAGATTAGGTTAAAGTTCCAAAATTCATATTACATGAAATTCAAATGAACATGAAATGACATTAGACATTAAAATAACCTATTTTAATGAGATCTTATTAAATCCTCATAACAATAAATTAGGAACCTTACTAACAAACATGACCTTGTAGAATTAACTTGTCTTCATAAATATGGTACCAACTTGGAGAAACATAAGGTTGGAGATTGATAGAATTTCTAAGAGGTTGGATAGATTCTTAGTTGTTGAGAGTTTAGTAAATATCAATTATAGACTAAAGTCATGGATTGAGACTAGAGAAGACTCTGATCACTCCCCTATCAAGCTCCTTATATATAAAGAGGAGAAAAAACCACCATGTCCTTTTAAGTTTAATTATGAGTGGCTAAAATAGGATAAATTTATAACTCTTGTTAAAGGAAAATAACAATTATAGACTAAATTCATGGGTTGAGACTAGAGGAGACTCTGATCACTCCCCCATCATGCTCCTTATATCCAAAGAGAAAAAACCACCTTGTCCTTTTAAGTTCAATTATGAGTGGTTGAAAGAGGACAACTTTATAACTCTAGTCAAATTAGAATGGGTAAAGTTTGATCCCAATATAAAATAATTTGTTGGCATTCAAATTTTAATAAATCTAAAAGGAGTTAAGAAAATAGTGGTTCAGTGGGCCTTTAAAAAGATACTGATGTATGAGCAAAAACTAGAGACTAAGGAGGATCTTATAGTTTATTCAGCAGATGACTTTGGAAAATATTTGGATGAGGAATAAAGGCTTAAATATTAAATTTTGGTACAAGAGAATATAATGTTATTGGCAAAGAGAATCACAATGGAGGCTAAAAAATAGATTTTTTTAGATTGCAATTGGGGATGAGAACACTAAACTTTTCCATAGCTTTTCAAATCACCAAAAATAACAAAATAAAATTTTGGATTTATAAGGTTGGGATAGAAGTAAAGTCTCCTCCTTTAAAGGAATCATAAACATGGGTGTAAGGCATTTTGGACAACAATACAAGGATTCTAGTCAATTCAATATAGAAAAAATAGCCAAAATAACTTCTCTCCTTCCCAAATTGATATATGAGAAAGCCAATTGTCAATTGGTATAGGAATTCTCAAAGGAGGATCTTAAAGCTATTTTAATCTCCTTCAAGAAATATAAGAGTCTAGGGCCTATGGAATTCTTCCTTGGGATCTATGACCTTTTGTTGTTTAGGAAATTAGAAAGGGTAAATGTATTCTTCAACTCTTATTTCATCGTCCTAATTCTAAAAAACAACATTCCTTATTCATTTGATGATTTTAGTCTCATATATTTGTGTAACTATGTGTACAAAATCATAGCAAAATTACGTGTATCAAGAACGAAAAGGCTCTTCTCTAGTTCTATTTCTACTGATCAATTTGGGTTCATACATGGTAGATAAATTCATGAGGTAATTGGTGTTGCCCAAGAAAGCCTTCATTCCATAAAATCAAAAAAATATTAGCAATAGTGAGGAAGTTGGATATCTCCAAGGCATTTGGCAGAGTAAACTTTCTATATATAATATTGGTTTTTACTCAAATTAGATTTTATGTGTAAATTATGAATTATAATATGGGTTGTTTGTGTATTGTTTCTTTTGTGGTATTTATTAATGGATCAACTTCTTAGTTTCAAATTTTCTTAAGGGATAAGACAAGGTTTCCCCTTATCATCGCTATTAAATCTTCTAGTAGTTAAGGGATTACTTAGATGTTTTTTAGAATCTAGAGGGTAGGAGCAATAAAGGTAACTAGAATAGATAGAATAGTGGAAGTCATCCATCTACTTTTTGTAGATGATGTTCTCCTTTTCATGATGTTCTCCTTTTCATGGATGGAATAGTAAGAGTAGCCAAGAAGTTAAAAAAATCTTTGTATTTTTTTGATAGCAATAGGTATGCAAATTGATGTATAGAAGTCAATCATCTCCTTTAATCATCTGGATTAATATCAAGTCATATTAATAGTTAGTTTTTTCAATTTAATAATTTTTATCTTTAAGAGGAGTTTAAATATCTAGGGTTCTTTTTTAAATCCAATGACTAATCTAGATAATATTGGAGTTGGTTGATAAAGAAGGTGGAAATAAGAACTAATATATGTTGTAATATATGGCTCTCTTTCGAGGGGGATTGATTGACTTTGGTCAATTCTATGCTAGAGGTAATACCAATATATTAACAATATTTGGCTCAAATACCAAAAGGAGTATTGGATAAAAGTAGACAATTAAGCTACATGTTTTTATGGATAGAGAAAAAGGAAAGGGGATTCATTCCCTTGGTTAAATGGAAATCCTTATCCAATTATAAGTAAAATAGAGGATGGGTACTTGATAACATCCACTTGTTTGGCATGGCTCTAGTAGCCAAGTGTGTTTGGAAGATAATATCAAAGGTAGATATATGGAATAAGATAATTCAAAAAATATATTTAGAGTCACTCATAGTCAAGGAGTGATTAAAATACCTATTGAAGCAAACCCATTTTGTCTTAATATGTTGGAAGACAATGATCCATACCTTTTATCTTGCAGGATATTAGCTCACCTAGAAAATAGGGTATGGATCAAGGATAAGACTAGGATTAGACCCTTGGATATCTTATGGAGGTATGGATAGATTACCAAATAATATAATTAATATCTTAAGATCTCATTAGAAAGGAACTCTTACCCAAGCAGCTGATCCAAAATCATCTACAAGGTACAATATAATTAGCACTTCAAGGCTAGGAGGCAAACAATGCGAAGAATATGTGGGGAGGCTTAAAAATAGACATATCAAGTTGTGAGATGAAGTTAATCAATTGGTCTAGACAAAGAATAGAGTTATAGGGAGTACACTCAAAATTTGAGGTATAATACTGTATTAGAAAATTGGAATAATGATTCAACATGGTGGTATAATTCACTCTAGAAATAGAAATCCCCCATTGAATATAAGACTATTCCTACAAATTGCCATAAAAAATAAGGTTTTTACATGGGAGGTATTATAAAAAATGAGTTGGAATGGTTTAAGAAGGTGTCATTTGTTTACGTCAGACAATGCAATAATTAATCATTTTTTGGTATCTTGCTCTTTTAATAGACAATTTTGGAGGGAGGTTATTACACTGTTAAAGCTTCCTATAGGATGGTAGGAAGACTCCTTAGGAGAGTGTTTGAAATCTTGGATTTAAAATAGGTCATACAAAGGTTGTATTATTCTCCCACCATTCATATCACGGGGAGTATGGATATCAAAAAACACAAAAATATTCTAGGATCAGAAGAAGCCCACCTAGCAAATCTCCTCCTAGATCATTGAAATTTTTAGTAATTATAAGGTTTTAGTAGTAGCAAATATAATCAGGCAAATTATCCCTCAAAAAATCAATAAATTAGGGTCCTAGAGATTTTTGGATAAGGCTATTCATGGGTCCCTAGAGTTTGTAAGGTGGAAGGATTATCATATATTACTGAATCTCATTGTTCAAATTCAAGCCTAGACTGAGAGAGGGTTCAAACTATCTTAATGGCACATATATTATTGGTTTAGTTGGTAGAATCAAGAGGAATACAAAAAAATTAAATTTATAGACTCATAGGTGGTGATAAATTAGATGCTTGGTACTATTAAGATGGAAAACATGGCTCTACAAACCATACTCTATCAAATAAAATAAATTGTGGACCAAAGTGAATATTTTACATTCAAGCATATTTATCAAGAACCAAATAGTAAAGCATATGAACTCTCAAAGAAGGGGCTACTGATTGAACCAAGTATGTGCTTAGTATAGGAATTTAGAGAGGCTTATTCATAGTATTTGGTTCATTCATCTACCTGGGGGGATTAGTCCACTCCATACAAAACATATGTATTCAAATTCCAAACTACATTTTAGATAAGTATGATTCTAATAATGAAATATTAGTTTCCAGTTTCGAATATTCATAGATTTCTTAATAAGGATAGTTAAAACAACTTTTTATAAACTTAGAAGTCTTTGTTTTCAAGTATGTAGAATGACAAAATGAGAAAGTGCCTAAGGATATAACTTAACCTATTGGATATAGCTAGTTATGATGTATAAGTGACTTGACTTTTAGGTCACTATTGAAGTTTAGAAGAAATTCTAGACAGACATATGAAGAATATAAATTCATATTTGTTTAATATAAATTACAACTATTTTCTAAGGAAAAAAATATGCTTGGTATAGAGTTGAATCAGTTATTAGTATCCTTCATAGTACATTTAATCCTTCATTTTTGGCATTTATTTGTAGTAACATTTGGTATTTTAAATCATTATTGTCCTACTTATTGAACTTCTAAAGAATGGTTAAATTATTGCTTAATACATGTTTCGATTTCACTTTGTTGATTCATAGTTTACTTAGAAATTCTTATAAAAAAGGGAGAGTTAAATTGTTTATAATCTATAGTTAGTAAGAAATATCATAAGCTAAATTTATTTTAACAAAGTGTTGGTGTCTATTTCTTTAATTGGTAAACTATGTTAGACTTGCTTAAGTAGAAAAATATGATACACAAAACATTCATATTATGAACATTGGACTTGGGCCCACATTTGAAGGAATTTCTAGCATAAGAGTTTCTTTTATGAACCTTGCAATCATGAAATATTTAACTATGCATTAACTTGGTGATTCAGTTTGATTCATATATTTTTTAAGCTACACTATTTTTAGGTACATAATCATTGCTCATTGTTTTTACTTCGATTATTGTTGAAAAGAATAATAAGAAAAAAAAATTATTTACCTCTTGTGCTAACATGATAACTGCACCTATATTAGCAGGCATTAAAAACATAACAAAATAATTATGTTTATTACTTATGTGAATCCAATTGTATTTAATGAACAATTGGTGTAAAGTCATCTTAAATGATGGAAGTGATACCAAGCTCATGTGTGATAAGAAATCAGTTATATTCAAATTTGACTAAAATAGTCACAAATTGGTAAACTTAAGTCTTATATATTACTTTTGAATGGCAGGCAAACAAGGTTCCTTGTCTTTCAAAGTAGAGGAATTGAAAACTACACTACGATGGCATCTATACTCTCTTTTTGATATGGGATTGGCAACTCTAGCCATAAAATGAGTTTGTATACTTATCATTAAATTAGCACTAAAATTCAAGAGTGTGTTACTATGGGTCTATTTGTGATGAAATATAAGCCTTAATATTATCATTAAATGGAAATTTATATCTAGGAACTATAGACCTCAAGTCCTATCAAAATAGGTGGTACCTTTACAAGGAAGATAGAGCCTAATATCAAAGAGGGGCATGGATGCCTTGCAAATAGAATTTCTAGGTAGGCCAAAAAGAGAGGACACTAGGTGAGAATGTGCTAATAAGTAAGACTATGTGTCCGATAGTTCATCATAAATTGTTCATTAATATACAAACCAATTAGGTTGTATACAAAAGGCTTGGTAAAGTTATGATTATGATTAATAGTTGTCTCTTGATTTACATGTTTTATTATTTTATTTCATGCGATTGAAATGTATTCATAAATTTGATATTTACAAGACTTATAGTTTGAATTCATTTGAATTTAATGCATTTATCATGTGTTAATCTACATGTTTGTATGATGGACGTAGATAAATAAATTTCATTGATCCATTTTCTATCATATTGGTCATTGGTATTTGATTTCCTTGTTGAATGGTCAATTCTCTTAGGTAGGCAATAAACCAACAAAATATCCTTTTAGAATCTCTTGGTTGGGTGACAAGTCATCCCACTAATGCTCTTCCTCCTCTTGGTCCATGAGGTAATGGGATTTCTTACAAAGGTTTATTACTATTGACAACCAACACTAACTGGATTCATTATTGAGTGATAAATTAGTTTTTCTAGTCAACTAATTTAAATTCAAAATTTTCAAGAAACTAATTACTATCTAAATGCCATAAGAAAAAGGATATTCCAATATTTATTTTACATGCATCCATTCACAACCTAGCATCTAGTTATGCTATTTTTGGAAACATGAAAGATGATTTATCTTGTATATAAAAGAAATGATCACTAGATTGTGATTCTTGTAAAGATAAAGAATATGTTACTTGTTGCACCATCTTGTTGATTCTAGAAGAAAAATATTTTCTTTGTAGTAATGTTCTAGTTACTTTCAAGAATGTGGATGTAAAAATTTATAGAGTTGTAAATCTTTTAAACCATTGGGCATGAATATTTTTCCAACTTAATATCTTTAGAATGAATAGGCTTATACATCATTGCTTTATTGTGTAATTAAAATTTATCTGCCATGTATTATAAGACAAATGTATTGATTTCATTTCTTGGATGAATTTTGAACTCATCTTCTAGATTTATATTTTTTCTTATAAACACAATCATAGTATCTATGATACCATTTTGTCATATTTATCATATATAAATAATTTGGTAACTACTATACTCAAATTTGATGTGTGACTAGAATAATTATTAAATTGAGAAGCCTTTTGTATACCTTCTCTATGCATGGATGAGTTAAAGATAGGTAAACAACTCCTTGTTGCTAAAATAGTATGATTAATTGATTTTCTTGTAATTATTGTGAGTGTTCCTTTGGTTAAGTGACAAACCATAACTCTGATTGAAAATTAATATATTTAATAGTTTTCTTATTGATAATGCAAGGAAAGGTAAAGACTATGTTTTTAATGTCATAATTTTTGTTTGAAATACAAATATTTAGATGGAAATATGTTTATGAACTATAGAAAAATATAATGGCAGATATTTTTAGTAAATCATGATTGTTTCCTTTGTGTATGAATAATTGGATCTCATATAATTATTTGGATAAATTGTCTATGCTTATGAATTATTGTAAATTGGAACAACAATTGCTATAAATGGTATAACCACATATTCTAAACTAAGTGGATGCTAGACAAAGTTTGAAAGAGTTCAAAATCTTTTAGTAAAAACATTTGTCTCTTCTTTTGTAATCACATCCATGAGATAAATTTTTTGATGTAATTTTCACCAACATATAATGAATAATATGGGATCTTTATGTTTAGAATTGGTTGATTATATGTCGTAAATTTTGATTGTTAATTCATGGTAACATGCTAGTTAGGTTTGCTTACTTACATAATTGATGTATCTCTTTTAAGTTGAACCTACAACACTAAATTCTATGATAAAAATTATAGCAGTTATTCCTTAACAATGAGTAGTCATTATCTCTACTTGTATTGAGTATGCTTGAATGAGGTTGGATGGAAACCTATTATATTAAATCCCAATATCATCAATCACCAAATAGGTCATGAGGAACCTTAATATACTTGTTTTTTTATTATGATTATGAAAGTAATACTTGTGAGAATAGGGTATTATCAATATTCTATGCGAGCAAGCCGTCCCCACCATTCATAGAAGAAGGAGGATTGGTTTTTTAAGGAACATTCAACCTCTTAAATTAAAGAGCGAGAAGCAGCAGTCGGGAGTAGTTTCCAATTCCCTTCGGGGCATCCGAATAGCGAGCTAGGGTTATCTTTGAAAGGGAGACAGAGTCTAGTGTTATTTCCTTCTTCGTGATGTTAAGTGAAAATATATAAGTCCATCACCAAGTAATATTAACTAATATGTGGTATATATTCGTAGATCCATAATTTGAAATACCACACCAATGCCTTACACTCTTGCATTGGATCCAATTTGGGAGTCAAATGATTAAACCTAAAATACATTTATCAAATATTTACCTTGTTTGGGTCACATATAGAGGTATTAGGCCACCATTAGAGGACCAGGAGTATTGTCCACCAATTGAAGGGAAAGAAATCTGGATCAAAGTGTACTAAAAACCCTTGTACATAAATGATCAATTGAAGATGATAAATAGTTTAACTTGTTTTAATTTAGCAGCATCATTATTTTTCCTTTGGAATAGATAGTGATGGGTCTCCATGTTACTATACACAAATACTCTAAGGCTTAAAGAGTGGTCTAGTCTAAATTTCTTATTGAACCATATCTAGGTTCAATAGACAAAGTAAGATTGTTCAAGGGTTGCTAACCATAGATAACATGAGAGTAAGAATATTTTTTTCAAGTGGAAAGTCATGTATGAGATTATGTTGACAATGATATATATAGGCAATTTTTTAACCAATCAAGTGAGGTGGTTGTTACATTAAATCTAAGCTCTAATGCCATAAAAGAGAAGAAATTCTAAATTCACAAAACCCATAAACAAAAAGTCAGTAATATATTTTTAGGAAACTTATGCAAACCTCTTATTGAATTATTTTATATATTAATGTCATAGTGTATTTTTGCACATATGTGCAATTAATAGGGTCAATCTATTCTATGATATTTGAATAAAACTTCATCAATTGATTATGAATCATTTTTAGATGTCCAAGTGATATTCTAGAAATTTGACTCTTCCTCTTGTGAAAATTCAAGAGAAAGTTCAATTATCTCATTAGGTTATAGAATGTGATGAGATAATGTGCTTCAATAAAATATATATTTAATCCTAATATAATTTATTCTCATTAAATCAATGTAGTTACTCATTTATGCAATCTTCTTCTCAAGGATGATATCCATGTATAATGCATATCGGCTCATATGCCATTTGAAAAATAGTTCTAGCCTATAACATCTTGTCATATCTATTTAGACACTATTATTTTTTATTTGGTTAGTGTGAGAAACCCTTACGACCAATGCATAGGGTTGAGCAGTCTCCTCCCAACCATGACCCCTCATAAATTTGAGAGCTATGCTTATTAATGGGGAATTTAAAACACATCCACCACACACCCACACCCTTACACACTCACCCACTTCATGGTTTGAACCTTGGACCTACTGAAGAAGAGCCAAAGCCCAAACCATTGTATTTTTCCCCTTGGGACTAAATTTTGTGGTTAGTGTGATAAACCCCTACTACCAATGCATAGGGTTGAGCAATCCCCTCCCAACCATGACCCCTCGTAAGGTCGAGAGCTACACTTGTCAATAGGAGAATAACACACAACCATTTAGATATCAACAGGGTGGGCACAAGGAGAATGGAACCTTGTCGGCCTCTACTAGTACATAGGACATTCCCAGCTGCACCTTGCAGGGTGAACACAGAGGGAATGGAACCTGGGTCGACCTCTACCAACACCTAAAAATTTCACCAACTATGCTACACAAGTAGATATATATATTTTTTAATTATACCTTTAAAATTTATATTGGTTTAAAAAAATAGTAATAATTAATACTCATTAATACTTAAGATAAATTGAAATATTAATAGTATTAGGATGATTTGAATAAAAACTAGATACATACAAGTAAAATACATAAATCATAATATAGCAAGAGATAACCCATGCAATCTAAAATTTCTTAAATTCAACTCTATAGTGAATTGTTGCACATATGTGAAATTAGTAGGGCCAAACTATTGTATGACATTTAAATAAAACTCCATGAATTGATTATGAATCAAATTTTAGATGTGTAGCGACAAATTAACAATTTGACTCTCTCTTTTGAAAATTCAACACAAAGTTCAATCATTTCATTAGATTATGGAATGCGGTGAGATAGTATGCTTCAATAAAATAGTTATTTAATTGTATTATCAACGAAGATACTAATTTATGCAATCCTCTTATCAAAGATGATATACTTGCATAGCACATATTAGTTCATAATTTATTTGAAAAATAGTTCTACCTTTAAATATTTAATTAATATCTATTTGAACATTAATTTATTTTCTCTTACTTGTGGTTATCTTTCCATACGTTCCTTACATAAATGAAAGAAATGAGTTTAGTTTACATTATAAACATGATAAACTTTATACTTATTTATTTCATGAGAGATGACGGGATTAATGAATAATTTGTAAGTAAAATTACATTTGTCATAGAAAGTATAGAGATAAATAAAGGAATAAAAAATGTCATATTAGGATACATAGTGAAAATGGAGGGTACATTAATTTAAAAATGTAATAGAAAGAAGTATTAAAATATAATATTACAAGGTTCAAATGTGTTTGCAAGTATAGGGTTCAAATTGCACCTGGGTGTAGTACAATGGTTTGGGCTTTGGCTCTTCTTCGGGAGTTCCAAGTTCAAACCAGGGCATGGGTGTGTGAGGGGGTGAGTGTGTGTCTCCTGATGGAGTTGTTGTAACAAGTTGAAGGATTCCTAGTCAAAACCCTCATATCTTAATATATATATATATATATATATATATATATATATATATATATATATATATATAAGGTTCAAATTACGGGGTTACATCCATCAAATCTATTTTATCTTGTTTTTTTATAACCCGATGTGAAATGGAGAAATGGATCACACGATACTTGGGATTCATACCATTGTCATCAATCTAATACGCACTCAGTAAATTTAGTACCTAAAAATATTATGAATAGCATAATAAATTAGTATGTGATGAGGATTTTATATTCATATTAAATTAATTTTCATAAGAATTTCATTAATAATTTAATTTATCTGTATATTTCATCTTAATTAGTGGATGGATGATCTTTGAAATGACTTCTCACTTATACATTTTTATGTTTGGTTTCATCTCAATTAAATCATTTAATATTCTACTCCACACTAATTCAAATACTAATAATGATGAAAAAATAACTCTTTTAGGACCAAGAAGTTCAAACAAAATTTATTTCTAAGTTTCAATACAATGAGACTACCTATTTATGATGCTTTGGTTAAAGAATAAATGTTATAGGATAATATTTTTATAAAAATAACAATGTTATGCTTAAAAATGTAGGTTCTCGAGCTCATAAGGAACTCAGAATTTAATTATTGTAACTTGTTTAAATAAACTATTGTAAAATTAATAAAATTTAAGTTATGTGGATTGGTGAGGGATATAAGAGATATCATGGTAAGTTTTTGGGTTTCTATTTAAGAGGCTAAGTTCAAATTTTAGTTTATAAAAACTCGCCCTTTAATTTGAAGGGTTACTCCTTCATTGATTTCTTTTTATCCAGCGGGTGGGTTAAGATTTACAATGATTACACTTTAATCCAATATGATATTTAGCAAAGGTGTTATAGATTTCTCTATGAATAAATAAATAAAATCCTTTAAAGTACAATTATTGCACTCGAACCTAATTTAATATTTAATAAAGATGTTATCGATTCCTTATAAATTACTAAATAAATAAAATCCAAATAAAATGATAATATTTAAATTGATCTCAAATCCATTTAACATCTAAGTGTTTTTAAATAAATTTAAGTGGTAATTAAGGTGTGGCTAGGGAAGGGACCCTAAAGCATATCAAGAATGTTTTACCTCAAGGTCAACCTACATAGAGGTCCTCTTTCAAGAAACAAAAAGATTAAAGGGAAAATTTGGATCAAATATCTTATATTTTTTTATATACATGCAAATAGATTTGAGTTTAAATTTGGGGTGGGTGTGATTAACTTTGGAGATATCAAATTGGTATATTTTTATGTTCTTATCAAATTGATTTGAATTCAAACTAAAAGTGGATGTGACTAACCTTGTTATGTGTCCATTTAAAAAAATAAATAATATAAAAAATTATAACACAATCTTTTACTTTTATTTTCATTAATTTATTTTTTTAATTATTTTTTTAATGAGTTTATATAGATTTGTATGAGGGTCTTCTTTCTCATATTAAATGAAGTTTGAACCTTAACTTCTTAAAAAGAAGCCAAAACCCTTTCCATTACAATAAAATTGTAATTTTTTAAAATGATTTCTTTAAAATTTATATTGGTTTAAATTTTTAAATAATTAATATTATTAATAATTAAATAAATTAAAATATTAATAATATTGGAATGATTTGAATAAAAACTCACATACTCAAGTAAAATACATAATAATACATAATAGATCACCCAGGCAATTTAAATTTTCTTAAAATCAACCTTGATAAAAGTAAAATTGTGTAAAGCATTGAATCCATTCCTTCTCTTTCAATTACAAAGATAATCTCATAATTTTATACTCCAATTTATTAAAGTTTATAAAAAGCTATATTCTATATTAATGATTTTATAAAAAAAATTAATGACTTGTCCTGTCTATGGATTATAACCTTTCAATTTTCAATATTTTATTTTATTTTTAGATATATATATTCATATATAAAAGATTTAGAGTAGATTATCACCTTTGTAAATTGACACTTTTAAACTTTGAACCCAAATCTCTTAAGATTTGGTAAGAACCCAAATATCTTCTTAATAAATATCTCACTAAACCAACAACTACCAATCAACCAAATCTTTAAAACATCTTATTTTAATAATTAAAAAAACCATATAACTCAAATCTGTCTTATCATAGAAAAATATACGTCACCGTCAGCACGGTGTTATTGACAAATAAAGGCTTGCCAGGTATTTATTAAAAAACTGTTGCGGTTATTGCGGTGTTGTGTTGACGATGCAATCGATAACTTTGAGATGGAAGTAAAGTGATTGGTGGTAAGAACGGAGTCATCCCCATAATAAGTAAGTATGTTGCACCCGCCGACAGCTCATGAAAACGATTTTTTTGTTTTTGTAACTTCCCTTATTTATATTTATTTTCACATTACTTATGTGATTTTGTGTTAACAAGGAGAATGTAATAGGTTTAATTTTTTAAAATAGTTGTTTTTTTTTTTTTTGTTAGATTATTGTGAGAAACTTCTATGATCGATGCACAGGTCTGAGCAGTCTCTTTCAACCATGAGTAAAACCGAGAGCTATACTTATCAATAGAGAATTTAACACAAAGCCACCACACCTACCCCCTCACACGCTCGCTCACGTTGCAGTTTGAAACTTAAACCTCCCGAAAAAGAGCCAAAGCCCAAACCGTTGTATTGCATCCCCAGGTGCTAAATAATTCCTTTTTTATATCGTACCTTACCTTCTTTATTTATTTTTATTTTATTTTCACATATAAAATTTAGTTGATGTTTTAAAACCCTTTCACTATCTTAGTTAAAGATGACAATTAAACTAATAGAATTACATATAAAGTTTAGTTGATGTTTTAAAAACCCTTTCACTATGTGAGTTAAACATGATAATTACATACTTGAACATGACAATTAAATGAACTTATCTCCTTTAAATATAAATACTTTTTAAATTTAATCTTTACAACCATATGACTTTTGGAGTGATGGCGAGTATTTTTTCTCAGGTAGGTTTTGGCAGGAATGTATCGGGTGCTGCAATGGTAGGGAACCTCGAACCAGGTGAGATCCCCAGCTTTGCTACAGGGGAGGGCACTGGTGAGTCAGATGCTGATGCTAAAATGAACCTTTTCGCTGGGCGAGCGAAAGACTCGAGGAAGGACCCCCCGGACAAGAATGAGGACTATCCCAGGGTAGGTGGGATCGGCACTGGGCCCTCCATTTCTACATCTTATATTGAAAAGGTCATGGGTACCAAATCGCAAAAATCTACCAAGGATCGAAGCCCTTTGATAGCGGTCGGAGAAGACTTAGTGATTCTAGAAACCCTAATGGTCGAATATCTTTCCCTAGAAGAACATTATTTTATTGGGAAGTTCGTGGTTGACAGACCGAACATGGAATCCATTCGGTGATGGGCCACTACCAGGTGGAAAGTTTCAGGGAATCTTGAGATTGTAGCTCTCCCTAGAGGGTTCTTTCAAATCTGCCTTAACAATCTCGAAGATGCAACCTGGATTATAACAGAGGGGTAGTGGTTCTACGGGAAGAAGAGTTTGTTTATTCGTAAATGGGGGGAAGATTTCAACGTCGAAACTCAAAGCATAAATTTTTCTCCAGTGTGGGTTTGTCTTTCGAGACTCCCTAGCCAATTTTGGCATGAAGACATCCTGCAAGGAATAGGTAGATACATAGGGGAAATGGTGGCCATGGATTCAACCACCAAAGCTCGCTCTAGGTTGACCCAAGCCAGAATATGTGTCAATGCAAATCTTGATTCCCAGCTCCCAACTCAAATCAATCTAGTCTATGGTTCCTTTTGCCACTACGAGGCCATAAATTATGAAAACAAATCGACTTTCTGCATCGAATGCCAAACTCAAGGACACCTCAAGCCCCACCGCCTCTCGCCCAAACCACTGAATGAGGTATATTTTTACAACCATCTCTACAGGAACCAAGGCATTCGCTTCGTTGGGAAGCCCCCAATACAAAAGAATAGTCAAATCTACAGCAAAAACCCTCATCAGCAAGCACCAGGGCAAAACCCTATGGCAAACAAAGGGAAGAAAAAAGTGCAACCAAAAAAATCAGAGGACCAAGCTCAGGTAAGCTCCCTGTTTGCTCATCCTAATCGATTTGATATTTTGAGAAATATCACCCACTCTGATTCAAAAATAAATGAAGGATTATTCACTTAGCAAGGAAATGATATGTCGGATCCAAATGTCGACCTCCAAATCCCCACAATCGAAGAAATTATGCAGTATCCCCTTCCCACTAGTGGCCCTGTCTTATCTCCAGTCAAGCTAGCTTCCCCTTATCTCCCCTAAAAATATTCTTTTCCAAGAGGCTGCCAAGAAAAAAAAGTAGATTTCAGTCCCAAAACACTCGAAGCTCCAAAAAATCTCGTGTCGATGTTGGAAATGACAATAAAAGGGGAAAGCCCAATATCCAAGAGCAAATAAGAAGTCAAACTATTGAGGACATAGCTAACGAAGTCCAAACAACCCTTGTACCTAAAATGTTTACTCACCCGAAGAAATATCCCAAATTACCCAAACCCACTGTGCAGCATCCAAAAGGGGGCAAGAAATCATCTAAAGTTTCTATATGAGGATACTCACATGGAATGTGAGGGGCCTCAATAGTGCGGCCAAGCATTCGTTAGCACTGGAAAAGAAACCAAACCAACAATCCTCATTATTCAAGAGAACAAGTTAGATCAGTCAAAAGCATGCAATGTGGGAAACACCATTTGGAAAAATAGTGGAAGCATTTTTAGTCCCAACCAAGGTCCATCTGGGGTCTTTTGTGCCTTTCGGATCCAAAGAAAGTGGATGGTAGAGTAATATCGTCCTCAGAGTTATAAATATCATGTTTTTTTGCAAAGACAAGGGTCAATGTTGGATCCTGTCTAATATCTACGCCCCAAACAATCCCCTCAGCAAGAGTTCTTTTTGGGACCAACTAAGTCAAATGAGATAGGCTTTCAAAAATTTCCCTTGGGTTTTGGTTGGGGATTTCAACTCCCCCATTTACCCATCAAATAAGGTAGGAGGCAATGACATCCCTACCAAAAGTATTTAGGACTTCCATGGGTTTGTCACTAAGAATAATCTAATGGATATCCAGATCCGTGGAGCTCAAATTGACATGGAATAACAGAAGAATAGGGAACAATATGATCCAAGATAAGATAGACAGATTATTTCTATCTCAAGAAGTCATACCTCTATTTGGCGATGCCTCCCTCACTTCTCTACCCAAAATCAGATCAGATCACAGTCCTCTCATGTTCGAAGCTAACAAGCCTCCAGTTTTTAGGAACCCTTTTAGATTCGAGGCAATGTGGGTTCTCCACCCAGATTTACATAATCAAATTGCAACAACAGGTGGATGGATCTCCCATCGCTCAAGTTACCCAAAAACTCAAAATAATCAAAGACCACATCAGAATTTGGAACAAAGAATTGTTTGGTAATATTTTTGAAAATAAGGAGAAAATCACCAACAAGCTCAAAGCCATAGAAGAGCAAATTCAAAAAGGGTAGATGAGCATACAAATTAGGAATGAAGGGAAAAATATCCTTGTCGATTACCACAACATTCTAGCCAAGGAAGAAATGTACTAGAGACAAAAGTCTAGATCCCTATGGCTCAAGGACGGGGACTCAAACACAAGATTTTTCTATGCTTCCACTCTTCGTCACAAAATCTCCAATAAGATCAGGAAGTTAATAAACAATGATGGCACAAGTATGAGAGACATACACCTCATCAGAAATGAAGCAGTCACCTTCTTTAAAAAATGTTGGGAACAAATTCCACTGTTTCAAAATAGGCCCAGGATTAGCTTCTTCAGCATATTCCTAATCTGGTATCCCCTGAAATGAACGACATGCTCATCAAGGACCTTACCAATGAAGAAATAAAGCAGGATCTTTTCTCCGTGGCCCCTAATAAATCTTCAGGGCCTGATGGCTTCTCCCCGGGTTTTTTCAAACATACTTGGATATCATAGGGGTTGATATTTGCAAAGCCATTATTCACATGCAAAAATACAAAGCCATCCCCAAAAGCACAAACTCCACCTTCATCACCTTAATACCTAAAGGCCCTGAGTGCAAATCCATGAATGACTACAGACCCATCAATCTATGTAATGTCATATACAAGATTCTTGTCAAATACCTAACACCAAGACTCAAATAAATACACCCGCTCATTATATATCCTTGCCAAGGTAGCTCAGTCAAAGGAAGGTCCATACATGATGGCATAATCATCCTACATGAAGTCCTCCACTCAACTTACCAAAATAAGAAAGCAACCCTTTTTCTCAAATTAGATATCAGTAAGGATTTTGACTGAGTAAACAGGGATTTCAACCTAGTTGTTCTTTAGAAATTTGGTTTTCACAAGGAATGGATAAATGTAATCAGAGGCTGCATATCCAACCCTCATTTCTTAGTCTTGGTTAACGAAGACTCGAGCTAACCCTAGCGGTAGAGGCATAAGGCAGGGATACCCCATGTCACCCATCCTTTTTATAATACTTTCTAAATCTCTAGGAATATCGCTTAAGAGTGTTGTCAATGAGAAAAATATCACAGGTATCAAGGCTACCTCGAGTCTAAACCCGTTGTCACACCAACAATTTGTGGATGAAACAATACTCACTACCTATGCTTTAGTAGTGGAGGCCAAGATGATTAAAAAAAACCTTGATTTATATGAGAAAGCGGTTGGGCAAGAAATCAACTATAATAAAAGCAAAAGCTTCTTCATCAATACCCCCCTTTCCAGGTAGATCAAAATCGAGTGTATTCTTCAATGTAGCATTGGTGAGTTTCCTACTCGCTATCTGGGGCTTCCTCTATTTTATAGTCATCCCAAATTGTCTATGTGGAGTCATGTGGTGGAAAGGATAAACAAAATTTAACTAGATGGAAAGGGTTTTTTCTGACCCAATGAGGTAAAATCACTCTTACTACAACATGCCTCCAAAGCATCCCAACCTATTTCCTCTCAGTATTCAAAGCTCCTGCTTTAGTTTACGCCCAAATAAAACAAATACAAAAAAGATTCATATGGGGAGGCATATAGGAGAAGAAAAATATTCATTTGGTTGGATGGGAAAAGGTTTGTTGACCAAAAAACAAAGGTGGTCTGGGACTTAGAAGAATCAAGCATATGAACACTGCTCTGCTGGATAAGCAAGCTTGGAAAATCCACACAAGTTTCAACGCATAATGGATATCAATAATATAGAGGAAATACCTTCAGCACAAAGAATCCACTGATGAAGATATCCCCAAAGAGGGATCAAATTTTTGGAGGTCAATTATTCAGGTCAAATAAGTTCTTTAGAAAGGTTCAAGGTGGCAGCTGGAAATAGGTACTGGCATAAAATTCTGGACAGACAGGTGGGTTAGTGATCATGCCCTAGTTTAAGATGATGAGATATATGTCCTAAAACCTATCCTTTATGGCACCATAGGTAGCAAAGTAGCAGATTTCATCCAAAATATCAATGGGTCTAAAAGCTGGAAAGACCTCAACATTAACTCAAATGATAGGCACATAACCAGGGCAGTGAGGACTTTGGCTCTTATGCTGAATACTACAAGGATTCTAACAGGTGGAAGATAAGACTTTCTAATTTAGAAAGAAACATATAGTGGATGTTTTCTGTCAAATATGCCTACCAACTTATCCTCGATCCACAACAAGCTCCCTTCTCTCCTAGCCAAATATGAATCAAGCACCTCATCCCTAAAGTGGTAATGTTTTCCTAGTTGGTAATTCAAAACAAGATTATAACCACTAATAATCTCATCAAGAGGGGGATAATGGTACCCAACATATGCCACCTATGCTATAAATCTTAGGAATCCGTCAACCATATTTTCACTAAATGTGATTTCTCTTATGTTGTGATGAGTAACTTACTATCCAGTTTCCAAATCAACTGGGTCTAACTCAACTCCCTGGTAGAGATTTTCACTCAGAGGCCCAATTCTTTCAAAAAACCTCGATTGAAATCCTTGTGGAAAATGTGCACTCACCATTTTTTATGGCAGGTATGGCTAGAAAGAAACAAGGTGTTCTCTAACACTCCCAAGGACCCTACCTCCATTTGTAGTAAAATTATAAGCTTTACCACAGAGAACTCCTGGCTCATTCCTTGCATAGAACACCCTGATGTGGAATTGAAGCTTTTTTTGTTCAGTAGTCTTAATATCCCCAGGGAAGATAATCCTCGTGTCACTCACCCTCGCCCAAGGCACACCTCTTCACGGAAACCCCCCTAGCAGGATGGCTCAAGCTCAATTTTTATGGAGCTTCTAAAGGATTCCCGGGAATGGTAGGGGTAGAAGGAGTGGTCAGAGATAGCAGCGGTAAGATTGTGGTCGTCTTTGTGGAGAACCTAGGATTTCAAACTAATCACATAGCAAAAGCCCATGCCCTGTGGAGAGGTCTCAACATCATCCAAAAGCACAAAGGGAACTACGAAATAGAAGGGGATTCTCTAAACATCATAAATTATATCAACAACTCCAATCCTTCCTGGAAGGTCATGAATGCCATAAGGGAAGCCAAAAACATGATAAGAAGACAGGGCAATGTGATATGCAAATATGTGTACAGGGAGGTAAAAAGATCGGCTGACCTCTTAGCAAACATGAATCCAACCAAAAGTGGGTAAATCACGGGTCAAATTGACCAGTGCAAGTTTGAAGATCAGTGGGGTCGGCTCAACATTGTTTTGTTTGGGGTGTTGTCCATATATTATTTGCATCAATACTTTTTGGGGTGTTGTCCATATATTATCTGCATCAATATTGTTTGGGGTGTTTGCTATTAGACTTATCGGCTTTTAATCAAAATCAGTGCAAGTTCTGTTTGGGGTGTTGTCCATATATTATCTGCATCAATATTGTTTAGGGTGTTTTCTATTAGGTTTATCGACTTTTAATCAATGTATGGTGAACAGTGTTTATCCATGTACGAAAACACTTTTTTAAAGTTTAGTCTTCTAAAATGCTATTCCTCCTTGAGGTTTTTGTAACTACTGGTTTTGGGATCTAGAAAAAAACCCTTTAATATAAACTACACTATTTAGCAAAAAGAAAAACATGACAATTAAACTAATATAACTCAATGCCAAGCCAATAGCAAAATGGCGTTGAATTCCTACTAAATATTACAAATATTAATCACAAATTATATGTAATGATACAAAATATTATTAAAAATAATATTAAAAAATATTACTATATTAAATTTGATTAAAAAATAGAAATATTTTATTTTGATCCATGATAACATATTACATATTATTATTAATTTTTAACTAGCATAGATATAAAATATATTATTATTTAATATGAATAATTTTTAATTATATATGTATATTTTGATGATGAACCTTTTATATACAACATATCCGCCACATGTGAGGGGAGAGATTTGAACCTGGGCCTCTCAAGGAGAGTTTTAACTACCCACGTGCATTCTCCTCCCAACCATGACCCCTCGTAAAATTGAGAGCTATACTTGTCAATAGAGAATTTAACATAAAGCCACCACACACCCACCCCCTCACACTTGCCCACACCGCAGTTTGAACCATGGAAATTTTAATTATAATTTTTATCCTTGTTAGGATGTGATAGTGGTATTTTAGTTTTTTATAAGGAGACCTAAATTCAAACCACTATAGAAAGGACCAAACCCTTTCAAAAACCCATGCTTTATGATTTTTTATCCTTGTTAAGATGTGATAGTGGTATTTTAGGCTTTCTCAAGGAAACATAAATTCAAACAATTATATCTTTGGATTTTCATTCAAGAGACCCAAACTTAAACCCTAGTACAAGAAGACTAGGACCCTCTCAAAAACCATGCTTTATCTTAAAATTTTAAAAGCTCAACGTATTAGATTCCTCAAAAATTCTAAGCAGAAGACTTGGGTTCAAATCTTATCAAGTAATATATGAAAAATATTCAAGCTATTATAACACAACTTATGATGAAAATATAATAAAGGTGGGACCATCTCAATCCAATATAACTAAATGAAAAAAATTACATCCACAAATTTTTATTATTACTTAAAATTAATTTTTTGTTATATATTTCTTATCATCTTTATAGCTTGATAGTTATATAAAAATTATAAAATACTTCAACATAATATTTTTTTATATTTCTATGAATAATTTGTAGTTAATTTAATTTTCATTCAAAATTAATTTTAATAAAATAAAAATATTTTTGATAAGATTAAAATTTAAGTTTTTAATATTTTTCTAAATTAAATGATATAACGAATTATATATATATATATATATATATATATATATAAGCGCAAAATTGGTTTAAACACATTAACTTATGAGGAGTAATAATTATATAATTTGTTGTTCATCTTACATAATAATTTAATGTTTCTAATTTGTTTTTTTAATTATTATATAATTTTTTTATAAACATTAGTGGGGTGAAGACGAACTCATTGGGTTGAGTAGGACTGTTTACGGCCAACGTTCGTTCGCTACTTTAAGTAATGAAAAGATATATAAAAACTTTAGACTTATATAATATATGAAATGATGGTTAATTTTTATAAAATAAAATATATAAGTATTATTTATTGGGAATATTTGAGAAGATAAGAATCAAACTCTTCAAAATATTAAAGAGATGCAAGATTGTATGATGGGATCAATATTAGTTAGTGGTCTCTTACACCATGGACACATTATTCTTGGATTTGCATATAGCGTTATGGAATTTATCAATGTTGAAACGAAAATATATTTTTCTTCTTGTTTTTTATTTTTGGCACATTGAGAACAATATGAATAGAGGTATGAAAAGAAGTTTGACATCATAGTTAAGTGTAATTTATTAAAACATATTTTATTTAGAAACAAAATATATTTTTACAAACAAAAAAAATAGATAAATATATTACTTGGCTAATGTCATCATTAGTTTACTATTATAAAATTTTATCATTATACCATAGGAGTAGTAGAGCCTATAAAATGGTTAACTAAGGATACTTACAGCCTAAATGGTGAACTAATAGTACTCACAACCTAAATGGTGAAATTTTTTATCATTATACTCACATTGTTGATGGTGAACTAATGATAAATTGAATGGATGGACAATGAAATATTTATATTCCACTAATTCAAATAATATCTTAAATTCTTGATTCTATAGGTCCCTCAAGCCAAGATCCTGGTCCGAGGGAAGTTATTTAAGAAGATATTCAACAAATGGCTTCAAACGACGACGAAAATGGGTGTATGACCTCGAGAAGTACTTATTTCAGCCTGCTAGTGCTAAAAAATGAAGATTTAACTTCTGAAAATCCAATCCCTACGGAGTTTCTCAAAAACTCTTTTCAATGCCTAAACTCGGAGGAGGCTAAGCAAGATGGCTTTGAAGACCCTCAGGTGAGAGAGGGATCTCATCAGAAGATGGAGTTGAAAATGGACCTCCCAATTTTGGCTGATGTCAAATTCCCCTCTAGCGATGTCAAATCTCCTTCTAGTGAAGGTTCCTCAAGGGTAAGGATGATGTGTCCTAAAATCATAAGCTTGCACAAGGGCCCGATTGGTATGGGAGTTACAAGGAAGGTAGACAAACCATCCAATAAAGCTCAAATAAGTAGAAAGGTGGAAGCTAATATTATAGATGAAGTTCAATCCAAGCTCAAGTTCAAAAAATAAAATGATACAAAAGGTAAACAAATGAAGCTAAATTCATTCTGTCAGTCCTCCCAATCTAAGGATGGGGGTTTTCTTTCCAAGAATTGTAAATGAAAATTTATCATGGAACAATAGGGTCCTTAATGGGCTACCCAAACATCGTGCATTGGAATCCATAAGAAAATATTTTAAACTAGATATAATTTTGCTGCAAGAAATAAAAATTGATAGTAGTAGTGCTGAAATAGTTAAGAGTAAGGTTTGGAAGGAGGCCGAGATCATAGCTAAATCAACTAACGATACCTTCGGGGTCTCTTGTGCATGTGGGACCCTAAAACCATTGATGGATCGACTATGTTCATATCTGATTGAGTGATTAACATCTTATTTTGTTCCAACAAGTTATGATTTAAATGGATAACCTCAAATATTTATGCCCCAAATTCGGGACCCTCTAGAACCATGCTTTGGGATTTCCTTGGTTTTATGAGAGAACATTTTAAAGGAGAGGTATGGCTTTTGGCGGGTGATTTCAATACACCCTTATATCTATATGATAAAAAAGGAGGAACCCTAGTGCTTAGTAGCATGGATGAATTTACCTCTTTTATTTACTCCTAGGAGTTGATGGATTTGGACCTAAAAGGGTTGAGATTTACATGGAGTAACAGACGAATTGAGAGTCAAAACATTCAGGTTAGGCTGGATGAAATTTTGGTGATGTTGGTGTCTAAATAAGGTATTCTATTTTTGGTGATGCTTCCTTATGCTCTCTCCCTAAGCTAACCTTGGATCACAATCCAATTTTTCTTAAGAAGACACAAGATTCAGCCTTCTTTCCCTGACCATTTAGATTTTAAGCAATGTGTCTTCAACAACCTAGTCTAAAATCCAACATTGAGGAATGGTGGAGTCACAGGTTTTTAGGTTATCGAATGGTACAAATAACATTCAAGTTGAGATTTATAAAGAAAAAGCTGAAGTATTGGAATAAGTAGGTTTTTGGAAATATTGTCGCCAAAAATATGGAGATTCGCAACAAGTTGCAGGAGGTTGAGCAGATAGCCAAAACTTAGGGTTACTCTACAAAATTAAAGAGGCAAGAACTATCTATTCTCATAAAGATCCATAATGTTCTAGTAGGGGAAGAAATTATGTGGAGGCAGAAAGCTAGGGCCCTATGGCTTAAGGAGGGTGATCGAAACACAAAATATTTTCACTCCACTGTGTTGAGGCATAGGAGTAACAATAGGATCAGGGTGATTATGAAAGCAAATGGAGAACTCTTTGAAGACATCAAAGAGATTAGATCCGAGGCAATAAATTTTTTAAGGACCTCCTATGTTCCATGTTAACAAAAAATCAATAGGCTAAAGCTCACTTACTAAATAACATACCACCTCTGGTCTCTGTAGATATGAATAATTTTTTGGATATTTTGATTTTAGATGATGAAATCAGTAAAGCAGATTTTGCAATGAGTGGGGTCAAAGCGTCAGGACCTGATGGGTTTCCCCAAATATTTTTTGGAAATTTTAGTATATTTTGGGGCTAGAAATTTGTGATGCCATAAGAGATGTTCAATCTTTGAAACAGATCCCTTTAGATGTCAACTCTACATTTTTGGTGCTTATACCTAAAACGACTAAAGCTAAGGATTTTGCAGCTTATAGGCCTATCAGTCTTTGCAATTCTATTTTTAAAAACTTTACGAAGACCCTGGCGAACAAATTGAAACTTTTATTACCATAAATCATTGATATCCTGTAGAGCTATTTTGTGTTTGGGACGTTAATTTTGGATGGAATCATTGTAGCCCATGAAATCATCCATTTGACAACCAAAAGCGGTAATTCTAGGACCTTGCTCAAGCTTGATACAAACAAAGCTTACGACAAAGTTGATTGGAATTTTCTCTTAAAAATATCTAGTCATGAGTGGATAAGTTTGATCAAATCATATGCCTCTTTAGCCTAGTTCTCGATTTCGGTGAATGGCTCTTTGACGGGATATTTTAGGAGTTGTAGGGAAATTTATCAAGGAGATTTGTTGTCCCCATACATTTTTATTTTTCTGGCAGAATCTCTGGGGTGGGCTATAAAATTTGATTGTTCTATTGTAGGCCTTAAGATGGCTATGTCCATGAATCTCATATCCCATCATCAGTTTGTCGATGATACTCTTCTATCATTTCAAGCTTCAATTTCGCAAGCAAAATCAATAAAATGTGTTTTGGAAGATTATGAAAATGTGGCAGGTTAGAAGGATAATTTTAGGAAAAGTATTATTTTTTGTTAATACTCTTCCTTCATCCTACCTGGGGATACCAATATTTTTTGGGGCTTTAAGATCATCCCTGTGGGAATCGGTTGTGGAGCATATCCAAAGAAAGCTTGCTATCTGGAAAGGGGCTCTCTTGAGCCAAGCAGGAAAAGTGATATTATTTAAGGCCATCCTTCAAATATTTCTAGTATATTTTCTTTCTCTTTCGAATCTCAGGTAAGATTCTTGAAAGAATAGAACAAATCCAACGCTCATTTCTATGGTCAGGATTAAGTGAGAAAAATAAATTTCATCTAGTGGCATGGGATCAAGTATGCAACAAGAAGGAGAAGGGCTATTTAGATCATGGTATATTGAAATCCATGAACAATGCTCTTGTTTCCAAGTAGGGTTGGAGACTAGTTCAAGAGGAGAAAGTGGAATGGGTTGATATTGTCAAAGCCAAGTACCTAAATGATAGGAAGTAGTTTATTAGAGACTCGTTACCCCTCCAAGGTTCAACTTTTTGGTCTAGCCTAATTCAATGTAAATTGGATATCTTTAGAGGGGGTATATGGTGTTTGGTAGATGGCATGTTTATCAAATTCTACAATGACATGTGGGCAATTGAGGTTCCACTAGAGTTAATATCAGAGTTGTATTTAGTCAAACCAATTACCGATCACTTCTGGGGGAATAAGGTTTATGATTTCATTGAAAGGATTGAAGACCGCCCTTGATGGAAACCATTTGACTTCCCAAGAGTTTTGGTGGAAGAAAGGAGGGTATTTGATGAAATTTTCAATATAATTAAATGGATTATAATTTTTGGAAGATAAATTTTGGATAGGTTCATCTAGATATTAGAGAAGGATGGTAAATTATCTATCAAATCAAATTATTTAGCAATAGATGGTCCTTATGATCCTTGGTTTCTAGCAAATAAAATTTGGCTGAAAGGATTGACTCTGAAAATCAACATTTTCTTTTAGTTGGTCATACAAGGAAAATTTCTAACTTTAGATAATATCCAAAAAAGAGGTATGATTTTACCTAATGCTTGTTTCTTGTGCAAAAATGCGGAGGAATCCTTGCTCCATCTTCTTTTCAGTTGTCCTTTCTCCCATGAGGTTTTTAGCTACTTTTTCAAATATTTGAACATCTAATGGGTGTTTTTAAATAGCCTAGAGGATATGCTGACCTAATGGGTTTCTCCCTTCCTATCTCTTCACCTTATTTGGTTTTAGAAATTCAGCCTTCCTCATATATGGTGGTAGATTTAGAAGGAAAGAAACTCAAGGGCATTTAAGGATGGTGCCCATTCAACCAAATTTATGGCTTTGTAGACGATTTTTTTTTTCATGGAGAACATTAGAACCCTAATTATGAATGCTATGACTATAGATAAAGAACAATCAGTGGAGTGATCTCTTGGATTCAATATCAATCCTCAACTAGTCAGACCTGTTGTACCTTCGAATAAAGCCAAGGTTTAGTGGGATTCACCTCCAATTGGTTGGCTAAATTTGAATTTCGATGGTGCATCTAAAGGAAATCCAAATCCTATAGGTATTGGAGGGATTGTATGGAACAATGAAGGATTGATAATTTTAGCCTTTACTGATAATCTAGGCCATCAAACCAGTCACTTAGCCGAAGCTAGGGCCTTGTTCCATAGAGTTTATCTATTGGATTCTATAAGTTGTAGGAAAATAATCATTGAAGAAAACTCCCTTAATATTATAAATATGGCAAGAGGGACTCAATATCCTACCTAGACTATTTTGAACCTTCTTCTGGAAGTTCAGAGATACACCCAAAATGTGGAAGAGGTTTCGTTTAAGCATTCATACAGGGAAGGTAATCGAGTGGTCGATCTATTGGCTAACAAAGAAGTTATTTAGAATGGTTTAGTGGTGTGGCGGGAAAATTTCTTGACAAATATTGCTTCTATAGATAATGACTTCATACACAATTAGCTACTCTAGTCAAGTTGTTGTTGACTTGGCTACAAAACTTGGGGGTGCTTGTTGATTTTTTCAAGCCACAATCTCCAATGCGAAAGAAATTCTTGCTCTAATGGGCTGGCAGGCCTGGGATTGGTGCATGACTCAGTTTGTGGTTCATTTCATGCTATTGATCTATGTTTGGTTGGTTATCTTTAACATCTTGATTTGGTTTCAATTTGTTTTAAGTTTTAAATTATGTATGGTATTACTTATGTATTGGTTTGGCTTTGGAAGGGGTAGATCCTCTTATTGGTTATTCCTCAATTATTACCAGATGGAAGTAATTGTGGCTCCCTCTTTTTTGGCGGGGCTTAGTTTCTTTTGTACAAGGTTTAGATATCCTTCCAAAACTCCTTCGTTCATCTAATAAAAAAAACAAGTTTTTAAAAAATACCAATTTATAACATTATTATGCTAAATTTAATTTATAACCAAACTTACAAAACTTCTATTCAAATAATAATTTTAATAATATTGTACATAATAATCATGTTTTAAACTTATAACTCAATATAAAATTTAAAACTTTGAATATTAATAATAAACAAAAAAAAAGTATCAAATGACACAACTAAATTGGTTAGATTCCTCAACATTCAAGACGAATATCCAAGTTCAATTTCCAAAAGATATAACGATAATATTCAAGTTGTTATAATACCATTACATGGTGACGATGTAATACAAGCAACACCTCTTTCGATCTATTATAACCAACTATATATATAATAAATAAAACATGAAACCTGATTAGGTATAAATGTAATATTTTAAAACTCTAAATATGAGGTCTTGTACACCATTATTTAGAGTCATTGGAGTTTGATCATCTCATATAACCTATAATATTTTAAAACTCCAAATAGAGCATGTTTTACACCATACTTCATAGACATTAGAGTTTGGTCGTCTCATATAACATGTGGTATCATCTCATAGATATTAAAAACTAATTTGTGAAACTAAAATATATGATTTTAATAAGAAGACTTAGTTGCAATACAATCGTGACATAAGAAGTTTGTATCTACATAATCATTGTGGATAAAATATTTTCAAGCTTATTATAGTCTTCCCAAATTAGATTTATCACATTACACAACTATACACACTACTAAATAAGTTCATGTTGGTGTACAGAGGAAAAAAATTAAAAATAAAACTTACTAGAAATGAGAAGGAACAAATTATTGTGGTAAAACATAGAATTTTATTCATTGATTTATTGCATTGCAATACCATATTCTTAATTATATATAGGCTTTACATCCATCTAATCCAACTATGTACAATGCATAGATTCGATGATCCACGCGAGGAAGGATAGATGGATCTATCAATTGGTATGAATACACCAATATATATAATTATTACAATGCTAATAATAACTTCTCAAGTTATTCTTTATTATTTTTGGAACCTTCTTTTTTTACTTTAACATACACTTTATTAATTTTCATTTGCCTTCTAATTTTAGAATTGTTTTTCTTATTTTCTTACTTTTTCCAACATTCTTCCCTTTGAAGCTTAATGCTATAATTTTTAATTTTAATGTTCTAATTTTCAATTTCTTGAACAAAAATCTCTTCAAATAATTGTTGCACACACACCTTCACTACTACACACATGTTCGTTGTTGTTAGTACACATTTACATATATTTGAATATCCCGTTTGATAATTTATCCAAATTTCATTGTTGAATATATTACTTGATCTCTTATCTAATTGTCAACTTATTATCATTTTCAAAATGGGTTTGATTCCATGACTCAATTAGAAATGTCTTATGATAACATTCTCATCCTACTATACTGCATGGATAATTAGTCATTACAACCACCATGTGTAATAAAGTATAACATTTCTTACAAGGTTCACTCTGTTGTTTCTATATCAAACCTTCATTTTTCTTCTCTTATGTGTAGTATCTTTCTTTTACCACACATAACCTTCATTTAACGGTACTCATCACCCACCCTTTGTCCTTTAGGGATACTCTTATTGTTGCCATTTCTCTTCCAAGGCTTCTCTTGCTACTCCTATGGTTTTCTTCAGCTCTCATACCATGCTAAAAGTAGGCATTAGCTAGGACTTGAACCTAGGACCTCCATGCATTGAGGTTGCTCTACCAATAAGCTCCTGGCTCTTCCTTAGATCAACCTATGATTTGGATGTAGGGTTGTTTCTACTTATTGCTCCAACATCCCCCCTAAGCTACTCCATGAGCATTTGGGGCTCCTAACTTCAACATCATACCTAATCCCAAATTGTCGATATCAAACATGCTATAATTTTTCTCCATGAATGCTTCAAAAAACATAAATCTCCCCCTTAAATAGAAGAATCTAAGACCAAGTAAGATTTAAACTGTTATTGCTAGTAACTATCTTAAACTCTTATTGTTGCTACTAGATTTTTTTCTTCATAATTTTGGCTCTGAACTTTAGCAAAGCATGATCTCCCACACGATAGATGCACGCAATCGAACAAGCTCTGCTAAAAAAAAAAATAAACCTCTCTCCTCATAGACAAAACTAATCTCTATAAACCTTAGCCTACTAGGTAAAAACAAAGTCAATGGGATAAATATATGATTTAATTCCAAATGTTGGTTTATAAAGAAACAATTCAAAACAAATCTTAACAAAAAAGAATAAGATACAAATTAAAATTATTGTGACAAAACACATAATTTATTTATTGATCCATTGCATTTCAATACAATATTCTTCAATACATCTCATAGGCTTTATGGTCATCTTATTCCACTCCATATAATTTAATCTAACTTTGGAAAATGTATAGCTTGAATGTTTTACTTGAGGAAAGATGAATGAATCCATTAGTGAGATACACCAATATATAATTATTACAAAGCTAAAAATAACTTATCTAAATTATTATTATTATTTTAATTATAAACTTTTTATTTTTTAACCAAATAAAATGAAAATAAACTTTTTATTTTTTAACCAAATATAATGAAAATAAACTTTTTATTTTTTATTTTTTATTAATAGGTTATATGGATTGAAAAGGGTCCCATCCATATTAAATCATTACCAAATAGTGGTATTAAGGTCTGGGGCCTGGCTTAGTGGTCAAAAGACTCCCTCAAGAGCAAAAGGGCATGTCCTACCAATACCATCCACTACATTAAAAAGTTTACCTGATGCATATAAAAGTTATAGTGATAGCAAGGAGAGGCATAGAAAATTGTAACAAGTTACCAATTCTTCTAGTATAATTAAAAAAAAAACAACAAAACTTAAATATTATCTATATATTCTTTGACAATATTGAAACTTATGTTTCCTTCTTAAAAAATAAAAAATTTAAAAATTAAACTGATACCACTTAATATTAAGTTTAAACTTTTAAGTTAACATAAATTTTTTTATAATAAATTAAACTTTAAAATTGTTTTTTTTCTTATTTTCTACTGCATGTACTTTTCCAAGTTGAACATTACGTTTTCCAACAATTCAGACTTTTAAGCTCAACCGCCGGCTTTATGCTTTTTAAAGGCGCACCAGACATACACTGTATATTCTTTTCCATGTTTCCATACTCCCATGATGTCATCGGTCATTAAACGCAAGTCGGTGAAACGAACAAAACAATTTAATATGAACACAATTTGTCAAAAACATCAGATCTCACAAATCTATGCCGCGCCGATTATCCTGACCGACAGCGCATAAGCCAATTTCGTAACAAAATTAAATATCAAATCGAGACGGCGCCCTATCACCACCGCATCTTACAAGAAAAGTAGCGTTATTCAACAACAATGACGTTGAAAGAATTTTCAAAAAAGTGAGCCGCAGACAAAAAGGCTTCCTCGAAGCAGCAACATGCACCAACTTGCCCCGTAATCTCTGGCTTTTCAACATGTCGGAAGCTGCAACGAACTTCGCTCTCTCTTTGACAACCTGAAACTTTTCCTTTTTATAAGATAACAATGTCTTCTTGCTATATACCGTATTTGTAATACCAGATCTGACTTAGATTTTCTAAGAATGGCCACAGCACCTCTTCTTGTCCACAATCGGAATGCTCGGATCTTTACCGACGACGTGGAGGCGCAGTTGTTCTTGAAATGTAAGGGTTTGGAGAAGAAGCACGCGGATTTGATTCTGGTGGCGGCCACGATGGTGCTGTGCTTGAGTTTTCTGAGCATGTTTACGCTCCCGCTCGGGCTTGAAACGGAGTTGGGCGTTGCGAGCGCCAGAGAGGCCATGGACAGCGTGAGGTTCGAGCTATTTGTGGTGTTGGATGCTCTCAGTTTCTTCTCCTCGCTGGGGACGGTGGCGGTGCTGTTACAGGTCATGACTATAAATGTCAGTATGGCCCAGATGAACACCGTGGTGAGGTTTTGTAGCAGACTCGCGTACGTGGCCATGGCATGCGGCGGCGCTGCTACCGTGGCTGCAGCAACCATATTCGTTACAAAGTTTTGATGTTTATTATCATATTTATTGTTATTATTTTACTTTTTAATATCAAATACAATAATATGAAACACTATCAAGGATTCAAACCTTTGCTTACAACCGCAACTTTTGTTTGTGTATAAAGTTTACAGCGGTTGGAAAATGTTTAGGGGAAAGAAAAAAAAGGAATTGTATCTATGGATGGGCCTTCAGAAGAGAGCGCCATCCGGGATGAAAAGCTACAAAGGATTTGTCATTCGACAGAGATACAAAGGGTTTAACATAATACAACTGAGGTCACAGTGTATGTCTTAGATTTTTTAAATTTAAATTAGAAACATAACGGAGAGCTTAAATAAATATAAATTCAATATCTTGATAAAAACAATCTAAATTAGAGGATGAATTTGATGGAGAGTAAAGGTCGTTAAATATGTTTCACCGTTCATTGACATAATAAAGTGTGAACTCTTTTACTGCGTAATTCCAAGCTATTATATTCAAAACTAACGACAGGCGTAACAAATGTCGGTGGACACTAAGCTCAACTTCAATGTATTTTGAAGTTAGAAACTATCTTTCAACTTCGATTTATTTATTTTTACTTAAGTTTATGGATTTGAACCTTTCCAAAAAAAATCTTTATCATTAGATGTGGGTCGACACTAAGCTCAAACTTTAGAAACTATCTTTCAACTTCGATTTATTTATTTTTAATTAAATTTATATATGTTTTATAAAAGTTTGGGTTGGATTTGAACCTTTAAAAGCCCCGTTTTTATCATTAGAATAAATTTAAAGCTTAAAAAATTTTGTTAGTCCGCCAGTGAGATTCCAATGCACAAAAAAGCAATAACACTTAGTTAGGTCAAGTGGTCGCTTCAAATGGTTTGGGTTGAGTGTTTGTTAGGAGGTCAAGTGCTCATTCCAAATAGTTTTCATTGAGTGTTTGTTAATATGAGGTAGGTAATTCCAATACCAAGCCCCTTTATGGTCCCTCTCATTTGGAGTAAGGTGGGGTGGGGGTATAATGTGTCCAAGAGAGTAAAATTATTGAGACTTGATAAGTTATTACGCATGTTTGTTTATTTATTTTTTAAATTGATAATATAAAATTGAAATAGGGGCAGTGATGAGCGGGAAGGTAGCAGCGGGAGGGCACGGGAGCGGGAGTGCCAGCACTGTGAACCTAGGCACCGGCAAGTTGGAGGGCCGCAACAAGGCGGAGGGAGAGCAGTCAGAGAATGGAGGCTTGACGGAGTTACCCGAAGATGGAGGCAGATGCGGGAAGGATCCGCCTGACAAAGGGAGAGACTGCCAACAAAAATCGTATGCAGAGGCAGCGGCTTCTGAAACCCCAAATGGTATTTTCACTAAGGACCTCTTTCCATCCAGGGATGAACTGGACATCCCTAAGGAAATCCTATCAAGTTTCGTTGAATTTGAAAAATTTACCCTAATCGAGAAGTTTATTGGAGGGCGTCCCAATATGGAGACCATCCGCAGGTGGGCGGTAGGAAAATGGTGGACCTCGGGTCATATGGAGCTAGCTGCCCTATCCCGAGATTTTTTCACAATTAGGCTGAATAATGCGGAGGATTACTGTAAAATTTTGGCTGGGGGCCCTTAGTTTCTGGGACGTAGGAGTCTCTTTCTCAAGAAGTGGGGGATGGATTTTAACCCCGAAACCCAGAGTATTAATATTGCCCCAATATGGGTTAGGCTGCCGAACCTTCCCCTTTTTTGCTGGCATGAAAATGTTATCAGGGGTATCGCCCGTTCCATTGGTGAGTTGGTCACCATTGACCCTCCCACTCGGGCCCGAACCAGATTTGTCCAAGCTCGCTTCTGTGTCTTGGCGGATTTGGAGGCGAACCTTCCATCCTCCATCACTCTTCATTCTGGAGGCTCCGTTCTTCATAAGCAAGTCATTAACTACGAAAATAAACCGACCTTTTGCCCCCGGTGTAGTTCCCAGGGGCATCTTCAGTCAAATTGTCCTCTTCAAAAGTCGAGGATGAAGGGTGGGGCTTCTGGTAACCCCCAGGAGCAAGAAGGAAAACAACCAAAACACCCTATAGCGATAGTGCCTGAGTCTGCAGATCCTTTTGGGGTTCTCCCCGAGTCGGACGTTGTTCTGTGCAATGCAAGTTCCCAACCAAAACCTCAAGTGGAAAAGGATCAGTCTCCTTCCCGTATGTCTGCTTAGGCTGATTTCCCTATTTTTCAAAACCAAAAACCTCCTGAGTCCTTGCTAGAAGAGTATCTGCTAGGCAAGAGGGACGAACAACATGGTAACATTATTTTGCGAAACACTAGAAGCCGGAAGCAAGGGGTGGATTTCAGCTGTGAAAGAAAATAGGGGCGACCTCCTAACAAAGAAATAAGGGATAAGGAAACGACAACAGACATTGCAAATGGATCATAGTGGTTGCTTTTTCAAGAAGATTATGACTCCCTGGTGGGTGATTCGCCTATCCCAAAACCTCCCATCCAGCAGGGAAAGGGAGGCAAGAAAGTCTTTAAAATGTCCAGATGAAAATCCTCTCATGGAATGTGAGAGGTCTTAACGGAGCGGCCAAACGTAGGGTGGTGGCCGATCTCCGAAAGAAGTCTAACCCATCCATCCTCATTTTGCAGGAGACTAAGTCTGATGCCTCTGGCTCTGTCAAGGTTGCCAGGGCAATTTGGGCCAAGGCCAAATTCCTTTCCATCCCTGCAATAGGTTTTGCATGCGGTCTCATGGTGCTGTGGGACTCTGACAAGGTTGAGGGTAGTCTTCTATCGGCTTCTAGCAGGACTATCAATGTCCTGTTTCACTCCAAGGTTGATAATTTTTCATGGATTTTGACCAATGTTTACGCCTCAAACTCTGCTTTGGAGCGAGCTGAGTTGTGGAAAACCATCTCTCTGATGAGGGAAAGTTTTAGTGACTTCCCGTGGGTTGTGGGAGGGGATTTCAATTGCCCTCTTCATCCCTCTGAAAATAAGGGAGGCGCTAAGCTGGCCAGCCATAGCATGGAGGATTTCAGAGATTTTGTTTCATCCAATAATTTGCTAGACATCAAACTTAAGGGGGCGTCCTTCACCTAGAGCAACAGGAGGATTGGGAGCAATCTCATCCAGGTCAAGCTCGATCGGTTCCTCATTTCCCACGAAGCTATTCCCTTCCTTGGCATTGCAACTCTCTCAGCTTTGCCAAGAATCGGGTCGGACCATAATCCCATTTTGTTAGAGGCCACTGGCGGGCCTAGGTTTAAGATCCCTTTCAGATTTGAGTCCATGTAGATTTTCCACAAGGATTTCAAACAGTTGGTTTCAGAATGGTGGTAGGTGATGATGGTTGGTTCAACATCCAAAATACTGGCCCTAAAACTTAAGATGATTAAAAAGAACTTAAAGGTGTGGAATAAGGAGGTTTTTGGAAACATTTTTGAGTCTAAAATGTCCATCTCTGAGCACTTGAAGAGTTTAGAGGAAAATATGGAGGTCGAAAGGTATTCTAAAGGCCTTAGAGAGGAGGAACAGAGCCTCCTGGTGTACTATCATTCCATTATTGCCAGTGAGGAAACGTTTTGGCATCAGAAGTCTAGGGATCTCTGGCTGAAGAGCGGTGATTCAAATTCAAAGTTTTTCCATGCATCTACCATGAGACATAGGGGGGCCAACAAGATCAGACAGGTGTTGTGTAAGGATGGGCGCACTACCAGGGAGATTGAGGAAATTCGAAGCGAAGCAGTCAATTTCTTCCAAGATTTGCTGGGTGCTCCTCCTGATAGCGTCCTCCAAGTTCAGAAATCTTTGCTTGCTAATTTCCCTACCAAGGTCCCCCATGAGGCAAGTATTAAACTCCTAGAACCTTTTTACCATTTCGAGATTAAGGATGCTCTTTTTCCATGCAAACAGATAAGGCCCCCAAGCCTGATGGGTTCCCCCCATGATTCTTTCAAATTATGTGGGATGTTGTGGGGCCTGATGTCTGCGAGGCTATCTTAGAAATCCAAGCATAAAGATCCATCCATCCGAAGCTCAACTCTACCTTCCTAGCTCTCATTCCTAAGTCACCCGCCTGCAAAAGTTTTTCTGACTATCGTCCCATAAGCCTCTGCAATGTTTTCTACAAGATTCTTACCAAGACCATTGCCAATCGTCTGAGATACCTCCTCCCCTCTTTGGTAGGTTCAGCTCAGGGGATCACCGTTAAGGGTAGAAAAATCCTTGACGGTGTCATTACTATTCACGAAACCCTCCATACTGCCCAATGTTCCAAGAATTCTGCACTTTTCATTAAACTAGACATGAATAAAGCTTTTGACAAAGTGGATAGGAGGTTCCTCTGTGCTATCCTTTGCAATTTGGGCTTCCATCATCACTGGATTGACCTTGTGAACAGTTGCATTTCCACTCCGTCCTTTTTTGTGCTGATCAACGGGTCCCCCGCTGGATTCTTCTAGAGTGCTCGCGGCCTCAGACAAGGTGATCCTCTGTCTCCTATTTTATTCATTCTTTTGGTAGAGGTCCTTATCTAGTCTTTGAATGAAGCCCTCCGTCGAAGCAAGATTTTTGGCATTCTGCCTACTTCCAGAGTTGATCCTGTCACTCACCAACAGTTTGTGGATGACACGCTCATATCCACTGGAGCGTCTGCCACTCAGGCCAAATCTATCAAGCGCATTCTGTCCTAGTATGAGAAGGCTTTTGGCTAAAAATTTAATTATTTGAAGAGCAAAATTTATTTTGTTAATACCCCTCTGCGTAGGCAAATTCGCATTGCCAGAATCCTCGAATGCACTATTGATTCCCTGCCTGCAACTTATTTGGGGTTGCCGCTAGTTTGCAATGGGCGAGGCGGTGGGAACATCTGGAATTCAATTTTGGAATGGCTTCATAAGAAACTCAGCACTTGGAAAGGCAAATTGCTATCTCAAGCTGGGAAGGCAACCCTCACCAAAGCCTATCTTCAAGGAATTCCCACCTATTTCATGTTTGTTTTCATGCTTCTTGTGTTTATCCATTCCAAAATCAAGCAGATTCAAAGGAATTTTCTCTGGTCTGGCAACGAAGAAAAATCCAGAATTCCTTTGGTGGCGTGGGATAAGGTTTGCCTTCGAAAGGACCAAGGGGGCATGGGATTGAGAAGATCCAGGCTCATGAACACTGCCTTAATTGCCAAACATGCTTGGAGAATTCTTATTAATGCACTAATGAAATGGGTCAATATAGTTAAAAGAAAGTATCTTGGGGAAAATTCTCTCCTGGAAGCTGAGTCTCCTCATGAAGCTTCGGCTTTCTAGAAGACGGTGCTTCAGGGCCGTTTGGTGATTAACAGGGGTGCTCGTTGGATCTTGGGGGATGGATCCATGATCCTTTTTTGGAGAGACAGGTGGGCTACAGATGAAGCTCTCACTATAAATCAGAACTTGGCTGGCTTGAGGGCCCAGATTGATCCAAACAGTCATCTCAAGGTTTCGGATTGCATTGACCGGAGTTCCCTTCCCCCTCAGTGGAAAATTTCAATGGTGGATGGGTTTGATAATGAGGTGAATTTCTTGTACAGTGTCCTCCAATCGGTGTTAATTCCTTCGATCATAAGAGACGACATAATTATTTGGAGCAACACGCAGGATGGGCGATTTTTTGTTAAGTCCGCTTATGATCTTCTGTCGTGTGAGGCTGCTGTGGACCCCCGATGGAAAGAAATTTGGAGGAAAGGGATTATTCCTAAGATAAATTACTTTTCTTGGATTGCCTTTTATAACAAAGCCCTTACCATAGACAATCTCCACAAGAGAGGCCTTGCAATTCCCAACAGGTGTTATCTTTGCTTAGCCGATCGTGAAACATCCGATCACTTATTTTTGCATTGCCCCTTTTCCCATTTGGTCCTAAGCTGTGTGTTGTCTTCCTTCCAAGTACTCTGGTGCTCCCCTCGCTCCCTTAAATATGCTTTCCTCCAATGGCCCAAGTCCTTTAAGAATTCTAAGCTCTGATTCATTTGTGAGGCTACCTTTCACCATTCCATCTGGAAAATTTGGCTGGAGCGTAATGCTAGAGTCTTCGGCAAGATCCCTAGAATGGCTCCCTTTGTTGCCCAACGGGCCTTATCCTTTGTTGTCGAGAATTCAAAAACTATTCCCAGCTCCCGCCCTCACAATCCTTGGGAGGCAATTATTTTCAAAAGACTGGACCTTGGCTCCTCTTCCAGAGTTGACTCAGTGAATGGCCACAGGGAGGTCACTTGGACCAAACCTCCTTTGGGGTGGATCAAACTTAATTTTGATGGGGCTGCTAAAGGCAACCCAGGGCCCGCTGCTTCTGGGGGGCTTGTCAGGGACCATAATGGGAAGCTGATATTGGCTTACTGTGAAAATATGGGCCCTCAGACCAATCATTTTTCCAAAGCCCATGGTGTGTTGAAAGGGTTGCAGGTCATATCGAATGATCCTAGGCCTTTAATTATTGAAGGCGATTCTCTAAACATTATCAACTACCTTCGTGGCTCCAAAGACCCATCGTGGCGGGTCCTGAATATCATCCTCGATGCTAGGATGCTCCTCTCTCGGCACGCCATGTGGGAGGCGGGGCACATCTACAGAGAAGGTAACCGGGTGGCGGATCACTTGGCCAACAAAGGACTGATGACCATGTGCCCGATTGTTTGGCATTCTCATTTCCCAATCGAGGTGGACAGTTTGGCCAAGGCAGATATTCCCTCATAATGAAGAATTTTTATCATAGATCTTCTCGCAAAGTTTGTTGATATATTGTCTTCGACTATTATTTTGTTTTAATGTATTTCAAGATCAAGATTTCCAGGACTGTCCACGTCTTCTGGGGCCCTCGGGCATTTTGTATTTCCCTATATTTTTTATGAACTACTCTATTTACCCAGCCATCCGGCATGAAATATCTTTTAGCAAGGCTGATTTTGTACATAAGGTTTTGGGATCCTTTATAAAAACCCACAATTAATCTATTATTATAATTACCAAAAAATAAAAAAAATTGAAATGGGTGTACTTGTATTACATAGTAGACATAGTGTGGTATTTTAACAACTTGGATATTATATTGTTTAGTTTGGTAAGATTTGAATTTAAGTTTTAATCCATTGAACTAATGATATTTGATCAACATATTTTTAATGATTTCATGGAATTAAAATGGTTTCATTGATATTATATTATTATAATTATCATCTATTGATTAAATTTAAATTTAATTTTTTAAAATTTTAAAATTTAATTAAATGAATTAATATAATGTGATAACTAATATTCAATTTAAATATTATTGCATAAAAATAATATACACATAACGTGGCATAGGTGAGTGTGTGAGGGGGTGGGTGTGTATTTACCTGGTGAAGTTGTTGTAACAGGTTGAAGGATTTTTGATCAAAACCCCCATCTCTTTTAATATTACCAAAAAAAAATAAAAATAAAATAAAATAAAATAATATAATATACACATAAGTTGGCTAGTTTATGATGAAGTACAATAACTTTTAACACTTGATATACTTAAATATAGAAATGGGATAGTATTTCAATTTTATATATAATTTAAATTTTATGTATAAATCAATCGGTTTAAATTTTATTAAATTAAAAATCATACATATAAATAAATTATTTTTATTGAAGGGATAATAGTCTTTAATGATTTTTCTAGGGTTTGACGAGGAAAAACTACTCTACTAGGGTTTGATGAGGAAAAACTACTATGCGGGGATGGCAACAATTTCTGGAGGAGGTTTGAAAAATTGGAGGAATGTTGTGATGACATCGGGTCCGTCAAAGTACATGTTCGTGATATTATTTTATCTGAAAATGACTAGAAGAAACAAGATTTCCTAGTGCATGTCGGGAACTGCTTGTTAAAGAATAATGGATGTTTGGAACGATGTGAAGCCAGGTCGATTCTAGTGGTTCAACCAGACTCGATGGTGGAAGATGTGGAGTGTTTAACCAAACATGCACTTATTGGCAATTTTTTGGGCATCCGAATTTCTCTTCCCTTTGTGGAGGCTTGAGTCAAGAAGACTTGGAATCTTGAAGGTGACTTGGAGGTGATGCTGAGTGTAAACAACTATTTTATGGTGGTTTTCTCTTGTCTTGCAGATCATAACAAAGCTTTTGAAGGGGGTCCTTATTTCTATAACCAAGTGGGACTCTTTATTAAACCCTGACATGTGGGTTTCAACCCGTCAGAGGAGCGGTTGTCACGAGTTTCAGTATGGTTTCGGATTTCGTGGCTCTCATTGGAATTTTGGAGAACTGATATCTTGCATAAGATTGCCCTTCTTATTAGGAAGCCAGTTTGACCGTCACAACAGAAAATGGATAAAATGGTAATCTCTATTGTCCGTATCTATGTTGAAATTTATTTAAATAATCCTATTCCAGATTCTATTGAAATACAATTTGGATCGACTACATGGGTCAAAAAACTTGACTATGAAGCTCTTCTATTTTATTGCCAAATTTACCGTGAATATGGCCACTTGCAAAGAAAATTCCCTAAGTTTGTCCTGCCTATGGCTTCAAATATTGGGCCCTCTCGGTCTAGATAAAAATTGGATAAAGTAAAATCCTCGATAAAGGAAGGGGAATGAGATAAGAAATACTTTGTTTCGATAAAAGCCCAAAACAAAGGACGAAGGGCAAACAAATACCTTAAGGATAACCAACCAGATACTCTACTCAACCATTTTAAAATATTAGATGATCTTGATTAGAGCATGGAGATACCTGAAATGTCTCTACCTGATGCAAATATAACAAGGTCAAATCAGATGTCTCTTCTTGAGGTATAACTTAAAGAATCATATCTAGAGGGTTTAAATGAAGAACAAAGGGCTTTGGATCTGAGTATAGATGATATGGTTGGATCTAGCCCTAGAAGGGAAACTATTTTGTAAAGTGGTATAGATTTAGTTATGCCCTCTCCTAATCAGGCACTGATGCAGTCATCCTTGGACTGCAAAACTCCTACGGTGTTGGGATTGCAGCAAAAAATAATTAAAAAAAGTTTTTCGGATAAGAATATGAAGGTAGGTTGAAAGAAGGACCAGGATAAAATTAAGTTAATGGGGGAGACTTTTGTGGAGTCAGGTTTGGTGAGAACATTGTACTCCCATTTTTCTAACACCTAAAAATGATCATCCTTTCATGGAATGTAAGGGGGTTGAAAAACATCCCCAGTAAAAAAGTTGTTCAGGATTTGGTTTGTGCACATTCTCTGGATGTGGTGTTTATTCAGAAGACTAAATTGGCTACTGATAGTATGTTCAATATTGCTCCCAAGTTGTGGATAAGGGGGCAATACCAGTGTATTGATGCATGTGGATATGTTGGTGGTGTCACTTTTTTATGGGATCTGGTTAAGATATCCCCTCTTATTTGGATTTCCAATAGATGGTCTATTTTGATGATCGGGCATGCTAATGAATCTGGTGAAACCATCCTACTTACAAATGTGTATGCTCCTATGAATTACAATGGTAAAGTGAATTTGTGGGAGCACATTTTCTTTGTGAGAAGTCTAGCTCCCTTGTACCCATGGATTTTGGCTGGAGTCTTCAACTCTATCACTTGTCTAGAGGATAAACACGATGGAGTTGACTATCTTGAGCCTTTTTATTCTATCTTCAATGCTCATATCCAAGCCCTGAACTTGGTTGACATCAAGACAGATAATGGGATCTTTAATTGTCACAATAGAATGTGTGGGGAAGCTTCCATCTCAGAGAGACTGGATAGGTTTCTAATCTCCAATTATTGGATGGGTAATAATAGAAGTGCTATTTTTGTGATTCTAGAGGGTAGGGAATCTGATCATTGGCCTATCAAACTCTCTGCTCTGGAGTTAGGGCTAAATAAGAATCCTTCCTTTAAGTTTCAACTTATGTGGCTTCATGATCCTAAGCTTCATGATTTCATGTGAGGTTGGTGGACCACTGGGAAACCTCCTCATGGCACCACTATGTATTCCTTTATGAAGCGACTACAATTTGTTAAACTTAAATTGAAGAGATGGAATAGACTAAATTTTGGGAACCTTTCCTTGGCTAAGTTGGTAGCTCCTAGGAGGGTGGAAGAAGATTCAAGGAAGATTAGAGATCGAGGACTCACGAAGGAGCTTCTCGTTGAGGAATCTAAGACTGTGAAAGACCTTGTTGAATGGGAACCGAGGGAAGATTTTTTTTTGAAATAAAAAGCTCAAGTAGATTGGCTTCAAGAAGGGGATAGAAACACAACCTTCTTTTATAACTTAGTTAAGACTCACCGTAATGGTAACATGATTACCTCTCTTGTGAATTCTTAGGGTACCCTACTCTCTTATTTCAAGGATATTTCAGAAGAGACTAAGAGGTATTTATCCTCTCTCTTCAAGGAGGACTCCCTCTCAGATGATGAGAATGAAAAGCTTATTCTAAATTATATTCCCTCGATTGTTTCTAGAGAGATGAATGAGCACTTTATGGGTCCAATTTACCTTAAGGAGTTGGAAAATGTTGTATTCAAGATGAAAAAGAAAAATACCCAGGTCCAGATGGATTCCTGATTGAGTTTTATCATAATTTTTGGAATTTAATAAAATTTGATCTTCTGGAGGTGGTCCATGAGTCCCAAAAAACAAACAGATGCTAATGGCCCTAAATGCTACCTTTGTGGTGCTTATTCCCAAAAAAGAGAGAAATTCTTTGGATATTTTTAGGCCTATTGCTCTCTGCAATATTGTGTATAAGATCATCACAAAAATTATTACTGAGAGGTTGAATATATGGTTGAGCAAAATCATCTCTGAGGAGCAAGGAGGGTTTGTTTTTGTTCGAAAAATCCTGGATGGAGTTGTTATTGCTATAGAATTTATTCACTCGATGGAAATTTCTGAGAAAACTATGTTCATTAAGTTGGACATGGCCAAAGCCTATGATCGGGTCAGATAGTCCTTTCTTCCATAAAGTTCTTGATGCTTTTAGATTTGAGAAGGAATGGATTAGATGGGTGATGAGTTGTGTTTCTTCTTCCTATTCTTTGTTCTTGTTAATAATGGGCCATCAGATCTGTTTGAGGCCTCAAGGAGATTGAGGCAAGGAGATCCTTTATCTCCTTATTTGTTTATCATTATGGTGGAAGGGTTGGGAAGATTGCTCAAGTCTCAATTTAGGTAGGTTCTTATTCTAGGGTGGAAGTGGGATAGTAGTTTTTTGCCTCTTTCCCACCTTGAATTTGTTGATGATACTGCTTTGTTGGGAGTTTCCACTATTAGAGAAGCTGGCAATATTAGACAGTATCTTGACATATATCTTGGTGCTTCTGGACAGTTGATTAATGAGGACAAGTCTTCTATTTTCTTATTCAATACCCATCGTATTATTCAATCTAGGATTGCTCGCATTCTAATATTTCAAGTTGGGACTCCCCCATTCATTTATGTTGGTATTCCAATTTCATCTCATCCTCTACCTAGATCTTCTTGGCAGTATATGCTTGATAAGTTTAGAAGGAAGGTAAATCACTGGACTTTCATATGGCTATCCACTGTAGGTAGAGTGTTTCTTTTGAAATATGTTGTGCAAGATTTACCCATTTATAGATGCTTTGTACAAATAGCTCCTTCTCATTTAATCAAGGACATGGATTCTTTGGCAAGACAATTTTTATGGTCTGGAAAACTTGATCAATCTAAATGGAGTTTGGTTAGGTGGGATTCTATATGTAGGTCGGTGCAAGAGGGAGGCCTTGGGTTGCGACAGACCAATATTTTTGGGTAGGCTTTGGCTACAAAACTTTATTGGAGATGGTGTACCTCTCAAGATCAAATTTGGGCTAAAATATTTTATAAATACTTGAGAGGTATTTCTGAGGCTGAGATCCCTAGAGTCAGCTTAGTTGGGAAAGGTTCAGTTATTTGGGACACTATGAAAAGAGAATCTAATTTAATCAAGTAGGGTTTGTTCTGGATTTGCAATCGGGGATCAAATGCTCTTTTTTGAGAGGATTCTTGGGATGGCCACCCTCCTATATTGAATCAATTTCCCAGGTTATGTTACCTAAGAATTTGTTTCTTGGAAGCGGGTTGGTCTTGTGTGGAGGACTTTAAAAAAATCCAGTCTTCTAGAAATATGGAGATGTACAAGTGGAAAGATCCACAAGAATGGCCCAAGGGGGGCTGGTTAAGGACAGAGAGGTGCTTGCTCTTATTCTTATAGGGAGACCTTGTTCTTCATTGAGGGGTGAAGATATTCTGACTTGGAACCTTGATCCCAAGGGAACCTACTTGGTAGCCTATGGTTATCATGTTCTTGATAAGCAAAACTATGGGAGTCTTCCTGTCACATGGTGGAAAAAGGTGTGGAACAAATTTGCTTGACCAAAATGTAACTTCTTTATCTAGATGGTAGCTTGTAATAAATACCTCACTTGGGATAGCGTGAGGAAGAGGGGATTTCAGGGTCCCTATTTTTGTGTCCTTTGCAGTAAGAATGAGGATGACTCTTCTCATTTAATTTTCCAATGATCCTTTGCCAGAGACATTTGGCACCATTGGTGGAGCACCTGGAACCATCCATGTTTTCATGTGTTGTCCCTGGTGGAGTTTTGGAGTAGTTTGGTCAGACCTTCGACCAAGACCCCCATCCTTCGGGTGGCTTGGAATTTGGGCCCTTCTTGCATCATTTGGTAGATTTGGCTCGAACATAACCATCACATATTTTAGGGCAATCATTTGGTTGTTCAACAGATCTAGAAAAGGATCCTATGTATGGTTCAGGAAACCATCCATAACAAATGTGATGTGGACCCTCTTTTAGATTCTAGGGAGGAGAATGTACAGTAGGCCATTGGTCTCTTTGGGGATGGTGCGAAATATTCTAGCCCTAGCAAGGTTCCTTAGCTCAACAAAAAGGTTAGGATAGATGGTAGGTGGAGGCCACCCCCTAGAGGAGTTTTAAAAATTAATACTGATGGATCATCTAGGGGCAATCCTAGACATGTTTGCATTGGCGATGGTGGGAGAGATTCTATTGGTGGTGTTAGTTTTTTCTCTTCCATTTATAAAGATGTTCACTCCAATAATTTTATGGAAGCTCTTGCAATTCTTGAGGCCTTGAAGAGGGGTTTTTCTCTTGGCTGGCATAGGATTATCTACGAGTTTGACTCTCAAATTATGGTTAATATTTTAAACTGTAAAAGGGTGGAGGAAGTTAATTGGAAGTTGACCTATGTAGATGTTCAGATCCTCAGAATGAGTGAAGAGTTTGAATTTATATTCTTTGTGCACATTCCAAGGGAATGGAATGTGGTTGCTGATTACCTAGCCAAAAGGTCTTATGAGTTGTTGGATCCTTGGATTATCGATAACTGGGAGAGTCTCCCATTCGGGGACTCTCAACACCTATGGGAGTTGATCCAAAAGGATGGTCAGACTTAATGTGGTTTGTTCTTGTTTTCTTCTTCGGATTTCAATCTAGTCTAGTGGTTTTAGCATGTTTGGCTGTTTATTGGAGTCATGGTTGGAAGCTCAGTTGTACTCTGTAATCCAAAATTTCTATCAATAAATTTTTACCCCTTTATTTAAAAAAAGTAGTATTTAACTATGTTGGGTTTGTTAAATTAATATAGTATACACCTAAATCAATTTAGGTTTATTAAATTAAATATAATATATACATATAAGTAGTGTTTTTTCATTGAAAGGACAAGAGTTTTTTATTATTTTAGGTCTTTTACTAAATTAAATATTAGTATATACATATAAATAAGTTAAAAACATGATTAATATTACATAAACTTGTCAATAATAAATATAAAGTTTTGACAAGATTTAAAATTGAATTTTTTTTTTTAAATCTAGAAATTTAATCAATTAAGCTTTATACCATTTAATAGTTTCTATTTTCTATAATTAATATTAAATAATTTAAAAATTCATTTTTTCGGGGTACATAGGGGAATACATTTCTTTATTTTTAACTAATGGTCACATGGTCAAATCCCTTGGAAAGTTGTAGTCAATCACAAGTTAAATACTTTGAGCTACCACTATAACCCTTACTCCACCTTGGTAAATGCAACCTAAAGTGAGGGACACCTTGATGGCTCAAGGTTGGTACCGTCATTGTTGGATTGGTGCACACTCAATGGAGTTAGGTTAGACTACTACCTTTGCCTCAAAAAGGCTTACCTCCAAAGTTTGATCCTTTGCCCCAACAAGGCTTACCTCCAAAGTTTGATCCAAGGTATCTTCTTGGTAAGTGCCCAAAACTTATCGATCCACCCAACCCTTGGGACTTCAATAATTTTACACACGTTTTTACGAGGGGTCTTGGTACCATCATATTGAGTGGAGTTTGAACCTTAGACCTCTCAAAGAGAAGCCAAAGCCCTTACCACTACAATAAGCTTGCAAATTTATTTAAAATCAAAATAACAATTAAAATATGTATGTATAGTTAGAGATTTTAGTCAAAAATTATAAAACTTTGAAAAAAAGTTAATTAAATTTAAATAATTATACTAAATCAACTTAAATACTCACTGTAGGTTTATTTTCAATGCATGACCAAAAGTTCAATGTCACGGGTGATGTGTTAAGAAATTGTTACATTGCTAAGTGCCAAAATATTGAGTGAAGTATCTTAGATCAAATAAAGTTCAAAAAAATTCTTTGAACTATAGCATCTATGGAAAGTTGGGGCCAATAGTCATAAGGACTTGGGCAACCTCTACTCTATTGTGACTAGTATTTCGTAAGAAGAGATGGTCCTCAATACATCCAATCGCATATGATAGAAATGATACTTGATTTGATCAACATACATTTTAAAAATTGTGTAATTTGTCTTTGTTGGCCAATGCCAATATTGTATGATGTAATCATGTGTAATTTTATGGGAAATAATTACCTAATATATTTACTATTATTATTCAATGTAGCCAATAAGTCAATGGTTTAACCTTGTCATAGTTAAACCCCACTAATCCTTTATGCCTAATATACCATTTTAAGGGTATAATAAATTATAATTAACTACTGTCGATTTGGTATAAGCATCCCTCAACCACCTCATCCATTATGCAAATATCATTTTATATTTATCATTTGTGTGGGTGTCTATGGGTATCCTTCCATTTTCTATGTTTCAAGTACTTTTTTATTTCCTCTATAGTATTTATGATTTGAGTTGATGTCTTATTTTTGTTTATTTTAGCAATGTATTACTGAATCGAACACAGTATCAAATTGTTTATGGAGTGTCATCACCTAGTTGCATAAATATTTTATGAGATCCTCTTCTTGATATAATCATAAGGGTGAATTACTTCTTAGTGGTTGATAATTTTTATTGACAAAATAAGTATAAGAAAGCTTCTATACTCTATTTTTATCATTATCAATTCTAACATAATATTTTGTCCCCCTCTTTTTATGTTTTGTTATTTAAGAATTAGGGTAATCTTAATCAAGGTGAAACCTCTTATTCATATGTAAAATACATATGTTTCACATCTTCACCTTCATTTGGACACATTTTTCACATTATGCTTTGATCCATAATATCAAAAGCACTAGAGATTTGTTTTTGTTGTTACCATTTTAGAACGGATTTCTTGGGTTCTTTTAGGAGTGTCAAGCGTCTACTTTCCATATGAGTACCTCAATACTTTATATACAAGGGTGGCTATAGAGTATATGTTGTTGTTTTATTATTGGTTTAAATATTACAAATCATTACTTGTTATATTGATGTTGCCACCTTGGCTTATAGGATGTGACTCTCAACTTCAAGGAGTAGGGCCACTCTCTCATTCCACGAAAATTGTCACTACCATGCCTAAGTATACATTGTATAGGGGAAATTTACATTTAGCTTATAGGTTTAATTCCCTTATCATCATTTTGATTAAGAATTCAATCCTAGAACGTTGGTGTTATATATGGCATGTTAATCCTATTGGATCTAGCTAAGTGTCAAGGATCACTAACAAAAGGAAGTATGTGTGGCTATTTATGAAGGGAAGGTTTCAAGTTTAAAATATTTCCCTTCCTTTTTAAAAATGTTTTAATGAGTATCGTGGTTGAGAAAAATTTACCATGATGGTGCCAGCATTCTGGACAATAAGGTTCCCCCTATAGGCAAGTGTGATGGGCAATGAGAGTTCTCAGTTTTTAGATTTATTTCTACATAGTGTGTTATTGGTTTTTGTTATGATCCCCCATCCCCTTTTATGGATTACCTAGTTTGAGTTAATGATGACTGACCAACATGTATTGTAGTTGTATATATATAGCCTTGTGCATCTATATTTTTATGTATGTGTGTAATAAGAAGCATCTAGTCAAACTCGTCCAAGTGGAAAACAATAATTCATCAATTGTGCATAAAATAAATAAGTGTTGAAATGTGGTAGGTTCCACCTATCACTACACAATAATTGGTCCATTCTAGTTGATCGTATTTTGGCTAAGATCTATTGGATTTGGTTATTTTAGGTCTCAAGAATTAATAGGGAAAACCTTTTAGAGGCCATAAATTTCACACATAGAAATATTTTAATCCCTTTCCTTTCAAATTGTATGATTTTTTAAGTTGTATTTGTTCAAATACTTGTTGCATATGGGAGGAAGTCTCATTTTTTGATGGTCTTTAAGACCTAGAGTTCTCATTTCAAGGGATAAAATTACAATATATACACACACAAAATGATTATCTTTGGCCTATTTTCAAAGAAGAGACAACTAGACTCAAGATATTGAAAACACATTTAGATTCTCTTTCAAGTGCAAAGAAGAATTTTAAATGTTTTCTTGTTAATCCTTCCTCTTCACATACGAAGGAACATGTTTTTATAATCCTAATGTTGTCTATTATATTTTATTCAAGTTGTTATGAGGAATTTTAGTGTTATTTATCAAGTATAAGCTCACACAAATGATTTCAAATCATCATAGACTAAGGCCCAAAAATACCAAGGGTAAGTTTAGTCTTCAAAGAAGTCAAAATTCACTTGTAAATAATCTAACAAGAAAGGGCATCCTACAAAATTTTTTTTTAGTGAGGATATAGAAGATTGAGTTGTAGTTTGAAAAGACATGAGGTGATATTCTATACAACAAGAAAGATGCAAATAGTTTCTTCAATTTTTAGATTGAATAGGCTGATTAAGATGTTATTATAATTAATGTATTATCTCCTTAGCCCTTTGGTTAAACTTATGGGGGTGTTAAAAGTTGAGTTATTTGGCTAATATATTGGCAAAGACCAACATTATATGATATAATCATATGTAAGTTTTTAGAAAATAATTATCCAATATAATTTTTATTACCATTATAGTCAATAGGACCATGGTTTAAACTTTTCATGGTCACTAACTCTTTATGCCTAATGTGTTATGGAAAAGAGTTTACCTGCACTTAATTATTGAGAATTTAATATAAATAACTCTCAACCATCTACTTCATTGTATCAAGGTGATCTTATCTTGTTCATTTGTGTGGGTGTGCAATGACATCCTTCCATATTTTGTGTGTCAATCACTCTTTTCTTTCACTCCATAATTTTACTCTATGATTGAAATTGATGTGATGTTCCTATTCGTTACAATAAAGTATTACAAAGTCCAATAGTGTATACCATTTTTTCTAAGTGGTAATCTCATTAATTTTTATAATCCTAAATAAGTTATGATTTCCTTGGTGGGTGAAGTAACCTATGAATTTGACCAATTGATCTCAAGCTAGTGTTAATTTTTTTTGGATCTTACTATGAAGGGTATTACACAACCACTAGTTCTAGCAAATATAAAATAAAATTTTAAGAAGATTTGAGTTAAACACAAACTACATTCCCAAGTATTATAATAGGTGAATAATTAAGGCATCTTTCCCTGACATGTATAGTATAATATAAGGACCATAATAGCATAAAATCTTGATCTTCCAAGGTAGGCCATAAAACATTTCTTCTAAATATGGATCAAAATTCAATGAACAACTTGAAAATTATGAAAGCATAATATCAATCATATAACTCCATGTATTTGTATTGTTGGTGTCTAAGTATTTATTAGGATTGACGATGGATGTGTTATATATATTGTAGGAAATGTTCATGTTTATCCACTTACTTTACTTAAGTTGTAGCATCTATATATAGACAAGCATATAATTTTTTTTTTCGAAGGAGCAATATGATGAATCCAAGGTAACTTCAAAGGGAATGTGGTTGGTGGAACTATGAAAGACCCAACTACAAGAATGTTGAATGTAAGGTTAGTTGTCATCCTAGTTTTGATGATGATTATGATTTACATCTAATGGAGTACTAACATATTTTTAATGAATTTGATCTATCCATCTATATACGAATGATCTAGATTTATGTCAATAAAATACCATAAGTGTTACTAGAAAAATTAATGAAGCTCATTTTTAATATCTAACACAATAGATCAAATATCATTATCTCAACCAATTAAACTCCTCAACCTTGAAGGAGGAGATAAAAGATATAAATATTGCCACACAATAAATGCATTATAGCCAAGTGTGGGTATTTTTTGTACCTACCCATGCTTAACTATTAGAAGCTATGCATTAGGTTTACATTTTGTGAATAAAACCAAAGATCACCAACATGATTTTACCTACAAGCCCAAAAGCATTACCAGAAGCATAACTGAGCAAATAAGTGATGAGGATGATTCCCTTGGAACATGCTATGACACCTATGCCCGATCAAAGTCTGGAAAAAGGACAAAAGTTCAACTTACTGCAACTGTGAACCAGGAGCTCACTATTGTTCGCTAGGGCATCGAAATATGACTAAGGTAAAATTAACCAAGGCTTGAGGCTACCGAAATTATGGTACCCAGTCAATGCATGTTGGATCATGTTGCTGGAAGACAAGCTCAAACCAAAGTGGTTATCCCTCCAAGATGTCAAAGAGCTTGTACCTGATCAAAACCCCTAGGTGGGGTCAATTTCCTATCCATTGACCAAAAGCTAACAAGAGAAAAATGGAGAAAAATGGCTAAGGTAGGAGCAGACCGATAGATTTGCACGTGGGCCAAAACCTATCAGAAGGCTAAATATTTGATATATATGGATGTAGTAAAGCAGTCCAAGTATTATTAACATCAAAAAATCTACCATGGCCAAAGCCTGATAAAATTTTGAGGACCCATCCTAATGTTATAAGAAGAAAAAAAGGAATAAAATGACCAATTCTGGAGATGACCTAAATAATTGATCTTGGTCGGATCCCGGTGGGGTCCCAAAATCTCGGTCCTAGCCAGGATTGGAAAGCAACCTAGTCTAATGGAGCCCAAAATAATTAGGCCTGACTAGGGCTCAATAACATCGTAAAGGTCTGGTCAAGGAAATAAAAAAGTTCCAAGAGCACCGAAACATTCATGCCCAACCGAAGCCTAAAGGGATCCCAATATTTTGGTTCAAAGCTTGAAAGTTGACAAAAGGAGCATGATGCAAAAAACAAAGTTTGGATAATACTGAAGGATCCACATCCAGTCTGAACCTAGTTAGTGCTCAAATACCTAGAGCACACAAGAACAAAAAAGGGTCTAAGTACCGAAGGCATCGAAAGAATTATCCCTGAGCAAGGCCATTTAGGAGTCTAAGGATCTGACATAGTAGATGAGGTGTCCAATATAGGATTAAAGTCGCTAGCAGGTTGGTGTATAGCTGAAAGTCATATACAAGATAAAAAAGGGATCCCATAGGTGTGCACATGATTTGGCAATTTTTTTCCATCAAGATAAGGTCTCTTTGGCCCATGACATCTATTGGGCACGATTCCATATCAAGATATCTCAATGAAAAAAGCCATCATGCAGATGATAGGATAGTTGGGAAAAAAATGGATCAAGGGGTCGAATACAACCAACAAGTAGGGCATGACTCGAGATGGCGTAGATCCAAACCACGTTGATCAATCACAATGGGGTGGCCATACTTTCTAACAGTCCAATGAGCTGGTATAATCTCTAACATACCAACAATCCACTCCAAAGGCAATCATGACTTGAAATTATAAAATATCTATAAATACAAGGATGTAAAATGAAAATTGGTTGGCTCTTATCTAAAAAAAAAAAAAAAAATGGTTGGCTCTTAGGCATTTACAATTCATATGTAAAACATAATATTACATCTTAATACAAAGTTATTGCTGACTAGCCTTTGGTTTGATTTATTTGTAGAACATGTATGGATGGATGATTTCTTCTTTCTAATTTAAGAATGTTGAATGTTTATGGTGTTTTATTCTAAATCCTGGATATGCTTTGTACTCATTCACTTATTTGGAATTTGTGGTCTAACAAGATACAATATAAGAAAATTAAATATTTTGTAATTGGTTGTAAAATTGGTTGGTCTGTTAGGTAGTTGGTTGTTTAGTTGCATGATCCTTGTTTTTACATTTGTCTTGATGTTGCTTAATATACACCACTGTAATTTCTAGCTTTAGCTTCTTTTATTGCTTTTAGCACCCTTTTCCCCCCATATTTAGGTACAATTAACTGGGAATTCAAGGAATCGGTATCCTCCGGAGATTGATCGATGTAGTTTTCACAAGATCCTCGGTCATTCAATGTTGGTCAAGTTCTATGGACACATAAACCTTTCCATTAGACAAATTCTCTGACCAACAATTTTTGGCATGCTCGAAGGCCCCTTAGCAAGATAATTTAAGGATTGGTGATATTCTTGATTATTAGATCTCATCAAAATCACCTGGTGACTCTGCTCAAATCCAAAAATTTGCATCGTATAACCAGTTGCCTTTCAGATCTAAACAATTTGACTCTTCCTCTTTTAAAAATTCAACACAAAGTTCAATTATCTCATTATGTTATAGAATGTGATGAGATAGTGTGCTTCAATAAAATAGTTATTTAATTGTAATATCATTTATTCTCATTAAATCAATGCACATATTGGCTCATATGCCATTTGAAAAATAGTTCTAACCTATAACATCTTGTCAATATCTATTCGGACATTATTTTATCTTCTTTTAAATTATATATTTAAAATTTATATTTTAAAAAATTATTAATAATTAAAACTCTTTAATACTTAGATAAATTGAAATATTAATAGTATTAGGATGATTTGAATAAATATTATCAATTTGGCTCTTTTTGTTTTAAAAATTCAAGACAAAGTTCAATCATTTCATTAGGTTATGGAATGTGGTGAGATAGTATGCTTCAATAAAATAGTTATTTAATTATTTTAATATTTATTATTGTTAAATCAATAAAAATACTAATTTAAGCAATACTTTTAAGCAATTTTTTTTTTTTTAAAGAAAAAGTATTGTCTATATGGAAACATCAAATTGATATGTTTTTGGATTCTCATCAAATAGATTTGAGTTCAAACTAAGGGTGGGTGTGACTGACCTCTTATGTTTTCATTTGAAAAATAAATAAAATAAAAAATTATAACACAATCTTTTACTTTTAATTTTATTAATTTATTTTTAAAAATTATTTTTTTAATGACTTTCCACTACAATAAATTTACAGTTTTTTAAAAATTATTCTTTTAAAATTTATCTTGGTTTAAATTTTTTAATAATGGACCTACTATTTTTAGTAAGTCAATTCGCTAGAGGTTTCAGTGGAAGCGGATGTTACAAATGGACAGTAGAGCTTAATGGGTATCTCTTTTCATATTTTGTTTGGTGGTTGGGTGTTAGGAGAGCAATAATTTTAATGCCCGAAGATTTATAAGGTTATATTTAAATATAAAAGTTAATTATTTTAATGTTGGGCATATTTTATTGATAAAGGGGGGCCTTATGACCACTTGATTTAAAGGTCATATTATAAAGACTTGATTAAAAGTTATTTTAAATGTGTTTTTCCTCCCTAGGAAAGTGGGACGACCCCCTCAAGGGGTTCTTTTGAGTAAAGTGAAAACAAATTATCCCACATTGCTCATGGAAATGGATTGACCAGCTTGAGAGAAGAATAAATAGATCTTGTGAGAGCATTTGAAGACATCTTTGGCAATTGTATTCTCTTGGAGTCTTTGAAGGAGAGCTTGCATTGTGCAGGAGTTTCTCATTGCTGCTTTGTTGTGATGAAAACCACAGCAGAGGACACCATTGCTGGGAGTGAAAGATCTCCTTACTTTGGTTAGTTGCATTCTCAATCCTTGGGAGTGACTTTGAGCAGAATTGGAGGCATACTTCAGTATCAAATTGATGTTTCTTGTGAGAGTTTGAAGACATTATCAGCTGTACATTATTTGTACTTCAACCCACAAGGAGGCCGTACCATTTTGAGGTGAAATCAGCTTGTGCAAGGGGAAAATTCAGCTAGGGTTTGATTGTATTGTAACCATACTTCCTCATACAACCCAACTGCTTCATATAGGAGTGAATTTAGTCAAGTTCGTGGTAGATTGGAAGAGTCCTTGGCAGCCGTACAACTTCCCAGCTTGGTCGTACAACTCAAAGAGGGACGTGGGACTTGGGTGTTGAGACGCCTTATTTTTTGGAGCTTTCCAAGCTTGCATTGTCATTGTCTCAATAGAGGGTGTTTAAAACTGCCACTAGTTTGATGGAGAAGTTTGTAATTTGAAAGTTATGAGCAAAACAATGAGTTTTATGTAGTTGACATGCAATTTCCAGTTTATAACAGACCTTCATATTTTTGGGTATTCTCATTTTAATGCAGTTTCCTTCATTGGGTTTGTTTATCTATATTAGAGGAAGCTTGTGTACAAATTTGGTAGCATCCGGAGTTGTAGAAACAAAGTTAGAAGCATTTATTTATTTCAGTAGTGTGTGTTTCTTTTTTCTTTCATATATTGCAAAATACACAAAACCCAAACCAAAACACCAAACCGGAGTGATAAGTGGCAATCTCAGTTGGGGGTTGCATATTACAATGGTATCAGAGAAGAGAACAAAGATACCAGGAAAGGGAAAGAAGAAAGGCTGAATATCAGACTTATCAGAGAGGTACCCAACAGATACAGTGGTATCATACTGAACCGGAGGATCAACGAGTCTCACATATACTGGATATTCCTACAGGTTCATCTTCGGGTGAGTCAGTTGGGATGGCTGAACACAGGGATAACAGGAATGATAGAGACACAGATAGAGAGATGTTCCAGATGTTTTTACAGGGTCAGCAGCAGATCCAGCAGACCATGGCACAACTTTTGGGCCTAATGACGCAACAAATGACTATGAACAATCAGAATAATAACCAGCACCACGGTGGAAATGGGAACAATGGAGAATCAGTAGCTAACAGGGCCACGCCTGCTAGAGATAGAGCCACTTCCTCTAGGCCTTTGATGCCTACATTCCTTCCCAGGACCACTCATGCAGAAGAGGAAAGGAATCAAACTGCGGAATTGACTTCAAATTTGGGCTTTCCTAATGAGATAGATGCACATAATGACAAAATTGTGGAGATGAATTGTACCAACTCAGAGGAAGGACGAATGGTGTTTATTGCTGATTACAAAACAACCTACACCAATGTGACCACTAATGCAAAATCAAATGATGAGCATGCTGAAAGTGATGCATACTTTAATTCAGCACCTAGTAATATTCATTTATTACATTCCAATGAAGACAATACATGAGAATTTTGGTCTAGTACCCAAATCCAATTATTGGTAAAAAATGTAACCGATGAGTCTCTTGCTGACTGTCATACATTCTCAGATTCAGTGCGGGTTGGCTTTGATGGTATAGGTGAACAGGTAGCAATTTTTATAACAGCTTCTATGGAGGTGACATTTAATCATCGTGATGATGATTATTTAGACCATGAGCAGAATATTCCTCTTTCGATTTCACCTGGAATTGATTTACAGGATAGTCGAGAAAATGTGGTGAAGCATGATGTTTGGATTGAGCCTGGTGAAAATTATCAGACCAACAATTAAAGGTAAGAAACTCATTCATCCTTTGACTCATAATTCTATGCATATCAATAGGAGATGGATGTTTGGTACTATGTCATTTCATCATGGTTTTCATAAAGTAATACACATCTATCTTCAACCAAGAATATGGGATCCTGGAACTCTTCTTGAGCATTGGGCAATAACAATCAAACGTTGTCCTCCATATAAGAAGCATAATTTCCAGGATAAGACAATCGTTATTACTTTTTTTCATGGTGTTGAGAGTGCTTGTGATCAGCCTTTCAAGAGGTGTGATGATACCTTGAGGCATATATATGTATTCCTAGACATCAAAGATGATGGGAGAAGAATACCCTGGATGTTTGTTGACCAAACTTTATATGATCCTTATTTTGAGTTGCATGATGTTAGGTTGGGAGAAGAGCATGATTTAGATGTCGAATTGATACTCATAACTAATGATGAAGGATCACTCTTAGCAAGCTTGAGGGCTGATTGGTATAATTTATCACATGGAGACAAGGGTTGTTGTATTGTTGGACAACAACATGGTGGAGCTATGTCAGCATTGAGTAACACAACCCAGGATCGTGTGCATATGATGTTAGTCGCTATGGATGATGGGTTGCATTCTTCATTGGGAGATGAGTTGTATTTTTCTTCAGGAGAGGAGACAGATTTCTGCCGGATTGATTGTATGTTTCATCAGGATGGAATTTATATAGGGATACGTTGGCACCAAAATTTTCAGGACATAGAGCTTGACCACTACAGTTATTCTAGTTCATACTAGGAGGATGAGCAGATATTGCAGCATCCAGCTCTCCAATTGCTTGTGGGCAAGCAATTTCAGGGAGGGAGGACTGTAATGTCCCCATCCTAGTCAACATCATGATGCAGTGTGAGACTTGCCTACTCACGAGTTCCCGTAGGCAAGAGGGAGTTGTGTGGGGACCCACATGGATAGTTTGGATGATGTCAAGGCGGGTGGAGCTCTTGATTGCCAGTATTTTGGACCGTTTTGGGCATCTTTGTAGGGAATTACTATTTTTAGTAAGTCAATTCTCTAGAGGTTTCAATGGAAGCGGATGTTACGGATGGACAGTAGAGCTTAATGGGTATCTATTTTCGTATTTTGTTTGGTGGTTGGGTGTTAGGAGAGCAATAATTTTAATGCCCGAAGATTTATAATGTTATATTTAAATATAAAAGTTAATTATTTTAATGTTGGGCATATTTTATTGATAAAGGGGGGCCTTATGACCACTTGATTTAAAGGTCATATTATAAAGACTTGATTAAAAGTTATTTTAAATGTGTTTTTCCTCCCTAGGAAAGTGGGACGACCCCCTCAAGGGGTTCTTTTGAGTAAAGTGAAAACAAATTATCCCACATTGCTCATGGAAATGGATTGACCAGCTTGAGAGAAGAATAAATAGAGCTTGTGAGAGCATTTGAAGACATCTTTGGCAATTGTATTCTCTTGGAGTCTTTGAAGGAGAGCTTGCATTGTGTAGGAGTTTCTCATTGTTTCTTTGTTGTGACGAAAACCACATTAGAGGACACCATTTCTGGGAGTGAAAGATCTCCTTACTTTGGTTAGTTGCATTCTCAATCCTTGGGAGTGACTTTGAGCAGAATTGGAGGCATACTTCAGTATCAAATTGATGTTTCTTGTGAGATTTTGAAGACATTATCAGCTATACATTATTTGTACTTCAACCCACAAGGAGGTCATACCATTTTGAGGTGAAATCAGCTTGTGCAAGGGGAAAATTTAGCTAGGATTTGATTGTATTGTAACCATACTTCCTCATACAGCCCAGCCGCTTCATATAGGAGTGAATTTAGTCAAGTTCATGGTATATTGGAAGAGTCCTTGGCAGTCGTACAACTTCCCAGCCTAGTCGTACAACTCAGAGAGGGACGTGGGACTTGGGTGTTGAGACACCTTGTTTTTTGGAGCTTTCCAAGCTTGCATTATCATTATCTCAATAGAGGGTGTTTAAAACTGCCACTAGTTTGATGGAGAAGTTTGTAATTTGAAAGTTATGAGCAAAACAATGAGTTTTCTGTAGCTGACATGCAATTTCCAGTTTATATCAGACCTTCATATTTTCGGGTATTCTCATTTTAATGCAGTTTCCTTCATTGGGTTTGTTTATCTATATTAGAGGAAGCTTGTGTACAAATTTGGTAGCATCCGAAGTTGTAGAAACAAAGTTAGAAGCATTTATTTATTTTAGTAGTGTGTGTTTCTTTTTTCTTTCATATATTGCAAAATACACAAAACCCAAACCAAAACACCAAACCGGAGTGATAAGTGGCAATCTCAGTTGGGGGTTGCATATTATAGATAATACAAAGGATTAGATCAAGCTAAAGACTATTCAAGATGAAGATACACATTCAAATTCATACAAAGAAGACAATGAAGGAGGCTGGAGAGAAGAGCTCAATTTCTAGGACCAAGATAAAGATCCATATTGAAGACTAAAGTCTTCAATACCCAAATAATGTAATATAGGAGGGTTTTAGAGTATATTACATCATTTGGATCATGTAAATGTACCACCTTTGGTACATAACTAGAGTAGAAGTTTACTTTAGAGTAAAGTTATTTAGTTACTTCAAGTAATGTAATAAATGCACAAGTGTCAATGTGCATGTAGTCCACATGTACATGAGTCTTAGGTAGAGTAAGGGCCAAGGAATCTATCTTCCTATATAAAGACCTCATAGTGAGTGATTTTAGAGTAGTAGTAAATATAGAGAGTGTGTGGTATAGTTTAGTAGTATGGTATAATGTAGTCCTTTCATATCCTTTCATGGAGTGTTCATGTCCTCCATTATATAGTATTGTACTATTTTTGTCACTCTCATCAATGGCATATTTCTGAGTTATTTGCAAATGTTCATCTCATTATTTTCCTGCATATTATTGTGCCATTAGTTTATAGTTATCTTATATTAGTTATATTGCATCTTGTGGTTGTACTACCTCCCATAAAAAGTTTAACATATGTTAGTGAATTGACATGAAGAAACTTCATCTTTGAATAAATGATAATACAATTGAGAACTTAATGTTTCTTGTCATTTTCAATGCAAAGGTAGATGAGAAATTTAGTAAATTTGTTAGTATACTACTAAATAGGTTGGTCTCGATGCTAGCATAATTGTTCAAAACATGTGTACTTATCCTCAGAATGATGTAAATGGTAAAAGAGAGTGCAAACAAATTTGGCAAACAATGTCCAAGTATCGACAAGATCTCTATTATCTACAAACCTTTTGTTATTTTATTTCCACCAATAAGCAACCAATTTGGGTATTCTAATACTACAAAAGCAATCCTATCCACATTCAAAAAATAATTTATAGAGAATTATACTTCTAGATATTGAAACCAAGTACCAACTCTTTGGCATCGATTCAATTTGATAAGATAGGAACATCAATGTTGGTATGCACTTTGAGTAGACTATGGCTTTATAAGGGCGTAGGATTAGAAGCATTGAATAATGTATTACCATGTTGATCATGAGATCTCAAAACTACCAAATAAAGTGTTGCTATGTTCCTCTAAGGTATCTTAAATGAGACTCTTGATGTCTTGGGGCTTGAACTCTATTGAAGATGACTTCTTCATCTTGGAAATTTTTGTATGAGTGTAGTATTCTTCAAGGTATTACAAACAAAACCTAGTGTCATACCTTTATTTTGATACCATGAGCATGTATGGGTGGATATCCAATGATGAAACATATTGGAGGCTTTATTCTCATTTATTGTAAGCAAATGAAAACAAGGTACAAAAGACTAGAATGAGAAATAAAAAATATCTCTAATACCAATTCATTTGATATTCAAGGTCTAGAATAGTGGTGTAGAGAACTACCCTAAACCATCTTATGGCATCAAATGATTTATGAGTCAAAGTTGTGCAATAGAATGAAACAACAAAAATACTTTTTATCTAAGGAATAAAAAAACTTTATTTGCTACGAAATATAAAGTATAATACTCATATATCAAAATCATTAATAGTACAAATGCTTAGTTTAAATGAGGTTTTGAGTGCATAGGGAACTAATACACTCACTTTCTATGTAGTAAAATAAGTAAGAGAAAACATCTTAGAAGATTGTAAGGACAACATTATATGAGTAAGGAGTGTGGGGAAGGGAGAAACAAAGAGATCACCAAAAAAAAAAATGTATAAAGGTATAGTCTTAAGGTATATACATGATGTACAGTAGTTACAAAGTAGTTTTAAGGAGAAACAATTAAGTTTCCAACTAAGCAAGAAGTAGTTTAAGAAAACAATTATAAAACCATTCACCTATCTCTTTAGAGCAACATCAGTTACCAAAGTGACTAGTGGTAAACTATATTTTTATCTCTTAATGCCTGATGTTGAAAAAATCCTCTAGATAGATTCTAGAATTGATTAATTATATCAAGAGTTGGCATCATATGTCTCTATGTGGATGCATTAGCACCATAGACATTGACATCAAGATAGAGATGACATCATAATGGGCATGACATTAAATCTAGTGTCGACGCTAAAGGTGGTGTTGGTGGTATGAGTATACATGGAACTATAAGTTGTTATGGCATTGTCTATCTGATCATAAGTCTTGATGGGATGCCAAGGTGTGATGACTAGTGTTTTAACATCACAATATTTGAGGATTTGAGGAAACTCTACTTTACTCAAATCAATAGGTGCCACAAAAATGTGTTTAAGAGCAAAAGATTTAACTTTTCAAGGTTTTCTTCTTATGCAATCACATGGTACAAATGCAAACCCAATAGATCTTCCATTAACATCACATCCTCTTTATTATTCATTGTGATATGTCCTTCTTTCAGTTATTAGCTTAGATGTTTAATTTTTAAATCCTTAGTCTAGCTTCTTATAATAATACTTTCACCAAAATTACATCATGAGTTCAAATGCTTGCAACTTTTGCCCTCTTAAAAATATAAAGGGTATTGTATTTATGTGCTTTAGTTTATTTTTCATTTCATTTCTACCATACACAACTCAATTATCTTACATAAATAACACTTATTATATTTACAATCTCACCATAGTTTCAACCAAGATGATGTGACAATTTGACATGATAATTTGATTAATAATCATGTACAATTTTATTATTTACAATCAACCTAAATTGTTATCCATGTTCTTAATTTTTTAAATTATAACATGTACTCCCTAATAGCCCTCTCTTTTTATGATAATATCACATGTAGTACTACTTTGGTGCTACATTGCACCACAAGATCATAACTTATGTAGTACTATTGTAGTGTTAGTATAGCGTAATTTTGTTCTCCTTAAAATTTTTGAGAAAGTAGTGCTATCATAATGTTACTTTTGACATATAGCACAAAAATATAGTAGCATGTCAACATTGGTAGAAACATACAAAATTGAAGTATGAAAGTGGTAAGATAAGATAAAATTCCATGTATATTTTCCTTATATCAACTAATTCTTTAGTTATATGATGGTTTAGTCTATTTGGGGTCTTATATAATTATAGTTGGTGGTTGGCAAATCATTGACTTGGTTGAGGAGCCATAATTGATCATAACCAACACCTATGTTGCATGCAAAACTAAACATTCTTAGATTAGAGAATTTCATATTTGTAAATAGTTTTAATTTTGTCAATTGGTTAGATTCCTCAACTTTCAAGGAGGAAATCAAGGTTCAAATCTTGCCAAATGATACCTAGATAATTGCCAAACAATTATAATACCTCTATGTGGTCATGATGTAATAGGGTGGGACCCATTTCAATCCCATATAACTCATTAAACACATAATTTTATTTTTTATACATTTAAAATAACCTTAAACTATGATCATTTTTATTTTTTCATAAATTTTACCAAAAACTGGTTATGACTAATACTACAAAACAAAGGTGTTGACAACTAAGTTTACACTAGAATATGCAAAATTTTCCTTTGTAACAATTGCTACTCTCAAACAAATTACAGATGAACTTCAAAATATGCTTCAAGAATTTTATCTACCAATTTTTACACAAAGGAAGAGTTGGTTTAGAATCTATTAAAATATGGTGGATATCTGCTCAAGTTGGAATGTGATGATTTAGAGCAATTACAATTATCTAGTCCCAAAGATTTTTCTTAGAAGAATGCCTAGTCACTAGAGGCTTTCCCTACAACCTCAACATTCCTTTGGTTAGTAGTTCAAAGTAAGATTCTTATAGTAAAAATTCTAGAAAGAAGAGGATATTATAGACTTGTATGAAAAGGATTTAGACATATTAGACTATTTACTTCATTGTCCCTTTGCTTATACCACTTGGGGTTACTTCTTTAAAAATATGAAAAGCTATGGGGTAGCTTTATCAACATTAAAATAGTTGATGAAATGTTGGTTTAATTATTTCAAAGCTGAAGCATTATCTATCATGTATTATGTGGGGCACTAGTATTGCCATTATTTTGTTGAAATTTATGCCTTGAAAGGAATAATGGAATTTTTAAAAATAAATCTCAAAATCATGCTCAACTTTGGAATCGTATTAGTCCCTATTGCAAAATGTTTACAAATATGGTGTTCATCATAGGAAGTCTCAAGTGCTAAAAGGAGGTGGTAACAACTTCGTTACGTGATTTTAACATACATGAAAGAGTCATCTACGATAATGGCATTAAAACAAAGGATCTACTTCCATTTAAGGTAAAATGAAAATGTCCAAAAATTATGTTTATTAAAATTAATTTTGATGTTGCTTCTAAAGGAAATACTAGAAAAGTTGGTGGAGATGGTGTTATTCAGAATATTAATAATAAATTCTTTACTTAATCATATGAAACTTCAACTAACAACTATTCATAGGTTAGGGCACTTCATAGAGGGAATTAAATTACAATTGAAAAAGAATGGAAATATATTTCAATTAAGGGGATTCACAAATTATCATTAATAATATCAACAAAATTGGATGTGGGAATTGGAGAAAAATAATAGTATTGCTAATGTTCATCAGCTATTATTGGAGGTAATCTCTTGGAAATAAGAGCATATCTATAGAGAAGACAGACAACTATTAACTTGGAACAAAATTCCAATCATGGAATATGCCACTAGACTTGCATCATCACATAAATCAAGTAGAAGGAAATTGGGTGGTAGATAATTTACCCACTAGTTGTGTTGATCTTCATCTTGATTTTTTTTAAAGTGAAAAACCCCTTGCGGGGCCGCCTTGGTCTGAGAAACCATGAACAGGGGGTTCTACACCATCAAAGTCACCGGGCCCCCATACAACATTATCAATTGGTTTGGATACCCAATTCTTTTGGTAGGGTGGGTTTGAGGGCCTCTTTGGGGGTTCTCTCAACCCCCTCACCCGGGTGATTTTCATCTTGATGAAATTCAAGTTTTAGAAGGTAATTTAGCCAAGTGAAATTTTATTTTTTAATGAAAATGATGTGAAGGAATTGATTGTGGAAATATAACACTTCGAGGAAGATAAAGAATATATTTATATATTATAGAAAGACATGTTGGATACGGTTTAATTGACCTAATAAAAAAGGTAATATTTTGGTTTTTTTGTTGTTGTTGAAGTGATTCAAAGTACAACAAGAGGCACAACTAGGGGTCACAATTCTTGAGGGCATAAAAACTGAGGGCCTCCCTCGTCATTCGAACTAAGGTCACTAAAATGAAATGCCACTGATATACGATTGGGGTGTCTCAAAATGAAGTAATATTTTGGTATGTTGGTGGAAGTGGCCTTTAATAGAATCCACATATAATTTATTAAAAAAATTAATTTATATTTAATTGATTATATGATATATGATGATAATTAATTAACTATAATATAAATAGTTTATTGTTAATTACTAATTATTGATTAAAACATTGTTAATCAATATAATAAAAAAGGTAAATTAAATTAAATTCGATAAATATATATATATATATATATATATATATATATATATATATATATATTATATATATTATTTGGTTAGTGTAAGAAACCCCTATGACCAACACATAGGGTTGAGCAGTCTCCTTCCAACCATGACCCCTCGTAAAACCAAGAGCTATGCTTATCAATAGGTAATTTAACACACAACCACCACACACCCACCCCCTTACACACTCGCCCATGCCACGGTTTGAACCTTGGACATCCCAAAGAAGAGCCAAAGACCAAAATGTTGTGTTGTCCCCTTGGGACTATATATATATTTATATTTTATATAGTATAAAATAATAAATAATTATAATTTTTTGAAATATAAACTTTTCGCTATACTTAATATGCTCATAGGGTTAAAAGCAGATGTACATTAAAAGGTAAATTCCCCAAACTCCCCCCACCTCCCAAATAAAAAATAAATAAATAAAAAAATAAATATATATATATATATATATATATATATATATATATATATATATATATATATATATATATATATATATATATATATATATATATATATATAAGCTAAACAATAATAAGAAATGAATGTAATAATATTGTTATATTATAAATTTAAAAAACAAACCCCTAAATTAGTTCAAAATAATAATAAATGAAAGTAATAATATTGCCATATTATTCTAAGTAAGTATGTTGATCCCAATGATCCAATTTTAATATTTACTTCATTATCTCTACCAAATGGTTCTGATCTTTGGAATGATTTTAAAAAAGCTATTGATCTTATGATTAAAGGTTTAGATGGGTGGTGGGAACTGGAGAACAAATTTCTATTTGGATGGATACTTGGTGTGATAAAAAAACCACTCAATTTAGATTCAATTTTGAAACCTTAGATCGAATTGCTTCAAGACAAATATGGTGATAGGGTTTCAAAAATTTTGTACAAGGATCAGGAAGGAAGATACAAATGGAAAGAATATTTTTTTACAAGTATACAAGACATTGATGATAGGAGGCAATTGAGTAGAAAGATAAAAACTATGATTATTCCGAGGGGAGCCAAGGATAAATTGATTTGGGAGTTGAATAGCTCAGGAGAATACACAACAAGAAGTGGATATAATGTACAACACCAACAAAATAATAATATCACTAGAATATGGAGAGATGTTTGGGATAGTCCAAGCGTTCCTAAAGTTCAAATGTTTGTTTGGCTAGTAGGTCATAGAAGAATTTTATCCTAGGATAACCTTATGAAAAGGGATTTTCATGACCCCTCTCAATGTGTTCTTTGTAAAATGGAGGAGGAGAGTATAGATCATCTCTTGCGACATTGCTCAATAGTCTATAATCTATGGCAATGGATTCCTAGTATGTTTGGTAAATGCATGGTGATGAATAGAAGAATTGAATATTGGTTAAAGCAATGGAAAAGTGCTTATAAAAGTGAGGCTTTAAAGACAATATAGAATATATCAAAAGATACAATACTTTGGACTATATGGCTAGAAAGGAATAGAAGAATATTTAAAGGAAAGAAAAATAATTTAGAGGTAATGAAAAGGAAGATATGTTTAGCCATAGAGGAGTCTAAACCAACCCTATCAACTCATACGAGTCCCTTATATGGAAGCGGATAGCCTTGATAGATGGAGTCATGTCATTAAATGGAATTATGATGTTGCTTACAAGAGAAGCAAAAAGAAGATATAAAGTGGAAATCACCAGATATGGATTGGGTTAAATTGAATTTTGATGGAGCATCTAAAGGAAATCCAGGACCAACAAGAGGAGGAATAATTAGAAATAATAGAGGATAGATTTTGTCTCATTACACTTTCAATAGTGGATTTAAGACAAATAATGAAGTTGAAGCTTGGGCAGCTTTTTAAGGTTTAAAAATATGCAAAAAAATAAAATGGAATAGAATATGGATGGAAGGGGATTCTCTCATTGTAATAAATGCAATTTTGAGGAAAGCTAAGTTTCCATGGAACATACAAGAGATAATTGTGGAAATTCAAGATCTTGCTAAAGAGTTTGAAGAAATCAAGTTTACACATACATTAAGGGAAGAAAACAAATGTGCAAATAGGCTAGCCAATAGAGGGGTTTTGATTGAGGATCATGAAGTTAAATTCTCCTTTCCATGGTTAGAGGAAGTAGTATGTTTAGTTGAAGTTGATAAGAAAATGTTGATTGTCTGAATCAATTAATGATTAAGATTTATTTTAATGTTTTCCATTGGTAATTTCTACTTTATTTTCTAACAATAATGTGTTTTCATATAAAATATTTTTTATATTTTTGTGGTTGCACTTGTGTTTTAGGAAGGAAACTAGCAATCCAAATTTGGTAAAGTGGACTATGATAGTGCGATGTTTTGGAAATATTACTCTACTAAGATGCAATGCATAGATAGTAGAGGTGAAGTTTTGTATTGTGAAGGATGCTATAGGAAAATTTCAAGGAGGCTAAATTTTGAAATATTTGTATTCATACAAAAATTGAAAAGATCTAGAAAATGAAAATCAAGAATTTAAATAGTTTATGTAAAATGGTGTAGGTTTGTAGCTATAGCATCTCAATTGAGATGAGAAGTGTATCTATTTATAAAATTTCAAGCTCTAAAGAAGAGAGTTATAATTTATCAAGGGTGGGGGACCTAAATAGAATGCCTTATTATCCAGCCAAAAAAATTATTGTCATATTATGAAATTAAATATATTAAAAATAGAATAACAAGATAAGCTAACCAAAACTTTGTTAATGTTTGGTCTCATTGTTATGGTTTTGAGGTTTGTTTGTTTGTTTGTTTTGGTCTCCGAGGCCCATCTATGGTAGACTCTTATGGAGGACAAGCCATCAATTACATTATTTTTTATAGAAATACAATTCTAGGTATGGAAGACATTTCAACTTTGAATATTTAAATAACATAGCAAATTCTTACAAATTTGGACCAAAAGCATAGGTGGTAGTCCATGTAGCTTCTTTTGGTAAAATCAATGGTTGTTTATTGCATAACTTATACAAATTGAGAATAGTTATTATCCCTCATACACTTACATGTGATATTTTATAACTTTCTATGGATATACTAATATGCAAGTTTAGGGGGTTTCAATCACCCTCCTTCGCAATATAAGTGAATGGAAAAAAAGGGTTTGGCATCCAAAGGGAAACATGGAATCACCATCATAATGAATGGGTGTTTTATGATTAATTTCATAAACCCAATTTATTGAGAAGAAATATTTGAGTGAGGTCCATGCTTCTATCAATAACTTGGACTTTTTATGAAGTCGTGGCATCTAGAATTCATTCTATCGAAGGAGTTACTATCAAAGATTACAATCTAAATTAGATGTATTGTGCAACTCTATCCTTTGGAAGAAATATATCTTAGATATCATTGACAACACACTATAAAATAGACCTATACCAAAATTTATTGCCTATACCAAAATCTACATAGATAGACTTGTCTAAACCATTACCAAAATTGGTTATCTAAAGATTTTGTAGATACTCGAGAAGGAAAATTTACTACCTATACCAAAATCTACATAAACTAGACTTGTCTAAACCGTTACCAAAATCAATTGAGATCCAAATAGGAGATTATGTTTGATTGTAGACACTTATTAAGGAGTTCTCTTCCATTTTCGATAATGTCATTGTTATGAGCATATTTTTTAAAATTACCCTTGCATACACAAACATATGCAACCAAAATGACAAACAATGATAGAAATGAGTGCATGTAACAACATCTAATGGGGCCCAATAATATGAAATAATTATAAGCAACTAATAATGACCATGAAGCTGAAATACAATCCCAAGGAACAATAGGTCAAAAGCAAGCCTTAAACACAAAAGCAACAAATATAGGTAATCACAATTTGAATAGTAATTATGGTTTCATCATTGTTAGAAGGTGAAATGAAGGAAGGAGTAGATTATGAGGTGACTACAAAACTTCATGACTAGAAGATCATTTTAATATACTTGGTGAAGTTCCAAAATGCTACATTGACAAAATAAAAAAAGGTGAATGTACAATCTACAATACAAACAATTTAAAATAATATAAAAAACCTATCATCCAAGAGCCAATATATCAAGAGAAGATAGATGAGAAGTCCTAGCTACCTCATGCCATCTATGCCTCAACCTCAAACCAAGTATGCTCAAATATACTTAACTCTCTTTACAATGCCAATGAAGACTCCTTGATAATAGCAAACAAATATCAAAATTTTTCCCCCTCGCAGTAAGAGGAAAACCAAGTATCTACACCTCTTAATGAAGATAACCCTGAATATATCAGAATGATACGAGGGGAACACACAATCCAAAAAAGTACAAAAAATTAAAGATAAGGAAAAAATATAAGGGCTTCAATAGTTTTTGGTGTAAAGCAGGGTGGAGTAAAAAATGCTAGTAAAAGTGATTTAAAGAAAACAAGAAAGAAAGTCATATCGTGAGAAAGTAAAGCTAGTTAGGGAACAATTAACAAAATTTATATTGATTAAAAGGATAGACTCACACTTGCAAACTAATCCCAAATCATGTTAGTTTCATGGAATATTAGATGCTTGACCAACAAAGCCAAATAAAATGCTATTAATTAAAAGTCTAAAACCTGTAATGATCTTACTATAGGAAATGAAGGTATCTATAGAAGAAGCTTCAATTATTTCAAAAGGGATTTGGAAAAACAATTAGAACTTAGTAGTTGTAGTAAAAGGGCAGTCCAGAGGGCTCATTACACTTTGATATCCCAAGTTATTTTACATGCAAGTTGCTTTAGGCACAAAAGGTTGTTTGTCCATAAAAGGATCTATGGGAGGTTTGAAAAAATGGCTCATGATCACAAATTTATATGTTTCCACTTCCTTTATTGGTAATCTTAGGATCTAGCAAGATGCAAAAGAACATGGACAAGTAAGAGGTAATAAATATATGTGGATTATTAGGGGATATTTTAACACCATATCTTAAGAAGGAAAGAAAGGTGGAATTCGTTCCTTGGACCAAGCTAGTGGTATTGTGAAAAACTTCATGAATAGGAATAATTTATTTTATCCTCCATTTTCCAAAGGTATCTTCACATGGAATAATTGTAGGATTGGCTCACACCATGCATGGTTGAGAAACTTGATAGATTCCTCCTGCATGATAGATTGGAGGACCACAATATTTCTTTACAAGCATCTGTGCTTGATGGGATTGGCTTAAATAACTAATTTGCCATGAATTTCTAAAATTCTAGAAACCACAAAAAGCTCCTTTTTATTTTGAATTAAATTAGTTAAGAAACTTCTTACATGAGGAAATTCATAATTAGTGGTACCACAAAACAACCAGCTATGGTTACTTCTAAAATAAAGCTCAACTTAAGGAAGGAACAAGCTTTCCTTTGGTAGTCCTTCCAATAAAAAAAAAAAGATGTTTTATAAGATCTTGTTAGAGTTATTTAGTTCATAATGGTCATCTAGACTATAGACTTAGGAATATTAATAAAGTCACTTGTTGACTTAGTCTAATTTATGCTTTAGTATTGTATTAATGACTTAAAGTGCATTCAAGTCATTTTAGGATTTATGTCATTCCTTGACTTTAAAAGAACATGTGCTCTCCTCATTTGATAATGAAATAAGCATTCCCTCTTTTAAGTTCTTTGTGTTCTTGGTTTCTTTGTGTGTTCGGTTTCTTTTCTAATATGGTATCAGAGCCATGGTGAAGGGAAGTCAAAGTGGATGAAGGCCTAGGGACTGCATATATTAGTGGTGGGAAAGGTATTGATTTTTGATACACACTAAGAAATCGAAGGTGTTTTTGGAAAAAAGCAAGCTTGGGAGTTTTCTAGCAAATATATGCATTTCTTAGCATATATGTGCATTTCTCAATAGATCTAGGATTGTTTTAGTAGATCTAAGCATTTTTTAGTAGATCTGGGAGTTTTCTAGCAGATATCAATATTTCCCAGTATATTTGGGATTTTTCTAGTAGATTTTTGTATTTCTTAGCAAATTTGGGAGTTTTCCAACATATTAAAGCAAATTTATGCATTTCTTAGTAGATTTGGAAGTTTTCTAGAAGATACGAGTATTTCTCACGAAATCTAGGAGTTTTCCAATGGATATGTGTTGTTTACTAGTAGATCTATTAGTATTTCAACAAGAATATTTTATTTTCTCTCTATAATCTTTAGTTTGGGGAAGGAAAAACATAACTTTCTTGGTTGTAAGTCTCTATTTCAGTTGTAGATTTTATTTTATATTTGTGCTCTAATGGCTAGTTTGTCTAACATTATGTTAGAGGGTAACCAATTTTATTTTGGGAAGAATTATAGTACCTCTAAAAAACATATGTTTACCATTTTTAGTACAAGTGTTTGGATCAACTTGTGTTGGGCAAAGAAACACGACCAACAATAGCTAGAAATACCAAGTTTGATGAGTGAAATAGAGAAGTTGTGATGTTAATAAAGCTTTTAGTGACTAATGAAATGCTTCTCAAAGTGCAACCTAGGGGTGATGTTGCAACTATTTGGATGTGACTAAAGGATTTACATGAAACATAAAATAAAGGTAGAGCCTTCTTCCTTAAAAATATACTATTTTTAAACAAAATGGATGAAAGTGAGTCTTTACAAGATCATTTTCTAAAGATAAAAGACCTTAGAGAATAATTATTGGGTGGAAAGTAGAAGAAGACATGGTGGTAATAACTCTAAAGAGTTTACCAACTTCATTTGAGCATTTTATTAAAACCCTAAATATTACTTCTATTGATGTTGACTTGAAGTTTGAGGATTTGAGCACTAAGCTCTTGCGACAAGATAGGTGGAAAAAATATTTTAGAAGTAGCAATGGAAACGAGGGTTCAAAAATAACTTTGAAAATCAACTTCAAGGGCAAAGGAAATTTTACTAAGAATCATGAGGGCAACAAGATAGATGCTTTAGGTAATCACAAGATTTTTAAGTGTCATTATTGTGGAAAAATGGGCCATATGAAATTTTTTTGTTGAAAAATGTTATATGATGAGAAGAATAACCAAAGACAAAGAAGCAAACCAATGTTGTAGAACATAAGGAAGAGGAATACCTCTTTGTGTTTATAGTATATGATAAAACAAACAATGTAAAAATATTTTCTTGGTATATAGATTCAGGTGTATCTCATCATTTTACCAATAGGAGAGATTGTTATATTAGTTATGTTGCTAATGAATCTTCTAATGACTCTATGATATTTGATAATGGGGAGGAATACAAGGTAGAAGGCAAAGATAATATGTGTTGGAGTATATTACATTATTTGGTACATGCTAATGTACCACCTTGGGTACATATTTAGATTAGGAGTATGTCTTATATTAGAGAGTGAGTACTTACTTTATATAATGTAATAATGCGAAGGAAATGCACAAGTGTCTTGTAGTTAAGTATGCAAGTATGATGAGTGTAGATGTGCACAAGTATCCTTTATGTAAGAGTGCACGTGTCCTTAGAGTAGGAAAGTGAAGAGTCTCAAGAAGAGTGAAGGCCAAGAGTACTCCATATGAAGAGTCACATTCCATTATATATGTGTCTATGTGTGTGTGTGAGAGAGACAATGTAGAGTGAGAGTGTGTGGAAGTATGGTGTATTTGAGATCTTTATTTTATATCAAAATACTATTTTCGTGAGAATTTGATAATTGACCATTTTATGAGTTGTTGTAGAAGTTATTTATAAGTTTTATATGATTAAAATATTTTTATTATCATATATTTTATATAGAAACGTTATTTTAGATCTTGTGGTTATTTTGTTGTAAGTATTAAACATAAAAATATAATAGTGGTGTCAGAGCCATAAGGGATATTTCTTTTATAGAATTTGAAAGTTTATATTTGACTAGAGTATTTCCACATGGTTGCAAAAAAACTTGTGAAGACTAGGACTCAACATAGATTTCTTTCGGCTAGACTGAAGAACAACTAGTGAAGTTTATTGATTTCAAAATTTTGAATAATTGGATGTATTTGATTGTTGCTATTTAAGATTTTGTTGCAGAAAATTAGTTCTCAGAAGTTGAGAAGCTTCCTACAACAAATAGAGAAGAATTTCACCTTTGGTTTCCTGAAATTCTATGTGCTTTCCTTGTGCAGGAATTAGTTTTGGAGTTGCAACAAAAGAGTAGACATTGAAGATTAAGGAGGTCCAAGAAAGAGGTCCCATTAGAGATTGAATATTGGAGATGGAGGAGGTACAAGAAAGTCCCATAGATGATTGAAGATTGAATATTGAGGAGATCTAAGAAAGAGGTCCCCATAGAATATTGGATATTTAAGATTAAGCAGACCCAAGAAAGAGGTCCTCATAGCAGATTGAAGGAAGAAGAGAGAAAGAGGCCAGAGAAGCCCTATTGAATATTGAGAAAGAGGAGACTCGAGAGAAGAGGTCCCCATTGCAGGTTTGAGAAAGGAAATAGAATATTTGAGAGAGAATATTAAGGAGGCCTAAGAAAAAGGTCCATTGAAATTTTGAAGGAGAAAGAAGGAGAATAGAGAAGCCCTATTGAGAAATTGAAGAAGTAGCCATTGGAGAAGTTTTGAAGAAATTTTGAGGTAGAAGATTGCAAGAAGAAGAAACTCCTGAAAAGAGGTAATCACATAAAAATTGGGATAATTGTTGTCATCCAACAACAAGCCCAAAATGATTTGTGAAACTAATTCAAGGAGAAGGATTTTGGAAAGAAGTTTGCCAAATTTGAGAAAGTATTTTTTGAAGACTTCAAGACATTCATATTATTGAAGAAGAGGCTAGCAAAGAGGTCAAATTTTAAGTTAGAATTCAACGAAAGCTAAGGAGGAGAAAGAAGATTGAAAGAGGCCACAAATTGATATTTTTGGAGACAACCATTAAAGTTTTTGAAGGCTGATTTTTGATGGAGAAGATTAAATATTGTTGGGGTAGAATTTGAAAAGGTTCAAGATAACAAGATAGAGGAGGGGAAATCAGAATTTTTGGAGTAGCATTTTAAGATTTTTGGACTGTAAATTTGGGCAACATTGGAAGGAGATAGAAGAGTTATGAATTAGAGAAGTTTTGGGCAGTTTTGGAAGTGTTTTTGGATAGTTGATTGAAGGAGGAATTGACAACAATTTAAGTTAAATAATTGAAGGAGTTAGAGGCAACATATTGGACTGCATTTGGTGCTACAAATTTTAGAGAATTTGGGCAGCAAGTTGAAGGAGATAGAGTTGTATTTTAGACAACATTGAAGAAGAAAATAGCTGCAAATTGAAAGACTTTTGGAAAACATATTTGGAAGGAGATAGGAGCTCAATTTGGACATTATTTTGAGAAACAAAGGAGCTGTGAGTTTCAAAAAATTTGGGCAGCATTTGATAAGAGAAAGAGAAGAATTTTTAATAGCATTATTGGAAGAAGAAGAAGATAGTTTTTGGCAACATATTGTAAAGGAGATAAGCTGCAAATCTCTACAAGCTTGGACAAAAAAAGGAAAGCTAAATCACCAAGAAAGCCAACTATGAAGGAGGCCAAAGAGGTTTGAAATATTGGTGCTTTATAAGTATTTTTATCTAAGTATTAAAATTGGTTTATTCTAAGCACCATATTAGAGTTTCTAGAATAGTAAAAGAAAGGTCAAGTTCAATTCTTCAAAGCTGAAGAAGATTGCATCCACATCATATTAGAATCTGCATATTATAGACAAAAAAGAAGAATTTATATTTGATATAAGGAAAGAAGCTATTTGGAAATTGAATAAGTCAATATTTTCATAGCAAATATTGGAGAAGAAATATTATCCAAAAAGCAAAGTCTTTATCAGAAAATCTTGGCCAATCATCGTGTGGAAAAGGAACCACAATATTGCTTAGGTATAGCCACCATGGAAAAGAAAACATTCATGTTAAAGATAAACCACCACAAGTGAAACAAGAAGTAAAGAGTTGAGAAGAACCACCAAGGTTGAGCCACCAAGTTGAGGAGGAGGAGCAAAGCCTCAACACCACCATTAGCACCATTCACGTAAGGCAAGCGCGACATACAAACAGGCAGCAGTGAATATGTTTGACAGAAATCTATGGTACAAACAGGCAAACAGGCACAACATAAGGGTATTAGAGAGTTAAAGCATTAAAATGAGATCTATGGTACATGAGATGAAGAGGTAAATCCATTGCTTACCATTTGCCACATCAAAAATAGAACGCCAATAGCCTGGGAGAGAATTAAAATGTTTGAGGCATTTATTAATGCATGGGCCGTAAATAGCACAAGAGAGATTCGTTTGGAAGGAAGTTCGAGTTGCAAAAATAGGAGAGCATCTTGCAGCAAGAAGTTTGTTGACTCTTCAACAATGAAGACCGATTATTTTGCCCAAGATAGCATGGTCCAAATTATTGAGGTAAATTTTAGATTATTATTTGATTAATTTAAAGAGTGGAGTAATAAGGAGGATTTTATGATTAGTTTATGAAAGATTGAGTTTGATTATATTATTATCACATTGATTACTTAATCTTATTGGAGGTATAAGGTTTATAAGTGGTAAATCAAACCCTAGATATTTTATTACTGCATTTTGGAAAGTTTTGAGAAGTTTTGAAAAGCTGATTTAAGGTTTTGGGAAGATAATTACATGTTTTGTAATTAATTAGTTTGATTTTGTAAAGCAATTTGAAATATTTGCAAATTGATAATTTTGGAGAAATAAGAAGTTCAACATCAAGTTAGGAATACAAAAATTGCAAGTATTTTTTTCCTAAATTTCTAAATTTCTAATTGGGGAGTTATAAGGAATTCAACACCAACATAGGATTGTGAAATTTAGAATTTAGAAATCATATTTTAGAAATTTGGGAGATAAAAGGAATTCAACCTAGAGATTTGAAGAATTGAAATCTTTATCAAAATTTATTGATTGTTCATTCATAACTAGGGAGAAATAAGGTATTTACCTTAAAGAATAGAAGTTGAAGACTATATTGAAATTGTCATTAAAAAATTAGGGAGATATAAGGTAGTCTACAAGTGTTATCATGACAACAAATAAATTCTTTCTTTTAGAATCCCAACTTCTTAAAGGTCCTAATTACACTTCATGGAAAAACAAAGTGAGGTCAATATTGATAGTAGAAAATCTTTGGGATATTGTTAAAGAAGCAAAAACTAAACCTACTGAAGATGCTAGAGAAATTGAAAAGTATGAAGAAGATGAAGCAAAAGCACTCATGATAATAACATTTGCAATTATAGATGATATACAACCATACATTAGTTCAGTAGTAACTTCTATAGAAGCTTGGAATACTTTAGCCAAGATATTTGAAGAAAAGAATAAAGCCACTATCTTGAATCTTCAACCCCAATTGCATTCTCTAAAAGTTAATAAGGGTGAAAGTATACAATTATTTCTAATAAAATTGGCAAATATAAAAGGAAAATTATTAACCTTAGGAGAAAAGGTAGAAGACGAGTTTCTTGTTCAAGTGATTCTAAGAGCAATTCCAAAAAACTACAAGCATCTAGTCACATCCTTACAAATTCTAAGTAAAGATACATCATTTGATAAGTTAGTCAATATACTACAAGAGTATGAGGTAGAGAATTCAGTCAAAGATGAAATGACTAACAATGCCTTAGTCTCAAAAAATAATCCACAAGGAAATGTTGCTTCATTCTCAAGGGATAGATCAAAATGGAATAATAGATATTGTCAAGTATGCAGAGAGGACATAATACAAATTTTTGCAGATTCAATCCAAGAAATCAATTGCAAGGCAATCAATTAAATCAAGGAGGTCAATCAAATAGATCATTTCAACCAAGACAATATCATAATCAATATAGACCTCATCAATGAAAAATTCAGCATCATCATCCTTCTCAATATCAGTGTAATCAGTCTTAGCTACAATATAGAGAAGGAAACCAAAAGGGGCACTTAGCTCAAGAAATTCAAGAACTAGAAGAAACAATAGAAGAAAATAGTGTTAAAGCTCTTTTGGGAAAATTAATATTTTATGAGGATACTAATCATCTACATGATCAGGATACAAACAGGAAGCAATTTGAAGAAAGCATGAGAAGAATGTATGAGATAAAAGAACCGAATGAAGACCAATAATGAAATAATTTAATACAATGGGGAGTTGGAATATATGGAATGAAAGGAACAACCAGATTTTTAATCAAGAAAGGAAGTATATTCACTATATTTGGAAAAAGATAATTGGTAATTTAGTTTAATTAATCCATCAACTCCTTAATCACCCCCAAAACTCCCACCAAATATGGGATCAAGTGATGCAAATATTGAAGATTAACTCTTCTAAGAGAAGCCAGCTTAAAGGAAATGTGAGTAATTGCAAGATGGATAGAACAAGAAATTGGTAACCCTAAAAAAGCTAGTGCAGTAGGAATTGGTAGACTTTCATATGGCTCCTTAGTTTTTACTTTTACTAAGAATTTAGGTATTCTATCCAATAACCTTACTGAGGGATATGATATCCTTAGAGGCCTTCAAGAGGTAACTAAGGTTGGATGGGAAAAGGTACTAGTTGAGTCTGACTCTCAACTCATGATTAATATTTTGAAGACTCCTAATAATCATAAGGTTTATTGGAGGATAAAAATAATTATTGAGAAGATTCAATTAATCCAGATGGGATTTTTGAAAGTTGATTACAATCATATGGTCAGATATCAGAACAAGAGTGTTGGTGCTTTAGCTAATTGGGCCTTGGACAAATGTGATCTTACTTGCTATGGCCACCCTCCTAGATGGTGGGCTTCACAAATAAGGGAAGCCCTTCTTTCTATCATTTATTTGAATGGCTCCAGTTCTGAAGGTACCTAGTTTATTCTTGCTTTATTTTTGCTTCTTTTTAGTTCGATCGGGGTATTTTAGTTCCCTAGATAAAACTAATATTTCTTTTGTTTCCTCAGTTGATTCTTGCCTTAATAGTATTTTGGTCTAGAAAGGTCATTGTTGTGTTCTTTTTTTCTTTTTTCTTTTCTATTTATATGTGTGTGTGTTTTTGTGTTGTTTTGCTTTTGTGTTTTTTTGTGTTGTTTTTTGTTGTTTTTGTGTTCTTGATGTTCTTGTGCTTCTATTTCTGTATGTTTGTGTTAATTTGTATTTTTGTGTTTTCTATGTTTTATTTTTCTTTGTTGCTTGTTGTTGGCTATTTTTTTATTTTATTTATTATTTTTAAGATTTTGGTTGTTTTTGTTTTTCATGTTTTTGTTAGTTGTGACTTTGTAGTGTTATGTTGTTTCTTATTATGTTTATGTTTTGTTATGTTGTTCTTGTGTTTTTTTGTGTGGTTCATGTTGTGTTTTTTATTTTTTTGTGTGTGTGTTTGGTTGTGCTTTATATTTTTGACACACTCAAGGAGCATGTTTTTTTATTTTATTTTTTTTTAATATTTTTGTGTGTTTGTGTTTGTGTGTTCTTGCCTTTTGTTGTTTCAGGTTTTCTCCTTGAGTATGTCAAAGGTGGTAGGCCAGGTATGAGCCCTGGGCGATTTTGGCAGAAGAGATACCCCTGCCTTCTTGGGTCTTACCCAAAAGTGGCATCACTTCTAGGATGTTTTCCAAAAAAAAAAGAATGCTATAGGGAGCTCCAAAACACAAACGATCATCTCCAATGATTTTGTTGTTATGAATGATTACATAATTATAAGAACAAAATTAATCTAGTTAAATTGTATATGTTCTTGCTCATATCATGGATGTTGGATACCTACATGAGTATCCTATTTTAGAGAAAGCTAGATCTAATGAATAAAATTAGTAGGGCATGTTCGATAATTGTTGTATAGAATGAGAAACAACAGAGACATGATTTCAACACACTACAACAACCATTTAGACGAAGAGAGATTGTATGCTAGACCAAAAGTCACTCCACAACAACTAGGGATAATAGGGCTCAATCCTAGTATGGAATAGTACCAGCAACCAAATCCTAATATTTCAAACCACATTAGCACCAGTAAGGTTAATCCATTCCATGGTATCTAGATTCATTGGCAATCATCAATCTTGATAGTCAAATATGACTATAACAAATCATGTCTACATCAAAACTAAACTAGACAAACTAGATATGGTGGTTGTGAAAATATATGTGAGCTTAATATTCCAACTCAACACCTTTGGATTCATGATGGATAAGATAAAATAAGAAATCATCTATTTGCAGGAATAGACACCATGATAGTTAGTTAGAGTTGTTTTTATTCCAATAAAAGTGAAGATTTGTTATCCTTATTTTACTTCCATGTTAGAATGGTTGTTTAGTTTTCTCACCTATAAAAACAAAACCTTGTAATATTTCACAATATATGTGATATGTATGGGAGAGTATAGAAAAAGTTAATATTTGAGATTAAAAATGCAAGTGTAGCCTATTTCCATATCAATAATTTACATCTTCATTTTTTTCCTCAATATGTGTTATTTTTTAAAAGTAAAATAAATTTGTATTACAGGTGGGACAATCAATTATAGAATACGCATACACATTCACATTAGACAAGATCAATGGTTGGGTAACAATTATCCTAGATCATGTTTTTCTTAATTCTAATAGGATCTTTTTCCTTCTTTTCCTACAATTCCTCTTTTTGTATGTTTTTCTTGATCCACATTTATCGTATATGCTGATTTTTGCATTACGTATGGATCTATATATATTTTTTAGTGTTGCATGTTTAGTCAATGTTGCATAATCCACTATCACTTTGTATTCAATTATCACTATATATTTCTTAGGCACTGCATGTTCTAATGATGCTACTCATTCATCTAACGCTCTATATTCACCTATCGTTGCATATTCACTTGTTGTTGAATATTTACTTAGCACTATAAATTTAGTTGGTGTTTCATACACTAATTATGCTATAAATTTAGTAGGTGATGCTTGTCCTACTTGTAGTATGTACTCTTATGTGATGACAATTTTAATTAGCATTAGGTGTTTAGTTGTTGTTGCACATATTTTTGGTGCTACATATTAACCTGTCATTATGTTTTTTTCTTGTCGTTGGTCCTTGTTCTATATATTTCCCAATTGACATATCTTTAGTACTCCTAATTGGATTCCTTTATTGGCCAAATTATTTATTTTATTTAGATTCCTAGGGATGTGTGCAAATTGGATAATGGTCAAATTTAAGATTGATTTCCTTTAGTTCCTGATACACTCTTTGAAGCCAAATAGATTTTGTCTTAGCTTTGTTGTTCACGATATTAATAACCAATTAATATTACCCCTACACTATAATTTGTTTAACTAATTTTTCTATTGCTAGCTCCATACCTATCTTAAGGGTATGAAATTTTACAAAATTGATAGTGTTATAACTAGTCGATTGAAAGTAAAACTATACCTCCTTGTCATATTCATTGAGGATTGTTCCCCCTATGCTTAAAATTTTGGGGTTACCTTTGGAGGTTCCAGCAAACTTCAAAAGCTATGTTGTGCCTATCTTTTTTTGAGGAAGCATTTTTGAGGATTTTTTTAATATTGCATGAATATGCTTTGATAGTATCCCTAACTAGACATTGGATTTTGCCTATTATTCTATATATATTGGAAGCTTATTATTTTTCTTGTTCCTACTATTCCATATTCCCCAGAGAAAATATCTAGGGATGATTTTTCAAGTTTGAATCATGGATTTATAATTTTTAATTTCTTGGATGACCAAGTTTTTTACTCCTATTTTCTTATTTTCTTGTCCTAACCCTCTAATATTCTAGGTAATAAATTTCATCATTGATAATATGGATAGAAGAAGGGTCAAATTATTCTACCTCTTTTTGGGATTTTTCTTTGTTGTCTTCTTTAATGTGTCCTTGATTATGGCCTACTTCTCTTTTGCTATATTTTTTGAATCTTCTCTCTCTGAGATCTATGTGTGGAACATGTCTTGCTCTGGTTTTGGTTTTGGTCATTGGAGAAGAGGCGTTCTCATTTTCTTGGGTATGTGCTTCCTGTTATGGCCTTATAAGTTTTTAGACTCTTTCTTCCTTATCTTCCTCTTATTTTGATATGGAGTGCATTTATTCCTCTTCACCTTGCTCTTCTTCTAGGACAACCATATTTAGCAAAGGGTCTTGTTTAGAGGATTCTTCTTTATGTTTAAGAGCAATTATTGTTTTTTCAATCAAATTTTCTTCCAATATACTGAACTTATTTTGAACTTATGTTTTCTCTTTAGAATTTTTATTTTTAGGGATATAGACATTCTTTCCTTTTTTATTTTGGACTTTTATATAGTCTTCTTGTTGCTAAACTTGATTCATAGGCTTTGTAGGCAAATCTCTTTAGAAGTACCCATATTCATGACATCTATAACAATTTAGGTATTTGGTCATAGTTTAGCTTTTGGGTATGTTAAAACCTCTTGAATGATAGTGTGATAGCTTTTGGTAGCTCCTCTACTAGGTTTACTTCAATACATATATGAGCTACAATGTAATTTCAATCTCTTGGATCCACTTTCATTTTATAGAATCTAGTCTTATTTCCAATGGCCTTCAATGTTTCTTCATTGCAAAAAATGCAATAAGAGGAAAGGAAGACAAACCCATACTGGAACTTTGGAAGGAATCTCCTCTAGGGAATCAAAGTGAGGATTTCACATATTTAGGTATAGACCACAATGACCCATAGACCATGGACCATATTTAAAAAATAGATTTTTGGCCTCCTTAGAGGTAAATATGGTGGTAAAAAAACCCCTTCCACATAGTTTGATTTATATTCCCCCTCTTACCTTAGTTCTCCATTCTTTGTCAATCCAACCTTCAATGGTTTTCCCTAAAGGTCATGAACCAATAAATTGACATATAAGAGCCAATGTTGAGAGACCATAAATTTCTTCTCTAATAGCTTTATTTATTATCTCTATCATGAGAACTTCTTCTCATCTCTATCATGGGGATAAATTTAGAAATTAAACAGAGATATTTTCCTCATCTTCAATACAAATATTTTGGTTATATGAATTGTACAATTGTACATTTCCTAATCATACAATTCTCTAAAAATGTACCACTAGCCAACTATACGGTAATAAAGTATACAATTCCATCCAAAATATACAATCCAAAAAATATTCAGTTCAACCCAAACATTCAATTGGCAAATCATTCAATTCAGTCAAAATGTTCAATTGGCAAATCGTTCAGTTCAATAATTCATACAAACAACTCTAATCGTTTAATTTACCAAATAAACCCTTGGCTATATCATACAGTCTTCTAATTGTATGATTCATTGAGAAATTATACAATCCATCAACTTTGGTATGTTCATCAATAGAATCATACATTCAATGATTGTTATGTGTGATGATCAACCAACAATTTGTGTATTTCATCCAATCATCTAGTTTACACTAAGGGTGCTTCCAACTTGCCATAAATATAGGTCAATTCTTGTTCTTTCCTTTAACTACATGGTTTCTATAACACTGCATATCATGCTAATATTCCAACCATCTATTAGTCCACTATAGTCATCCATACGATTCTTGTAATAACCCATAATTCCAAAACTTGCAATGAATAGTATACCAATATCTGTACCTACAACTACATAATACATAACAACACAAACAATATTATCACCATGGAAGCATTTTTTTACTAGCATATACACACACAGTTGTACTCGAAGGTTGGATTTGCATTAATCATGGTTGTCGTATGCAACGACAAAGGTCTAATGACCTTAACATTCATGGAAATAAGTTCTCCTCTACAACATAAGATACTATTACTCCATGAAGTCTCCTCAAAACCATGAATGCCACTACAAAAATTGAATGTGGGGTCTTATAATTCTTATCTAGGCCATTTCGAGCGATTCCTGAGAAAATGCATTATTCATAATCGCCACCCCGTAATTATCATCCTAAATATCAATTTGATTTTTCTTAAGTCTAATTTGATTTTTATCAAATCACATTTCATTTGCATTTTTCTAATTTTCTCTAATTTTGTTTGAGCCTATTTTGCATTTCATATTCATTACATAAAATTTCATTTACATTTTTTTTACAATGCTTAGTCAAAATTGCACAAAAATCTATCAAAACTTGCAATTTATACACACTTTATTTCTTCTTCTTTTGATAGGTATATTTGTTGCCTACATCTTCTCTCCCATTTAAATTAGTTGACACCCCTATTGACACTTATTATTTTCCTTTAGCTGGTTTTTCTTGCTTCTATTAATCTTGTAGATCTATAATTTGGCCCGAAAGGATTGCTTGTTCATCTCATACTTTGGAGGCATCAGTACTAAGTTCTAGTGCCTTTAATTCATATTTATTTGCTTTCTCTTTTACTTTGGCTAAGGCTTGTAACAATTTCTCCTCCTATTTTTTTGTGACTTTTCACAAATTTTCTATCAATTTCACTTATGTTCTTATTGTGATGGCTAATTATTCATTATTTTTAGCAATTACTTGATCCCATTGCTTTAGCTCTTTTTGATGAGCCTATTATTGCTCTTCCCTAACTTGAAGTGTGGTATTTTTGTCCATAAGATTTTTATTATATATTTCTATATCCTTTTTCATTTTTGCCATCTTTTGATCCTTGAGTTGCAATTGTCCTTCATTCACCTTCAACTAGTCTTCCTGCTTCTTCAATTGCTCATATTTGGCTTTCAATTTTTCTTCCTAGTTTTTAAGATGTTGACTATTCAGTTTAAATTGCTCTTATTGTTGTTTCAACTAATTTACATATTTTCTCAACAACTTTTCTTGTTTATATAGTTGTTTTCTTTGTTCTTCTACTTGATGCTTTATGATTTTCCATTGTTCCTCTTGGGTTTTCAACCATTCTTTAAAGGTATATTTTATACTAGTCATCTCAATCTCTATATATATATGTCTAGATTTGGCTTCTTTCTTGATCATTTCAAGTTCATCCTCCATAACAACCATTTACTTTCATGTGGATTTTGCTTCCCCTTATTGTGCTTCCTTAGTCTAATGGATATGCTTCAATCCTAAGGTAAGTCATTCTATCCAGTGTGTTAGGAAATTGTATTTACGGAACAAGAATACCAACATTGGTGGTGCTCTCCAGTATTCAATTTTTGTTGTATCTACTGAACATCTCTAGGATCTACTGAAGTCCATATATATTCTCAGAAGAACTCTATAATTGGTTTTTGTTTCTTTTGACAAGTCATTGACTCCTTACATACTAGTTACCCCTCCAACAGGTAATTGCCAAGGTTGTTGCTCATAAATTTTAGCTAATTTTCTTATTCTTTCTTCATTGTGTATCCAATTCATTACTTTATCTATTTAATAAAAATTTCTTTCCTTCTAGTGTTTTAGTTTCTCCGTAGAGCCTATCCGAAACTACAATAGAGGAGTAACAAAAATTTCCATTACTCGTTCAAAAAATTGATCTATTTGTTCATTAGTTTCTTCTCCTTCATCAAAGATCCCAAATGTGGGTACTGCAATCAAAAAGTGTATCTGCAACCCTTGACTGGTCCCATGTGTTTGTTCCTCCTTTGTCATTTCTTCCTAATTTGAAGGTATTTATTTGTTGTCTTCCAACTACATATCTTCAGTGTCTTCTGGTTGATTGATTGGTTATGCAGTTGTTTCCTTCTAATCTACCTATTCTATAATGATTTATGTTGGATTTATTTTCTCTGTATAAATTGCTTGTTCAAGTTTTATTTGGTTATGTTGTGCGTCACTTTACACCTATGATTCCTCCAGTGGAGCACATCACTCTATAATATATTCCTGTGGTGTTGCCACTTGATTATGTTGTTCTCCATCCTCAACCTTATCATCTTCGACTGGTTTTTTACTATTGCCACCTCTCATGACAATTCTAATTTGTTTCTATTTCTTCCTTGATGGTGCAACCACTACTTCCTTATCCTTTTTTGGACTTTCCACCCTATTTTTTGGTGGTACTGTAACCTTCTTTAACCATTGTTTCACTTCTTACATAAAGTCAAATTCATTTGCATCTATCATAGTAGGTGATCCACGGGTTTCCTTTAGCTATATTTTATCTATAAGTAGATTTATCTCCATTAAGTCCAGTTGTTATAATCCTAATCCAACCTCTTAATTTGAATATTTGGCCAATACTTATTGTTGCTCACTAAGTACTAGAAGTTGTTCATATGGCATTTTTCCATGCTCTTATTATCGCCTTGTTTGTATAGTACTTGTTGTTGGTTCTTCTTTTTCCCTTATTTGAAGCATTGATTGCTCCTACAACAATTATTCAGGGATGACATCATCTTGTTCTTGCTCTATATTTATCTTCCTTCTCCTTTTACACTTATGATGCACCTCCTCTTCAAAAGCCTCACTTTCTTCAACTACAACTGGCTCCGGTTTCTTTGCATTTTTCTTGGCCTTTGGCTTCTCTAGAGGAGAATTCTTTATTGATACTCCTTTCACCCATCTTAGAATTGAAGGTATATTTTAGGTAAAATCTCTTGGTATTGTCATTCTATAAAAAGATATGCCATCCTGAGAAACTACATCTAGCATAACTCCAATCACATGAAATATCATGGAGAAATTCTTAGTCATCCATTGTAATAATATTTGGATTCTGTGTGCTAAGTATGTGCTCCAATCATACTACACAACTTTCATTATATCCTCCACATACTATGCCAACCACACGGGCATCTCTGTTGATCATGCTTTGCCTGATAACCATGATATAACAATATTCATGACATGTTAAAGTTCTTGGATCTTCAATTGATTTGTTTAATTCCTTGACCTCCTGGACCAAATACTTGGTTGTTGTTGTTGGATATTTAAGGACCGTTAAGTCACAAATTAATCAACATCATTTAATTGGATCCACATGTTCCTTCTTTATAGGTTGTCCTCCCATGGTAGTCTAAATGTCTATAAAAAATTCTCTACTAAGAAATCTACCCTGATATACCGATTTCCAAGACAAATAAAAGTATAGTTTTTGTTGGCATCATATGACTGCATGATCTATAACAAGTACATATTGAATAAGTTTCTATCAAAGGAAGGTACTTGTGCTAGAATACTAACATTGAATTTCTCTAATGCTACCTTTAATTCATGTTTTTCTTTGGTCTCATTCGACCACTTATGATAAAATTCTCCTATCAACTAAGTGAAGGTGATATCCTTCAATGTTACTTGTGCACCTTCTTAACTTTGTGGATCACTATTATCTTTGGGTATTGTTTCCTTATGAATTTCACTTCGAAGTTCTCTTTGGTGTGCCCTAGGGGGTTCCATATGTTATTCCTTAGAATCCTGATTCCATTCCTCTATATTGTCACCACATCAATCACCATGTCCTTACCACGGTTAATAACTTTGTCCTCTCCAAGGTTGATAACCATATCCTCATCTTGATTGAAAGCCTCATACTTGTCTATGCCAATAATAGTTTAGCTCCTATTGCATTGGAAATTAGGGTTCTTCTCATCTTGATCATGGTTCCCTTTGATGCAATAGGTCAGGTGAAAACTCAATTATTTGTTTAGCAATAATTCATATGTACTCACCAAAATCCTACCATTTACTCATAATTTTATAGTGTTCATGTTACCCAACTATCATCGTACGATTTTCCTCCTCATTGAATGGTACGATTTTGGCATACAATGTACAATTATACCACTCAATGTACAATTGTTATCCAGTTGTATGATTTCACCTGGTAAACATTTAGTTGTATGATTATATCCATCAATCATATGATTCACTTCTAGCTATGAATTTTCACCCTGCAACAATACAACTATATGATTACTCTTAGCAATCGTACAATGTCCTTCCAATTATATATTTTTAGTAATCATACAAATCATATTTGCACAATAATACGATCCTTTTCCTCTATGTATGATTTTTCATCTACACAATTGTACAATTCTATTGTGCAATCGTACAATCGCTTTCTGTCATAATTTGTATGCTTTAATGAGAATTGAATTTTTGCACTTTGGTTTGTAAGCATTCAACAATTGTATGATAATATTCCTTAGTATTTCCCCATGACATTTTCACCAATTCCATGCATGTATGTTTAGTTTACTTTTTTGCCCTTTCTAGCCTCATTCGACACTTTTCCTTGAATTTCTGCAAACATTGAGAGGGTCTTGTTGAGCAAGGTGCAAAAAAATTATTGTCATTGTTGTCAACACAGTCAGATAGATCTGTTGATGTAATGGACAGGAAGTTCAAAAGCTATTCAGATGTAGAAGACAAGAGTTCAAAGGTTATTCAGAGTATGTACAATGATTTTCCAAGAAGACCGAAGTGGCCCATTTGCAAAAGATTAGAGAAAAAAACAACAAAAGTGTCGCGATATCATGACATATACAGTAGGCAAGAAAAACTGTCGCGATTTCACAACATGTTGGAAGAGAGAGAAAAATCTGGAAAAACTAATGCGATTTCGCGACATGTTGGAAGAGAGAGAAAAAGCTAGAAAAACTATTGCGATTTTGCGACATGTTGGAAGAGAGAGAAAAACCAAGAAAAACTGTTGCGATTTCGCGACATGTTGGAAGAGAAACAGGCAAGTGGAAAAACTGTCGTGATTTCGCGACATGTTGGAAGAGAGAGAAAAAGCAGGAAAAACTGTCGCGATTTTGTGACATGTTGGAAGAGAAAAAGGCAAGTGGAAAAACTATTGCAATTTCGCGACATGTTGGAAGAGAGAAAAAGCAGGAAAAAACTGTTGTGATTTCGCGACATGTTGGAAGAGAAAAAGGCAAGTGGAAAAATTATCGTGATTTTGCGACATGTTGGAAGAGAAAGAGAAAACAAGAAAAAGTGTCACGATTTCGCGATAAGTTCAAAGAAAGAGAACAAGTAAGAAAAGTGTCACGATTTCGCGACATGTCGCATTTCATGACTAAATCAGGACAGAGAAAGTAAGTTGGAAAAGTGTCATGATTTCGCGACATGTCACATTTTCGCGACTAAAATAGGAGAGAGAAAATAAGTTGGAAAAGTGTCACGATTTCAAGACATGTCACATTTTCACAACTAAAATAGGAGAGAGAAAATAAGTTGGAAAAGTTTCACGATTTCGTGACATGTCACATTTTCACGACTAAGATAGGAGAGAGAAAGTAAGTTGGAAAAGTGTCGTGATTTCGTGACATGTCGCATTTTAACGACTCGAAAAGGGTAGGAAGGAAGAGAAAGAAAAAGTGTCGCGATTTCGCGACAAAAACAGAAAGCAAGACTTCGAAAGCAGAAGTGTCACAATTTCACGACAAAAGCAGAGAAGAAGACTTCAAAGGTAGAAGTGTCATGATTTCGCAACAAAAGCAAAGAAGCTAAGTACAAAAGCAGAAGTGTCATGATTTCGTGACAAAAACTAAGTTGAAGACTACGGAGACAGAAATGTCACGATATCGTGACAAAAGCAAAGTCAAAGTCTATCAAAGCAAAAGTGTCATGATATCGCGACAAAAGCAAAGACAAAGTATACGGAGGTGAACGTGTCGCGATATCGTGACATATTGTATTTTCGTGGGCCTAAGCAAAGAAAAAAGCAAGGAGAAAAAGTGTCACGATATTGCGACATGTATTTTTGCGGGCCTAAGCAAAGAAAAATAGCAAGGAGAAAAAGTGTCACGATATCGTGACATGTTGCATTTTCGTAGGCCAAAGCAAAGAGAAAGAGGAGAGAGAAAAAAGTGTCGCGATATCGCGACATGTATTTTCATGGGCCAAAGCAAAGAGAAATAGGAGAGAGAAAAAAGTGTCGTGATATCGCGACATGTTGTATTTTCGTGGGCCAAAGCAAAGAGAAAGAGGAGAGAGAAAAAAGTGTCGCGATATCGTGACATGTGTTTTCATGGTAACAACAACAAAAGAAGCTTCAAAGACAGAAATTTCATGATTTCACGATAGGTCATAAATGCACAAGTCAAGAAGGAGAACCCGACTGAAATGAGAAGTATGATAGCCGACTAAAATTAGGGTTTACAGTTGTTATGAAAGTCGACCAAGATTAGGGTTTACAGCCAACTAAGATTAGGATTTTCATCATGAAAATATTTTTATAAAAGGAGGGCTATTTGGAGAATTGTGAAGTGGTAGCATAAGTTTTTGAATGTGTGTCGATGTGTGAAATGTGGCCGTAAGAGCGTAGAAAGTGCAGAAGCGAAGAGATGATGGCGAAGTGCGCAAAGTGAGCGAAGAGTCGTGTCAAATTGTCCTAAGTGCGTTTGTGAGTGGGTAGATAGAGCAAAGTGTGTAGAGAGCAAAAAGGTTGAAATTCGACTAAGTGCGACTGTGATTGCGTAGAGAAAGCAGAAGGCATAGAGAGTGCAAAGGGTGAAGACAAACGCAAAGTGCAGCTGTAACAAAGCAAAGTGTGTGAAGTAATTACGTAGACAGAGCAGAGTGCACAGAGAGCGCAAAGGTGAAGAAGACTAGTCAAGGTCTTGCAAAAGCAAAGGTATCTTACTATCAATCTTCTAGTTTCAAAATTGAAGTCTAAGTTGGTGCTTGGCATCAGGGGTTGGTGCTCCTTCCAATTGGTGCTGGTAAATTAGGGGTTGGTGCTCCTTCCTATTGGTGTAGATAAATCAGGGGTTGGTGCTCCTTCCAGTTGGTGCTGGTAAATTGATTGTAAATTTGGTGCTTTACAAAGGCTGGATTTGGATGGTAGTCCAAGCAGTCATTCTTGAGGAGTAGCCAAATTGGTGAACCTCGTTAAATCTTGTGTTGTGTGATGTTCTCTTGTGATACTTGCTTTATATAGTTTTAAGGTTTCATTATTTTAGTTTAAAGGGCTGTGAATTTAAGTTTAAAGAACTACACTGATTCACCCCCCTCTTAGTGCCATTGTAAGACTAACAATTGGTATCAGAGCCAAGTTCCCTTCTTAGGCTAAATCAGTCAAGATTGATCTTGGATTAGTACGCAATGGGTAAGAAGAATAGATCCTCCTCCAAAAGGGCATCTCAGTCAGTTTCAGTTCATGTGGAAGAGAAAATTAAACTAGAAAAGGTTGAAGGAGTGAATTCTGAAGTATGTGATGAAGGTGAGTTGATCGCTGCACTTAAAGAGTTGAATATGAGACTGTCCAAGAAGTTGGAAGAATATGGGGATAATATTGAAGATCTCTTACAAATTCAGAAAGCCAAGAAAATAGAAGAAGCCTTGAAGTCATGCCTGGATTATAAAGACGATGTATTTAGCAAACGTGAAGAGAAATTTAACAAAGTTATTAGTGATCTAAAGCTACAAGTAGAAGAGTCCAAAATGATTGAAGAAACACTCAGGTCACAGATCAATGAGAAATATATTGGTTGTTGCAAACAAGAGGAAGAGATTGTTTTATTGAAGAAACAACTAGAAGAGGCCAATACAAATATCAAATTTGAGAAGAGCACAGAGTTGCTAGATAAAATGATAAGCCAACAAAGAAGCTCCACGGATAAGCGTGGTCTTGGATATGAAGTTGAACAACCTTCATCTTTCAACTCTGTAGAGAAGAAGAAGTTCACTGTTGAAGGATCAAAGCAAGAAAAGTTTGAAGCTGAATCTTCAAAAAGAAGAAAAAATCAAAGGAGATCTACAGCAAAGCAACCACAACAAAAGAGGTTCTATCACTCTCACTCTATTCATAATAATACTTTTAATGGCTATTGTTTCAAATGCAACCAGTATGGTCATAAGACAAATTATTGTGGATTGAATAATAAATCAAAGAGTTATGCTAGTAGAAATACATCTACGTTTCTCAGTGAACACTATGTACAATGTTTTCAATGTAATGGTCATGGGCACATAGCAAGGTTTTGTCCAAGCACTCTTGTATCTAATCTAAGGCAAAACAGTAGATTTCATCAGATGCAAAGAACACAACACATACAAGGAATAAATTATGTACATAAAATAAAGGAAAATAATCATTCATCAAGGATGCACAAGAGACAACCACACAAGAGAAATGTTCGAGTTCACGAAAAGGTGCAAAACAGGGATGTAGTTGAAAAATCTAAGCCCGAGTTCAAGAAATTTTGGAGAAAGATAGAAGAAAGGAAATTATGTCTCCTTGGACTGAAGGAGACTACTCCTCTATTGCAGTAAGCAACTCCAGGTAGCACATCCTCACGGGGAGCAATTTTAAAGTTTTATTTTAATGCTCCTATGTATTTGTTTGGTTAACTGAGGATGAAAGGCAAGTAGTCAAGGGGAGTTGTCGTATAGTTGTCAAAGTGTGTTTCAGTTCATGTAGTTGTTTGTGGAGGTACTGTGATGGGTGGTTGATTTCTAAAAATATCATCGGAGTGAAAAGGATTGATTGTGGTTTCTTTTTCGAAAGTGATTGGTTTAATGCTTCAAGGTTTTTTGATTTGAGAATAGAACATATATAGTCTCTAACAATTCTCTTTATGCTTCTATGAGATTGATTTGAGTTGAGATTGGGATTTGAGTATAGAAAATATTGAGTCTCTAACAATTCTCTTTATGCTTCTATGAGATTTAGTTGATACATTGATTGAGCATTTAGTATATAATATATTGAGTCTCTAACAATTCTCTTTATGATTCTATGATATTGGATAAGTTTTGTGTGTTGTTAAACAGATTTGAAACAAGCCTTTTCACCCTTATGTACCTCAAGGCTACTATGGAATATGGGTTATGGTATCCAAAAGATAAATACCTCACCCTTATTTCATATTTAGATGCAGTTTGGGCAGGAGGTGTCGATGACAGAAAGAGTACCAGTGGAGGTGCAGTCTATCTTGGAGATAGATTGGTCGAGTGGTCACACTTCCCAAGAATTGACTAGCTACAAGGATCACATTTTTAGGGGGAGCATTTAAGTATTTGATTATATTTTTTCTCATGTTCATGCTTTTTTCTAAGTGTAATAAATTTTTCCTGAGAATGTTGTGCATGGACTCAGGGGGAGTCTATAGTAGCCCTTTGGTAATATTGTCAAAGGGGAAGAAGAGTTACAGAAAAGTGCACATGTGTTGCCAAAAATTCCAAAGGGGGAGATTGTTGAGCAAGGTGCAACAACAATATTGTCATTGTTGTCAACACAGTCAGATAGATCTATTGATGCAGTGGACAGGAAGTTCAAAATCTATTCAGATGCAGAAGACAGGAGTTCAAAGGTTATTCAGACTATGTACAGTGATTTTCCAAGAAGACTAAAGTGGCCCATTTGCAAAAGATTAGAGAAAAATACAAGTAAGAAAAGTGTCACGATATCGCGACATATACAACAGGCAAGAAAAACTGTCATGATTTCGTGAACATGTTGGAAGAGAGAAAAAGCTGAAAAAACTATCACGATTTCGTGACATGTTGGAAGAGAGAGAAAAAACAAGAAAAACTATCACGATTTCGTGACATGTTGGAAGAGAAACAGGCAAGTGGAAAAACTGTCATGATTTCACATGTTGGAAGAGAGAGAAAAAACAAGAAAAACTGTCGCGATTTTGTGACATGTTGGAAGAGAAAAATGCAGGTGGAAAAATTGTCGTGATTTCGCAACATGTTGGAAGAGAGAGAAAAAGCAGGAAAAAACTATCGTGATTTCACGACATGTTGGAAGAGAAAGAGAAAGCAAGAAAAAGTGTCACGATTTCACGACAAGTTCGAAGAAAGAGAACAAGTAAGAAAAGTGTCGTGATTTCACGACATGTCGCATTTTCGCGACTAAATCAGGAGAGATAAAATAAGTTGAAAAAGTGTCATGATTTCGCGACATGTCGTATTTTCACGACTAAAATAGGAGAGAGAAATTAAGTTGGAAAAGTGTCACGATTTCGCGACATGTCGCATTTTCGCAACTAAAACAGGAGAGAGAAAGTAAGTTGGAAAAGCGTCGTGATTTTTCGACATGTCATATTTTCGCAACTAAGATAGGAGAGAGAAAGTAAGTTGGAAAAGTGTCATGATTTTGTGACATGTCGCATTTTCATGACTCAAAAATGGCAGGAAGGAAGAGAAAAAAAAGTGTCACAATTTCGTGACAAAAGCAGAAAGCAAGACTTTAGAAGCAGAAGCGTCATGATTTCGTGATAAAAGCAGAGAAGAAGACTTTGAAGGCAGAAGTGTAAGGAATTCGTGACAAAAGCAAAGAAGCTAAGTACGAAAGCAAAAGTGTCACGATTTCACGACAAAAACTAAGTTGAATACTACGGAGGCAGAAGTGTCGCGATATCGCGACAAAAGCAAAGTTGAAGTCTATGGAAGCAGAAGTGTCACGATATCGCGACAAAAGAAAAGACAAAGTATACGGAGGTGAAAGTGTCATGATATTGCGACATATTGTATTTTCGTTGGCCTAAGAAAATAAAAAGAGCAAGGAGAAAAAGTGTCACGATATCACGACATGTATTTTCGTGGGCCTAAGCAAAGAAAAAGAGCAAGGAGAAAAAGTGTCGCGATATCGTGACATGTTGCATTTTTGCGGGCCAAAGCAAAGAGAAATAGGAGAGAGAAAAAAAGTGTCACGATATCATGACATGTATTTTCGTGGGCCAAAGCAAAGAGAAAGAGGAGAGAGAAAAAAGTGTCGCGATATCGCGACATGTATTTTCGCGGGCCAAAGCAAAGAGAAAGAGGAGAGAGAAAAAAGTGTCACGATATCGTGACATGTGTTTTCATGGCAACAACAACAAAAGAAGCTTCAGAGATAGAAATGTCATGATTTCATGATAGGTCATAAATGCGCAAGTCAAGAAGGAGAACTCGACTAAAATGAGAAGTATGACAACCGACTAAAATTAGGGTTTACAGTTGTTATGAAAGCCGACCAAGATTAGGGTTTACAACGGACTAAGATTAGGATTTTCATCATGAATGTTGAGCAAGGTGCAGCAAAAGAATTGTTGTCAACACAGTCAGACAGATCAGTTGATGAAGTGGACATCAGACAGATCAGTTGATGAAGTGGACAAGAGTTAAGAGGTTCTTCAGAGTATTGATGATATTGTTGTCAACACAGTCAGAAAGATCGGTAGATGCAGTGGATAGGAGTTCAGTGATGCAATGGACAAGAGTTAAGAGGTTCTTCAGAGTATGTACAATGATTATCCAAAAGATCGAAGTGGCCCATATGCTAAAAATCAAAAGAAAATCACAAGGAAGAAAACTGTCGCGATATCGCGACATGTTGAGAAGAAAGAAAACTATCGCGATATCGCGACATGTTGAGAGAAAGAAAAACTGTCGCGATATCGCGACATGTTGAGAAGAAAGAAAACTGTCACGATATCGCGACATGTTGGAGAGAAAGCGCAAGCAAGCAAAACTGTCACGATTTCACGACATGTTCGGAGAGAAAGCGCAAGCAAGCAAAACTATCGCGATTTCGCGACATGTTCGGAGAGAAAGCGCAAGCAAGCAAAACTGTCGCGATATCGCGACATGTTTGGAGAGAAAGAGCAAGAAAGCAAAACTATCGCGATATCGTGACATGTTTGGAGAGAAAGAGCAAGAAAGCAAAACTGTCACGATTTCACGACATGTTCGGAGAGAAAGAGCAAGAAAGAAAAATTGTCACGATTTCACGACATGTTGGAAGAGAAAAAGACAAGTAGAAAAAGTGTCACGATTTCGCGACATATTGCAAGAGGAAGAGGAGAGAGAAAAAGGTGTCACGATTTCGCGACATGTTTCATTTTCGCGGTCCAAAGCGAAGAGAAAGAGGAGAGAGAAAAAGGTGTCACGATTTCGTGACATGTTTCATTTTCGTGGTCCAAAGCGAAGAGAAAGAGGAGAGAGAAAAAGTGTCGCGATTTCGCGACATGTTTCATTTTCGTGATCCAAAGCGAAGAGGAAGGCAGAGAAGGAAAAGTGTCGCGATATCGTGACATGTCGCTTTTACGACTTGAAAAGTGCAGGAAGGCCGAGAAGGAAAAGTGTCACGATTTCGCGACATGTCGCATTTTCGACTTGAAAAGTGCAAGAAGGCAGAGAAGGAAAAGTGTCACGATTTCGCGACATGTCGCATTTTCACGACTTGAAGAGAGCAGGAAGGGAGAGAATGAAAAAGTGTCACGATATCGTGACATGTCACGTTTTTGCGACTCAAAGGAAAGAGAGTGCCAAGGAGAAAAAGTGTCACGATATCGCGACATGTCGCATTTTCGTGACTCGAAGGTAAGAGAAAGTGCCAAGGATAAAAAGTGTCGCGATATCGCGACATGTCACATTTTTGTGACCCAAGGCTAGAGATAGAGCAAAGGAGAAAAAGTGTCACGATATCGTGACATGTCGCATTTTCGTGACTCTAGGAGGAGAGAGAAAGTAAGAAGGCAAAAGTGTCGCGATATCGTGACAAAAGTAAAAAGGAAGAGTACGGAGGCGAAAGTGTCACGATATCGCGACATGTGTTTTCATGGGTACAAGAAAGAGGAGGAGATATATGATGTTTTTCGGGTATGAACCAAGTAAAGCAGCAAGGAGGCGAAAGTGTCACGATATCACGACATGTGTTTTCGTGGGTACAAGCCGAGAAGAGGACAAAGAGGTAGAAGTGTCACGATTTTGTGACAGGTCGTTTCAATGCGATCTAAGAAGAGAACCCAGTCAAAAGAAGATATGTGATAGTTAACTAAAGTTATAGAGAAGAAAGTATGATAGTTATGAGGGCGATTATAAAGAAAAATCATGCAGCTAAATTAAGAATAGTTAACTGAAGTTATACGATAGTTACAGGGGCCGTTATAGAAGAAATATCATGCAGCTAAAATAAGAATAGTGAACAAAAGTCAGAATGATAGTTACAGGGGCAGTTACAGGTTGCATGCGTAAATATGGAAGTTAAAAATAGAGTCAGAATGATGTTATAAAAGGAGGTCTGCATGGAGAATTAAAGTGCTGCTAAAATTGGGTGAAAGTGCTACCAAAATAGAGTGAAAGCACTCGAGATTAAAGCGAGGTGGATTTAATCTTGCGAAGAGTGCAAGAGGAGAGCGAGCAGGATGTGTGATGTGTGAAGAGTGGGCAATGTTGAGAAAGCAATAGACCAGTCAGGGTCTTGTAAAAGTGAAGGCATCTTTATGTCAATCATCTAGATTCAGAATAGAAGTCCAAGTTGGTGCTTGGCATCAGGGGTTGGTGCTCCTTCCAGTTGGTGCTAGTAAATCAGGGGTTGGTGCTCCTTTTGTTGGTGCAGATAAATCAGGGGTTGGTGCTCCTTCCAGTTGGTGTTGGTAAATCAGGGGTTGGTGCTCCTTTTTGTTGGTGCAGATAAATCAGGGGTTGGTGCTCCTTTCTGTTGTTGTAGATAAATCAGGGGTTGGTGCTCCTTCCAGTGGGTGCTGGTAAATTGATTGTAAAATTGGTATTTTGCAAAGGCTAGATTTGGATGGGAGTCCAAACAGTCAATTTTGAGGAGTAGCCAAAACTGGTGAACCTCGGTACATCTTGTGTTGTGTGATGCTCTTTGGTATATTTGCTTTATTGAGTTTTAAGCTTTCATTGTTTAGGCATTAAGAATTGCAGATTCAAGTTTTTAAGAGCTACACTGATTCACCCCCCCTCTCAGTGTCATTGTGAGACTAACAATTGGTATCAGAGCCAGTTTCCCTTATCAGGCTAAATCAGCTAGGGTTGATCTTGGATTAGTACGCAATGGGTAAGAAGAATAGATCCTCCTCAAATAAGGCATCTCAGTCAGTTTCAGTTCTTGTGGAAGAGAAAATTGAACTAGAAAATATAGGAGTGAATTCTAAAAATATAGGAGTGAACTCTGAAGCATGTGATGAAAACCTTGAGGGTGAAGTATATCTAGAAGGTGAGTTGATCGCTGCACTTGAAGAGTTGAATATAGAAAGGAAAAAGAACAAAAGACTGTCCAAGAAGTTGGAAGAATATGAGGATAATATTGAAGATCTCTTCTTGCAAATTCATAAAGCCAAGAAAATAGAAGAAGCTTTGAAGTCACACCTGGATGATAAAAGCGATGTTTGCAACAAACAAGAAGAGGAGATTGTTTTATTGAAGAAACAACTAGAAGAGGCCAATACAAATCTCAAATTTGAGAAGAGCACAGAGTTGCTAGATGAAATGATAAGGCAACAAAGAAGCCCCATGTCTAAGCTTGGTCTTGGATGTAAAGCTGAACAACCTTCATCTTCCAAATATGCAGAGAAGAAGAAGTTCACTATTGAAGGATCGAAGCAAGAAAAGTCTGAAGCTGAATCTTCAAAAGGAAGAAAATATCAAAGGAGATCTACAACAAAGCAACCACAACAAAAGAGGTTCTATCACTCTCACTCTATACATAATAATGCTTTTAATGGCTATTGTTTTAGATGCAACCATTATGGTCACAAGGCAATTTATTGTGGATTGAATAATAGATCAAAGAGTTATGATGATAGAAATACATCTGCTTTTCCGATTGAACACCATGTGCAATGTTTTAAATGTAATGGTCATGGGCACATAGCAAGGTCTTGTCCAAGAACTTTTGTATCTAATCTAAGGCAAGACAGTAGATTTCATCAGACACAAAGAATGCAACACAGACAGGGAAGAAATCATGTGCATCAAAGAAAGGCAAACAATCATCCATCAAGGATGCACAAGAGACAACCACCCAAGAGAAATGTTCAAGTTCACGAAAAGGTTCAAAATAGGGATGCAGTTGAAAAACTCAAGCCCAAGTTCAAGAAAGGTTGGAGAAAGAAAGAAGAGAGGAAATCGTGTCTCCTTGGACTGAAGGAGATTACTCCTCTATTGCATTAAGCAGCTCCAGGTAGCACATCCTCAGGGGGAGCAATGTTAAAGTTTTATTTTAATGCTCCTATGTATTTGTGTGGTTATCTGAGGATGAAAGGAAAGTAGTCGGGGAGTTGTCGTATAGTTGTCAAAATGTGTTCCAGTTCATGTAGATGTTTGTGGAGATAGTATCAAACTGATGTGCTTCAGTAGAACAACATGGTGAATAACTAGGTTTTCGATGCAGTAGCTGATAGGCGTTATCTGAGATAGAACATGCAGCACAGGCCGACGTGTCATTGAAGCCTGTAACATTCCCAATCTACAGATAAAATAGAATCCGTGTTGTGAGTGGGAAGGCGTGCGTTTCTTAACCAAAAATACAACACATCGTTTGGTATAAGAGAGCATTAATTTTCTCTAAAGAAGTAGCAATTGTCAAAGAGATGCCAGAGTCAAAGCAAACAGTGGCACTAGCACCCGGTTGGTCAAGAGTGCCAAGTGGCACATGCAAGGCAGAGACGTTGAGAGAATAGCGTTGGGTGGTGAAGCGCCAAGGAGGACAAGATGCCTATGCACCTAAGAAAGTCTTGCATTATTTGAGGAATGCGAGATATTGCCCGAGGAATCCCTTGATCGCAGCGAGGAGAAATGCTCCCTGGAATCGCGTGAAGAACGTTCGCCTAAGACATTGAGTAGCCCTGACATATGCCCTAGCAGGAAGCAGAATATCGAGAGTTGATGACTGCGCGTAGATTGAGGTTCCAACGCTAGAGGTAACGGTCCAGAAGTATGAGTTTGAGTAAGGTGCACTATAGTTGGCCGTGAAGCGTTTAACAAAATATTGTCTCCTGTTTCGAACAGTTGAAAGTAAGGTGTGACCAGCGGTGACTATAGAAAACATAGACCAAGTTGAAAAAGTAAGAAGGGATTTGGTTGGTGTTGTGGTACTGTGTTTGATGCTTGCACAGAGTTGGCAGTAAAACTATAGTGTTGGACAAAAGTTGGTACAAGTGTGAGTCACTTGTCAATTTTGTTGACAGATGTGAAATCAGCGTTTTTGAAATGGGAAGCTTGAAGAAGAGGTTTATATTGAGCAACCAGATGGTTTCCGACTTGGTGATGATTGGTTGAGTTGATTTGATTAAGCCTAGTCAAGTTATGTGTGAAGTGATTTTTAATGTTCTCTGAAATAAATTATTCCATCATTCTATGTTGAGTTGAGATTGAGGTTAGAAGATATTAAGTCTCTAACAATTCTCTTTATGCTTCTATGAAGTGGATTTGATTTGAGATTGTCATTCATTGTTGAGTTCATTTTGAATACTACTTGAGCATGATTGATTGAGCCTTTGAGAAGGCCTTTGGGAAATATTTGAGGACAGTGTTGGGACAGACTTCTAGAGCAGATTTCGGATAGGTTCTTAGTGAGCTTGTTGGAGCAGATTTGGACAGGTTTTGTATGAGCTTGTTATTCAACATTGGACAAGTTCTATGTGAGCTTGTTAAGCAGGTTCTGTGTGAGCCTATTGACAGAGTACAAAGAACAGAGTCTCAATGGATAGAGATCCAACAACCAACACAGTTGAAGATAGATCTGAGTGAGGATTCTTCAATTGGAGAGAGGTCCACCAGTCAGTAGCGGATACCTTCACAATAAATTGGGAGTGGTCATGCTTCCCAAGAACTGACTAGCTATCAGGACCACATTCTCAGGGGGAGCATTTATATATTTGATTATCTTTTTGCTCATGTTTGTAATTTTTGCTAACTGTAATAATTTGTGCCTAAGAATGTTGTGCATGGACTCAAGGGGAGTCTGCAGCAGCCCTTTGGTATTATTGTCAAAGGGGGAGAAGAATTACAGGAAATTGCACGTGTGTTGCCAACAATTCCAAAGGGGGAGATTGTTGAGCAAGGTGCAACAAAAGTATTGTCATTGTTGTCAACACAGTCAAACAGATCGGTTGATGTAAAGGGAGAGAGTTAAGGGTTGATGCAAGTGGACAAGAGTTAAGAGGTTCTTCAGAGTATGTACAATGATTATCCAAAAGATCGAAGTGGCCCATATGCTAAAAATCAAAAGAAAATCACAAGGAAGAAAACTGTCACGATATCGCGACATGTTGAGAAGAAAGAAAACTGTCGCGATATCGCGACATGTTGAGAAGAAAGAAAACTGTCGCGATATCGTGACATGTTGAGCAAGAAAGGAAAACTATCACGATTTCGTGACATGTTCGGAGAGAAAGCGCAAGCAAGAAAAATTGTCACGATTTCATGACATGTTCGGAGAGAAAGCGCAAGCAAGCAAAACTGTCACGATTTCGTGACATGTTTGGAGAGAAAGAGCAAGAAAGCAAAACTATCACGATATCGTGACATGTTTGGAGAGAAAGAGCAAGAAAGAAAAATTGTCACGATTTCGCGACATGTTTGGAGAGAAAGAGCAAGAAAGCAAAACTGTCGCGATTTCGCGACATGTTCAAAGAGAAAGAGCAAGAAAGAAAAACTGTCACGATTTCGCGACATGTTGGAAGAGAAAAAGACAAGTAGAAAAAGTGTCACGATTTCATGACATATTGCAAGAGGAAGAGGAGAGAGAAAAAGGTGTCACGATTTCGCGACATGTTTCATTTTCGCGGTCCAAAGCGAAGAGAAAGAGGAGAGAGAAAAAGGTGTCACGATTTCGTGACATGTTTCATTTTCATGGTCCAAAGCGAAGAGAAAGAGGAGAGAGAAAAAGGTGTCGCGATTTCGTGACATGTTTCATTTTTGCGATGCAAAGCGAAGAGGAAGGAGAGAAGGAAAAGTGTCACGATATCATGACATGTCGCATTTTTGTGACTTGAAAAGTGTAGGAAGGCAGAGAAGGAAAAGTGTCGCGATATCACGACATGTCGCATTTTCACGACTTGAAAAGTGCAGGAAGGCAGAGAAGGAAAAGTGTCACGATTTCGTGACATGTCGCATTTTCGACTTGAAGAGAGCAGGAAGGAGAGAATGAAAAGTGTCAGTTAGTGTTTTGAGGAGAGAAAGAAGGAGAAAAAGGTGTGACCAAGGAAGATAAAGTGACAAGGAAAAAGTGTCACGATATCGCGACATGTCGCATTTTCATGACCCGAAGGCTAGAGATAGAGCAAAGGAGAAAAAGTGTCACGATATCGCGACATGTCACATTTTCGCGACTTTAGGAGGAGAGAGAAAGTAAGAAGGTAGAAGTGTCACGATATCGCGACAAAAGTAAAAAGGAAGAGTACGGAGGCAAAAGTGTCACGATATCGTGACATGTGTTTTCGTGGGTACAAGCAAACAGAGAAGAAGGTGAAAGTGTCGCGATATCGCGACATGTTGTGTTTTCATGGGTATGAACCAAGTAAAGCAGCAAGGAGGCAAAAGTGTCATGATATCGTGACATGTTGTGTTTTTGCGGGTACAAGCCGAGAAGAGGACAAAGAGGCAAAAGTGTCACGATTTCGTGACAGGTCGTTTTGGCGTGAGCTAAGAAGAGAACCCAGCCTAAATAAGATATGTGACCGTTAACTGAAGTTATACGATAATAGGTATAGAAGAAGTGGAGTAAGTAAGGGTTACAAAGAAAAATCATGCATCTAAATTAAGAATAGTTAACTAAAGTTATACGACTATTACAGGGGCCATTATAGAAGAAATATCATGCGAGCTAAAATAAGAACAGTGAACAGAAGTCAAAAAAAAGTTACAGGGGCAGTTATGGGTTGCATGCGTAAATATGGAAGTTAAAAATAGAGTCAGAACTGATGTTATAAAAGGAGGTCTACGTAGAGAATTAAAGTGCTACTAAAATAGGGTGAAAGTGTTGCTGAAAAGAGAGAAAGCGCTCGGGATTAAAGCGAGGCGGATTTAATCTTGCGAAGAGAGCAAGAGGAGAGCGAGCAGGGTGTGTGTTGTGTGAAGAGTGGGCAATGTTGAGAAAGCAATAGACCAGTCAGGGTCTTGTAAAAGTGAAGGCATCTTTATGTCAATCATCTAGTTTCAGAACAGAAGTCCAAGTTGGTGCTTGGCATTAGGGGTTGGTGCTCCTTCCAGTTGGTGCTTGGTAAATCAGGGGTTGGTGCTCCTTTCTGTTGGTGCTAGATAAATCAGGGGTTGGTGCTCCTTCCAGTTGGTGTTGGTAAATCGGGGTTGGTGCTCCTTTCTATTGGTGCAGATAAATCAGGGGTTGGTGCTCCTTTCTATTGTTGCGAGATAAATCAGGGGTTGGTGCTCCTTCCGGTGGGTGCTGGTAAATTGATTGTAAAATTGTTATTTTGCAAAGGCTGGATTTGGATGGGAGTCCAAACAGTCAATTTTGAGGAGTAGCCAAAGCTGGTGAACCTCGGTACATCTTGTGTTGTGTGATGCTCTTTTGGTATATTTGCTTTATTGAGTTTTAAGCTTTCATTGTTTAGGCATTAAGAATTGAAGATTCAAGTTTTTAAGAGCTACACTGATTCACCCCCCCCTCTCAGTGTCATTGTGAGTCTAACAATGAAAATATTGTTATAAAAGGAGGGTTGTTTGGAGAATTGTGAAGTGGTAGCAGAAGTTGTTGAATGTGTGTCGAAGTGTGAAATGTGGCCGTAATAGAACAAAAAGTGCAAAAGTGACGAGATGATGGCAAAGTGTGGAAAGTGAGCGAAGAGTCATGTAAAATTGTCCTAAGTGTGTCTATGAGTGCGCAGATACAGCAAAGTGCACAAAGAGCGAAAAGGTTGAAATTTGACCAAGTGCAGCTATGATTGCGCAAAGAAAGCAAAAGGCATAGAGAGTGCAAAGGGCGAAGACGAACGCAAAGTGTAGTTGTAACGAAGCAGAGTGTGCGAAGTGATTACGTAGAGAGAGCAGAGTGCGTAGAGAGCACAAAGGTGAAGAAGACCAATCAGGGTCTTGCAAAAGCAAAGGTATCTTACTATCAATCTTCTAGTTTCAGAATTGAAGTCCAAGTTGGTGCTTGGCATTAGGGGTTGGTGCTCCTTCCAGTTGGTGCTAGTAAATTAAGGGTTGGTGCTCATTCTAGTTGGTGCTAGTAAAACAGGGGTTGGTGCTCCTTTCTAATGGTGCAGATAAATCAGGGGTTGGTGCTCCTTCCAGTTGGTGCTGGTAAATTGATTGTAAAGTTGGTGCTTTGCAAAGGCTAGATTTGGATGGTAGTCCAAGTAGTCATTCTTGAGGAGTATCCAAATTGGTGAACCTCATTAAATCTTGTGTTGTGTGATGTTCTCTTGTGATACTTGCTTTATCTGGTTTTAAGGTTTCATTATTTTAGTTTTAAGAGCTGTGAATTTAATTTTAAAGAACTACACTGATTCACCCCCCCTCTCAGTGCAATTGTAAGACTAATAGGTCTTACAAAGTAGGTGGCTTGTTTTTTCTAATTATCCATGGGGGTTCAAAAAATATTCAGTCTTGCTTCTACCAAATATTTTTCCTTTTTCCATTCTAATTTTCCAATTTTTGTTGCACAGGTACTAGCTTCCTAAGTCCTCTTCTTTCCTTGGGTAATCTTCTTCCTTCAATTTTTGGCCACTAGGATTTTGCCTAAACCCTTATTATCTCATCCCTGTAACAAATATTTGCATGCAATTCAAATTCTACCATATAGTTCTTCTTTGGTGCTTTATCCCTTCTAGTTTGCATTAAAATTATTCTTCATGAGCCTTTTCATAAATTTTCTAAGTTGGTTATAACTTCCAACTGAATGGATGAGTGTCATATTAGAACTTGCATGCATTTTTTTATTTTTAAATTTTGTTTTTTCATTATCTTTTATATGATTGATGTATAATTTGTATTAAGACATTAACTTATACCTATACGATTTTTCCAACTAACATGTCATCCAACTGTTCCAAAGATTCAACTACAAAGGTTGTACGGTTTGGGTTAGTTTGACATGTCATATGATTCCCTTCATTGCCCATCATATGGTTTCCATCTATATGATTTTTGTCTATACACTTTCTATATTCACCTTGAGTCATACAATTCTCTTCATTTTGAAATGTACTATTTCTTGTCGTATGATTTCCAACCATACAATTTGTTGTTATTGGTATCGTATGAATAACTCTTTAGAAATCACATGGTCCCTAATTGTATGATAATTTCACTCCATTTGATTGATTCATTGGTAGGTCATATGATTACCTTTTTCTAGAATTTCTCTTTGTCTTGACGTCCAATTACTCGATAAGTCTTGACTTGAGTAAATCCCTACCACACAATATTTGTTTGGGTGACTTCTACTTCTATCTCATCGAACTAAGTCTACCTCTAAACTTGGTGAGAAAGTCATTTTCTTGGTGCAATCACTTTCTTCTTCAAATAATACTCATCCCATCCAGACAGTATATTTCTTTTGAATATGTCTTCCATGGCTTTGCACTCTTATGGTTACACCTCATTGGATATTGGGGTGAGTCTCATCCATCTAGAGTAAATATTTTCCTACTCCTATTGGTCTTGATCCCTGATGATACACTAGTGGTCGAAACCAACTTTCTCTATTGAAGCACGATCCCCTAGAGGGTTGGAAATGTCCACCCTAGGAGATGCATCCCCTATGTGCATTCCTTGTTAAATTGAGATACGATCATTGTAATTCATTGCATCAACTAGGCCATCTAGGGGTAGGAGGTCGATTCCTTCCTCTCAACCCACTAGAAAGAGGATCTGACTAACTTTTTCCTTAGTTAAGTTGTCTTAGGCCTCCTCGATGACCTAGTTGCCTTCCTAAGGTACTTGGGACACCTTGCTGGCATTCTTGTTGTCTACTTGATTCCCCTCTTTCCCATGTTTTGGGAGCTATTTCAACAAATTCTATATTAGCAAAATGCCCTTCATGATGTTGAGTCCCTAGCATTAATTGTCTTAAGGATGTTATTCTATGATTCGTGTGTCTTAATCATCATATCCACCTTCTTTCCTTGAAATACCTTTGTGGTTGACAAATTGTCAAGGCTTCTCTATATTATTATGAAAAATCAGAGTTAGTGCTTGAGTCATTGTGACTATCTTCTCGTTGCAAGGTCCATCCAGGCGATGTCTCCATTATCCTTTAGATTCTCCTCACCTCTCTTCATTGCCTTTTGAGTTGTCGACATGCTACAACATAATATTTTACTTTGGGATAAACTTATGGTTCTTGGATTCTTTACAAGAAATTTGCACTACTATTGGAACTATTATTATTTTTGACCACTAAGGGAACTTTGTCATCACTAGAATTTGTTTTCCAATTTCTTCTTTGTTTTGGTGATGTGGTATCCTCAATATCTCTCCTTAGTATTTTTTCTACTTCATATATAATCAATGAATCTTGTGTCTAACATGTTGGTTCCACTTATGATCTTTCGTCCCTACTTGTACTTCCTTTCGAGCCTTCTTTGTGTCTTTGTGCTATATCTTGTACTCATCATATATTTTATTCTTCTTCTTCTTCTTGTTTATTGAGCTCTTGTTGACTTGTAGCGTGTTTCTCATCAAGTCTTTGTATTGTATAATCCAATTATTGAATGATCTATTCTTGAAGTCTTGCATTACGTGTTTGCAATTATATTGCTCCTACAATTGTTGTGTCTGTTCATGCATTCATTGGTGTATCCTACCTATTTGGGCTAACAGGATGTGTCCAACTAACTCCTCAATTTTGACACCTCCTTCATTTGGATTTGACATCTTTATATCAAAGGTATCCATCCTATTTGGGTACCATACTATTAATTGTATCCTCCTTTGCCCATCCTATTGCTAAGGTAACTCTTATTGTTCTAATTGAGGATATATTGTTCCTATCGCTTGGTGTGGAACTTCTTCTTGTACCACCAAGTTTACCATTGAAGGTTACTCATTTTTATTTCTCTCTTCATTAGTAGGAACCCACTCTTCTTCTTCTTCTTATATTTCTATTTTGTTAGAAAATCTTATATGTACTTGCAACCTTCTCTCACTAGGGTGAGGTTCCAATTATTATTGTTCTATGGTTGGTTGTGTCTCCTCCCCTTATGGAAATAGTGTCTCATCCCAACATCATCCTCATATTGTTGAGAAGTCTAATTATTTTGGGTTGTGTCCTATTATTTGTGAGAATCTTCGTCTTGCCTTATTCAATCTATGTCTTCCATAGCGATGAACATGCATTGCACTTTGTATGGCTTTAATTTTGATCCGTTTATTATTTTAGGAGCCATTGTCCTATCTAATTTTTGTAATTTCACCATGTTGTTGTCCATCAATTCTACTACTTTAAAAGGACCAAGCCATAAGGTTTTCAATTTTCTTGGCTTGATTTCTTGTTTTCCATTATACTTCAGGACCAAGTCACCTTGTTTCAATTACAACTTCCAAAGGTGCTTGTCATGCCACAACTTCCTTCTCTTCTTGGTTACTTCAATTTACCATTGTTCCATGACCCTCTTTTCATCCAATTTAAGTAGTGTTTCCAATATTTCCTCTAGATTTTCTTGGTCACCTAACCGATGTTCTACGACTATCTTCAAACTAGGTACCAAAAATTCTACTAGCACAACTGCCTCTTGGCCATACATTAGATGGAATATCATATGATCTATTATCGGCTTGAAGGTTTTTCTACATACCCATAGGAATTATAGAAACCTCTCCTCCCAATTTGCTTCTATTCCATAGATTTTGTATAAAGTAAAGACCAAGATTTTATTTGTTGCCTTTGCTTACCCATTTGCTCTTGGGTAGTATAGAATTGACAATGAGTGCAAAATTTCAAATTTAGTTGTCAGATTTTTGATAACTTCATTCACAAAGTGATCACCCCTATCACTTGTTATTTGAAGCAAAATTTTGAATCTTGTAATCACCTACTCATACAAGAATTGGGTTGTGTTTTTTTCTAAATTATCATGTAGTGCCCTTACTTCTACCCATTTTGTTAGGTATTTTGTTGTTACCATGATATAATAAAATTTTTTCCTGTGGGTTGTTCTAAGTGGACCTACAAAGTCCAAACCCCACCTTTCAAATAATTCTTGAGGTTGAGATGGGTTTAGGGGCATGAAATCCTTTTACCACTCTTTGGCATGTATCACATGTTTGCACATACTCTTTTGCATCATGGTAAAGGGTAGGCCACCATAGTCCTTCCAAAATTACCTTCCTTACAATAGCATCCGACCTCATATGTCTACCTACCAATCCCTCATGTACTTTTTTTAATGCTACCTTTACGTCTTCGTCGATTACTCATCTCCTTAAGATACCATCCAAACCTATTTTGTACAATAATCTTACTATTAATTGGAAGGGTGTTGACTTCATTATAACCTTCCTTTTTGCTATAATTAGTTCTTACGACAACTCTTCTATGGATAACTATTATTCAATTAATTTTTACCAAGATGGTATAGCACCGATTGCAAATAATTGAGTGTTAGAAAACTCGTCTGACACTCCTGCTCCTACAAGTTCTCCCGAGCGAATCCATGATAATTGATCCACTATCATGTGTTTCTTACTAGGCCTAACCATTATTCAAAACATGAATTCTTGTAATGTGACAAGCCGCCTGCTAACTCATCCTTGTATCATTGGTTTAAGGATTAGGTACAATAAAGCTTAATGGTTGACATAAAAGGTAAATGGTTTGGCTAATAAATAATGCATAAATTTTTGAACTGCATATATCATCCCCAAGACCTCACGCTCTATTGTACTATAATTTCTTTCTTCCCTTGAAAATAGATGACTTGCAAAATAAATAGGCTAATCTAGCATAAATTATCCTTCTTGGGCTAATGCACATACAATTGTAAAATTGGACACATCTATGTGAACATGGAACTCCTTGTTGTAATTTGGAAATACCAAAATGAGGCTACACATGAGCTTTACCTTCAATTCCTCAAATGCTCCTTGATGTTCCTTTTTTCAACAAAAGAGAATATTATTTTTTTAGAGAATCGAATCAGTAGAACACATTGGCATAGTTCTTGATAAACCTTCGATAATACCCAGTTGATCCCATGAAGGTTTTTAATGAACTTGTATCATGTGGTTCTTACATATTCATAATGACATAAATCTTATCAAGATTTGTCTTCAATCCTTCTCTACACACTATGTGTCCTAGAAACTCGCCATACGCCACCATTAGGTGACATTTTTCTAGATTCATGACTATCCTCACATTTCTACATAATCTCATACATTCATCTAATGCTAGTAAATATTCCAAAATTTTTCCATATATCGACCAATCATCCAAGAATGCTTTGAATTTCCCTATTGCCAACTGATCAAATATGTATAAGATAATCCTTTAGAATGTGGTTGGGGTATTGCATAGCCCGAATGGCATTCTATTATAGGTATAAATGTCATTCTCTACCACAAATGTGGTCTTCAATTTATCCTCTTCAACAATACTTATTTGATTATAGCTAGAGAACCCATCCAAAAATGAGTAGATTTCATGTCCAACTACTTCCTCTAGGATGGAATCAATGAATGGAATAGGGAAGGGATCCTTAATTGTCATTGCATTTAGACTTTGAAAGTCTATGCATATACAAATTTTATCTACTTATTTCTTCAAAGTGACCATGATGGGTGATACCCACTCACTCGTTGTAACTTTGAAGATAATGTCGGCATCCAACATCTTTTCTATTTCTACATTCACCAAAGCCACATACTTTGGGTTCATTCTATAGGGTCTTCTTCTCATTGGTTGGGCTCTCGAGACCAATGGAATCTTATGAACACATAGTTTTAGAGGTATCCCTTTCAAATATTTGTATGTCCAAGCAAAGACATCCTTGTATTGTAAGAAAATTTTGAAAGTTATCACTTTCAATACAAGATCCCAATCATCTCCACAATGGATCATTCTTGGTTCATCATCCATTCCTAAATTCACTTCCACCATCTTGGGTCCTTCGTATTTTATATTCTCTGGTTCTACCTTGGCCTTTTCCACATTCCCTATATGTGTTAGTTTCACATCTATTTATGCATCACCAACTATATACTCTATAATTTTTTTTGAAATGTTCATTTCTCCTTTTCTTCTTCCTTTGTCTTCTTGTTGACTTCTTTTTCATCTTGGTTTTTTGAAGTCTCCTCTATCTGGATATAGAGGCAAGTGGGCTGAAACATTTCATACTCCATTTGCCAATGGAGAAGTCCGCTATCAAATCGATTCTCATCTTCACTACATTCCTCTAGGTACAACATTCCTTCCTTGTTTGGCTCATATTGTTCTTCTTCCTCTAAAGAACTTCCTGATTTATTTGTTGTAGCCACATCTTCACTGATCATTTGATTTCTCAAATTGATCATATATTTATGTTATCCTTTCTTAAATGTTATTCGATCCTTTTCCCAATTGTGATTTACTTTGGCCAATCTTAGCCATCCCCTTCCTAGCAATGCATCATATGTTGGTTTTTGCATTGTAATCACAATGAAATCCAAGATGAATTCTTGGTCAGCTATTATTACTTTTTGGGCCATCAATACTCCCTTTGTCTCTATGCCATACTAGTCAATGCCATACAACTTAAAACTGGGTGCCCACAAGAATGGAGCCTCAATATGTTTCTAGGTCTTCTCTAATAGTACATTAACACTTGACCCTCTCTCCATAAATACTTGTGTTAATTTATGCTCCAATATTTTCATGTGAACTAATGTTAGTTTTTCCAACATCGATCATTAATACTATTGGATCAATTAAGTGATCCTTCTTCTCGACTTCCTTTATCGGTTGGCTTTGTACTTCCATCACCTTTTGGGGCTATAATTCCTCTCTCATTATCATATGTAATGTTGGTATGGCTCCTAGAAAACTTGCCACATTAACCTTCATAATTGTATTCAAGACTTGTGGTGCTAGTATTTGCATTGACACTTTCTCTTCTAAACCGCTTAGCTTCTTCAACTATTTATGTTTTGCTAATCTTGCATATTTAGATTTCTCTGTAATTTCTCCAATTACCTTTTGAGTTGCTTGCCATCTTTCCTTCTCTTTGGTAGGTTTGGAGTAATTATCTTTCTTGGCATGACTCCTTGTCATGACCAATATATCTTTCTCTTTTTCTTCCTTTCTTGTTGGAGGTACATCGATGTCAAGAAAATTGACATTCTATGAGTTACTTGTACTCGCCATATTGGGATAATTAATCTTCTTGTGGTTACATTGGCCACACCTTCATCACATATACATTGTATTATTCTCAACTATCTCATGTATTTGAAGGACATGACAATTGTTTGCAAAATACCCCCACTATTGGCAATTACGACATTGTATGACTGGTACACCTTATTAATCATACTACAACTAACTTTGACCTCCTTATTAATTGCCTTGATATGGCTTACCTCCTCGATTGATTATTCCTATATCCATCACTAGTTGTACCTTGTCCATTCCTTTGGGCATTCGATTTTTCCTTATCCCCTTGCACTGTTAGAGTTCGATGTCTTACCCCTTTCAATTTAAATGGACAATCCACAACTCTATGTCCTAATGAATCACATATATTACAATATGTGTTCTTAGGACAGTTCATGTTAGTGTTTCCTTAAGTATTGCAATCATTACACCATATATCCTTAGGGTCTTTCTTAGTTTCCCCCTTAACTTCATCATTTTATCAAATTATTTTTCTAAAATATTGGATAGCATGATGCACTTTGTCATCTATATCACTATCTGAATCCTCATTCTTGGGATGTCCTACAATTATTGTTGTTGTTTGCTTTGACTCACTTTCAAAGTTCTTTGCTCTTTCTAAAGCTTCAACATATGTTGAATATGGAACTACCTTCATATTTTTCCTATATTTGGGTAACAATCCATCAATGAACCATCTTCTAATAAGTCCATCAACTAGTGGTATTTGCATTTTGTTAGTCAATTGTTTCAATATTTGATTATATGCTTTAACATCCTCATATTTCCCTTATTTTGTAGCATATATCTTAGTAATGATTTATGTATCATCCCTCAAAGGATAAAATTCATTAATGAATTCATCTTTCATTGTATTCCATAATCAAAAGGCTAGTGTATTTTCTTGTTTCAAATACCAATCTATTACAAGTCCCCATAATGTGGCAAGAAATAGTTGCAACCATTTGTCTAGTTGTCTTACCCCATTTGCTTTCCAAATAGTGGTACATGTGCCAATATGTTTGATTGGGTCCTCTTTCCCTTCTCCTATGAAGAGTGGGCATTTTTATCTATTAGCAATATTAGTCATTGGTGCACTTCCTCCTTCTTCATCACTTGATGACAAATCCCTTGGGATTTTTGTTCTATCATTTTATATAGTAGGTGGTTTGTCTTGGTGTTCTTCTTTTGATGTTTATGTCCTTGGTGCTTTGTTTTCTCCAAATAGTCTTCTTCCTACTTCTTGTGTATCCTCACTATGTGACCTTCTCTGTTGATATATGAAATGTGGTGTTGGTTTATCTTCCCAAGTACTTGCACACGGTTTCTCTGGTGCCTAAATCTCATCCTTTGCATCCCTTGGTAAACTTTCTATTGTCTTCTCAGGTGTCACTCATACACTTCCTACGTTGGTGTTCCCTTATGCTAACATCTTCTTTGACTACTTTTCTGTTGCATCCCTCACTTCCTGTGTTGGTGTTCCCTTAGGCTAACATCTTCTTCGTCTAGTGGTTGTTCACCATGTACCTTATCTTCCATACTTAACAACAATGTTTCCCACCTCTTAGTGTCTCTTTCTTATAAAGTCCATACTTGTTCTAGTATTGGTTTATCCGTTTCTTGGATTAAGGATTCTATATTGTTCACATTTTCTCTTTGAGCAATTTGTGTATTCCTTCTTACTAGTACTTACTTCTCTCTGCGATCTCATCTCCCATGTCTTTGTAGACTTATATCTATCATCCACCCCTATTTCCTTCATGCTACATACTATTTTAGAATCTCCTCATTCCTAACAATGACAATGGCACAAAATGTAGCATGAGTGGCAGTAATCCCAATAGGGGAGGTGGTGATAGATTTTAAAATAAAATACTAAGCTTTTCTTCATCTTTAATACACCTATTTTGGTTATATCAATTATACGATTGCACATTTTCTAATAATACAATTCTCCAAAATGTACCATTGGTCAACTATATGGTCATGAATCCTACAGTTCCACCCAAAATATACAATCCAAAAAAATATTCAGTTCATACAAAACGTTCAATTGATAAATCGTTCAATTTAGCCAAAATGATCAATTGATAAATCATTCAATTTAGCCAAAATGATCAATTGGCAAATCATTTAGTTCAATAATTTGTACAAACTTCTCTAATCATTCAATTTATGAAATATACCCTTGGCTATATTATGTAGTCTATTAATCGTACAATTCATTAGAAATTGTACAATCCATTAACCTTGGTACGTTCATAAATAACATCATGCATTTAGTGATCGTTATGTATAATGATCAACCGAAAATTTATATATTTTGTCCAATCATATAATTTACACTAAGGTTGCTTCCAAATTGCCACAAACATAGGTCAATTCTCGTTCATTCATTTCAATACATGGTTTCTATAACACCACATATTATGCTAATGTTATAACCATCTATTAGTCCACTATAGCCCTCCATACAATTGCTATAATAACCTATCTTTCCAAAACCTACAATGAATAGTTCTAGCAATATTTGTACCAATACATAACAACACAAACAATATTATCACCATGAAAGCATTTATTTACCAACATATACACACACAATTGTACTTGAAGGTTAGATTTGCATTAATCATGGTTGTCGTATGTAGCATTAACATTTTGTATGTAATACATAGGTCCAACAACCTTAGCATTCATGAAAATAAGTTCTCCTTTGCAAACTAAGACAATATTACTCAATGCATTCTCCTCAAAACCATGAATAACACTACAAAAGTTAAGTGGGGGGCCTTATAATGTCTATCCAAGTCATTTCGAGAAATTCCTAAGACAACTCATTACTCACAACTGCCACCCCATAACAATCATCCTAAAGATCGATTTACTTTTTCTAAAGTCTAATTTTCTTTTTACCAAACTGTATTTTATTTGCATTTTCTAATTTCATCTAATTTCATTTGAGCCTAATTTGCATTTCGTATTCATTACACAAAATTTCATTTACATTTCATTTTACAATGCTTAGTCAAAATTGTTAAAACTTGTAATTTATACACACTTTATTTCTTCTTTTGAGAAGTAGATTTACCTTTTATAGGAACTCATAGAAGAATTTATACATAAAGCACATAATTACTTCTTAGCACATATAGCCATTGGATGCCAACACTAGATTGATAATTGAAAGTGTAAGAATTAATGATGCTCATCATACTCTCTTATGACCTCCATCACATTGTCGCATATATATGTGTCTTAAGCCTTAATGTCACCCATCATAATTCATATATACCTTCATCTATGTCCCCTCACCTAACTGGTATTGTAGTTAGCACTTCTCACCATGTCAGTATGATTGTAATGACACTTTCCTCTTCAAAAATGAAAGGAATATTTGGAAAATTTTTGACCACACCAAAGAGGAAGGTGATTCTAAAAATTGATAAAAAATTTCCCTGGTAGATCATAGGGAGTCTAAGTAAGAAGAGTGCAAAAAATATAGCTAGTATAACATAAGAAACCAAGGGAAAAATGAACAATGATATTGCCAATATGCAAGTCTCCTTGTCTACTGCATGTTTGCTCATACAATCCCAACTAACAAAACAAATATGGGAATTATTGGTTGCCAAGGCATTATAGCTAGATATAAGTATATTAACCACTATAATATTTGACTATGTCATTAAACAATCCACTTTGGACCTCTCTAGAGCTACCCTACCCTATATTGCACAAGTAATATAATTGTTGCACTAAGAAATGGTTATTGAATGCATACAAGAAATGAGTGAAGCAAAAAAATACAAGAATCAAACCCAAGATAATACATGAGCATTGAAATCATTGACAAATCATGTGTCTCAATTACAACAAGACCTAAATGCATTGAAGAAGGAAAATAATAATCTCAAAGAATAGACAAGGAAAGATGAGATAGAGAAGCAAGTGATCAAACTATAAAAGTAGTTGGCCTAAGAGAAAGATCAATTTAAGCAACAATTCAAGAAGTAAGATTTACAACTTTATCTTTATCATCTAAATATCATAGTGAAAAGTAAGGAAGAAGATATCTCTAATGTAAAGAAAGCAAATGAGGAGTTGAAAAATAAAATGCAGAATATGAAGGTCAAAATATTAATGGTGCAACAAGTCAAGTTCCTATGGAATCAATTACATGTTGAGATGACACATGCTAAGGCATACTTTACATATAGCAATCAGTGTGAGACCTTGCTTGAACAAGCTTTAGGGGCAATCAAGTAGGTAAAAATGAGTTAACACCAAGACTAAGATATACTAAAGTGCTCTTGTGACTATATAAGATATCCAATGAACATGTGAAGAAATTGGATATGGTTGACAATACAATGATAACCATGCAAGTAAATAATATACCTGATAAGAAAATAATACTAGAAGGATGAAAATTATATATGATACTCTCAAGACATCAGTTGAACACATAATAACGAAGATGCAATAGTTGTTGGAAGAGGAATTTCCTCAAAAAAAATTTGCTCAATAAAACTCCTCATACTTGAGTAGATAACAAAAGCCATTGATGAGAAAAGGCCATAGTAGGTGTGCTAATAGATGGTAGTGCACCTTATCTCTTAAAGGAGATCTAAGATCTGGAGGGCCTATTAGGGAAAGTAAAGAACATAGACAATAACAAAACCTTATAAGATACCAATACATGGAAGTAATATTAGATGCTATGATGATGGATGCTCTAGATAGACCTTTAGATATATAATGGAAAGCATTTTTTAATCTATTAATATCAAGTTAAAAGGATGTGGCTCCATAATATTGCTATTTCAATACAAGGTTATTCTAGTTTTGGATATTCCACATCCAAGGATAAAAGCAAAATATGGGATCTCTTGCCAATAGAGTTCAACATATCTAGAAGTCATCATAGATGTAGCAGCTAGGATACTACTATTATACTCATATAAGGAAGTGACCATATGAATAGAATAAAAGGTAAACATTTTAATTTTGGGAGAAATACAACATAAGAGAAGTTGATAGGATGCCAAATATTGTCTAAGTGATAAACAATATGACTCACTATAGGATATTCAACAAATAAGAACATTGTTCCAATAAGAGATACCATCTACAATGTAGTTTATGACAAGTATGAAAGCAATGTAAGACATTGGATTGAGTATGACATAGGAGGACCCATTATATAGTGCCATATATATCATCTTTGGGGGAACTTTGCACTAGAATATTAGAGTTTTTTGAGTCAAAATCAACTAAATATGCATAGAGGGTTTGAGAATCCTAAAAAAGGTTGCAACCCTAGATAGGAAGTACAAGAAATTGAGAACTTGATTTTAGTGAAGGATCTTAAGCAAGTCATAGTGGACATCATGCAATCATTGATGTTACTATAATCAAAGATAAAGGATGAGCATAAGGTTAAAATTAGCAATTTGTTTGAAGGTAAATGTAAGCAACAATATAGGTCAAATAGTGGAGGATACCATCTAAACATGTATGACTATTAGGTTGATAATGCCAATCACATAACTAAGGATAAAAAATATTTATATAATGAAGGATGTGTTAGTAGTAGGTTTAAATAATGAAGGATACCATCCAAGCATATAAAATTGTCATATAAGAAAGATGAGTGGTTGTCTAGATTTAGAAGGTTGTTTTATAGGCAATGGAACTTGTTGTCTAAGAAAATGGTGCTATAATCTAGTCCATTGAAGGAAAGAGAGGAACTGAACAAATTAAGGTAAGTGTTTTCAAAACATTACTTGAATTTCTTAATTCATTAACACCACCAATTAAGGTTTCAAATTGGTCATTTAGAGTCTATACCTTATTGTCTTGGGTCTTTTATAGCCATATTGGGCAATGTAGAGGTATTTTGGCCTAAGGTCATTATCGTCTAAGGTAATGAAGAGGTTATTTGACCCAACATGACTATTATATAGGGAAGTGGAGAGGTCTTCTAGACCAAGATGATTATTGTTTAGTTTAGTGTACAGGGTATCCACCCTTACAAGTGTAAAAATATCATTTGGATTTCCATTTGGATATAAGCTTAAGTCCTGAAAATATAATATATTAGCATCAAAGAAAAAAAAATATTCGTCTAAGTGGTCACTACCACCAAAGAAAGATAGGCTTATATTTGAGGTGAGAACGTGGTTGTCTAACGTTAGGATTTGACCATATGGAGAAAGAAGTATGTCATATGGGTCAGAATTAGAGACATATAGGTTATATTAGAATCCCTCTCAACTAAATTAGGATCCACATAGGCCATAGTTGGAGTTGTCTATGTCAAAGTAGGAGTTATATAGGTTATAGTGAAAGTTGTCTAGGCCAAGGGAGGTGTTAATTGGGATTAGGGAGGTTTCATCCAAATAAGAGAAGATGTCATTTAAGTAACGAGGGTGGACATCTAATGAAAATAGGTGGTTGTCTAAGATACCCAAGTAGAAGTGAAAAGTTATCCAAGTTCTCCCTTCATAAACACAAGATTTGTTATCCAAATGAAGGTTGTTTAAGATTTTATCATTCAAGATTCTAATATCCAAAGGTAAGGTCATCTAACTATTCATAATAAAGGTCATTTGGTCATCTTCTAGGGTTGTCTAGTCATCTAGCCATCCAAATGTAGGGCCATCTGGTTGTCTAAAGACAAAGCCATATGACGGTCTAGAGGTAAGTTCATCTAGTCATCTTCCAATAGCATTGACCTATTTATGGCCATTTTCCTTTCAACAACTAGGTTGTATGACCTATTGATGATAGGGTCATATAGCATTTTAATAATACAACCATTTTATTGTCTAGGCCTATCATATAAAATTGAACATATAGGCCTATCATTTGAGACTATCCATCATAAATCATTATCTAGGGCTACCATCAAAGTCATTCATCCATGTTATTTCATATGGAGCTATATCTTGTGTCTTCACTACGGTAACCATATAGGGGGTGTTTATTGGGTTGTTTGGAAAAAATAGAATATCTAAGTAGGAATTCAAGTGTTACAAGGAGGTTGAGTAAGGGTAACTAGGATGCTCTCCATGGGAAACATATAACTTAGATAATGAAGGATTTAAAAATTAAGATATTGAGGTTTATGGGCAAAGAAGAGTTCTTCCCCTTGACCTTGTAAGGGGTGCTAAACCCTTCTTCCATAAGGAGGCTCTTATTGTCTTGAGCCCCGATGCAAGGGACAATAAGCATTGCACGTCATATTTGTGATATAGTTGGTTGTACAATTAAACCAAACATTAGGAGAGTAATAATTTGTACATAAAATTTTGTAGTGCAACCAATTATGGAAGACATATGGAATGGAAAGAAGTGGAAGAAGTACAATAAGATATTCATGTTCTATGTTCTATTGGATTTTCAATGGAGACACCAAAAAATCTAGAGGGGATATATGTAGATAGTCAATATGATGCATGAATGTTAAAAATATGCATGATCGTATAAAATGTACGTGCCATGAGTTGGCAATATATGTAAATAAAGAGATTGCATGTAAGTGTTATCATCTACTATTGTTGTGTGTGTACATGATAATATATATGTTTGTAATATATTACAATAGTATGGGGTATTTTAATGTTTTGGAGTGTTTGTATAGTTAGGTTGTTATCAACTACCTATTAGTTTCATGATACCTACATGTAAGAATCTATGTCGGTAGATAAGGGTGGTTGTTGCTTTCATCGCAATATCATTTTGGTCAAGGAAAGTATTGTAAGCTTGACCAAACCATAATGTATTGTAGGTAATTAGGTCACAACATATATGCTATGTGCATATTATATCCACATGTATCTATAAGTTGATTTTATCATGTACATTATATATATATAATGGAATTATATTGTAGTGTGTTATACTTTATTTCTATGTTTGGGTTCTTCTCATGGGTGTGGGTCACATAACTCAAGGTTAATTGTATTGCAATATTATATTTGAATAAAAAGTTGGTAAAAGGTTAATGGATTGACTAGGATCAAGATTATACCCCTCATGGTATTATTAGGTGAAAAGTATTTAAAAAAGGGATTTTATAGTTGTGATATTATTGTCCTTCATATCAAGTATTGCTTTGCACTTGTCATGTCTATTCATTAACACTCTTGTCTTAGGAGATATTGTGGATTTATTCCTTCATTAAGGAGTATTTTTTAGTGTTTCTCTATCTTAAATGTATTATATATATTTATCTCTTATAAGGATTATTGCATCACATATAATTTATTTGATATTCTACACATTGGACATTAATATATGTTATTGAGTATTGATGTTCATAACACTAGATCACACTAATCTTTACTATTTGAAAAATTTGACAAGAGCTTTGAGTTGTCTTTCAAGGACCACCAAGTTATGAGAGAGAAACATTGATACACCTTCTACAAAAAGAAGAATGATAATCAAAGCATGTCATAGCCCACAAATATTTTTGATATACATCTCATGTGCTAAAAAAAACTCATAAGATAGAGCATCATTGTTTGATTTCAAAATGCTTCAAAAAAAATTAAGAAAACCATGCTTAATTAAAAAATGATCAACAATGTTTGCATAACATATTACAATAACAACAATCAAAATCTTTTATTATTCATAAAAAAAAAAATATTCTAAAAGAGGAGTTATTTTGGTACAAATTGAAAATCTTTAAATAGTTAACAAATTAAGAAAATACTTTAGTAGACAACGAACAAGTATTATAAATAATCATATGAATAGTAAGCACGTGATAACAATCTTAATGTGTCTCCAAACATCTCATATTTAACTATTTAATTTTTAGCTAGTATACAAGTTTGATTTTGACCATGGCATAAAACTTCGAAAACATGTGGTCGGTCATAAAAGTTTCATAATTATTGGATCTTAAAGATATCTTAAAGTGCCTCGATATTTTCAAATAACTTCATTGAACTGATAAAAAATATTAATAACATATGGTTCAGGTTTTGGCCCTTTTTTGGGAGACTTAAGGTTCAAAACATGATGTGGGTGAGTGTGTGAAGGGGTGGGTGTATGTTAAATTCCCTATTGATAAGAATAGCTCTCGGGTTTTACGAGGGATCATGTTTGTGAAGAGATTGCTCAACCTTGTGCATTGGTCAGGGGGTTTTCACACTAACCAATAATAATTATTATTATTATTATTATAATTAATTCAACATTTAATAAACTTTGTTTAAAACCCTCATAATTAATGATTCAACTTTTATGTAATTTTATAATAATACTTTAAATATTTTTTTTGAGATACGTAAGAAAGTTGGTTTAAGAGAGTTCAACATTTAATAAACTTTGTTTAAAGCCCCTCATAATCAATGATTATAATATTTAAAATATCTTAAAAACTATAAGGAACTAGCCTAGATATAAATGATATATATCTAAAAACGCCAAGAGTTATCAATATCGAGGTGCCTATCTCATTTCATAGGGGGTGTGATCTCCAAGATAGGCATCTCAGGATTGATATCTCTCGGGGTTTTTAGATATATATCCTTTATATCTAAGCTAGTTTAAATGTTTTTGTTAATGTCAGCTTTTTTAATAAAAAACAAAATTTTTTAGGGAGTGACATGTATGACCTCTTTGCCTTCCACCCCTGTTTGCCATTGGAGGAATGTCTCTCGATGTAAAAATGAAAAGAAAAGTTATAAGTATCAAACTCATAAAAAATATCATATAAAAAATTAGCACGAGATTCAAATATTAGGATAATTATCAAAAGAATTGGTTTTTTTTAACAAAAAAATATGCAACCAAAAAATATTTAAAGATTTCAAACAATTTATATTTAATTAAACTCACATTTTTAATAATAAATGGATGAGTGCACAATATTGTTTTTGATGCCTACTCTTATACTTGTTGTTATGCCACCCATTCTCTAGACATTACACATGAAAATGAGGTGTGTATAGATGATAACCTTATATTTAATGCAAAGAGAGAAGAACTATTTACTACTAAATCAAACTTATATTAATATCAATTATGTGAGGTATGTATATATTAGTATGTTTTTGTGGGATATTGTAGTAGTACGGTGTTGAATTTTAATTTAAGAGATTCAAATTCAGATTTCCCAATGGAACTTAAGTCAGATCACAATTCAATTGTTGTGAAACTTCAAATACAAGGAGATAAACCAAGGGAAAAACACATGCAAGGCAATCAAAACAAACCTCCTCACAAGGGAATCATTCTCTTAATAGAAGAAAATTGATAAAGTTTCAAGGCAACATTGAATAACAAGTTACACGAAAGGGAAATAAAGGGACTACCTCATAGTAACAAATATTACAATAAAAGAGAATGGTTAATGCATGTTATCCAAGAAGCTCTAAACAAATGCAAAAGAGTTAAACCTAGAAAGAAAGAAATAGCTTCCCAACAAACCCATGGTTCGATGAAGATTTTAAGGAAACGCGAAGAATACTAAAGGATCCAACAAGTAAAACAAGAGAAAACAAAAAAGCATATGAGAAACTGGTAAGGGAAAAAAAAGAAGAACACACTAGAACAAGGAGGAAAAAACTGATTTACTTAGGGAAGCATGAATCAATTTTTTTTTGGAAGGAACTAAGTATAAAAAAGATGCAAACTAAAAATAACATAACAACTAGTCAGTGGTTGGAGTATTGAAAATAATTGTATGAGCATATTAACCAGCAGGAGACACCCCTACTATCATTACCAAGAAATAACTTTTAACAAATGAAGACATTATTCAAGGGATAAAAAAGCTACCAATTAGTAAATCCCGTGACAGACAATCTTTAGGCAAAACATATAAAATGAGGTAGATATTCTTGCACCAAAAATCAAAGATATTTTCAATGAGGTTATACAAAATGGCTTCCCTACAAAATGAGAAACTAGCTTGACCATTCATTTGTTTAAAATTGGAGATGTAAATAATCCCTCAAACTATCAAATTATCATGGTCAACCCTCTCTTTGCAAAGTTGTTTTGGAGTATGATAGAGCGTAGGATCAACATATGGGTAAAATAAAAGGGAAAGAGAGCAAAGGGGCAAGTGGGTTTTAGGCCTAAGCACTCAACTATTGATCATTGTATCATGCTTAGACACATAGTGGAAAAAATATGAGATAAAAAAGAGGAGGCTTTCTATTGTTTTGTAGACTTCAAAAAGGTATTTGACACAGTGCCAAGGAAAAAATTATGGAGCAGAATGGAAGAGCTAGAGGTTCCAATTCACTATAGGGCAATAGTTCATAGATTATATGAGCATGTAAAGGCTAGAATCAAAACACAAAAAGGGTTATCTGAATGTTTTAGGAGTGAAAAAGGCATCAAACAAGGTTACCCTCTATCTTCGACATTATTTGGGTTGTACATTGACAAGTTAGAAGAATGGATAAACAAATTTGGGGGAGAGGGTGTGCACTTAGCCAAATATGTGGTAAAACTCCTCATGTATGCAGATGATGTAATTCTTGTGGCCGAAATAGCTAAATATCTATAAGATCACTTTCAGGCTCTAGAACTCTTTTGTAAGGAAGTTAGGATGCAGGTGAACACAAGCAAAACAAAAATCATGTTTTTTTCAGCAAAAAAAGAAGCAACATCTCAATTTTTTTTTTGTAGGAGAACCTATTGAGGTAGTGGTAGAATACAAATATCTAGGCATATAATTTCATGAAAAACTCAATTGGAATACATGTAGAATGAAAATAAATCTAAGTGGTTAGAGAGCGCTATATGCACTTCAAAATTTGGTGTAGGAATGCTGAGTTGTGGAAATGGAAGACCACCAAGGTCTTATTTGGCCTACTTGTCACATTGATTATGTTGTATGGTTGTGAGGTGTGGGCTAGTGGCAAGACAAATACAAAATGGAGGTAAGTAGAAAGGATTCAAAAACATCTAATTACAAAATTTCTTAGAATTAAGGCCACAATCCATTATGATATTATTCTAGCTGAAATTGGAATGTTTCCTTTAGAGGCAATTGCTATGACCAAGTTGTTATGTTACTTGAAAGAAATAGAAAACATGAAAAAAAATAGATGGCTTAAGGCAATTAGGGATGAAGAGTTGCATAGGTGGAAGAACGCATGGATGAAACAAAATAAAAAATGGATGAAATGTTGGGAAATCAACATAAATGAATGCTCAAAGTTCAACAAAGAAATGAAAAACTATGTGAACAAAAATTTTAGAAATGGAATGTGGAAAAATGCAAGCAAGAAAATACAATACTATATTGCAAATTTTAACCCAACGCATGACCACAACGAAAAGCATATATAGGTGTTGAAATCAAGTGGAGGGAAAAATCCTCATTGCTTAGATAAGGACTAACTCTCATAGGCTTAGATGTGAAACATGGATATGGAAAACACCCAAGGAACAATGGGAAGAAAGGATATGTACTCTATGCAACATAGGGGCAATAAAGACAGAGGAACATTTCATCTATGAATACCTGAGTTTTTCGGACATCCGTGGCAAATACAAAGAAACACTTAAAAAAGGATCTATGATAGAGTTATTTGAAGACATTAAACTAAAAAAAGTTGGGAAATTGCTAACCCAAATCATCAGGAGAACGAAAAACTTTCTCAAGGATATTAATGGTCATATGATTTGAATAACCGTGTTTCCATATTTTAAGGTTGGGTCTCGCGGAGGTAATTAAAATCTTCCATTCCATTTCAAACCACAAGGTATCTGTGAATGTGTTAAAAAGAAAAAAATTACATAATAATATTATTTAAAAAATAATATATATTTTTTATTTACATAGTGGAATTTGTAGCCACCATGATGATTTAGGTATATTGTTTACTTTTATGGCCTTCACATTATTCTACGCTATTTTCCTCAGAAGCTACCACACAATACTCTATGTAATATGCCCTTATAATTACTATGTCACATTCATTTTAATTTTTTTACGATGTTGAAAACACCAGAAAAGGAGAAGCATTCAGTTCGACGAGGCTCGAGATTTGAATCTTGGGCGTTTGTCCTCCTTTCGAGGTTTCACTGCACCAATTGGTCTACACCTCAATCCTTTTAAAAAAAATTAGTTTATTATATATGTATTATTTTTTTGCTCAAGAAAAAGGGTTGTACTCGGGTTCCTTAATATTACCCTTGAAAAATCTCACAACTCTCTCCTTAGAGTTATTCTTAACTAAATACCTAGCTATTTTTCATAAAAAGTTTAAATTTTTTATTTTCAATTACAAAATCTTTTTCAATTTTCTTTACCAATGAAATTATTCTAAAATTAGCATCTTTTTTCTTAGATTTATCTGCGACAACCTTCATAATCACAATACCAAAATTTAACCTCTACCATCGTAAATATGGCTCAAAGAAGGTGATCCAAACACAAATTTCTTCCACAAATATCTTCTAGCTCGAAGATCTCACAATTTTATTTCTTCCCTGAAATCAGATTTTGGACATGTTGTCTACACTTGATAGGCATGAACTCTATTGTTGTCAATTACTTTTCCAATATTTTTATTGCTACTCCTCTTGACTTAGCTTCTCAACAAAATGTTCTTCAAGAAATCCTTTCTCTTATCACTTCTAAGGAGAACTCTATTTTGACTGCTCCTATTACTATCAATGAGCTTCAATAGGTAGTTTTTAAAATGCAAAAAGGTAAAACCCCAGGTCCTGATGGTTTTCCCATTGAGTTCTACCAAGATTTTTGGGATATCCTTCATGCTGATTTATTAGAGGTGGTGGAAGAATCCAGGAAATCCAAATAAATTTTGAAGGTTATCTTTTTTACTTATATTACTCTTGTTCCAGAAGCTCAAGAGGCTGAACATATCTCAACTTTTAGACCTATTGCTTTATGTAATGTTCTTCTCAAAATAATTACTAATATCATGGTGGAAAGGTTGAAGCCTCTTTTGCATAAGATTATTTCCCCTAAATAAGGGGGTTATGTGGAATGGCATCAGATATTTGATGATATAGTTCTTGCTCAGGAAGCCATCCATTCCATGGATATGCAAAAGTCTATTTCCATGTTCATTCGATTAGACTTATCCAAAACTTATGATAGAGTGGATTGGCACTTCCTTATTAAAGTTTTGAGGCAATTTGGTTTCTCTCAGGATTGGATGGATTGGATTATGGGATGTATCTCTTCAGTTTTATACTTAGTTCTTATCGATGTGAGGCCTTCTCAGTTGTTCCCAGCTTCCAAAGGTATTAGGCAAGGTGACCCCCTATCCCCTTATTTATTCATCATTCTTGCTAAATGCTTAGGTAGGGCTATAACCAAAAAGAGAGAAGACAAAACCCTTGAGGGAGTTACCATTGCTCCTAGAGCTAGACCTCTCTCTCATCTTCAATTTGTTGATGAATCTACTCTTTTAGGTAAAGCTACAGATAAGGAAGCGTCTACCATTAAGAAAATTATTAGCTATTTTTCTAAGGCTACTGGGCAATTGATCAATGAAGACAAATATAAAGTCATTTTTTTCACTGCTCTGCTAGACAAAAAAACATGGTCTTGGATAAATTAAGATATAAGAAGACCTCCCTTCCAATCACTTATTTAGGTATTCCCATCAATATTTGAAGACAAAAAAAATATTGGAATTGGTTGTTGGACAAAGTCAAGAAGAAAATTGGAAAGTGGACCAATAGGTGGCTTTCTTCTGGGGGTAGAATCACCTTGGTAAAATAAGTCCTTCAAGCTATTCCTATTTATGTTTCTACTGTGTTGAATATCCCAAAGGTTTTTCTTCGAGAACTGGATCAAATCAGTCATTGGTTCCTTTGGAGTGGTACTAAGGAGAAAAGAAAATGGACCTTGGTGAAATGGGATAATTTATATCTTCCTAAGAATGAAGGAATGTTAGGATTCCGGTATGCTATTAATAACAACAAATCTTTAGCTACTAAATTATTAGAGGATTTTGCATAACCCCAATGCTCTTTGGGCCAAGAATATTCGTGCTAAATATGCTGAGAACAAAAGTCTTGAATACCTTGTTCACTATCAATTGCCTTCCAAAGGTTCTCCCATTTTAGTAGTTCTTAAGACTTGTGAGGATTTGATAAAGAAAAAAATATTTTGGATCATTCATAATGGTCAATAGGTCAATTTTTGGATATATTTTTGGGGTGGTCACAAGCCTTTGATAACTCAATTTCTCGATTGGAGGTCTTGGATGGAGGAGCCTCACCGAGCTAACTGGATAAATGCGGCTAATTATTGTCAGTACCGTACTAGTAATTCTGAGGTTGGTAGATATTGGATCCGTATTGAGGACTGGCCTATTCAAATCCTAGCAAGGCAAAGATAGGATATCCGGTGCATCCTTCATATGAGATCTCTCTCTTGGTCCCATGATACAAATTTCTTTGGATGGAACAACACTGCTAAGGGTGAGTATTCGTTTGCTCAAGGTTATTTGACCTTATGCCATAATATTCCCAACCGATCATCTGACATCTTTTCTCAGTCGTGGGCTCAAATCTCTGGTCTAAGGTGAGGTTCTTTACTTGGCTTTTATTGCATCGTAGAGTGCTTACTAGGGAGCATCTTATGAAGCATAGTTTTCATGACCCTTTTAGATGTGAAATGTGTGAAGAGAATGTGGAAACTTTCAGCCATATTTTTACTGAGTGTACTTTAACCTATGATCTTTGGAGGAGAATGACCACTTTACTTGGCTTACAATGAAAATAAATTAAAATATTAATAATATTTGAATGGTTTGAATAAAAGTCGGCATATTCAAGTAAAAGACATAAAAACATGATATAACAAAAAATCACCCACACAATTTAAATTTTCTTAAAAAAGTAAAAATGTGTAGAACATTGAATCAATTCCATCTCTTTCAATTATAAAGATAATCTCATAATTTTATACTCCAATTTATTAAGTTCATAAAAATTATACCCTATAAAATAAAAATGCTAATAACTAATTATTGAATAAAAAATTCAATGAATTGTTTCATTTATTGATTATGAATTTTTAATTTTTAATATTTTATTTTTATTTTTAAATATGAAGTTGATTACAACCACATTATTTTCAGTAATCTTAAGGTTCAAATCACAAGAGTGTTCCCAACAAAGTCTATTTCACCTGCTTGTTATTGACTTGATGTGAGAGACCATCAATTGCAAGAAATTTGTAAAGGTATTCAAAAGATTCACAGCAGACTACTACCTTTGCAAATTGATACCCCAAAGATTGAAACCAGTTTCTTCTTAGTAAATGCCTGAATCCAATCTCTTTTTGATAAATACCTCATCAAACAAACAACTATCAAACTACTAACCCACCTTATTTTAATTATTGGCCAAAACCTTATAACTCTTATGAAAAAAATATACGTCACCGTCAGCACAGTGTTATTGACGAATAAAGCCTTGGCAGGCATTTATTAAAAAGTTATTACCGTTATTGCGGTGTTGACGGTGCAATCGATAACTTGAGACTGAAGTGAAGTGATTGACAGTAGGAATTGTTGCACCCGCCGAGCTCATGAAAACGATATTTTTGTTTTTGTAACTTCTCTTATTTATGCTTATTTTCACATTGCTTATGTGATTTTGTGTTATTTGGTTAAAAAAAAAAATAATGCGAAGAATGTAAGAGGTTTATTTTTTTAAAATAATAGTTTTTTTTAATTATATTTTACTTTTTATTTATATTTATTTTATTTTTACATATAAAATGTTTTAAAACCTTTTACTATCTCAATTAAACATGATAATTAAACTAATATAGCTCAATGCTAAATCATCAAGGTAGTCCCAATAGCAAAATTACGTTGAATTCCTTCTAACTAATTTTTATAGAGTAATCAATAATTATATGTAATGGTGCAAAATCTTATTAAAATTTATATATTAAATTAGATTAAAAATAAAAATATTTTATTTTGATTATATAATATATTTGATAATATATTACTTATTATTATTATTAATATAAATAATTTATAAGTATAATTTTTATCTTTGTTAAAATGTAGTAGTTGTATTTTAGATTTTCACCAAGGAGATCCAAATTCAAACCATTATAGAAAGGATCAAACCTTTTCAAAAATTCATGCTTTACCCTAAAAATTATGATCTATAGTGGTATGTCATCAAACAGACCCAAACTTAAACCGTAATATAAGAAGATAAGGACCCTTTCAAAAACCATGCTTTATCTTAAAAATTTAAAATAAAATGGTATTAGCTCAACTAGTTAGATTCCTCACAATCTAAGGAAAGACTAGGTTCAAATTTTATCAAATGATGCATGAAAAATATTCAAGCTATTGCACCACAACTATATGATGAGAATATAATGCAGGTGGGACCTCTCAATCCCATATCACTAAATGAAAAAAAAAAAATTGCATCCACAATTTTTTATTATTTCTTAAAATTAAAATTTTGTTATACATTTTTTGTCATCTTTATTAAACTATTTATGGTTTGATAGTTATATAAAAAATATATGAAAAGTTTAAAGATACTTCAACATAATGCTCTTTTTTAAATTATTATTTCTCATGCATTTTTTATTAGTTAATTTATAGGAAAAAAAAATGAGAAGACACAATTTATTCTGACAAAACACATAATTTATTTATTGATCCATTACAATACAATATTCTTAAATACATATCATAGGCTTTATGGCCATCTTGCTCTACTCCATATAATTTAATCTAACTTTGGACAATGCATAGCTTGAATGATTCACTTGAGGAAGGATGAACGGATCCGGATACACCAATATTTAATTATTACAAAGCTAAAAATAACTTTTCTAAATTATTATATTTATTTTTTAGTAATCAGTTATATGGGATTGAAACAAACTTCACTCGTATTACATCATTACCACATAATAGTATTAAGGTATGAGTACACCTAATCTAGTGGTCAAAATGCTCCCTTGCGAGGCTGTGTCGTGTTAACATTGCCTTTGTTAAAACATTTACCCAACACAACTAGAAGTTATAGTGGCAGCAAGAAGCAGGACTCGAACTCACATAAAAAATTGTAACAAGTTATAAAATAATTCAAAAAACAACAAAAAAACATGGATATATATATATCGTTTGATAAGATTTAAACCTAAGTATCTTTCTTACCTTTTAAGGTTAACTTAATTTTTTTACCGATTGTTTTTTCTTATGTTCTACTGCATATACTTTTCCAAGTTGAACATTATGTATTCCAAGTTCCAACAATTCATACTTTTAAGCCCAATTGCTGCATTTATATTTTTTAAACATGCACCAGACAAAAAAAATGTATTTTCTTTTTCATACTTCCATACCGCACGACCGTCATGGACTCACGAGCTCTCATCAGGGCTGGAATTTCAAAAAAAAAATACCTGTTAATAGGAATTTTTATGACGGTTAATTTTTTTTTTATGACTTTCAGGGTTTAAAATTTTATTTGCCTTTCAATTTTTTTTTAAAGATGCTAACGATTTCATAGAAAATCAAATTTATTTTGAAAGAAGGTTGAGCCAAAAATAGTTGTGTTAATAAATACCTAACGTAGAAATACATTGAAATAAAATAATCTAATACACAAAAAAATATTGTGAGTCTTTTCGTGAAAATGCATTCTACCAAACATTAACACCAACCAACCAATTGGATTTGTTTTTACGCACACAATTAGAAACTCCTTTCTGCTATGACAATTATGCTGACAAATGATTGAAAATGAACTAGGGCTGCCCTAGATTAATATTGACTCCATGAGTCCTAGCATTGGAATTCAATGCATGGTTTAATACTTTAATACCCACTTCCCCCACCGCTCCTCTATTTGAGGAACGTATTACAAAAGTTCACTACCTCCTCTAAATTTGGTAAAAACATAACTAAACACCCACTACATTTCTCCATTTACATATACGTCACCAACATGCCAAATATCAATTATAAGTTTCTTTGACCCATAGAATAAAATCAAAGAAAATATCAATTAGTTGTAGATTATAGAAAAAACTCACCTTTAATTTGTGCAATTGTGAAAACTGAAACCTTTTTTTAGAGGCAACGTTACAGTAGAGAAAAACTCACCTTTAAAGTTGTGCGATTGTGAAAACTGAAACCCTTTTGTAGAGGTAGCGTTATAATAGAGCTAATATTTTTTATTTGTTTGTAATTGTCAAACTGGTTGAACCAAATAGTGTTGTAGATGGATGGAGAGTAAACCTTGCAAGGATGCATGAGTGCCATAATAGATGAATGGTGGACTAATGTTTACAATTATCCATTATAAAGTAAACTAATGCAATTATTATTTCACCCATCATCAGTACCCAACCCGACTGAGCCACACCCCCTTATTTTTTGTTTTAGTTTTTCCCCTCTTTTCTTTTGTTGTGGACTTGTTCCAACTGTAAAAGACCGATTTTCACACCCCTTAGACAAAGAAAAATTTAATCCGGTGATATTCCCCTATAAATACCTCTACCTTGTCACATTTACTCACCCCACCGTATGCGTTATTGCAAAATCCCCACTGGCAATCCATGTGAGCTTTTTATTAATGACCATGGCATGTCTTAAAAATAAAGCAACCCAATAAATACACATCAATATCACACGTAACCATGCATACATTACAAAATTACCCCACAATACATTGTGTGCTTCGAATATTAGAGAGAAGTAATTGAAATTATAATTTGTTGTCTTTGATGGGTATATGCAACGAAAGGGTGTATATGTACTTAATGCCAGCTAAGAGCACTACCTCTCCTAAGTTATTACTCGCATTGAGAGTGGATACGTATAAGTTACGATAAAAATAAAATATAAATAAATTTAATGTCTGCTATCTAATATATTTATCTTATTTCAAGCTTTGCACATCTAATGTACATATGTATATTATAAGTAACTTTTACAGTTTTTAAAAATATTTTTTGTAAAATTTACGGTTTATAAAAAAATAAAAAATAAAGCTCTACGGTCGATATAAAATCAAAACCATAATTTACAGTTTCAAATGCAAAATACGGTCATATGCCTATCAAATTCCAGTCCTGGATCCCATGATCTCATCGGTCATTAAACACAAGTAGGTGAAACCAAGGCTGGAATTTCAAAAAAAAATTACCTATTAATAGGAATTTTTATGACGGTTAAAAATTTTTAGTGAGTTTCAGATTACAGTTTAAAATTTTATTTGCCTTTCAATTTTTTGAAAGATGCTAACGACTAGATAGAAAAACAAATTTATTTTGAAATAAGGTTGAGCCAAAAATTATTGTGCTAATAAATACCTACCCGTTTTAATCGTAGAAATACGTTGAAATAAAATAATCTAATACACAAAACAATGTTGTGAGTCTTTTCGTGACAATGCATTGTACCAAACATTAACACCAACCAACCAAGAGGATTTGTTTTTACGCACACATTTAGAAACTGCTTTATGCTATTACAATTATGCTCACAAATGATTGAAACGGAAGTAAGGCTACCCTAGATTAATATTGACTCCATAAGTCATGGAATTGGAATTCAATGCATGGTTTAATACTTTAATACCCACTTCCCCCACTGCTCCTCTATTTGAGGAAAATATTGCCAAAGTTCACTACTTCCTCTAAATTTGGAAAAAGCATAACTAAACACCCATTACATTTCTCCATTTACATATACGCCACCAACGTGCCAAATATCAATTATAATTTTCTTTGACCAATAAAATAAAATCAATGAAAATATCAATTAGTTGTAGATTTAAGAAAAAACTCACCTTTAAAGTTGTGTGACAATGAAAACTGAAACCTTTTTGCAGAGGCAGTATTACAGTAGAGAAAAACTCATATTTAAAGTTGTGCGATTGTGAAAACTGAAACCCTTTTGTAGAGGTAGCATTATAGTAGAGCTAATATTTTTTCTTTGTTTGTAACTGTCAAATTGGGTGAAAAAAATAATTTTGTAGATGGATGGAGAGTAAACCTTGCAAGGATGCATGAGTTCCATAATAGATGAATGGTGGACCAATGTTTACAATTATCCATTATAAAGTAAACTGATGCAATTATTATTTCACCCATCACCAGTACCCAGCCCGTTTGAGCCATGCCCCCTTGTTTTTTGTTTTAGTTTTTCCCCTCTTTTATTTCGTTGTGGACTTGTTCCAATTGTAGAAGACCTATTTTCACACCCCTTAGACAACGCAAAATTTAATCCGGTGATATTCCCCTATAAATACCTCTACCTCGTCACATTTACTCACCCCACCGTATGTGTTATTACAGAGTACCCGCTAGAAATCCACGTGAGTTTTTCATTAATGACCATGGCATGTCTTAAAAACAAAGCAAACCAATAAATACACATCAATCTCACATGTAAGCATGCATATGTTACAAAAGTACCCCACACTACCTTGTGTGCTTCGATTATTAGAGAGAATTAATTTAAATTATTATTTGTTGTCTTTGATGGGGTCGTGCAACGAAAGGGTGTATATGTACTTAATTCTAACTCATAGCACTACCTCTCCTAAGTTATTACTCGCATGGAGAGTGGAGACGTGTAATTTACGATAAAAATAAAAAATAATTAAATTTAATGTCTACTATCTAATATATTTATATATCGTATTTCCGACTTTGCACATCTAATGTACATATGTATATCATAAGTAAATTTTACAGGTTTTAAATATATTTACTTGTAAAATTTACGGTTTATAAAAAAATAACAAATAAAGCTCTACGGTCGATATAAAATCAAAGCCATAATTTACAGTTTTTAATGAAAAATATGGTCATATGCTTGTCAAATTCCGGGCCTGGCTCCCATGATCTCATCTGTCATTAAACGCAAGTAGATGAAACCAGGGCTGGAATTTCAAAAAAAAATTACATGTTAATAAGAATTTTTAGGATGGTTAAAATGTTTTAGTGACTTCAGATTACGGTTTAAAATTTTATTTGCCTTTCAATTTTTTTTGAAAGATGCTAACGACTTCATAGAAAATCAAATTTATTTTTAAAGAAGGTTGAGCCAAAAGTAGTTGTGTTAATAATTACCTACCCATTTTAATCGTAGAAATACGTTGAAATAAAATAATATAATACACAAAACAATGTTGTGAGTCTTTTCTCGACAATTCATTCTACCGAAAATTAACACCAACCAACGAATCAGATTTGTTTTTACGCCCACATTTAGAAAATCATTTCTGCTATGACAATTATGCTCACAAATGATTGAAAAGAAACTAAGGTTACCTTAGATTAATATTGACTCCATGAGTCCTGGCATTGGAATTCAATGCATGGTTTAATACTTTAATACCCACTTCCCCCACCGCTCCTCTATTTGAGGAACATATTGCCAAAGTTCACTACCTCCTCTAAATTTGGCAAAAACACAACTAAACACCCACTACATTTCTCCATTTGCATATACGTCACCAACGTGCCAAATATCAATTATAAGTTTCTTTGACCCATAAAATAAAAATCAAAGAAAATAAGTCACCTTTAAAGTTGTGCAATTATGAAAACTGAAACCCTTTTGCAGAGGTAGTGTTATAGTAGAGCTAATATTTTTTCTTTGTTTGTAACTGTCAAACTGGGTGAACCATATTGTGTTGTAGATGGATGGAGAGTAAACCTTGCAAAGATGCATTAGTGCCATAATAGATGAATGGTGGACCAATGTTTACAATTATCCATTATAAAGTAAAATTTATGCAATAATTATTTTACCCATCACCAGTACCCAGCCCAGCTGAGCCTCGCCCCCTTGTTTTTTTTTTTAGTTTTTCCCCTATTTTATTTCGTCGTGGACTTGTTCCAACTATAAAAGACCAATTTTCACATCCCTTAGAAAACGCAAAATCTAATCCGGAGATATTTCCCTATAAATACCTCTACCTTGTCACATTTACTCACCCCACTGTACGCGTTATTGCAGAGTCCTCGCTGGCAATACATGTGAGTTTTTCATTAATGACCATGGCATGTCTTAAAAACAAAGCAACCCAACAAATACACATCAATATCACACGTAACCATGCATACGTTACAAAAGTACCCCAGAGTACGTTGTGTGCTTCGAATATTAGAGAGAATTAATTGAAATTATTATTTGTTGTCTTTGATGGGGCCATGCAACTAAAGGGTGTATATGTACTTAATGCCAACTCAGAGCACTACCTCTCCTAAGTTATTACTTGCATGGAGAGTGGAGACGTTTAAGTTACAATAAAAATAAAATATAATTGTAAGTTACGATAAAAATAAAATATAATTAAATTTAATGTATGTTATCTAATATATTTATATATCTTATTTCCGACTTTGCACATCTAATGTACATATGTATATCATAAGTAAATTTTACAGTTTTCAAATATATTTACTTGTAAAATTTACGGTTTATAAAAAAATAACAAATAAAGATCTACGGTCAATATAAAATCAAAACCATAATTTACAATTTCAAATGCAAAATACGGTTATATGCCTATCAAATTCAATGTCTGGCTCCAATGATCTCATCGGTCATCAAACGCAAGTAGGTGAAACCAGGGCTAGAATTTAAAAAAAAATTACCTGTTAATAGGAATTTTTATGACACTTAAAATTTTGTAGTGACTTTCAGATTACGGTTTAAAATTTTATTTGCCTTTCAATTTTTTTTGAAAGATGCTAACGATTTCATAGAAAATCAAATTTATTTTGAAAGAATGTTGAGCCAAAAATAGTTGTGTTAATAAATACCTAGCCGTTTTAATCGTAGAATTACGTTGAAATGATTGAAAAGGAACTAAGGCTGCCCTAGATTAATATTGACTCCATGAGTCTTGGAATTGGAATTCAATACATGGTTTAATACTTTAATAACCACTTCCCCCACCGCTCCTCTATTTGAGTAACATATAGCCAAAGTTCACAACCTCCTCTAAATTTAGCAAAAAAATAACTAAACACCCACTACATTTCTCCATTTACATATACGTCACCAACGTGCCAAATATCAATTATAAGTTTCTTTGACCCATAAAATAAAATCAAAGAAAATATCAATTAGTTATAGATTTAAGAAAAACACACCTTTAAAGTTGTGCAATTGTGAAAACTGAAACCTTTTTACAGAGGTAGTGTTACAGTAGAGAAAAAACTCATCTTTAAAGTTGTGCGATTGTGAAAACTGAAATCCTTTTGTAGAGGTTGCGTTATAGTAGAGCTAATATTTTTTCTTTGTTTGTAACTGTCAAACTGGATGAACCAGATAGTGTTGTAGATGGATGGAGAGTAAACCTTGCAAGGATGCATGAGTGCCATAATAGATGAATGGTGGAACAATGTTTACAATTATCCATTATAAAGTAAATTGATACAATTATTATTTAACCCATCACCAGTACTAGCCCAGTTGAGCCCCGCTTCCTTGTTTTTGGTTTTAGTTTTTTCCCTCTTTTCTTTCGTCATGGACTTGTTGCAACTGTAAAATACCGATTTTCATACCCCTTAGACAACGCAAAATTTAATCCGGTAATATTCCCCTTTAAATACCTCTACCTCGTCACATTTACTCACCCCACCGTATGCGTTATTGTCGAGTCCTCATAGGCAACCTACGTGAGTTTTTTATTAATGACCATGGCATGTCTTAAAAACAAAACAACCCAATAAATACACATCAATATCACACGTAACCATGCATATGTTACAAAAGTACCCCATAATACATTGTGTGCTACGAATATTAGAGAGAATTAATTGAAATTGTAATTTGTTGTCTTTGATGGGTCCGTGCAATGAAAGGGTGTATATGTACTTAATTCCAGCTAAGAGCACTACATCTCCTATGTTATTACTCACATTGAGAGTGGGGACGTGTAAGTTACGATAAAAATAAAATATAATTAAATTTAATGTCTGCTATCTAATATATTTATATATATTATTTCCAACTTTGCACATCTAATATACATAAGTATATCATAAGTAAATTTTACAGTTTTTAAATATATTTACTTGTAAAATTTACGGTTTATAAAAAATAACAAATAAAGCTCTATGGTCGATATAAAATCAAAACCATAATTTACAGTTTTTAATACAAAATACGGTCATATGTTTGTCAAATTCTAGACCTGGCTCCCATGATATCATTTGTCATTAAACACAAGTAGGTGAAACCAGGGATGGAATTTCAAAACAAAATTACCTGTTAATAGGAATTTTTATGACGGTTAAAATTTTTTACTGACTTTCAGATTACAGTTTAAAATTTTATTTGCCTTTCATTTTTTTTTTGAAAGATGCTAACGACTTCATAGAAAATAAAATTTATTTTGAAAGATGGTTGAGCCAAAAATTGTTGTATATAAAAGGTTCCTCATCAAAAGAAAAAAAAAAATTGTTGTGTTAATAAATACCTACCGGTTATAATCTTAGAAATACGTTCAAATAAAATAATCTAATACACAAAACAATGTTGTGAGTCTTTTCGTGACAATGCATTCTACTAAACATTAACACCAACCAACCAATCGAATTTGTTTTTACGCCCACATTTAGAAACTCCTTTCTACTATGACAATTATGCTCACAAATGATTGAAAAGAAACTAAGGTTACCTTAGATTAATATTGACTCCATGAGTCCTGGCATTGGAATTCAATGCATGGTTTAATACTTTAATACCCACTTCCCCCACCGCTCCTCTATTTGAGGAACATATTGCCAAAGTTCACTACCTCCTCTAAATTTGGCAAAAACACAACTAAACACCCACTACATTTCTCCATTTACATATACGTCACCAATGTGCCAAATATCAATTATAAGTTTATTTGATCCACAAAATAAAATCAAAGAAAATAAGTCACCTTTAAAGTTGTGCAATTGTGAAAACTGAAACCCTTTTGCAGAGGTAGTGTTATAGTAGAGCAAATCTTTTTTCTTTGTTTGTAACTGTCAAACTGGGTGAACCATATAGTGTTGTAGATGGATGGAGAGTAAACCTTGCAAAGATGCATGATTGCCATAATATATGAATGGTGGACCAATTTTTACAATTATCCATTATAAAGTAAAATTGATGATATTATTATTTTACCCATCACCAGTACCCAGCCCGACTGAGCCCCGCCCCCTTGTTTTTTGTTTTAGTTTTTCCCCTCTTTTATTTCATCGTGGACTTGTTCCAACTATAAAAGACCAATTTTCACATCCCTTCGACAACGCAAAATTTAATCCGACGATATTTCCCTATAAATACCTCTACCTTGTCACATTTACTCACCCCACTGTACGCGTTATTGTAGAGTCCTCGCTGGCAATACATGTGAGTTTTTCATTAATGACCATGGCATGTCTTAAAAACAAAGCAACCCAACAAATACACATCAATCTCACACGTAACCATGCATACATCACAAAAGTACCCCACAGTACGTTGTGTGCTTCGAATATTAGAGAGAATTACTTGAAATTATTATTTGTTGTCTTTGATGGGGCCATGCAACGAAATGGTGTATATGTACTTAATGGTGTATATGGAGACGTGTAAGTTACAATAAAAATAAAATATAATTGTAAGTTACGATAAAAATAAAATATAATTAAATTTAATGTATGTTATCTAATATATTTATATATCTTATTTCTGACTTTGCACATCTAATGTACATATGTATATCATAAGTAAATTTTACGGTTTTTAAATATATTTACTTGTAAAATTTACGGTTTATAAAAAAATAACAAGTAAAAATCTACGGTCGATATAAAATCAAAACCATAATTTACAGTTTCAAATGCAAAATACGGTTATATGCATGTCAAATTCCATTTCTGGCTCCAATGATCTCATCGATCATTAAACGCAAGTAGGTGAAACCAGGGATGGAATTTCAAAAAAAAATTACCTGTTAATAGGAATTTTTATGACAGTTAAAATTTTTTAGTGACTTTCAGATTACGGTTTAAAATTTTATTTGCCTTTCAATTTTTTTGAAAGTTGCTAAGGATTTCATAGAAAATCAAATTTATTTTGAAAGAAGGTTGAGCCAAAAATAGTTGTGTTAATAAATACCTAACGTAGAAATACATTGAAATAAAATAATCTAATACACAAAACAATGTTGTGAGTCTTTTCTTGACAATGCATTCTACCAAAAATTAACACCAACCAACCAATTGGATTTGTTTTTACAACCACATTCAGAAGCTCCTTTTTGCTGTGACAATTATGCTCACAAATGATTGAAAATGAACTAAGGCTGCCCTAGATTAATATTGACTCCATGAGTCCTAGCATTGGAATTCAATGCATGGTTTAATACTTTAATACCCACTTCCCCCACCGCTCCTCCATTTGAGGAACATATTACCAAAGTTCACCACCTCCTCTAAATTTTGTAAAAACATAACTAAACACCCACTACATTTCTCCATTTACATATACGTCACCAACCTGCGAAATATCAATTATAAGTTTCTTTGACCCATAAAATAAAATCAAAGAAAATATCAATTAGTTGTAGATTATAGAAAAAACTCACCTTTAATTTGTGCAATGTGAAAATTGAAACATTTTTGTAGAGGCAGCATTACAGTAGAGAAAAACTTGCCTTTAAAGTTGTGCGATTGTGAAAACTGAAACCCTTTTGCAGAGGTAGCGTTATAGTAGAGCTAATCTTTTTTATTTGTTTGTAATTGTCAAACTGGGTGAACCAGATAGTGTTGTAGATGGATGGAGAGTAAACCTTGCAAGGATGCATGAGTGCCATAATAGATGAATGGTGGACCAATGTTTACAATTATCCATTATAAAGTAAATTGATGCAATTATTATTTCACCCATCATCAGTACCCAACCTGACTGAGCCACACCCCCTTATTTTTTGTTTTAGTTTTTCCCCTTTTTTCTTTTGTCGTGGACTTGTTCCAACTGTAAAAGACCGATTTTCACACCCCTTAGACAAAGCAAAATTTAATCCGGCGATATTCCCCTATAAATACCTCTACCTTGTCACATTTACTCACCCCACCATATGCGTTATTGCAAAATCCCCACTGGAAATCCACATGAGTTTTTCATTAATGACCATGGCATGTCTTAAAAACAAAGCAAGCCAATAAATACACATCAATATCACACGTAACCATGCATACATTACAAAAGTACCCCACAATACACTGTGTGCTTCGAATATTTGAGAGAATTAATTGAAATTATTATTTGTTGTCTTTGATGGGTCCGTGCAACGAAAGGGTGTATATGTTCTTAATGCCAGCTAAGAGAACTACATGTCCTAAGTTATTACTCACATGGAAAGTGGAGACGTGTAAGTTACGATAAAAATAAAATATAATTAAATTTTATGTCTGCTATCTAATATATTTGTAAATCTTATTTCTAAATTTGCACATCTAATGTACATATGTATATCATAAGTAAATTTTATAGTTTTTAAATATATTTACTTGTAAATTTTAAGGTTTATAAAAAAAAATAACAAATAAATATCTATGGTCGATATAAAATCAAAAGCATAATTTATAGTTTTAAATGCAAAATACGGATATGCCTGTCAAATTTCGTGCCTGGCTCCCATGATCTCCTCGGTCATTAAACACAAGTAGATGAAACTAGGGCTGGAATTTCAAAAAAAATTACCTATTAATAGGAATTTTTATGACGGTTAAATTTTTTTATTGACTTTCAAGTTACGGTTTAAAATTTTATTTTCCTTTCAATTTTTTTTTTAAATATGCTAACGACTTCATAGGAAATCAAATTTATTTTGAAAGAATGTTGAGCCAAAATTAGTTGTGTTGATAAATACCTACCCATTTTAATCGTAGAAATATGTTGAAATAAAATAATCTAATACACAAAACAATGTTGTGAGTCTTTTCGTGACAATGCATTCTACCAAACATTAACACCAACCAACCAATTGGATTTGTTTTTACGCCCACATTTAGAAAATACTTTCTGCTATGACAATTATGCTCAGAAATGATTGAAAAGGAACTAAGGTTGCCCTAGATTAATATTGACTCCATGAGTACTAGAATTGGAATTCAATGCATGGTTTAATACTTTAATACCCACTTATCCCACCGCTCCTCTATTTGAGGAACATATTGCCAAAGTTCACTACTTCCTCTAAATTTAGTAAAAACATAAATAAACACCCACTACATTTCTCCATTCACATATATGTCACCAACGTGCCAAATATCAATTATAAGTTTCTTTGACCCATAAAATAAAATCAAAGAAAATATCAATTAGTTGTAAATTTAAGAAAAATACACCTTTAAAGTTGTGCAATTATGAAAACTGAAACCTTTTTGCAGGGGTAGCGTTACAGTAGAGAAAAAACTCACCTTTAAAGTTGTGCGATTGTGAAAACTGAAATCCTTTTGCAGAGGTAGCGTTATAGTAGAGCTAATATTTTTTCTTTGTTTGTAACTGTCAAACTGGGTGAACCAGAGTGTTGTAGATGGATGGAGAGTAAACCTTGCAAGGATGCATGAGTGCCATAATAGATGAATGGTGGACCAATGTTTACAATTATCCATTATAAAGTAAATTGATACAATTATTATTTAACCCATCACCAGTACCCAGCCCAGCTGAGCCCCGCCTCATTGTTTTTTGTTTTAGTTTTTTCTCTCTTTTCTTTCGTCGTGGACTTGTTGCAACTGTAAAAAACCGATTTTCATACCCCTTAGACAACGCAAAATTTAATCCTGTGATATTCCCCTATAAATACCTCTACCTCGTCACATTTACTTACCCCACCATATGCGTTATTGCAGAGTGCCCGTAGACAATCCACATGAGTTTTTCATTAATGACCATGGCATATCTTAAAAACAAAGCAACCCAATAAATGCACATAAATATCACACGTAACCATGCATACGTTACAAAAGTACCCCACAATACACTGTGTGCTTCGAATATTAGAGATAATTAATTGAAATTATTATTTGTTGTCTTTGATGGGTCCGTGCAACGAAAAGGTGTGTATGTACTTAATGCCAGCTAAGATAACTACCTCTCCTAATTTATTACTTACATGGAAAGTGGAGACGTGTAAGTTACGATAAAAATAAAATATAATTAAATTTAATGTCTGCTATCTAATATATTTATATATCTTATTTCCAACTTTGCACATCTAATATACATAAGTATATCATAAGTAAATTTTACAGTTTTTAAATATATTTACTTGTAAAATTTACGGTTTATAAAAAAAATAAAAAATAAAGCTCTATGGTCGATATAATATCAAAACCATAATTTACAGTTTTTAATGCAAAATACGGTCATATTTCTGTCAAATTCCGGGCCTGGCTCCCATGATCTCATTTGTCATTAAACGCAAGTAGATGAAACCAGGGCTGGAATTTCAAAAAAAAATTACCTGTTAATAGGAATTTTTATGACGGTTAAAATTTTTTAGTGACTTTCAGATTACGGTTTAAAATTTTATTTTCCTTTCAATTTTTTTTTTTTAAATATGCTAACGACTTCATAGAAAATCAAATTTATTTTGAAAGAATGTTGAGCCAAAATTAGTTGTGTTAATAAATACCTACCCGTTTTAATCGTAGAAATATGTTGAAATAAAATTATCTAACACATAAAACAATGTTGTGAGTCTTTTCATGGCAATGCATTCTAACAAAAATTAACACCAACCAACCAATTGGATTTGTTTTTATGACCACATTTAGAAAATCCTTTCTGCTATGACAATTATGCTCAAAAATGATTGAAAAGGAACTAAGGCTGCCATAGATTGATATTGACTCCATGAGTCCTGGCATTGGAATTCAATGCATGGTTTAATACTTTAAAACCCACTTCCCCCATTGCTCCTCTATTTGAGGAACATATTTCCAAAGTTCACTACCTCCTCTAAATTTGACAAAACATATCTAAACATCCACTACATTTCTCCATTTACATATATGTCACCAACATGCCAAATATCAATTATAAGTTTCTTTGACCCATAAAATAAAATCAAAGAAAATATCAATTAGTTGTAGATTTAATAAACAACTCACCTTTAAAGTTGTGCGACAGTGAAAACTAAAACCCTTTTGCATAGGAAACATTACAGTAGAGAAAAAACTCACCTTTAAAGTTGTGATATTGTGAAAAATGAAACCCTTTTGCAGAGGTAGCATTATAGTGGAGCTAATATTTTTTCCTTGTTTGTAATTGTCAAACTGGGTGAACCAGATAGTGTTGTAGATGGATGGAGAGTAAACCCTGCAAGGATGCATGAGTGCCATAATAGATGAATTGTGGACCAATGTTTACTATTATCAATTATAAAGTAAATTGATGCAATTATTATTTCACCTATCACCATTACCTAGCCCGACTGAGCCCTGCCCCCTTGTTTTTGGTTTTAGTTTTTCTCCTCTTTTCTTTGGTCGTGGACTTGTTCCAACTGTAAAAGACCGATTTTCACACCACTTAGACAACACAAAATTTAATCCAACGATATTCCTCTATAAATACCTCTACCACGTCACATTTACTCACCCCACCGTATGCGTTATTACAGAGTCCCCGAAGGCAATCCACATGAGTTTTTCATTAATGACCATGGCATGTCTTAAAAACAAAGCAACCCAATAAATACACATAAATATCACACGTAACCATGCATATGTTACAAAAGTACCCCACAGTACGTTGTGTCCTTCAAATATTAGAGAGAAGTAATTGAAATTATTATTTTTTGTCTTTGATGGGGTCGTGCAACGAAAGGGTGTATATGTACTTAATTCCAAATACTACCTCTCCTAAGTTATTACTCGCATGGAGAGTGGAGATGTGTAAGTTACGATAAAAATAAAATATAATTAAATTTAATGTCTACTATCTAATATATTTATAAACCTTATTTCTAAATTTGCACATCTAATGCACATATGTATATCATAAGTAAATTTTGTAGTTTTTAAATATATTTACTTGTTAAATTTAAGGTTTATAAAAAAAGTAACAAATAAATATCTACGGTCGATATAAAATCAAAAGCATAATTTACAGTTTTAAATGCAAAATACGGATATGCCTATCAAATTTCGGGCCTGGCTCCCATGATATCATCGGTAATTAAACACAAGTAGATGAAACCAGGGATGGAATTTCAAAAAAAAATTACCTGTTAATAGGAATTTTTATGACGGGTAAATTTTTTTAGTGACTTTCAGATTACGGTTTAAAATTTTATTTTCCTTTCAATTTTTTTTTTAAATATGCTAACGACTTCATAGAAAATCAAATTTATTTTGAAAGAATGTTGAGCCAAAATTAGTTGTGTTAATAAATACCTACCAGTTTTAATCGTAGAAATATGTTGAAATAAAATTATCTAATACACAAACCAATGTTGTGAGTCTTTTCGTGACAATGCATTCTACCAAACATTTACACCAACCAACCAATCGGATTTGTTTTTACGCTCACATTTAGAAAATCCTTTCTGCTATGACAATTATGCTCAGAAATGATTAAAAAGGAACTAAGGCTGTCCTAGATTAATATTGATTCCATGAGTCCTAGAATTGGAATTCAATGCATGATTTAATACTTTAATACCCACTTCCCCCACCGCTCCTCTATTTGAGGAACATATTACCAAAGTTCACTACCTCCTCTAAATTTAGCAAAAACATAACTAAACACCCACTACATTTCTCCATTTACATATATGTCACCAACGTGCCAAATAGCAATTATAAGTTTCTTTGACCCATAAAATAAAATCAAAGAAAATATCAATTAGTTCTAGATTTAATAAACAACTCACCTTTAAAGTTGTGCAATTATGAAAACTGAAACCTTTTTGCAGAGGCAGCGTTAGAGTAGAGAAAAAACTCACCTTTAAAGTTGTGCGATTGTGAAAACTGAAATACTTTTGCAGAGGTAGCTTTATAGTAGAGCTAATATTTTTTCTTTGTTTGTAACTGTCATACTGGGTGAACTAGATAGTGTTGTAGATGGATGGAGAGTAAACCTTGCAATGATGCATGAGTGCCATAATAGATGAATGGTGGACCAATGTTTACAATTATCCATTATAAAGTAAATTGATACAATTATTATTTAACCCATCACCAGTACCCAGCCCAACTGAGCCCTGCCTCCTTGTTTTTTGTTTTAGTTTTTTCTCTCTTTTCTTTCATCGTGGACTTTTTGCAACTGTAAAAGACCGATTTTCATACCCCTTAGACAACGCAAAATTTAATCCTGTGATATTCCCCTATAAATACCTCTATCTCGTCACATTTACTTACCCCACCGTATGCGTTATTGCAGAGTGCCTGTAGACAATCCACGTGATTTTTTCATTAATGACCATGGCATATCTTAAAAACAAAGCAACCCAATAAATACACATAAATATCACACGTAACCATGCATACGTTACAAAAGTACCCCACAATACACTGTGTGCTTCGAATATTAGAGATAATTAATTGAAATTATTATTTGTTGTCTTTGATGGGTCCGTGAAACGAAAGGGTGTATATGTTCTTAATGCCAGCTAAGAGAACTACCTCTCCTAAGTTATTACTCACATGGAAAGTGGAGACGTGTAAGTTACGATAAAAATAAAATATAATTAAATTTAATGTCTGCTATCTAATATGTTTATATATCTTATTTCCAACTTTGCACATCTAATATACATAAGTATATCATAAGTACATTTTACAGTTTTTAAATATATTACTTGTAAAATTTACGTTTTATAAAAAAAATAAAAAATAAAGCTCTACGGTCTATATAATATCAAAACCATAATTTACAGTTTTTAATGCAAAATACGGTCATATGTCTGTCAAATTCTGGGCCTGGATACCATGATCTCATTTGTCATTAAACGCAAGTAGATGAAACCAGGGCTGGAATTTCAAAAAAAAATTACCTGTTAATAGGAATTTTTATGACGATTAAAATTTTTTAGTGACTTTCAGATTACGGTTTAAAATTTTATTTTCCTTTCAATTTTTTTTTAAATATGCTAACGACTTCATAGAAAATCAAATTTATTTTGAAAGAATGTTGAGCCAAAATTAGTTGTGTTAATAAATACCTACCCATTTTAATCGTAGAAATACGTTGAAATAAAATTATCTAATACATAAAACAATGTTGTGAGTCTTTTCATGGCAATGCATTCTAACAAACATTAACACCAACCAACCAATCGGATTTTTTTTTACGCCCACATTTAGAAAATCCCTTCTGCTATGACAATTATGCTTAGAAATGATTGAAAATGAACTCAGGCTGCTATAGATTAATATTGACTCCATGAGTCCTGGCATTGGAATTCAATGCATGGTTTAATACTTTAAAACCCACTCCCCCCACCGCTCCTCTATTTGAGGAACATATTTCCAAAGTTCACTACCTCCTCTAAATTTGACAAAACATAACTAAACATCCACTACATTTCTCCATTTACATATATGTCACCAACATGCCAAATATCAATTATAAGTTTCTTTGACCCATAAAATAAAATCAAAGAAAATATCAATTAGTTGTAGATTTAATTAACAACTCACCTTTAAAGCTGTGTGACAGTGAAAACTAAAACATTTTTGCATAGGCAACATTACAATAGAGAAAAAACTCACCTTTAAAGTTGTCCGATTGTGAAAAATGAAACCCTTTTGTAGAGATAGCATTATAGTGGAGCTAATATTTTTTCTTTGTTTGTAATTGTCAAACTGGGTTAACCAGATAGTGTTGTAGATGGATGGAGAGTAAACCCTGCAAGGATGCATGAGTGCCATAATAGATGAATTGTGGAACAATGTTTACTATTATCAATTATAAAGTAAATTGATGCAATTATTATTTTACCTATCACCAGTACCTAGCCCGATTGAGGCCTGCCCCCTTGTTTCTGGTTTTAGTTTTTCTCCTCTTTTCTTTGGTCGTGGACTTGTTCCAACTGTAAAAGACCGATTTTCACACCCCTTAGACAACACAAAATTTAATCCAATGATATCCCCCTATAAATATCTCTACCTCGTCACATTTACTCACCCCATCGTATGCGTTATTGCAGAGTCCCCGAAGGCAATCCACGTGAGTTTTTCATTAATGACCATGGCATGTCTTAAAAACAAAGCAACCCAATAAATACACATAAATCTCACACGTAACCATGCATACGTTACAAAAGTACCCCACAGTACGTTGTGTGCTTCGAATATTAGAGAGAAGTAATTGAAATTATTATTTTTTGTCTTTGATGGGGTCGTGCAACGAAAGGGTGTATATGTACTTAATTCCAACTACTACCTCTCCTAAGTTATTACTCGCATGGAGAGTGGAGATGTGTAAGTTACGATAAAAATAAAATATAATTAAATTTAATGTCTGCTATCTAATATATTTATAAATCTTATTTCTGAATTTGCACATCTAATGTACATATGCATATCATAAGTAAATTTTATAGTTTTTAAATATATTACTTGTAAAATTTAAGGTTTATAAAAAAAGTAACAAATAAAGATCTACGGTCGATATAAAATCAAAAGCATAATTTACAGTTTTAAATGCAAAATACGGATATGCCTGTCAAATTTCGTGCCTGGCTCCCATGATCTCATCGGTAATTAAACACAAGTAGATGAAACCAGGGATGGAATTTCAAAAAAAAATTACCTGTTCATAGGAATTTTTATGACGGGTAAATTTTTTTAGTGACTTTCAGATTACGGTTTAAAATTTTATTTTCCTTTCAATTTTTTTTTAAATATGCTAGTGACTTCATAGAAAATCAAATTTATTTTGAAAGAAAGTTGACCCAAAATTAGTTGTGTTAATAAATACCTACCCGTTTTAATTGTAGAAATATGTTGAAATAAAATTATCTAATACACAAACCAATGTTGTGAGTCTTTTCGTGACAATGCATTCTACCAAACATTTACACCAACCAACCAATCGGATTTGTTTTTACTCTCACATTTAGAAAATCCTTTCTGCTATGACAAATATGCTCAGAAATGATTAAAAAGGAACTAAGGCTGCCCTAGATTAATATTGACTCCATGAGTCCTAGAATTGGAATTCAATGCATGATTTAATACTTTAATACCCAATTCCCCCACCGCTCCTCTATTTGAGGAACATATTGCCAAAGTTCACTACCTCCTCTAAATTTAGCAAAAACATAACTAAACACCCACTACATTTCTCCATTTACATATATGTCACCAACGTGCCAAATATCAATTATAAGTTTCTTTGACCCATAAAATAAAATCAAAGAAACTATCAATTAGTTCTATATTTAATAAACAACTCACCTTTAAGGTTGTGCAATTGTGAAAACTGAAACCTTTTTGCAGAGGCAGAGTTACAGTAGAGAAAAAACTCACCTTTAAAGTTGTGCGATTGTGAAAACTGAAATCCTTTTGCAGAGGTAGCGTTATAGTAGAGCTAATATTTTTTCTTTGTTTGTAACTGTCAAACTGGGTGAACCAGATAGTGTTGTAGATGGATGGAGAGTAAACCTTGTAAGGATGCATGAGTGCCATAATAGATGAATGGTGGACCAATGTTTACAATTATCCATTATAAAGTAAATTGATGCAATTATTATTTCACTCATCACCAATAGCTAGCTCGGCTGAGCGTCGCCCCCTTATTTTTGGTTTTAGTTTTTTCACTATTTTCTTATGCTGTGGACTTGTTACAACTGTAAAAGACCGATTTTCACAACCCTTAGACAACGCAAAATTTAATTCGGCGATATTTCCCTATAAATACCTCTACCTCATCACATTTACTCACCCCACTGTATGCATTATTGCAGAGTCCCCGCTCGCAATCCACGTGATTTTTTCATTAATGACCATGGCATGTCTGAAAAACAAAGCAACCCAATAAATACACATCAATATCACACGTAAGCATGCATACGTTACAAAAGTACCCCACAATACACTGTGTGCTTCGAATATTAGAGAGAATTAATTGAAATTATTATTTGTTATCTTTGATGGGTCCGTGCAATGAAAGAGTGTATATGTTCTTAATGCCAGCTAAGAGAACTACATCTCCTAAGTTATTACTCACATGGAAAGTGGAGACATGTAAGTTACGATAAAAATAAAATATAATTAAATTTAATGTTTGCTATCTAATATATTTATATATCTTATTTCCAACTTTGCACATCTAATATACATAAGTATATCATAAGTAAATTTTACAGTTTTTAAATATATTTAATTGTAAAATTTACGGTTTATAAAAAAAATAACAAATAAAGCTCTACGGTCGATATAATATCAAAACCATAATTTACAGTTTTTAATGCAAAATATGGTCATATGCCTGTCAAATTCCGGGCTTGACTCCCATGATCTCATTTGTCATTAAACGCAAGTAGATGAAACCAGGGCTGGAATTTCAAAAAAAATTACTTGTTAATAGGAATTTTTATGACGGTTAAAATTTTTTACTGACTTTACGGTTTAAAATTTATTTACCTTTCATTTTTTTTTAAATATGCTAACGACTTCATAGAAAATCAAATTTATTTTGAAAGAAGGTTGAGCCAAAAATAGTTGTGTTAATAAATACCTACCCGTTTTAATCGTAGAAATGCGTTGAAATAAAATTATCTAATATACAAAACAATGTTGTGAGTCTTTTCATGGCAATGCATTCTAACAAACATTAACACCAATCAACCAATCGGATTTGTTTTTACGCCCACATTTAGAAAATCCTTTCTGCTATGACAATTATGCTCAGAAGTGATTGAAAAGGAACTAAGGCTACCCTAGATTAATATTGACTCCATGAGTCGTGGCATTGGAATTCAATGTGTGGTTTAATACTTTAAAACCCACTTCCCCCACCACTCCTCTATTTGAGGAACATATTGCCAATGTTCACTACCTCCTTTAAATTTGACAAAATATAACTAAACATCCACTACATTTCTCCATTTACATATATGTCACCAACATGCCAAATATCAATTATAAGTTTCTTTGACCCATAAAATAAAATCAAAGAAAATATCAATTAGTTGTAGATTTAATAAAAACTCACCTTTAAAGCTGTGCGACAGTGAAAAATGAAACCTTTTTGCATAGGCAACATTACAGTAGAGAAAAAACTCACCTTTAAAGTTGTGCGATTGTGAAAAATGAAACCCTTTTGCAGAGGTAGCATTATAGTAGAGCTAATATTTTTTCTTTGTTTGTAATTTTCAAACTGGGTGAACCAGATAGTGTTGTAGATGGATGGAGAGTAAACCTTGCAATGATGAATGAGTGCCATAATAGATGAATTGTGGACCAATGTTTACTATTATCAATTATAAAGAAAATTGATGCAATTATTATTTCACCCATCACCAGTACCTAGCCCGGCTGAGCCCCGCCCCCTTGTTTTTTATTTTAGTTTTTCTCCTCTTTTCATTGGTCGTGGACTTGTTCCAACTGTAAAAGACTGATTTTCACACCCCTTAAACAATGCAAAATTTAATACGATGATATTCCCCTATAAATACCTCTACCTCGTCACATTTACTCACCCCACCGTATGTGTTATTGCAGAGTCCCCACTGGCAATCCACGTGATTTTTTCATTAATGACCATGGCATGTCTTAAAAACAAAGCAACCCAATAAATACACATAAATCTCACACGTAACAATGCATATGTTACAAAAGTACCCCACAGTACGTCGTGTGCTTTGAATATTAGAGAGAAGTAATTGAAATTATTATTTTTTGTCTTTAATGGGGTCGTGCAACGAAAGGGTGTATATGTACTTAATTCCAAATACTACCTCTCCTAAGTTATTACTCTCATGGAGAGTGGAGACGTGTAAGTTATGATAAAAATAAAATATAATTAAATTTTATGTCTGCTATCTAATATATTTGTAAATATTATTTCTAAATTTGCACATCTAATGTACATATGTATATCATAAGTAAATTTTATAATTTTTAAATATATTTACTTGTAAAATTTAAGGTTTATAAAAAAAGTAACAAATAAATATCTACGGTCGATATAAAATCAAAAGCACAATTTACAGTTTTAAATGCAAAATACGGATATGCCTGTCAAATTTTGGGCTTGGCTCCCATGATCTCATCGGTCATTAAACACAAGTAGATGAAACCAGGGCTGGAATTTCAAAAAAATTACCTGTTAATATGATTTTTTATGACGGGTAAATTTTTTTAGTGACTTTCAGATTACAGTTTAAAATTTTATTTTCCTTTCAATTTTTTTTTTTAAATATGCTAACGACTTCATAGAAAATCAAATTTATTTTGAAAGAAGGTTGAGCCAAAATTAGTTGTGTTAATAAATAGCTACCCGTTTTAGTCGTAGAAATACGTTGAAATAACTAAACACTCACCGCTCATCTATTTGAGGAACATATTGCCAAAGTTCACTACCTCCTCTATATTTAGCAAAAACATAACTAAACACTCACTACATTTCTCCATTTACATATACGTCACCAACATGCCAAATATTAATTATAATTTTCTTTGACCCATAAAATAAAATCAAAGAAAATATCAATTAGTTCTAGATTTAAGAAAAACACACCTTTAAAGTTGTGCAATTGTGAAAACTGAAACCTTTTTGCAGAGGCAACGTTACAGTAGAGAAAAAACTCACCTTTAAAGTTGTGCGATTGTGAAAACTGAAATCCTTTTGCAGAGGTAGCGTTATAGTAGAGCTAATATTTTTTCTTTCTTTGTAACTGTCAAACTGGGTGAACCAGATAGTGTTGTAGATGGATGGAGAGTAAACCTTGCAAGGATGCATGAGTGCCATAATATATGAATGGTGGACCAATGTTTACTATTATCCATTATAAAGTAAATTGATACAATTATTATTTAACCCTTCACCAGTACCCAGCCCAGCTGAGCCCCGCCTCCTTGTTTTTGCTTTAGTTTTTTCCCTGTTTTCTTTCATCGTGGACTTGTTGCAACTGTAAAAGACCAATTTTCATACCCCTTAGACAACGCAAAATTTAATCCTGCGATATTCCCCTATAAATACCTCTACCTCATCACATTTACTCACCCCATCGTATGCGTTATTGCAGAGTCCCCGTAGACAATCCACGTGAGTTTTTCATTAATGACCCATGGCATGTCTGAAAAACAAAGCAACCCAATAAATACACATCAATATCACACGTAAGCATGCATACGTTACAAAAGTACCCCACAATACCCTGTGTGCTTCGATTATTAGAGATAATTAATTTAAATTATTATTTGTTGTCTTTGATGGGCCATGCAACGAAAGGGTGTATATGTACTTAATGCCAGCTAAGAGAACTACCTCTCCTAAGTTATTACTCACATGGAAAGTGGAGACGTGTAAGTTATGATAAAAATAAAATATAATTAAATTTAATGTCTGCTATCTAATATATTTATATATCTTATTTCCAACTTTGCACATCTAATATACATAAGTATATCAAATGTAAATTTTACAGTTTTTAAATATATTTACTTGTAAAATTTACGGTTTATAAAAAAAATAACAAATAAATCTCTATGGTCGATATAATATCAAAACCATAATTTACATTTTTTAATGCAAAATACGGTCTTATGCCTATCAAATTCCGGGTCTGGCTCCCATGATCTCATTTATCATTAAACGCAAGTAGATGAAACCAGGGCTAGAATGTCAAAAAAAAATTACCTGTTAATAGGAATTTTTATGACGGTTAAAAATTTTTAGTGACTTTCAGATTACGGTTTAAAATTTCATTTTCCTTTCAATTTTTTTTTTTAAATATTCTAATGACTTCATAGAAAATCAAATTTATTTTGAAAGAAGGTTGAGCCAAAAATAGTTGTGTTAATAAATACCTACCCATTTTAATCGTAGAAATGCGTTGAAAATAAAATTATCTAATACACAAAACAATGTTGTGAGTCTTTCGTGGCAATGCATTCTAACAAACATTAACACCAACCAACCAATCGGATTTTTTTTTACACCCACATTTAGAAAATCCTTTCTGCTATGACAATTATGCTCAAAAATGATTGAAAAGGAACTAAGGCTGCCCTAGATTAATATTGACTCCATAAGTCCTGGCATTGGAATTCAATGCATGGTTTAATACTTTAAAACCCACTTCCCCCACCGCTCCTCTATTTGAGAAACATATTGCCAAAGTTCACTACCTCCTCTAAATTTAACAAAACATAACCAAACATCCACTACATTTCTTCATTTACATATATGTCACCAACATGCCAAATATCATTTATAAGTTTCTTTGACCCATAAAATAAAATCAAAGAAAATATCAATTAGTTGTAGATTTAATAAAAAAATCACCTTTAAAGCTGTGCGACAGTGAAAAATGAAACCTTTTTGCATAGGCAACATCACAGTAGAGAAAAAACTCACCTTTAAAGTTGTGCGATTGTGAAAAATGAAACCCTTTTGCAGAGGTAGCATTATAGTAGAGCTAATATTTTTTCTTTGTTTGTAATTGTCAAACTGGGTGAACCAGATAGTGTTGTAGATGGATGGAGAGTAAACCTTGCAAGGATGCATGAGTGCAATAATAGATGAATTGTGGACCAATGTTTACTATTATCAATTATAAAGTAAATTGATGCAATTATTATTTCACCCATCACCAGTACCTATCCCGGCTGAGCCCCGCCCACTTATTTTTTGTTTTAGTTTTTCTCCTCTTTTCTTTGGTCGTGGACTTGTTCCAACTGTAAAAGACTGATTTTCACACCCCTTAGACAACACAAAATTTAATCCAGCGATATTCCCCTATAAATACCTCTACCTTGTCACATTTACTCACCCCACCGTATGCATTATTGCAGAGTCCCCACTGGAAATCCACGTGAGTTTTTCATTAATGACCCATGGCATGTCTGAAAAACAAAGCAACCCAATAAATACACATCAATCTCACATGTAACCATGCATACGTTACAAAAGTACCCCACAGTACGTTGTGTGCTTCGAATATTAGAGAGAAGTAATTGAAATTATTATTTTTTGTCTTTGATGGGGTCGTGCAACGAAAGGGTGTATATGTACTTAATTCCAACTACTACCTCTCCTAAGTTATTACTCGCATGGAAAGTGAAGACGTGTAAGTTATGGTAAAAATAAAATATAATTAAATTTAATGTCTGCTATCTAATATATTTATAAATCTTATTTCTAAATTTGCACATCTAATGTACATACGTATATCATAAGTAAATTTTATAAATTTTAAATATATTTACTTGTAAAATTTAAGGTTTATAAAAAAAGTAACAAATAAAGATCTACGGTCGATATAAAATCAAAACCATAATTTACAGTTTTAAATGCAAAATACGGATATGCCTGTCAAATTTCGGGCCTGGCTCCCATGATCTCATCGGTCATTAAACACAAGTAGTTGAAACTAGGGATGGAATTTCAAAAAAAAATTACCTGTTAATAGGAATTTTTATGACGGGTAAATTTTTTTAGTGACTTTCAGATTACGGTTTAAAATTTTATTTTCCTTTCAATTTTTTTTTAAATATGCTACGACTTCATAGAAAATCAAATTTATTTTGAAAGAAGGTTGACCCAAAATTAGTTGTGTTAATAAATACCTACCCGTTTTAATCGTAGATATATGTTGAAATAAAATAATTTAATACACAAAACAATGTTGTGAGTCTTTTCGTGACAATGCATTATACCAAACATTAACACCAACCAACCAATCAGATTTGTTTTTATGCCCACATTTAGAAAATCCTTTTTGCTATGACAATTATGCTCAGAAATGATTGAAAAGGAACTAATGTTGCCCTAGATTAATATTGACTCCATGAGTCTTGGAATTGGAATTCAATGCATGATTTAATACTTTAATACCCACTTCGCCCACCGCTCCTCTATTTGAGGAACATATTGCCAAAGTTCACTACCTTCTCTAAATTTAGCAAAAACATAACTAAACACCCACTACATTTCTCCATTCACATATACGTCACCAACGTGCCAAATATCAATTATAAGTTTCTTTGACCCATAAAATAAAATCAAAGAAAATATCAATTAGTTCTAGATTTAAGAAAAACATACCTTTAAGGTTGTGTAATTGTGAAAATTGAAACCTTTTTGCAGAGGCAGCGTTACAGTAGAGAAAAAACTCACCTTTAAAGTTGTGCGATTGTGAAAACTGAAATCCTTTTGCAGAGGTAGCATTATAGTAGATCTAATATTTTTTCTTTTTTTGTAACTGTCAAATTGGGTGAACCAGATAGTGTTGTAGATGGATGGAGAGCAAACCTTGCAAGGATGCATGAGTGCCATAATAGATGAATGGTGGACCAATGTTTACAATTATCCATTATAAAGTTAACTGATACAATTATTATTTAACCCATCACCAGTACCCAGCCCAGTTGAGCCCCGTTTCCTTATTTTTGGTTTTAGTTTTTTCCCTCTTTTCTTTCGTCGTGGACTTGTTGCAACTGTAAAAGACCGATTTTCATACCCCTTAGACAACGTAAAATTTAATCCTGTGATATTTCCCTATAAATACCTCTACCTCATCACATTTACTCACCCCGCCGAATGCTTTATTGCAGAGTCCCTGTAGACAATCCACGTGAGTTTTTCATTAATGACCATGTCATGTCATAAAAACAAAGCAACCCAATAAATACACATCAATATCACACGTGACCATGCATACGTTACAAAAGTACCCCACAATACATTGTGTGCTTCGAATATTAGAGAGAAGTAATTGAAATTATAATTTGTTGTCTTTGATGGGTCTATGCAACGAAAGGGTGTATATGTACTTAATGCCAGCTAAGAGCACTACCTATCCTAAGTTATTACTCACATGGAGAGTGGAGACATGTAAGTTACAATAAAAATAAAATATAATTAAATTTAATGTCTGCTATCTAATATATTTATATATCTTATTTCCAACTTTGCACATCTAATATACATAAGTATATCATAAGTAAATTTTACAGTTTTTAAATATATTTACTTGTAAAATTTACAGTTTTTTAAAAAAAATAACAAATAAAGCTCTATGGTCGATATAATATCAAAACCACAATTTTCAGTTTTTAATGCAAAATACGGTCATATGTTTGTCAAATTCCAGTCCTGGCTCCAATGATCTCATCGGTCATTAAACACAAGTAGGTGAAACTAGGGATGGAATTTCAAAACAAAATTACCTGTTAATATGAATTTTTATGATGATTAAAATATTTTACTGACTTTCAGATTACGGTTTAAAAATTTATATTAACACCAACCAACCAATCGAATTTGTTTTTACGTTCACATTTAGAAACTCCTTTTTGCTATGACAATTATGCTCACAAATGATTGAAAAGAAACTAAAGCTGCCCTAGATTAATATTGACTCCATGAGTCCTGTCATTGGAATTCAATGCATGGTTTAATACTTTAAAACCCACTTCCCCGACCGCTCCTCTATTTGAGGAACATATTGCCAAAGTTCACTACCTCCTCTAAATTTGACAAAAACATAACTAAACATCCACTACATTTATCCATTTACATATATTTCACCAACATGCCAAATATCAATTATAAGTTTCTTTGAGCCATAAAATAAAATCAAATAAAATATCAATTAGTTGGAGATTTAATAAAAAACCCACCTTTAAAGTTGTGCGACAGTGAAAAATGAAACCTTTTGCAGAGGTAACATTACAGTAGAGAAAAAACTCACCTTTAAAGTTGTGCGATTTTGAAAACTGAAACCCTTTTGCAGAGGTAGCATTATAGTAGAGCTAATTTTTTTTCTTTGTTTGTAATTGTCAAACTAGGTGAACCAGATAGTGTTGTAGATGGATGGAGAGTAAACCTTGCAAGGATGCATGAGTGCCATAATAGATGAATTGTGGACCAATGTTTACTATTATCAATTAAAAAGTAAATTGATGCAATTATTATTTCACCCATCACCAGTACCCAGCCTGGTTGAGCCCCGCCCCTTGTTTTTTGTTTTATTTTTTCTCCTCTTTTCTTTCGACGTGGACTTGTTCCAACTATAAAAGACCAATTTTCACACCCCTTAGACAACACAAAATTTAATCCAGCGATATTCCCCTATAAATACCTCTACCTCGTCACATTTACTCACCCCACCATATGCGTTATTACAGAGTCCCCACTGGCAATCCTCATGAGTTTTTCATTAATGACCATGGCATGTCTTAAAAACAAAGCAACCCAATAAATACACATAAATCTCACACGTAATCATGCATACGTTATAAAAGTAAACCACAATACATTGTGTGCTTCAAATATTAGAGAGAAGTAATTGAAATTCTTATTTGTTGTCTTTTATGGGACCGTGCAACAAAAGGGTGTATATGTACTTAATTCCAACTACTACCTCTCCTAAGTTATTAATCGAATGGAGAGTGGAGACCTGTAAGTTACGATAAAAATAAAATATAATTAAATTTAATGTCTGCTATATAATATATTTATAAATCTTATTTCCGAATTTGCAAATCTAATGTACATATGTATATCATAAGTAAATTTTATAGTTTTTAAATATATTTACTTGTAAAATTTATGGTTTATAAAAAAAATATCAAATAAAGATCTATGGTCGATATAAAATCAAAACCATAATTTACAGTTTTAAATGCAAAATACGGATATGCCTGTCAAATTCCGGGCCTGGCTCCCATGATCTCATCGGTCATTAAACGCAAGTAGATGAAACTAGGGCTGGAATTTAAAAAAAAAAATTACATCTTAATAGGAATTTTTATGATGTTTTAAATTTTTTAGTGACTTTAGATTACGGTTTAAAATTTTATTTTCCTTTCAATTTTTTTTTTTTAAATATGTTAACGACTTCATAGAAAATCAATTTTTTTTTGAAAGAAGGTTGAGCCAAAAATAGTTGTGTTAATAAATAGCTACCCATTTTAGTCGTAGAAATACGTTGAAATAAAATAATCTAATACACAAAATAATTTTGTGTCTTTTCGTGATAATGCATTCTACAAAACATTAACACCAACCAACCAATCAGATTTGTTTTTACACCCACATTTAGAAAATCCTTTCTGCTATGACAATTATACTTAGAAATGATTGAAAAGGAACTAAGGCTGCCCTAGATTAATATTGACTCCATGAGTCCTGGCATTGGAATTCAATGCATGGTTTAATACTTTAAAACACACCTCCCCCATCGTTCCTTTATTTGAGGAACATATTGCTAAAGTTCACTACCTCCTCTAAATTTAGCAAAAACATAACTAAAAACCCACTACATTTCTCTATTTACATATACGTCACCAACGTGCCAAATATCAATTATAAGTTTCTTTGACCCATAAAATAAAATCAAAGAAAATATCAATTAGTTGTAGATTTAAGAAAAAACTCACCTTTAAAGTTGTGCAATTGTGAAAACTGAAACCTTTTTGCAGAGGCGGCGTTAGAGTAGAGAAAAAACTCACATTTAAAGTTGTGCGATTGTGAAAACTGAAATCCTTTTTCAGAGGTAGCATTATAGTAGAGCTAATATTTTTTCTTTGTTTGTAACTGTCAAACTGGGTGAACCAGATAGTGTTGTAGATGGATGGAGAGTAAACCTTGCAAGGATGCATGAGTGCCATAATAGATAAATGGTGGACCAATGTTTACAATTATCCATTATAATGTAAATTGATGCAATTATTATTTAACCCATCACCAGTACCCAGCCCAGTTGAGTCTCGCCCCCTTGTTTTTGGTTTTAGTTTTTTCCCTCTTTTCTTTCGTCGTGGACTTGTTGCAACTGTAAAAGACCGATTTTCATACCCCTTAGACAACACAATATTTAATGCAACGATATTCCCCTATAAATACCTCTACCTTGTCACATTTACTCACCCCACCGTATGCGTTATTGTAGAGTCCCCGTAGGCAATCCACGTGTGTTTTTCATTAATGACCATGGCATGTCTTAAAAAAAAAGAAACCTAATAAATACACATCAATATCACACGTAACCATGCATACGTTACAAAATTACCCCATAGTACGTTGTGTGCTTCGAATATTAGAGAGAATTAATTAAAATTATTATTTTTTGTCTTTGATGGGGCCGTGCAATGAAAGGTTGTATATGTACTTAATGCCAACTTAGAGAACTACCTCTCCTAAGTTATTACTTGCATGGAGAGTGGAGACGTGAAAGTTACAATAAAAATAAAATATAATTAAATTTAATGTCTGCTATCTAATATATTTATATATCTTATTTCTGACTTTGCACATCTAATGTACATATTATATCATAAGTAAATTTTACAGTTTTTAAAAATATTTACTTTTTAAGTTTACAGTTTATAAAAAAATAACAAATAAATCTCTACGGTCGATATAAAATCAAAACCATAATTTACAGTTTCAAATGAAAATTACGGCCATATTCCTGTCAAATTCCAGGCCTGGCTCCCATGATCTCATAGGTCATTAAATGCAAGTAGGTGAAACCAGGGCTGGAATTTCATAAAAAATTACCTGTTAATAGGAATTTTATGACGGTTAAATTTTTTTAGTGACTTTCAGATTACGGTTTAAAATTTTATTTGCATTTCAATTTTTTTTTAAAGATCCTAATGACTTCATAGAAAATCAAATTTATTTTGAAATAAAGTTGAGCCAAAAATAGTTGTGTTAATAAATACCTACGCGTTTTAATCGTAGAAATACATTGAAATAAAACAATCTAATACACAAAACAATGTTGTGAGTATTTTCGTGGAAATGCATTCTGCAAAACATTAGCACCAATCAACCAATCAGATTTGTTTTTATGCCCACATTTAGAAACTCCTTTTTGCTATGACAATTATGCTCACAAATTATTGAAAAGGAACTAAGGCTGCCCCAGATTAATATTGACTCCATGAGTCCTAGCATTGGAATTCAATGCATGGTTTAATACTTTAATACCCACTTCCCCTACCACTCCTCTATTTGAGGAACATATTGCCAAAGTTCACTACCTCCTCTAAATTTAGTAAAAAAATAACTAAACACCCACTACATTTCTCCATTTACATATACATCACCAATGTTCCAAATATCAATTATAAGTTTCTTTGAACCATAAAATAAAATCAAAGAAAATATCAATTAGTTGTAGATTTAAGAAAAAAAATTCCTTTAAAGTTGTGCGATTGTGAAAACTGAAACCCTTTTGCAGAGGCAGTGTTATAGTAGAGAAAAAAATCATCTTTAAAGTTGTGTGATTGTGAAAACTGAAACCATTTTGCAGAGGTAGCGTTATAGTAGAGCTAATATTTTTTCTTTGTTTGTAACTGTCAAACTAGGTGAACCAGATAAAGTTGTAGATGGATGGAGAGTATGAAGAACACAATATTATACTAAGAGGGGGGGTGAACAGTATAAGACCACTTTTTGCTTTTCTTTCCCAAACAATATTAATCAATATAATCAATGGCAATATCAATAGCAATAACCAAAGCAATGCACCAATCATCACACACAATAGAGACACAAATTTTAATGTGGTTCACCCAATGTGGGCTACCTCCACAGAGAAAATATTTCTTCTAAATATTTCTCAAATGATCTCTTGGGAATCCTTCACAAATTACAATGTTTATGGACCGCGGTCCAAATGAGATGATGATACCCTAATATCAAGTTCGTGGATATCTTTTACAGGAGAAATTTTTCTCCTTTTGCTTTGGCTAGTGATCTTCTAGAAGACTCTGTCTATGCTACTTTGATTGGTGGATCTCTCTCCACTTGAATACTTCTTACTTAGATCTATCTTCAGTTGTCCTGGCTGTTGGATCTCTATCCACTGAGACTCTATCCTCTATACTTTGTCACCTCCAAAGCTCTATCTCAATACTGTACCAAACACAGTTCCATCGGTCTAGCATAGTTGTGCTCAATCTCTTGCACTAAACATAGTATAGTCGGTCTAGTACAATTTTGCTCAATAGGTTCACTCAAAACCTGCTCAAATCTGCTCAACAGGTTCACACAAAAACTTGTCTAAATCTACTCAATAGGTTCACACAAAACCTGTCTAAATTTACTCAACAAATCCTCTCTAGGACTTGCTCAAATCTGCTTAGCAAGCTTTCACAAAAGCTTAACTCAAATCAGTCCACAAGCCTTCTCAAAGACTTGTCTCAATCACATATAATCATAAAGAGAATTATTAGAGCCTCAATATGTTCTAAGCTCAATGTACATTCAATATATCAAATCAATCTCATAGAAGCTTAAAGAGAATTGTTAGAGACTTTATATGTTCTATACTCAAATCCAAATCTCAACTCAATAGAAGCATTTAGAGAATTGTTAGAGACTCAATATGTCATATTCTTCAATTTCAATATCAACTCAAATCAGAATATAGAATAGTTTATTTTATGGAACTTGAACAACCATTTCATACATCTACTTGACTAGGCTTAACCAAATCAACTCAACCAATCACATCAAGGAAAACCCCTTTCTTACAAACCCTAGTTCAAGCATGTATCAACCAACTCAAAATATTTCCAACAATGCTTTATCTCAAGTCTCACATAACAATGATACTCATGTTATTTTCCAACTCAGTTTCAATTCCATTTCATCATTAATGGTATTCAACAACAATGCTCATAAAACAAGGTTTAAATATAACTCAAACTAGAAAACCTTGAAGCATTCAACCAATCATTTTCACAAATAAAAAAATAATCAATCCTTTTCTCTCCAATGATATTTCATAAATCAACCACCACAAACAATAAATAAGAGAATGTACACTTACCTTTTTTATGCCAATAAGTTGTCCACAAAATCTGCCACACTTAATCACAACTTTCATTTTCAGTATTAATAAGGGTTAGTGGTATTTTAAATAATCACAATAAAAGCATAACTTAATTTAAACCCTTTTCACTCCAACTTCATAAACACATCCACCAAAGTCTACTTTAATAAAAACCCTTATTAAGAATAACCCACAATAAATCTCTCAAAATCACTTTAACAACAACTCCTTATTTCTCCTAAAATAGATTCTCCATATCCATAAAAATAAAACATAAATAAAATATGCTTTTGCAATAATAATCATAGCCCTAATGATAAAATTTAATTCCCATTAAATACCTTTTAACTCCAAACTTTAGGGCTGATAAAAATTATTAAAGGCAAAAACGTAAATACCTCTCAAGGGGATTCGAACCCCTGTCCACCACACACTGCAAGCATCTTAGTCACGGCTAATATTCCAACCAAGCCAAAGCGCTCGTTGGAAAAGCAAAGGCCAAAATGGCCTTTAATCTTCCTCTGCCTATCGCAAAGGACAAAGCGCCAAAGCGCTTCCCACACACTGTCATCAAGGGGATTCGATCCCTGATATCTGCGCTACCCACAGTCCTTGCAAAATCGATACGCCAATGCGCCACGCCTCATACTACATTTGATATTTCCAAATCACTGCGCTTTCTTCGTTGCTTCCTTTTCAACAATTCGCATGAGCTCTTTCGAATTCCAAGGCAATTAACACACGAGAACAAGGATAATATTTGGTTTAATTGTCACCCATTTATATAGTATTTAATAACACTTTGAAGACGTAGGCAAAAAATATTAAAATTATATTTGTATGATGACGTCGACGAAAAACTTTCCATTTAAATTTGAATTTAAAATTTAAATAATTAAAATTTAAACCAAACATTAAAACTCAAATAACTCTATCACCGGGGCACCTTTTTCGATGAAACGAAAGCCAATGTGGGTTTTATGAAAAACCCAGATCATATATGTTGTCCATGGTTTTAAATAAAACATTTTATATTCTCTACCTTGATTTGCACAAAAATCCTTCATAGATCCTTTTGATATTTATTGCTCTATTGACATCAATGACAACATTTCAACTTAGGGACTCAAAATGTCCAACAATATCCCCCTTTTTCATTGATGGTAACCCAAATACTTTTACTGAATACTGACCTTCTTTTCTGCTCCCCCTGGCTCAATGCTCTCTTAGATATCAAATCTCTCCTCATATCCAAAAACTCTCCCCATAATACACAAATCTCTCCCCCTTTGACATCAATGGCAAAGGGTCACCTTTGGGGCTCGGGGTTAAGAAATAAGCCTCTTATCTTAGCCCCTCCCCCAACTCCATATGAGGTGGTTAATTTTGGGGTGGGAGTATTTCTACTCCCTGGAAGAACTATTCTCTACCTTTGTCTTTTCCTTTTTCTTTTTGTTGAATTCTCTCACTGTTTCTTTTCAAGTCATCATCCCTATTCCTATTCCTATTCTTGTTTTCATCCATATTCTTGTTCTTGTATCTGTTCTTGTTCTCATTATTTTCTAAATCTCTTTTATTTTTTGAGTCTCTATTCCTATTCATCTTCTTATTTTTTTCATGTTCCTGTTCATGTTCCTATTCATATTCATGTTCCTGTTCATGTTCATATTCCTGTTCTTGTTCATATTTGTTTCTGGAATATTTGCTCTACACCATATTGCTATGTGACCATCATTATTGCACTTATAACACTTAATGTTATTATTCCTTGGATGTGCAACGGTCTTAGGATTTCTCCTAGTGAAGCCATATCTTCTTCTATCATGAATCCTACAATTTATTGCCTTATGACCAAACTCATTACATGAATAACAATATCCTTGGAAAAGTTATTCTCTTCCATATACCTGTCTTTCATGTGTCCTGCACTATTAAGCCATGTGCCCAAACCTGTGACATGAGAAGCATCTCCCGTTGAAGCTTCCTTGCCTATACCTCATTGGTCTCCTATTCTGATTGTTGTTCCATCTGTATATTCTTTGCCCATTGTCCCTATTGGACTTACTACAATATGACTCATCCTTAGAAGTTTCAATTTCACATACATCTGAGAATCCCTCTTCTGAAGTACCTTATTCTTCAAGACCTGAAGTAGGATTTTCTACCCATTTCTTTTGAACCTATTTAGAACCAAGACATATTTTTTTTTATGCTCCTATTTGTATCCTAACTATTTTATCCACATTCTTTTCACTAGTTACATACTTTTATAGCTTATTATTGGAATCCTGTAGATCTTCGTTTAGTAGTGCAATTTCATGTGTTAACTTTTCACATTCCAGAATCTTTGCTTCTAACTTATCTTTGAACTTGCTTGCCTTAGCCTTTGACTTTTCTAAGTCCTCTATGAGTAGTAATATTTCTTCATCACATTCTTGAAACTGAATTTCAAGCTTAGAGTGTTGCTTTCTTACCTTTTTTACTGTGTCAAGAGCATAGATAAGTTCACCTTTAAGATCATAACCATTCTCTATTGAATAGTCCTCTAGTTTTTTGCCTTTGTCCATATTATTTCTTTCTTTTGACTTGCCTTCTATAGGACCACTCAATTATTCATCTTCTAATTCCATTAGAAGATTCTCATCTGGTTTACCAAGTGCATCTTCAAAATCATCATCACTAAAACTATAGCCATCCCTTGTGCAATCATCTTCAAGATGTCTAAATTTACCACATCTAAAACACTTGAGAATAATTGGAGTCTTTTTTTAACTGGATATTTTTCTTCAACCATAAACAAGACTTCATCTCTATAATTGTCTAAAAAACTAGCATCACTATCAATTGAGTACTTACTTGCATTATCTGAATAGTAGCTTGGCTCTCCTTTTTATGCTTCTTGTCTCCCTTTTTCTTCTTTAGAACTAAGTCCTGTTATGGTGGTTGATGAACTTTGTGCATTGATAGTCCTTTCCAAGGTCCTTGAATTTTCCTCAACCTTATGTAGCTTATCCTTCGAGCCTTTTACTTCCATCATTAGTGAAACTATCTCATGCTCTAATCTCTCATACTCTAGATCTTTTGTCTTTAATTTTTCAACCATACCTTATTCAATTTTCCTTGTCTCTTCAACTTTAATTTTGAAGTTGGTGAGTTCCTGTAAAAACCTTGCTTTTGCTTTTTTGTCTTCTTGATCTTGGACCCTTAATCCTGAGTTACCCCTTTTTAATTCTTCAAGAGTAACCATAAGCCTTTCACATTCTATCTCTTTTACCTTTGACTGTTCAACCATGCCTTTTTCAACTCTTCTTGCCTTTTCAACCTTATCTCTCAAGTCAGATATATCTTGTAGAAGGTTTGTCTTACATTTCTCATCTTCTTGTATTTGAGCCTTCAATTATGATTTTTCTCTTTTCAATTGAACAAGTTCCTTAAGAGTGGCTTCCTCATTTTATTTATCTGAATCTTCCTCTTATTCACTTTCTTCTATTGTCCAAAGTGGATTTTCTTCTTGATACTTGCTTCGACTATTCTTGTTATCCTTTTATGACTCATTTTTTAGAACTTCAAATCTAAGAGAATCATCTTAATCTTTACTGCTATCAAACCCATTGCAATATATTGCATCATGGCCAAGTTGACCACAAACAAAACATTCTTGTGGATAATAAGCTGCATGGTGACCTATGTTCTCACATTTGGTATAGAACTTTATCAGTATAGATATTTCTCCATTACTTGATTCATCTCTTGAATCTATTTCCATGTGTCCTCCCAACACAACAATATTAAAGTCATATTTCTTTTCTTTCATGACCATAGGTGTTCTTTTCTTCTTGTGTCTCATGCTTCTATTCTTTCCTTTATTTGTCATTTATGTTCTTGCAAGTTCTTCCTTCAAGCTTTTAAACCCTTTTCGAAGTAACCAACTCTAATACCAATTGAATAACACAATCTTATACTGAGAGGGGGGTGAATATTATAATATCACTTTTTACTTTTCTTTCCCAAATAGTATTAATCAATATAATCAGTGGTAATATCAATAGCAATAACCAAAGCAATGCACCAATCATCACACACAATAGAGGCACAAATTTTAACGTGTTTCACCCAATGAGGGCTACCTCCATAGAGAAAATATTTATTCTAAATATTTCTCAAATGTTCTCTTAGGAATCCTTCCCAAATTATAATGTTTATGGACCTCGGTCCAAAGGAGATGTTGATCCCCTAATCTCAAGTTTGTGGATCTCTTCCATAGGAGAACTCTTTCCCCTTCTGCTCTGCCTAGTGATCTTCTAGAAGACTCTGTCTCTATGCTATTTTGACTAGTGGATATCTCTCTACATAAAGAATTCTCACTCAAATATGTCTACTATTGTCCTAGTTTTTGGATCTCTATCCACTAAGACTCTGTACTTTATACTCTGTCACCTCCAAAGCTCTATCTCAATACTATACCAAACATAGTTCTATCGATCTAGCATAGTTCTGCTCAATATATTGCACTAAACACAGTACAATCGGTCTAGTACAATTTTGCTCAATAGTTCACTTAGAACCTGCTCAAATATGTTCAACAGGTTCACACAAAAATCTGTCTAAATCTGCTCAATAGGTTCACACAAAACCTATCTAAATCTGCTCAACAAATCCTCTCTAGGACTTGCTCAAATTTTCTTAGCAAGCTTTCACAAAAGCTTAACTCAAATCAGTCCACAAGTATTCTTGAAGACTTATCTCAATCACATAGAATCATAAAGAGAATTGTTAGAGACTCAATATGTTCTAAGCTCAATGTACAATCAATATATCAAATCAATCCAATAGAAGCATAAAGAGAATTTTTAGAGACCCTATATGTTCTATACTCAAATCCCAATCTCAACTCAATAGAAGCATACTGAGAATTTTTAGAGACTCAATATGTCCTATTCTTCAATCTTAATCTCAACTCAAATCAGAATATAGAATAGTTTGTTTTATGGAACTTGAACAACCATTTCACACATCCACTTGACTAGGCTTAACCAACTCAACTCAACCAATCACATCAAGGAACAACCATTTCTCACAAACCCTAGTTCAAGCATGTATCAACCAACTCAAAATGTTTCCAACAATGCTTTATCTCAAGTCTCACATAACAATGATACTCATGTTCTTTTCTAACTCAGGTTCAAGTTCATTTCATCATTAATGGTCTTCAACAACAATGCTCATAAAACAAGGTTTAAATATAACTCACAAACCAAAAAATCTTGAAGCATTCAACCAATCATTTTCACAAAGGAAACCATAATAAATCCTTTTCTCTCCAATGATATTTCAAAAATTTGTGGCACGTTAGTCTTGGAGCAAAATAGAAATAATAAACAGTATTCATTAACCTTACGAAACTTAGAAATTAGAATGCTTATATAGGGTTGATTTAACAACCTTAGGAAATATAGGAGAAGTTAGAAAATGAAGAAAAATAGGGAGGAAATGAGAAAGGGAAATTGATGTTGAATGCCTTACCGCCCATGCCATCCAATATGCCCAATTAGCTACCATCTAAGGAGGTAAAATGGTAAGGTCCAAAGCTTACCGTTTTAAACAAATTTTTTACCTTTTTATACTGCTTTAATTTTCAACATCCTCCCCCTTAAAGTTGAGAGGACTAACTATACCATCTCTTATCTTTATATATTGAGCTTTAGTTATACCTTTGGTGAAAATGTCTGCAATATTATCCAAAGTGTTACAATATTGAAGCTCAACTATCTGTTGTTCCACCATATCTCGAATGAAGTGATACTTCATATCGAAATGCTTTGATCTACTATGGTGGACTGGATTGTATGCCAACTGAATGGCACTTATGTTATCACAATATAGTCGAGTTGGACCACTTTGAATTTCTCCAATATCTTCAAGAACTTTTCTCAACCATAGGTCTTGAGTACTAGCATGTGTGATGGTTATATACTCAGCCTCAGTCGATGAGAATGCTACAACAGTTTGTTTCTTGGAACTCCATGTAATTAGTCCTGATCCTAGACTAAAACAATTTCCTGATGTAGATTTCCTGTCATCTATATTGCTGCCCCAATCACTGTCACTAAAGCCAAATAATTTCACATAATTACATTTTTGGTAATGGATTCCAAAATCCAATGTACCTTTTACATATCTTAAGATTCTTTTAGTTGCTTGTAGATGCAGCTCAGATGGACTAGCCATAAACCTTGAAACTAGAGAAACAACATATTGAATATCGAGCCTTGTGTTGGTGAGAAACATCAGACTCCCAACCATGCTTCTATAAGTGGTCATGTCAACCTGTGATGCTCCATCGTCCTTGCTCAATTGGATCCCATGTCTATTTGGAGTTGCAACTGATTTGCACTACTCCATGGAAAATTTCTTTATCATGTCTCGAGCATACTTGTGTTGACATATGAATATCCCTTTATTTGATTGATGCACTTCCATCCCTAGGAAGTATTGCATTAAACCAAGATCTTTCATCTTGAATTGTTTCATCATGGAGTTTTTTAACTCCATATTCATTTTATTGTTACTACCCATAAATATTAGGTCATCCACATACAAACAAACTATGAGAATATTTACTCCATGATTTAGGTAGTACAGAGTTGGTTCACTTTTGCTTCTTGTGAATCCATACTCGCTGAAATAGCCATCAATGAATGAGTACCAAGCTCTTGGTGCTTTCTTGAGGCCATAAAGTGTTTTCTTCAATTTGTAAATAAGGTTCTCCTTTATCTGTTCTTGAAAACATTGAGGTTGTTGAACATAAACTTCTTATATCAAGTATCCGTTCAGAAAAGCACTTTTCACATCCATGTGTTGAAAATTCCATCCTTTATGGGCTGCTAAGGAAAAAACTGATCTGATTGTTTCTTGTCGTGTAATAGGAGCAAAGGTTTCCTCATAGTCAATGCCAAATTTATGAGTAAAACCTTTTGCTTATAGTCTCGCCTTATGCATCTCAATGATTCCATCAACATTGTACTTGGTCTTGTAGACCCATTGACATCCAACACATTTTTTTCCTTTGGGTAGCTTTACTAGCTCCCATATATCATTATTTTTTATAGATGTTATTTCCTCTTTCATGGATTATTGCCATACATTTTGAGTACATGCCCTCTCATAGCTAGCTGGTTCTAGCTGTGTACTAGCCAATAAAGCATAATTGACTACATCTCCTCTAGGATCAGGGGAGCCATCATCTCCATACAATTGCAAATTTTCAAGTTGCTACAAAACTGTATTCATCTCACTAGCTTGGCTTCTAGTGAATCTTATTTGGAAATTATGATCCAACATTTGAAAATATGGATGATGTTGTAATGTTCTTTTGCCTCTCGATGAAGAGTCTCTGTCAATGTCCATCGATGAAGAACTTATTTATCTTTGTGGAGAAGGACTTGGAGTGGAAGTTGAATTACTTGAAGTAATACTCTTGTATGGGCTTGTAGGGGGTGGTGTGCCTTTGCTTTTCTTTGGAGACACATGTTGTACCTGTGAAGAACTTACATATTGGGACTCATCATCAACAAAAATTCTTTGATGACCCCATTCTCCCCCTTCATAAAAAATTACATCCCTAGAGAGTATAACTTTATGAGTCTTGGGATTGTAGAGTCTATATGCCTTTGTAGACTCACAATACCCTACAAATATACAAGCTTGACTTTTTGGATCAAGATTCTTCCTTTTCTCATCAGGAATGTGTGCATATGCTAAAGAACCAAACACTTTGAAGTGTTTTACATTAGGTTTCTTTTCGTACCACCCCTCATAAGGAGTGACACCATCTAAACTAGAAGTAGGAATTCTATTTAGAATATATACACTGGTTATTATAGCCTCTACCCAGTACATATGAGTTAGATGCTTAGTCTAAAGCATAGATCTCACCATTTCAACTATGGTGCAGTTCTTTCTCTCACACCATTCCGTTGTGGGGTATAGGCAGTGGTGAATTGCCTTTTAATCCCACTTGTTTTACAATATTTCAAGAATGCTTTTGAGGAGTATTCACCTCCTCGATCTGTCCTAAGGCATTTTACATAATTCCCACTTTGATTCTCTACATTGTTTCTAAAAACTATGAAGCAATCAAAAGATTCATATTTATGTTTCAAAAAATAAAGCTAGCACATTCTAGAGAAGTCATCTATGAAAGTGAGAAAATAAGAATAGTTTTCGAGACTCTGTGTTTGCATTGGTCCACAGATGTCTGAATGTACTAACTGAAGTGGATAGCTGGCTCTCCACACTTGTCCTTTTGGAAACTTTGACCTTGAGTGCTTTCCCAAAGCACATCCTTCACAGACCTCCTTTTGTTCATTGATTTTAGGAAGTCCTATCACCATAGTTTGAGAAGTTAGAAGTTTCAATCTAGCAGAATTAAGGTGACCATATCGCAAGTGCCAAAGCACACTTAGATTTTTTATAGCTACATTTGCAATTTTAGCTCCTCCTAGATCATCAAATTTGAGAGGGAATAACCTGTTCTTGGTCATGGGGACCTGTGTGATGACACAATTATAATTATTTTTATAAAAAATGATACATTGTTCTTCATCAAATACAAGCTTGTAATTGTTTTTCATCATTTGTCCAACGCTTAGCAGATTGTGTTGGAGATTTGGAGTGTAATAGATATCATGCACTTTCTTTAGTCCTTCTTTGGTTGGAACCTCCTTGGCTCCAATACCCTCTACTTGCAATGTCTTATCATCCCCTAATTTGATTTGGGATTTATAAGTGGAATCTACAGTAGCAAATAAATGTTCTTTGCCACTTATGTGGTTTTAACAACCAGTATACAAAATCTATGTGTCATTTAGATTTTGTTCTGATTGTCCATATGAAAGAAAAATATTAGAGGTATCATCTTCTTCTCCATAATTACCATATTGACTACTGCTGCCTTGTGAAGATTTTGACTAGCAGTCGCGAGCGAAGTGACCTGGCTTGCCATAGTTGAAACAAGTTGATTTTGACTTATCACTTCCTCGCCCTTGATTTCCACTTTGTCCTTGATTTCCTCCTTGATTTTGATTTCCACCTCTTTGTTGATTGCCTCCTCTATATGAGTTGCCTCCTCTATTGGAATTGCCTCCTTTGTTCTGGTTGCCTCCTTTGTTTTGATTGCCTCCTCTGTAGTTGCCTCTGCCTCTACCTCTTTGCTTGCCTCTGCCTTGACCTCTTCCCCATCCTCTTCCATTATTTTCATTAGAAGTTAAGGCCTTATCATTGCCTCCGGAGTTTTAGGAAACCTCTCTTCATGTGACACAACGATCCGATTAATGCATCAAATGTTAAAAGGGAAAGATCTTTGGATTCTTCTATAATTATGGCAATATGGTTCCATTTCTGTGTAAGTGTTCACAATACTTTTGTTACAATTATCTCAGGCTTGATTTCTTCGCCTAATGTAACCATTTTATCCACAATTGCTTTTACTCTAACACAATAATCATCGAATTTTTCATCATATTTCATTCAGAGATTTTCAAAATATTTCTTCAATGTTTGAAGCCTTACCTGCTTCACTTGATTACTACCCTGGAATCCATCACTCAATGCTTTCCATGCAGCTTGTGCAGTTGTACAAGCGACGATTCTAGGGAATATGCTTTTCTCCAATGCAGCTTGGAGATGAGAAAGAGCAGAAGAGTTGCTCTTTTTCTCTTATTTTCATGTTTTCTTGTCTTCGGAACTTAGTGTTGTCCAGTCTGAGGGTTTTGTCTAGCCCTCTTTTATTATGTTCCACAAATCTCTTCCTATGAGCAATGTCTTCATATTCATATACCAATACTCATAGTCATAACCGTTAAATTCTGGTATAGGTAAGCTATTGTGTGAGGCCATAGTTACCAATAAACTCTCTTAATTTAACGGTTATGATAAAGTACTTTGTTGTTTGAAAGAAGGAAAGAAGAAGAAGGATGAAAGAAGAGATTACAAATTTAAGTTAAATCTGACTTGTTCTACTCTATCATTTAGTACTTATTCCTCTTGATATGGGGATGCTATATCTTGATTCACAAAATTATCTACTACTTCTTCTTCGTCGTCACTTATCAATATTATTTTCGATGATTCTGATTCTAAGATTTCCACTGAAATACTATAATGTGTATACTCTGATTCTTGTGGTGCAGCTTGTATGGATTTCGATTGTTCAAATTGACTCCTAAATGAGTTGTCTTCAAAGTCTGCCTCGTACCCTGAGTTAGGATGCCTTTGATGTGCTATCACTGCATTTTGAAGTTGGCTAAACACAATGTTGAGCCCATAACCTCTTACTTTTTCATCAAACCTCTCTGCACCTTCTCTTGCTAAAATTGCACATAAGGCATGATAACAACCATTTGGTCTTATCATCAATGCCTATTTACAATTTTACAATTTGATCCTTGGTATCTTTTACAAAAAAACTAAACCTCTTAGGCTTATTACACAAGATTTCTATAGTTTGTGATTCCTTGAATCAAGTAAAAAAATAAGTACCCTTTGATTACAATAATTGTCTCTTAGACAATATTTTCCTTTCTTTTATAATATTAAAAAAACTATATTACTATTTAATAAATTAAAAAATAATTGCCCTAAAAAAAATTTTTAAAGAAGCAATTATATTTAATATATTAAATATAATATAAGTAGTTTTAATAATATAAAAAATAAATAAAAGAACTTATATAAAAAAAAAATTATGGTCTGCAAGAATCGAACTTGTGACCTCTTGGCATCAACAAATCGCACTAACCAACTCGACCACCACTGTTGATGAGAACCAAAGGGAATGAATACAATTTTATGTTGTTTCGGATCCGATTTTTAATAAAAAAAAATTCAAAGATTTTTTCATCACTGGGTTTCAAACCCACGACCTGCAAGAAGGCGGGCGCCTTACGGCTGGCTCCTCGAGCTAGTCGAGATGTGTGGCTCAACGGGAAGGCAAGGGAAGCTTTCCTTCCTTGTTATTCTCGTGGCCACATCGAAAGAAATTTTTTTTTTGGGACTTTTAGTCCCACATCGACCATGCGAGAGCGTTTGAGGTGTTTAAAACCCTCAATGCTTGCATAGTCACTTGATTGCCTTCGGGAAATTAGTGACCACCCTTTTGCCTCCTTTAGCCTATCGCCTATCGCCACGTTGCTTGTCACCTCCTTCTACCACGTAACCCTTCATCCGCCATGTTGTCGGTTCTCCTTCTGCCATGTAATTAGATCTGTGTCGATTTTGTGTCGTCCAATCTATGTCGGCCTTGCTCTTCTCTCGCCACATGGCGATCTTCAGTTGGTTTCTCCTAGGTTGCTCCTCCTCCTCGCATGCTCGTTGTGCGGGCCTTCTCCAGACCTCACCTCGATTCATGATTTACGGGCCTTCTTTGACCTCACCTCGGATCATGTGTTGTGGGTCCCACTTGACCTCGCCTGCCCTGGTGCTCGTGCTGCTGGTTCCTCCACCTCGATCTTTGGTCCCTCTTCGATCTCGGCTCTGATACCAGATGTGGCACGCGACTCTTGGAGTAAAATGGAAATAAGAAATATTATTCATTAACCTTACAAAACTTAGAAATTACAATGCTTAAATAAGGTTGATTTAACAACCTTAGGAAATATAGGAGACGTTAGGAAATGAAGAAAAATAGGGAGGAAGGGAGGAAGGGAGGAAGGGAAATTGATTTCGAATGCCTTGCCGCCCATGTCGTCCAATCTGCCTAGTCAGCTACCGTCCAAGGAGGTAAAAAGGTAAGGTCCAAAGCTTACCGTTGTAAACATTTTTTTTACCTTTTTACACTACTTTAATTTCCAACAAAATCAACCACCACAAACAATCAATAGGAGAATGTGCTCATACCTTTTTTATGCCAATAAGTTGTCCACAAAATCCGCCACACTTAATCATAAATTTCCTATTTATATTAATAAGGGTTAGTGGTCTTTTAAATAATCACAATAAAAGCATAACTTAATTTACACCCTTTTCACTCCAACTTCATAAACACATCCACCAAAGTCTATTTTAATAAAAACCCTTATTAAGAATAACCCACAATAAATCTCTCAAAATCACTTTAACAACTCCTTATTTCTCCTAAAATCAATTCTCCATTTCCATAAAAATAAAACATAAATCAAATATGCTTTTGCAATAATAATCACGACCCTAATGATAAAATTTAATTCTCATTAAATACCTTATAACTCCAAACTTTAGGGCTAATGAAAATTATTAAAGGAAAAAACGTAAATACCTCTCAAGGGGGTTCGAACCCCTGTCTGCCACACATCGCAAGCGTCTTAACCGCAGCTAAGATTCCAATCGAGCCAAAGCACTCGTTGGAAAAACAAAGGCCAAAAGGGCCTTTAATCTTCCTCCACCTGTCACAAAGGACAAAACGCCAAAGCGCTTCCCACACACTGTCGTCAAGGGGATTTGATCCCTGATATTTACGTTGCCCACAGTCTTAGAAAAATTGATACACCAATGTGCCATGCCTCATACCACATTTGAGATTTCCAAATCGCTACGCTTTCTTTGCTACTTCCTTTTCAACAATTCGCACAAGCTCTTTCGAATTCCAAGGCAATTAACACATGAGAGCAAGGATAATATTTGGTTTAATTGCCACCCCTTTATATAGTGTTTAATAACACTTTGAAGACGTTGGCGAAAATATTAAAATTGCATTTGCATGATGACGCGGCGGGAAACTTTTCATTTAAATTTGAATTTAAATTTTAAATAATTAAAATTTAAACCAAACATTAAAACTCAAATAACTCCATCACCGAGGCACCTTTTTCGACGAAACGAAAGCCCAATGTGGGTTTTAAGAAAAACCTAGATCAAATATTATGTCCATGGTTTTAAATAAAACTTTTTATTTTTCCTGCCTTGGTTTTCACAAAAACCCTTCATAGATCCTTTTGACATTTATTGCTCTATTGACATCAGTGACAACATTTCATCTTAGGGACTCAAAATGTCCAACAGAGTAAACCTTGCAAGGATGCATGAGTGCCATAATAGATGAATGGTGGACCAATGTTTACAATTATCCATTATAAAGTAAATTGATGCAATTATTATTTCACCCATCACCAGTACCCAGCCCGGTTGAGCCCCGGCCCCTTGTTTTTGGTTTTAGTTTTTCCCCTCTTTTCTTTCGTCGTGGACTTGTTCCAATTGTAAAAGACCGATTTTCACACCCTTTAGACGATGCAAAATTTAATCCGACGATATTCCCTTATAAATACCTCTACCTTGTCACATTTACTTACCCTACCGTATGCGTTATTGTAGAGTCTCCGCTAACAATCCATGTGAGTTTTTCATTAATGACCATGGCATGTCTTAAAAACAAAGCAACCATACACATCAATCTCACACGGAACCATGCATACGTTACAAAAGTACCCCACAATACGCTGTGTGCTTCGATATTACAGAGAAAAAATTGAAATTATTATTTATTATCTTTGATGGGGCCGTGCAACGAAAGGATGTATATATACTTAATGTCAACTCAAAGCACTACCTCTCCTAAGTTATTACTCGCATAGAGAATGCAGATGAGAATATTACGATAAAAATAAAATATAATTAAATTTAAAGTCAGCTATCTAATATATTTATATATTTTATTTCCGACTTTGAACATCTAATGCGCATATGTATATCATAAGTAAATTTTACAATTATTTACTTGTAAAATTTACGATTTATAAAAAAATAAAAAATAATTTCGTAACAAAATTAAATATCAAATCGAGACGGCGCCCTATCATTACCGTTTCTTACAAGAAAAGGAGCGTCATTCAACAACAATGACGTTAAAAGATTTTTCAAATAAGTGAGCCGATGACACGAAGGCTTCCTCGAAGCAGCAACATGCACCAACTTGCCCCGTAATCTCTGGCTTTCAACATGTCGGAAGCTGCAACGAACTTCGCTCTCTCTTTGACAACCTGAAACTTTTCCTTTTTATAAGATAACAATGTCTTCTTCCTACATACCGTATTTGTAATACCAGATCTGACTTAGATTTTCTAAGAATGGCCAGAGCACTTCTTCTTGTCCACAATCGGAATGCTCGGATCTTTACCGACGACGTGGAGGCGCAGTTGTTCTTGAAATGTAAGGGTTTCGAGAAGAAGCACGCCGATTTGATTCTGGTGGCGGCCACGATGGTGCTGTGCTTGAGTTTTCTGAGCATGTTTACGCTCCCCCTCGGGCTTGAAACGAAGTTGGGCGTTGCGAACGCCAGAGAGGCCATGGACAGCGTGAGGTTTGAGCTATTTATGGTGTTGAATGCTCTCAGTTTCTTCTCCTCGCTGGGGACGGTGGCGGTGCTGTTACAGGCCATGACTATAAATGTCAGTATCGCCCAGATGAACACCGTGGTGAGGTTTTGTAGCAGACTCGCGTACGTGGCCATGGCATGCGGCGGCGCTGCTATCGTGGCTGCAGCAACCACATTTGTTACAAAGTTTTGATGTTTATTGTCATATTTATTATTATTATTTTACTTATTTTACTTTTTAATATCAAATACAATAATGTGAAACATTATTCGAACCTTTTCGAGCACCGCACAGGCTACAACCGCAACTTTTGTTTGTGTATAAAGTTTACAGGGGCTGGAAAATGTTTCGGGGAAAGAAAAAAAGGAATTGTATCTATGGATGGGCCTTTCAGAAGAGACCGCCATCCGGGATGAAAAGCTACAAAGGATTTGTCATTCGACAGAGATACAAAGAGTTTAAGTTCACAGTTTTAGTCATTATTTTTAGTAATTGATAAATGTAAGATCCAAATCATAAGGATTGCTCTCAACAAAGTCTAGTAGATTCGTTGTTGTTGATCAGGGTTCGTACTTTTGTCGGTTGCTCAGGGTTCGTACCTTTGTCGGTCTCTTGTCTCTTGTCAGTTGTTCAGGGTTGGTACAGTTGTCGGTCTCTTGTCAGTTGCTCAGGGTTGGAACAGGTCTTTTGTCGTTCTAGCGCACACTCAAGGATTTAGATCTACTTCCTTTCCTAAATGACACCCCCAAAGGTTTGAACTAAGTTTATTCTTAGTAATTGCCCAACCACAATAACACTTACCAATCCACTAACCCTTGAAAACTTAAATTTTTAATTTTAAATTAAAAACCCAATTACTTATATTCTTTAATAATAACTTAAATATATAAATTGAGAAAAACACTTACCAATCTATTAACCTTTGAAAACTTAAATTTTTAATTTTAAATTAAAAACCCAATTACTTATATTCTTTAATAATAACTTTAAGAGAAAAACACTTACCAATCTACTAACCTTTAAAAACTTAAATTTTTAATTTTAAATTAAAAATCCAATTACTTATATTCTTTAATAATAACTTAAATATATAAATTGAGAAAAACGAGGGTGAATTTGATGGAGAGTAGAGGTCGGTAAATATGTTTCGCCGTACATTGACATTATAAAGTGTGAACTCTTTTACTGCATAATTCCAAGCTATTATATTCAAAACTAACGACATTGTGTCGTAAAAGGCATTTAAAATAGTCGGCGGACACAATGTATTTTGAAGTTAGAAACTATCCTTCAATTTCGATTTACCTTTTTTTAATTAAGTTTATACATGTTATTTTTAATTAATATTTTTTATAAGTATCCGTTGTGAGGATTGAATCCAGGTTACATCATCGATAATGTAAGTAACGTGTCCTCACTTGAAAGCTAGCCCGATCGATTGATCGGACCAGGCTAAGGCGCTAGAAGTTTATATATGTTTTATAAGGAGTTTAGGATGGGTTTGAACCTTGAACATTTAAAAAGAGGCCAAAACTCATTCTTAACATTAGAATAAACTTACAACTTAAAATATTTTGTTAGTCTTTCAACGCACAAAAAAGCAATGACAACACTCAAGTCAGGTCAAGTGTCACTCCAAATGGTTTCTATTGAGTGTTTGCTAACATGGGGTTTGCAATTCCAATCTCAAGCTCATCCATTGTCCCTCTCACTTGGAGCAAGGTAGGGTGGGGGTATAACGTGCCCAAGAGGATAAAATTATAGAGACGTGATAAAGTTATTATGCATTTTTGTTTATCTATTTTTTAAATTGATCATATAAAATTGAAATGGGTGTACTTGTTTTACATAGTAGACATAGTGTGGTATTTTAACAACTTGAATATTATATTGTTTAGTTTAGTAAGATTTGAATTTAAGTTTTAATTCATTGAACTAATGATATTTGATTAACATATTTTTGATGATTTAATGGAATTGAAATGGTTTCACGGATATTATATTATTATAATTATCATGCATTTATTGATAAAATTTGAACTCTTTTAAAATTTTAAAATTTAATTAATTGACTCAATATAATATAATAACTAATATTCAATTTAGATTTTATTGAATAAAAATAATATACACATAAATTGGCTAGTTTATGATGAAGGACAATAGCTTTTACTTATTTTGGAGGCTTTAAATACTTAAATATAGAAATGGGATAGTATCTCAAATTTATATATAATTTAAATTTTATGTATATATCAATCAGTTTAAATTTTATTAAATTAAAAATAATACATAAATAAATTATTTTTTATAGAAGGAATAATAGTTTTTAATTATTTTGGGTTTTTGTTAATTTTTTTTAAGCGAAAACCTTTTACGGGGTCACTTTGGTCTGAGAGACCACGACCAAGGGGTTCTACACCGTCAAAGTCACATGGGAGTCACGTCCGGTCCTACTCGCACCAACATTATCAATTGGATTTTGGGTACCCAATTCAAATTTTTGGTAGGGTGAAGATTCGAACCTGGGACCTCCCTTGGAGGATTGCCCTCTTCTCTCCAACTCACCTACAAAACTTGGGTAAAACTAATTTAGAGTGGAAAACACTCCTTTCGAGGTGCCACTTTCAATAGGTTGGGCATAGGAGGAATAGAGCCTTGTCGACCTCTACCAACACATAGAACATTCCTAACTATACCATATATCTACAGGATGGAGACAAGGGGAATGAAACTTGGGTCGGCCTCTAATAGCACCCAGGACATTCACCACTACACCACAACAAGCAAAAAGGTCTTTCTTAAATTAAGATAGTATACACCTAAATCAATTTAAATTTATTAAATTAAAAATAATACATAAATAAATTATTTTTTATGGAAGGAATAATAGTCTTTAATTATTTTGGGTCTTTCTTAAATTAAGATAGTATACACCTAAATCAATTTAAATTTATTAAATTAAAGATAATACATACATATAAGTAGTGTTTTTACATTGAAAGGACAAGAGTTTTTAATTATTTTGGATCTTTTATTAAATTAAAGATTAGTATATACATATAAATAAGTTAAAAACTTTATTAATATTACATAATTTTGTCAATCATAAGATTTTATTAATATTTTATTATTATTATTATTATTATTCTTATTGAGAAATACTTCTTATACACATTCCTGGTGGGAATTGAACCCGTGTCACATCATCGATAATGCAAGTGGCGTCCTTGCCGGTAGACCACAACACGCAGATAAAAATTTATTAATATTACATAAACTTGTCAATCATAAATATAAAGTCTTGATAAGATCTAAAATTAAATCTTCTTTTTAAAAATCTAAAAATTTAATCAATTAAGCATTATACCATTTAATAGTTTCAATTCATATTTTCTATAATTGATATTAAATAATTTTAAAATCATTTTTTCGAGGGTATACATGAGAATAAGTTTCTTCATTTTTAATTAATAGTTACATGGTCAAATCTCTGGGAAAGTTGTAGTCAATCATAGGTTAAATCCCTGGAGCTACCACTATAACCCTTACCTCACTTTGGTAAATGCAACCTGAAGTAAGGGAGACCTTGATGGCTTAAGGTTGGTGTCGTCATCGTCAGATTGACACACACTCAATGAAATTAGGTTAGACTATTACCTTTGATCCAAAAAGGCTTACCTCCAAAGTTTGAACCTGGGTCTATTTTTGGTAAGTGCCTAGAACTTATCGATCCACCCAACCCCCGGGACTTCAATGAATTTACACAAGTTTTTATGAGGGGTCTTGGTCCCCTCATATTGAGTGGAATTTGAACCTTAGACCTCTCAAAAAAAATCCAAAGCCCTTACCACTACAATAAACTTGCAACTTTATTTAAAATCAAAATAACAAATAAAGATACGTATATATAGTTAAAAATTTTAGTTAAAAATTATAAAAATTTGAAAAAAAAGTTAATTAAATTTAAAGAATTATACGAAATCAACTTAAATACTCATTGTAGGTTTATTTTCAATGCATGACCAAAAGTTCAAAGTCACGGGTGATGTGATAGGAAATTGTTACATTGCTTAGTGCCAAGACATTGAGTGAAGTATCTTAGATCAAATAAAGTTCAAAAACATTCTTTGAACTATAGAATCTATGGAAAGTTGGGGCCAATAGTTATAAGGACTTGGGCAAAATTTACTCTATTGCAATTAGCAATAGTATTTCTTAAGAAGCAATGGTCCTCAATACATCCAAAAATTTGTTTTTTTTGGCCAATGCCAATGCTAATATTGTATGATGTAATCATGTATACGTTTATGGGAAATCATTCTTTAATATATTTACTATTATTATTTAATGTAGCCAATAAGTCAATGGTTTAACCTTTTCATAGTTAAATCTCATTAACCCTTTATGCCTAATATACAATTTTAAGGGTTTAATAACTTATAATTAACTATTGACGACTTGGTATAAACATCCGTCAACCACCTCATCCATTATGCAAATATCATTTTATCTTTATCATTTGTGTGAGTTTTGAAGAGTATCCTTCAATTTTCTTTGTTTCAAGCACTTTTTTATTTTCTCTATAGTATTTATGATTTGAGTTGATGTGTTATTTTTGTTCATTTTGGCAATGTATTATTGAATCTAACATGGTATCAAATTGTTTATGGAGTGTCATCAGCTAGTTGCATAAATTTTTTATGAGATTCTCTTCTTCATCATCTAATAATAAGGGTGAATTACTTCCTAGTGGTTGATAGTTTTTTTTTTAACAAAAGAAGTATAAAAAAGCTTCTATACTCCATTTTTATCATCATCAATTCTAACATAATATTTTGTCCCCTTATTTTTTTTTTTGTTATTTAAAAATTAGGGCAATATTAATCAAGGTGAAACCTCTTATTCATATGTAAAATAGATAGGTTTGGCATCTTCACCTTCATTTGGACACATTTTGCCTATTATACTTTGATCCATAACATCAAAAGCACTAGAGATTTGTTTTTGTTGTTACCATTGTAGAAGGGACTTCTTGGGTTCTTTAAAGAGTTTCAAGCATCTACTTTCCATATGAGTACCTCAATACTTTAGATACAAGGGTGGCTATAGAGTATATGTTGTTGTTTTATTATTGGTTTAAATATTGCACATTATTACTTGTTATATTAATGTTGCCACCTTTGTGGCTAATAGGATGTGACTCTCAACTTCAAGGAGTAGGACCACTCTCTTATTCCACAACAAGTGGCACTGCCATGCCTAGAAATACATGGTATAGGAGAAATTTACATTTAGCTTAGAGGTTTAATTCCCTTACCATAATTTTGATTAAGCATTCAATACTAGAACTATGGTGTCATATATGACATGTTAATCCTATTGAATCTAGCTAAGTATCAAGGATCACTAACCAAAGGAAATATGTGTGGTTATTTATGAAGGGAAGGTTTCAAGTTCAAAATATTTCTCTTCCTTTTTAAAAAAATGTTTTAATGGGTATCGTGGTTGAGCAACATTTACCATGATGGTGATAGCATTCTTGACAATAAGGTTTCCTCTACAGGCAAGTGTGATGAGCAATGAGAGTTCTCAGTTTTTAGATTTGTTTCTACATAGTGTGTTATTGGTGTTTGTTATGATCCCCCATCCATCTAGTGGGGGTCACCTTTTTAACTTTATGAATATGTTATCCCCTTTGCTAACCTTGTGCATGTAAGACTTGGGTTCAAATTTCATGGTATCCTTTTATGGATTACCTAGTTTGAGTTAATGATGACTGGCCAAAATGTATTGTAGTTGTATATATCTAGCCTTTGGCATCTATATTTTTATGTATGTGTGGAAGAAGAAGCATCTAGTCAAACTTGTCCAAGTGGAAAACAATAATTCATCAATTGTGCATAAAGTAAATAAGTGTTAACAATGTGGTAGGTTCCACCTATCACTACACATTAATTGGTTCATTCTAGTTGGTTGTTTTTTGGCTAAGGTCTATTGGATTTTGTTATTTTAGGTCTCAATAATTAATAGGTAAAACCTTTTAGAGACCATAACTTCCACACATAAATATTTTGATCCCTTTCCTTTCAAATTGTATGATTTTTTAATTTGTATTTGTTCAAATACTTTTTGCATATGGGAGGAAGTCTCATTGTTTGATGGTCTTTAAGACCTAGAGTTCTCATTTCAAGGGATAAAATTATAATAGATACACACACAAAATGATTATCTTTGGCCTATTTTCAAAGAAGAGCCAACTAGACTCAAGATATTGAAAACACATTTAGAATCTCTTTCATGTGCAAACAAAAATTTTAAATGTTTTCTTGTTAATCTTTCCTCTTCACATATGAAGGAACATGTTTTATAATCCTAATGTTACCTATTATATTTTATTCAAGTTGTTATGAGGAATTTTATTGTTATTTATCAAGTATAAGCTTACACAAATGATTTCAAATCATCATAGATTAAGGCCCAAGATACCAAGGGTAAGTTTAGTCTTCAAAGAAGTCAAAATCCATTTGTAAATAATCTAACAAGAAAGGGCATCCCACAAAAAAAAAATTAGTGAGGATATAGAAGATTGAGTTGTAGTTTGAAAAGACATGAGGTGATATTCTATACAACAAGAAAGATGCAAATAGTTTCTTCAATTGTCATATTGAATTGACTGATTAAGATGTTATTGTCATTAATGTCTTATCTCCTTAGCCCTTTGGTTCAACTTATGGGGGTGTTAAAAGTTGAGTTATTTGGCTAATTTATTGCCAAAGGATAATATTATATGATATAATAATATGTAAGTTTTTAGAAAATTATTATCCAGTATATTTTTATTACCATTATTAGTCAATAGGACCATAGTTTAAACTTTACGTGGTCACTAACTCTTTATGCCTAATGTGTTATGGAAAAGGGTTTACTTGTACTTAATTATTAAGAATTTAATATAAATAACTCTCAACCATCTACTTCATTGTATCAAGGTGATATTACCTTATTTATTTGTGTGGATGTGCAATGACATCCTTCCATATTCCATGTGTCTATCACTCTTTTATTTTACTCCATAATTTTACTCTACGATTTAAATTTATGTGATGTTCCTATTGTTTACAATAAAGTATTACAAAGTCCAATAGTGTATACCATTTTTTCTAAGTGGCAAGCTCATGAATTTTTATAATCCTAAATAATTTTTGATTTCCTTGGTGGGTGAATTAATCGATGAATTTGATCAATTGATCTGAAGCTAGTTTCAATTAATTTGGATCTTACTATGAAGGGTATTAAAAAAACACTAGTTCTAGAAAATATAAAATAAAAGTTTAAGAACCTTTGAGCTAAATACAAACTACATTCCCAAGTATGGTAATAGGTGAAGAATTAAGGCATATTTCCTTGATATGTGTAGTATAATATAAGGACCATAATATCACAAGAGCTTGATCTTCCAAGGTAGGGCATAAAAAAATTATTCTAAATATGGATCCAAATTCAATCAATAACTTGAAAATTATGAAATCATACTATCAATCATATAAATCCATGTATTTGTATTATTGGTATCTAAGTATTTATTGGGCTTGATGATGGATGTGTTATATATATTGTAGGAAATATTCATGTTTATCTGCTTCCTTTACTTAAGTTGTAGCATCTATATATAGACAAGCATCTAAAAAATAATGTCCCAAGGAGCAATATGATGAATCCAAGGTAACTTTGAAGGGAATGTGGTTGGTGGAACTATGGAAGGCCCAACTACAAGAATGTTGAATCTAAGGTTAGTTGTCATCTAGTTTTGATGATGATTATGATTTACATCTAATGGAGTACTAACATATTTTTAACCACTTTGATCTATCCATCTATATACGAATGATCTATATTTATGTCAAGAAAATACCATAAGTGTTACTAGAAAAATTAATGAAGCTCATGTTTAATATCTAACACAATAGATCAAATACAATTATCTCAACCAATTAAATTCCTTGACTTTGAAGAAGGAGACAAAAGATCTAAATCTTACCACACAATAGATGCATAATAGCCAAGTGTGGGTATTTTTTTAACCTACCCACGCTTAACTATTAGCAGCTATGCACTAGGTTTACATTTTGTGAATAAAACCAGAGATCGCCAACCTGATTTTACCTACAAGTTCAAAAACACTACCTGAAGCATAAATGAGCAAAGAAGTGATGAGGAGGATGCCCTTGAAACTTACTATGACACCTATGCTCGATCAAAGTATGGAACAAGGATAAAAGTTTAGCTTGTTGTAACTATAAACCAGGAGCTCACCATTGTTCACTGGGGCATCCAAAGATGACTAAGGTAAAATTGACCAAGGTTTGAGGTTGTTGGAATTATGGTACCCAGTCAATCCATGTTAGGTCATGTTGTTGAAAGAAAAGCTCCAACTAGAGTGGTTATCCCTCTAGGATGTTGGAGAGCTTGTGCCTGACCATAACCCCTAGGTGGGGCCAATTTCCTATCCATTGACCAAAATTTGACAAGAACAAAATGGAGAAAAATAGTTTAGGAGAAGACCGATAGATTTGCACCTGAGTCAAAACCTGTCAGAAGGCTGAAGATTCAGTACATATGGATGTAGCAAAGCAGTCCAAGTATTAGTAGCATCGAAACATCTGCCATGGCAAAAGCCTAACAAAATGTTGAGGACCCATCCTAGTGTCATAAGAAGAAAAAAAGGAATAAAATGACCAATTATGGAGATGACCTGAACAATTGCTCTTGGCCAGAGCTCGATGGGGTCCCAAAATATCGACCATAGCTAGGATTAGAAAGCAACCCAGTCTAATAGAGCCCAAAATAATTAGGTCTGACCAGGGCTCAACAACATCGTAAAGGTCCGATCAAAGAAATGGAAAAGTTCCAAGAGCACCAAAATATTCATGCTCGAACAGAGCCCAAAGGGGTCCCAATGTTTTGATTCGAAGCTCGAAAGTTGACAAAAGGAGCATGATGCAAAAAGAACAAATTCTGGATAATACCAAAGGATCCATTCCCAGTACAAACTTGATTAGTTCTCAAATCCTCGGAGCACGTAGGAACAAAAAAAGGTCTAAGTGCTACAGGCACCAAAATAATTATCCCCATGTAAGGTCATCTAGGAGTCTAAGGATTTGACATAGAAAATGAGGTATCCAGTCTAGGATTAAAATTGCTAACAGGTTGGTGTATATATGAAGGTCATCTACAATATAAACGGGGATCCCATAGGTGCACACATGATTTGATAATTGCTTCCCATATATATAAGGTCTCTTTGGTCCATGACGTCTACTGGACATGATTCAATGTCAGGAGATCTCAAAGAAAAAATCCATCATGCAGATGATAGGGTGGTTGGGTAGAAAAAGTATCAAGGGACTGAATACAGCCAACAAGTAGGGCATGAATCAAGATGATGCAGATTCAGGCCATGTCGATCAATCACAATGGGGCAACTATACTTTCTAGCAGTCCAACTAGCTGGCAGAATATCTAACATAGCAAAAATCCACTTCGAAGGTGATCATGACTTGATATTGTAAAATGTCTATAAATAGAAAGATGTAAAATGAAAATTGGTTGGCTCTTAGGCATTTACAATTCATATGTAAAACGAAATATTACATCTTAATACAAAGTGATTGTTGTTTGGTCTTTGGTTCGATTTATTTGTAGAACATGTATCGATGGATGACTACTTATTTCTAATTTAAGCATGTTCAATGTTTATGGTGTTTTATTCTAAATCCTGGATTTACGTTTTACTCATTCATTTGTTTGGAATTTGTGGTCTGACAAGATACAATAGATTAAAATTAAATATTTTGTAATTGGTTGCAAAATTGGCAGATCTATTAGGTAGTTGGTTGTTTAGTTGCATGATCCTTTTTTTTACATTTGTATTGATGTTGCTTAATCTACAACAATGTAAGTTCTAGCTTTAGCTTCTTTTATTCCTTTCAGCACCATTTTCCCTCCATATTTAGGCATAGTTAACCGGGAATTCAAGTAATCAGCCTCCTTCAAAGATTGATTGTTGTAGTTTTCACAAGCTCCTCGGTCATTCAATGTTGGTCAAGGTCTGTGGATGCATAAACCTTTCCATTATACAAATTCTCTAACCAATAATTTTTGGCATACCTGAAGGTCCCTTAGTTGGATAATTTAAGGATTGGTGATATTCTTGATCATTGGATCTCATCAAAATCACTTGGTGACTCCGCTCAAATCTAAAAATTTGCATCATATAACCATTTGTCTTTCAGATCTAAACAATCCGACTCTTCCTCTTTTGAAAATTCAATACAAAGTTCAATTATCTCATTAGGTTATAGAATCTGATGAGATAGTGTGCTTCAATATAATAGTTATTTAATTGTAATATCATTTATTCTCATTAAATCAATGTGATTACTAATTTATGCAATCTTGTTCTCAAGATCCATGTATAATACATATTAGCTCATATGCCATTTGAAAAATAGTTCTAACCTATAACATCTTGAAAATATCTATTTACAAATTATTTTATTTTCTTTTAAATTATACCTTTAAAATTTATATTGGTTTAAAAAATTAGTAATAATTAATATCCATTAATACTTAGATAAATTGAAATATTAATAGTATTAGGATGATTTGAATAAATATTAGCAATTTGGCTCTTCCTCTTTTGAAAATTCAACACAAATTTCAATCATTAAATTATGGAATGTGGTGAGATAATATGTTTTAATAAAATAATTATTTAATTATCTTAATATTTATTTTTGTTAAATATTGCAATTTTGTTCTCAAAGGTGGGATAATTTATTAATTTATTTGAAAAATAATTCAAACTTGAAATATTTAATCAATATCTATTTCATTTTTGCTTACTTGATTCATCTTTTTATATGTTCCTTAGACAAATGAAATAAACGAGTTTAGTTTACATTGTAAACAAAATAAGCCTTATACTTATTTATCTCATGAGATGATGAGATTAATGAATACTTTGGAAGTAAAACTACTTTTTCATAAAAAGTTTATAAATAAATAAAGGAATGAAAATTGTTGAAAAATGTCATTGAAAAAAGGTATTAGGATACATAATGAAAATGGAGGGTGCATTAGTTTTAAAATTAATTAGGAAGAAATATAAATACAAGACTGCAAGGTTGAAATGTGTTTTGGGATATTATTTAGTACCTATAAATATACATGTTATACCATAGTCGTATTGAGTTGATTGTCGTGAGGATTTCATCGCTAATAATTTAATTTATCTCTGTATTTTCATCTTAATTAGTGGATGGATGATCTTTAAAATGATTACTTTGACATGTTATGCTTCAAAATGTAGGCGCTCTCGCTCGTAAGGAACTTAGAATATTATTATTGTAAGTTGTATAATTAAACTATGCAAACACTATATTAAAATTAATAAAATTTAAGTTATTTAGGTTTATGACGGATATCGCAGTCATAATTAAACTATGAAAACACTATATTAAAATGAATAAAATTTAAGTTATTTAGGATTATGAGGGATATTGTAGTAAGTTTTTGGGTTTTCATTTAAGAAGTTCAAGTTAAACCTTGGTTTAAAAGAATTTAAATCTTTTATAAAAACTCGCACTTTAACTTGAAGGGTTGTTGTTACTTGAAGGGTTGTTGTTGACTTCGTTTTATCCAACGGGTTAGGGTTTGCAATGATTACAATCCAATCCAATCTAATATTTTGGAAAAATGTTATAGATTCTCTTATAAATTAATAAATAAATTCAATCAATCCAATTCAAGTGATAATATTTAAATTGACCTAAAAACCATTTAATGAATCCCAAAGGCATCTAAGTGTTTTTAAGGAAATTTGAGTGGTATTTAAGGTGTGGCTAAGAAAGGGAAGGACCCTAAAGCATATCAAGAATGTTTTACTTCAAGGTCAACCTACCCTAGAGGCCTTTTTCCAAAAAATAACAAAAATATTAAATTGGATCAAGCACTTTTAAGTGAATTTTTTGTTTTTTTTTTAAGTATTTGTTTATGTGGAGACATCAAATTGGTATGTCTTTGGATTTTCATCAAATAGATTCCGGTTCAAACTAAAGGTGGGTATTTTTGGATTTTCATCCAGTAGATTCGAGTTCAAACTAAAGGTGGGTGTGGTTGATCTCTTATGTTTTCATTTAAAAAATAAATAATATAAAAAATTATAACACATGTTGCGGATATGTTGTATATAAAAGGTTCCTCATAAAAAAAAAAATTATTTTTTAATGACTTTATATAATTTTTTTATAAGGGGTCCTAGTCTTCTCATATTAAATGGGGTTTGAACCTCGGATATTTTAAAGAAATGTCAAAACCCTTCCCGTTGCATTAAACTTACAATTTTTTTAATTTTTTTTTTTTTAAATTTAGATTAATTTTAATTTTTTAATAATTCATATTATTAATAATTAAATAAATTAAAATATTTATAATATTTGAATGGTTTGAATAAAAAGTCCACATATTCAAGTAAAATACATAAAAACATGATCTAACAAAAGATCACCCAAGCAATTTAAATTTTCTTATAAAAGTGAAATTGTGTAGAGAATTGAATCCATTCCATATTTTTCAATTACAAACATAATCTCATAATTTTATACTCTAATTTATTAAATTTCATATAATTTTATATTCTATAAAATAAAAATGTCAATAACCAATGATTTTATAAAAAAAAAATTAATGGTTTTTTAAAGGAATATTTTTTATATACATCCGTTGTGAGAATTGAACCCAGGTCATATCACTAGTAATGCAAGTGGCATCCTTACGGGTAGACCAAGGTCATATCACTAATAAAAGTGGCATCGTTACGGGTAGACCACACTCACCTAGGTAAAAAATTCAATGACTTGTCCCGTCTTGATTATAAACTTTCAATTTTTAATATCTTATTTTTTTTTTTAAAATACATAGAATTAGTTACAACTACGTTATTTTTTTTTAGTAACCGTAGGGTTCAAATCACATGATGTTCTCAACAAGTCTATTTCACCTTGGGACTTCAAGGATTCAGAACATACTATTACTTTTGCACATTGGTACCCTAAAGTTTAAACCCAATCTCTTCTGGTAAATGCTTAAATCCAATCTCTTTTTGATAAAGGTACTTCAATTGCTTGGATTTGTAAAGGTACTTCAAGGATTCAGAACATACTATTACTTTTGCACATTGGTAGCCTAAAGTTTAAACCCAATCTCTTCTGGTAAATGCTTAAATCCAATCTCTTTTTGATAAATACCTCATGAAACAAACAACTACCAAGAAACATCCCGTTGGCAGAAAAAATACGTCACCGTCAGCACAGTGTTATTAACGAATAAAGGCTTGCCAGGCATGTATTAAAAAGTCGTTACAGTTATTGCGGTGATGACGGTGCAGTCGATAACTTGAGACGGAAATGAAGTGATTGAAGGTAGGAACGGAGGCATCAAGTATGTTGCACCCGCCGACAGGTCATGAAAACGATATTTTTGTTTTTGTAACTTCTCTTATTTATGTTGTAATTTTTCACATTGCTTATATGATTTTGTGTTATTTGATCGAAAATTAATAATGAGAAGAATATAAGAAGTTTATTTTATTTTATTTTTTATGAAAAGGTTATTATAATAATAAAATAATGTTTAATCATTTAAAAAGGTTGGATGAGATTATGATAAATTAATATACTAACTACTGTGGTTAAGAGTATACAAGAATTTATTTTTATTTTATTTTTACATATATTAATATCTCAATTAAACATAATAATTAAACTAATATAACTCAATGCAAATAATGACAAATTATATGTCATGGTACAAAATCTTATTAAAAATAATATTAATTCTTTTTTTTTATATATTAAATTAGATTAACAAATAAATATATTAAATTTTGATTATATAATATATTTGATAACATATTACTTATTATTATTATTAATATAAATAATTTGTAATTATAATTTTTATACTTGTGAAGATGCAGTAGTGGTATTTTGGATTTTCACAAAGAAGACCCAAATTACCAAACGCTTTCAAAAATCTATGCTTTACCTTAAAAATTATCGTCCATAGTGGTATGTCTCTTGAATGTTCATCCAAGAGACCCAAACTTAAATGCTAAATATAAGAAGATTAAGACCCTTTCAAAAACCACGTTTTATCTTAAAGTTTTAAAATTAAATGGCGTTAGCTCAACCGACTAGATTCCTCAAAATCTAAAGGAGAAGACTCATGTTCAAATCTTATCGAATGATACATCAAAAATATTCAAGCTATTGTAACACAACTTATGATAAGAATATAATGCACGTGGGGCCATCTCAATCCCATATCACTAAAGGAAAACAAAATTGCATCCACAATTTTTTATTATCACTTAAAATTAAATTTTTGTTATACATTTCTTATCATATTTATTAAACTATCTATGGTTTGATAGTTATATAAAAAATATACGAAAAGTGGTTCTCCTACACACTTCTTGAGCTTTATTGGCCGTGGACACATTCAGGAGATTCAGGACCTCCAAGTTTTAGGACGGGCGATTCGAACCATCTCGTGTTGACGTAAGTGAACGTTTTTCTTGGAGGAGTATAAGAACCAGTTCGAGATCATTTAGGAGTTCAAGGTTGGACAGTATCCTACGGATAACGACGGTGGGTCTAACGCATGAGCTGGTATGGAGGAGAGCCTCCTGCGTTGGTCCGGCTTCAAGGTTTGGATGGTACATTTTGGTCTGCCCCTGTGAGGACGTTTTGTTTAAAGTTTCTCGATCTGCCTCTGTGTGGGCGCTTGTATGTAGTTGGGTTTACCTTGCACGATTTTGTGTTTGTCTGTACATAGTTTTTGTTGTTCTGACATGGACTGTTGTGGTTTCTGTTTAGCGGATGTAGCTTCTCCTTTTATCCGATAGGGTCATCTCCGGGAGGTTTGTCAGCCTCCAAGGATCTTTTGAGCTTTAGCTAAAAATGTAAAAAGTTACCGGGTCCCTTTCAAAACCCTTTTTCACCAATAAAAAAATATATGAAAATTTTAAAGATACTTAAGGTAATGCTTTTTTTATAATATTTGTTTCTCATGCATTTTTTATTAGTTAATTTATTATTTCATTTAAAATTAATTTTCATAAAATAAAAATATTTTTTTTGAGAAGATTAGAATTTAAGCTTTTAATGTTTTTAAATTAAAAATATAACCAATTAAACTAATATTATTTATATACTTTATTTATTAATATAATTAATAAAATATTATTATTTTATATATTTATTTTATAAATAAAATAATTTACATAAGAAGCAAAATTGGTTTAAACACGTTAATGTATGATGAGTAATAATTATATAATTTGTTATTATTTTACATGATAATTTAACGTTTTTAATTTGTTTTTTTATATTTAATTTTTTTATAAACCTTAGCGGCGGTGAAGACGAACTCATCGGGTTGATTATGACTGTTTAAGGCCTACGTTCGTTCGCTAACTAATGAAAATATATAAAAAAACTTTAGATTTTTATAATATACGATGTGCTAATTTAGTTGAAATATGTAAGTATTATTTATTGAGAATATTTGAGAAGATAAGGGTCAAACTCTTCACAATAATAAAAAAATTTAAACATGGTAAAGAGATACAAATAAAATCTTACAGATAAAAAAAAATTAAAAAAATTATTTTTTTAACATTTTTTCTTTAATATTATAATTTTAATATTCTAATTTTTTTTTAATGTAAAAGGTATAGTAAAAAATAAATTGCATTTTTTTTTTGAATTTACATGGTGGAATTGGTAGCCACCACGAATCCGGGCAGGCTGTCCAGCTTTTTATGGAAATAAATTGCATTTTTACAAACAAAAAAACAAGCGAATAAACATGTCACGTGGTTAATGTTATCAGCCAAAAAAAATATTCCCGTCAATAGAGTGGGAACCCAATAAAACAATTTATAGTTATTTAATATCTTTTACAGAACAAAACCAACCCCTAAAAGGGTGAATAAACAACATAATTAGGCATAACAAATAAACTAGAAACCCTAAACTATAGAACTATAACTCTAGGCACCAGGTAGTCTTACGTCTGCCCAACACAAAATTATTAGAACTTTGGGGCCAGATTGGTGTATGCCCAACGTAAAATTATTGGAACTTATGGGCAAGATGGGTGAAACCGTTTTTCAGGTAAAGTGTTTTCATCTTCTTTCTCTTGCCAAGGACTAAGAGAACGTCGAAATCGCACAAGAGTGGAGGGAACTTTAGATTTTGTTTCCTCTGGAGGAACTTTCAATTCCATCGATGATGGATTTGCATCCAACGACATATCCTCATCACCGTTAAGATACTCCAACACACTATAGTTGTTGCCCAACTGAACATTGGTCATATGAAGTCACTTCTCTAGAGTAGCATCTTCTTCTATAGATCCCCTTATCGGGTTGTGGGAGCACTTGGCATTAGTTGGAGGAAATGTACTGGAGGACTCTGAAGTAAACACTATTGTAACCATCTGTTGAGATTGAGAAGCCTTATTGTTGGCATCTATAGGATCAAATTTTTCCTTTTCATATAATTTTTTACCGAATGTGAGACATGTGCCAACTTGGATTGTGTACCTTTAGAAGCAGCCAAATGTGCATTTTTACACCCTCCCACAATTGTCCAACCATCCTCTTGAGGTTGAGGAGTGGGTGCACTCGGTGTGGTGGGGCTTTGCTTGTCCTTGTTATGTGGCATCAAGGGATAGTCTTTGATCTTGTGTGCTAAGGATTGGCACCGAAAACAAGTGTTGGGTAAATTAATGTAGAGGACCCGTTGGGATAACATAGTGTCACCAAATTGTATGTCAATAGACTCCTTGAGATCTCGAGAAACATCAATATTAATGCAAACACGTTTTTGAGGGCGTGCATGGAAAAATTTGTCTACCTCCACCAAAATGACATGCCCAAGAGGGGTTGCTATGCAACTGAGAAAGGGCCACAAAGGTAGAGGGAGTCCTGGGAATTCCACCCACACAGGGACTTTGGTAGATCTTTCCTTAGAAATAAAAAAGTCACGGGTCCAAGGAGAAAAACAAGTAGAGAGCTTCTCATGTACCAGGGGCCATGTTTGTAAATCACCTTAGCATGGGTTGTTTTCGCAAAGAGAAATAGAAAAAATCCCTTTGTAAGGTTTTGAACCATTGTTAGCTTGACTCCATGAGGAGTCCAAGTTGTGTTAACCCAGGCCCTAAGGGAAGACTCATTAGGGATGCATCCAATGAAATACCCAACAAGGGTGAGAGATTCTAAATTATGACATGTAGAATCAACTTCAGGTAAAGAAAAAATTACATCAAGAGAACAAAGGTTACCTTGTGGACCATTCTCAGCACAAACCTACACAGTTGAATGAGAGGAGCCATTATCGCATGCATTCTCTTTTGCAATGCCAATGTTGTGCATTGGTTTGCCAGAGTTGGGGACCATAATGATACTCAAAACCCTAGCATCTTCTAATGTTCTAATTTTCAATTTCTTGAACAAAAATCTCTTCAACTAATTAATTGTTGCGCTAGTACACATTTACATATCTTTGAATATTATATTTGATAATTATTATGTGTTTTTAAAATAAAAATATATTCTAATAATTGTGCATTGTTCAATATTTGTTGGCCACTTTAAGTAATGAAAAGATATATAAAAACTTTAGACTTTTATAATATACAATGTCTTAATTTCCTTGAAATGAAACATATAAGTATTATGTATTGAGAATATTTGAGAAGATAAGGATCAAACTCTTCAAAATAATAATAAAAAACTGTTGAACATGTTAAAGAGATGTAAATAAAATCTTACATTTAAATAAAATTATTTCATATTAATAGTTATTTTTTTCAACATTCTTCCCTTTAATGTTTAATGTTATAATTTTCAATTTTAATGTTTTGATTTTCAATTTCTTGAACAAAAGTTTTTTCAACTAATTGTTGCATGCACACCTTCATTATTACACACACGTTCATTTTTGCTAGTTCACATTTACATATATTTGAATATCATATTTGATAATTGATCCAACTTCATCACTCATCTAATTGTCAACTTATTTCCTTTTCAAAATGGGTTTGATTCCATGACTCATTTAGAAGTGCCCTTATTGTACCCTTCTCATCCCCTACTATACTCTGATAACTAGTCATTACAACCTCCAAGTATAATAGAGTATATCATTGCTTACAAGGTTCACTCTATTGTTTCTATATCAAACCTTCATTTTTCTTCTTTTATGTGTGGGACCTTGCTTTTACCACACATAACATTCATCTAATGGTACTCATCACCCCCTCTTTGTCTTTTGGGGATACTCCTATTGTTGCATTTTCTCTTCCAAGGCTTCTCTTACTACTCCTATGTTTTTCTTCAACTCTCATACCATGCTAAAATTATGGACTAGCTAGGACTTGAACCTAGGGCCTCCATGCATTGAGGCTCCTAGCTTCAACATTATACTTGATACCAAAATATCGAGATTGAACATGCTATAGTTTTTCTTCATGAATGCTTTAAAAAAACATAAATCTCTCCTTTAAATAAAGGAATCTAAGACCAAGTAAGATTTAAATTGTTATTTCTAGTAGCCATATTAAACTCCTATTGTTGCTCCTCGGTTTTGCTCTTCATAATTTTGGCTCGAAACTTTAGCAAAACATGATCTCCCACAAGATAGATGCACCCAATAGAACAAGCTCTACTAAAAACCCACAAACCTCTCTCCTCATAGATAAACCTAACCTCTATAATACCCTTGCCTACTAGGTAAAAACAAATTCAATGGGACATATATATGCTTTAGTTCCAAATGTTAGTTTATAAAGAAAAATTCAAAAAGATCTTAACAAAAAAGTGAAGGCACAAATTATTGCGACAAAACACATAATTTATTTATTGATCCATTACATTACAAAACAATATTCTTCAATACATATCATAGGCTTTATGGCCATCTTGCTTCACTCCTTATAATTTAATCTAACTTTGGACAATGCATAGCTTGAATGATTCACTTGAGGAAGGATGAATGAATCCATTAATTAGTGAGGATCCATTAATACATAATTATTACAAAGCTAAAAATAACTTTTCTAAATTATTATATATATTTTTTATTAATGGGTTATATGGGATTGAAACGAACCCCACCAATATTGCCTCATTACCACATAGTAGTATTAAGGTATGAAGGTCTAGTCTAGTGGTCAAAATGCTCCCTTAAGAGTGCGAAGACCACGGTTCCTATTGGAGGATGTAGTAACAACTAGAGGTTATAGTGGTAACAAGAGATAGGATTGGAACCCATGAAGAGACATAGAAAAGAAAATTGTAACAAGTTAAGTTATCCATTCCTTTAGTATAATAATAAAAAAATGAACAATAACAAAGTTTGGATATTATCTTTATATCCTTTGATAAAATTCAAACCTAAATCTCCTCAAAATATAAAAAAATTAACAACTTGAACTAATACCTCTTGATATTAACTTAATTGTTTTTCCCTTTAATATAATTAACACCTTATCAAGAAGTCTTGCATAGTCAGTATACAACCTTTGATCACACCAGCTAGAGTGTTTGAGTCTCATAACCTAGACTTTAAAATTGTTTTTTCTTATTTTTCTACTGCATATACTTTTCCAAGTTGAACATAACGTATTCCAAGTTCCAACAATTCAGACTTTTAAGCCCAACCGTTGCCTCTATGCTTTTTAAACACGCACCAGACAAACAAACAAAAAAAAAAAAAAAAACGTTGTATTTACTTTTCAATATAAAAGCAAGTTGGTGAAACGAACATAACAATTTAATATCAAGTCAAAAACATCACATCTCAAAAATCTATGCCGCGCGGATTATCGTGACCGACAGCGCATAAGCGAATTTCGTAACAAAATTAAATATCAAATCGAGACGGCGACTTATCACCACCGTTTCTTACAAGAAAAGTAGCGTTATCCAACAACAATGACGTTGAAAGATTTAAGAAAAAATGTGAGCCGCAGACACGAAGGCTTCCTGGAAGCAGCAACATGCACCAACTTGCCCCAAAATCTTTGGCTTTTCAACATGTCGGAAGCTGTAACGAAACTTCGCTCTCTCTTTGACAACCTGAAATTTTTCCATTTTATAAGATAACAATGTCTTCTTCCTATATACCGTATTTGTAATACTGTAATACGGGATCTGACTTAGATTTTCTAACAATGGCCGGAGCACTTCTTCTTCTCCACAATCGGAATGCTCGGATCTTTACCGACGACGTGGAGGCGCAGTTGTTCTTGAAATGTAAGGTTTGGAAAAGAAGCACGCGGATTTGATTCTGGTGGCGGCCACGATGGTGTTGTGCTTAAGTTTTCTAGGCATGTTTATGCTCCCGCTTGGGCTTGAAAGGGAGTTGGGCGTTGCGAACGCCAGAGAGGCCATGGACAGCGTGAGGTTCGAGCTATTTGTGGTGTTGGATGCTCTTTGTTTCTTCTCCTCGTTGGGGACGATGGCGGTGCTGTTACAGGCCATGACTATAAATGTCAGTATCGCCCAGATGAATACCGTGGTGAGGTTTTGTAGCAGACTCGCGTACGTGGCCATGGCATGCGGCGGCGCTGCTATCGTGGCTGCAACAACCATATTTGTTACAAAGTTTTGATGTTTATTGTCATATTTATTATTATTATTTTACTTTTTTAATATCAAATACAATAATCTGAAACACTATCAAGGATTCGAACCTTTGCTTACAACCGCAACTTTTGTTTGTGTATAAAGTTTACAGCGGTTGGAAAATGTTTCGGGGAAAGAAAAAAGGAATTGTATCTATGGATGGGCCTTCAGAAGAGAGCGCCATCCGAGATGAAAATGTAGAAAGGATTTGCCATTCGACAGAGAAACAAAGAGTTTAACATAATACAGTTGAGGTCACAGTGTATGCCTTAGATTTTTAAATTTAAAATTAGAAACATAAGAGAATTAATTATATTTAGATTCTTTAATAAGAACTAAAATATCAATTCAATATTCAATATTAGAATAGCTTCTTCAAAAAGATCGTAAAGAAACAATAAAGTATTTAAAGGACAAAAAGGTTTTTTTTTTTTTTTAATATTTAAATATAAAAATTTATATTTATTTTTTAAAATTGATCATATAAAATTGAAATGAATTTACTTGTATTATATATTAAATATAGTATAGTATTATGTTAACTTTTTTTTTCAATTTAGTTTACATGGGTTTTATAAGGGATTTGCGTCCCCACATAGTGACTGGGGTTTAAATCCTAGATCTCTCAAAGAGAGGCCAAAATGCTTACCACTGTAGTAAGCTTATTATTATTATTATTAGTTTGTTAATATGCCTATGACATGTGAGATTTCAATGGGCAACAAAGCAACTACAACCCTCAATGAGTAGAATGGCCACTCAAGTGGTTTCTTCTAATTGTTTGCTAGCTTAAGGTTGGTTGTTCCAATCGCGAGCCCATTCAGAATACTTGGAGTAAATATTTATTGAGGTGAGGGAGGGATATAGTGATAGCTTTCCAAATTTGAAATCCTGCTTTTATGCATATTTTGTTTATTTTTTATTTTTAATTTGATCATATAAAATTGAAATGGGTTTACTTGTATTACATAGTAGACATAGTGTGGTACTCTTGAATATTATACATGTTTTTTTTTTATAAGATTTGAATCTAAGTTTCCTTTGAAAGAAGTGAAGAATTTAACCCGTTAAGCTAATGAAGTTTGATCAACATATTTTTAATGATTATATGGAATTGAAATGGTTTCACCCATATATTATATTATGATGACATGATTTAATTATCATGCATGCATCTTTTGACAAGATTTGAATTTTGATTTTTTTTTTTTTTAAGTTTAAGAATTTAACTAATTAAATCAAATATCATATGATAACTAATATTCAATTTAAATTTTATTGAATAAAAATAATATACACATAACTTATAAAAATAAATAAAACAAGAAATATACACATAAGTTGACTAGTTTATGATGACATGATTTTGGATGCTTAAAATACTTAAATATAGAAATTGGAATAGTATCTCAAAATTATATAAAATATAAACTTTATCTATATATCAATCATAAAAATAGTATATACACATAAATAAATTATTTTTGGTTGAAGGGATAATAGTCTTTAACTATTTTGGGTCTTTTCAAATTAAGATAGTATACACCTAAATTAATTTAAATTTATTAAATGAAAGATAATATATACATACAAGTCATATTTTTCCATTTAAAGGACAAGAGTTTTTAATTATTTTGAATTTTTTACTAAATTAAATATTAGTACATACATATAAGTAAGTTAAAAATATTATTAATATTACATAAACTTGTAAATTATAGATATAAAGTTTGATAAGATTCAAACTTGAATATCTTCCTTGAAAATCAAGAAATTTAATCAAGTAAGATTTATACCTTTTAATAGTTCCAATCTTAATTTTTTTTAAATTGATATTATATAATTTAAAATAAAAATAAAAATCAAAGTATGTATGTATAGTTAAAAATTTTAGTTGAAAATTATAAAACTTTGACAAAAAAAAAAAACATCTAGTTAAAATATATATAATTATACTAAATCAACTTAAATACATATTGTAGGGTTATTTTCTGTAGACACCAAAACAGCACCAATCCGATTATGTGATTGCAAACACTGATCGCTTTGACAAACACAGCCCCCAGGGCAGCCCTCAGAGGTCAAACAGTGGTCCTAACCACTTTCATAGCAATTTTGTAAGGTCAAGAGGCAATTTGGTACATTTAGACACTTTGCTCAGTATTCGTCTCACCCGGGGACGAATTCAAAATGGAATCCGTCTCACCCGGGGACGAATTCTGAAATCGTCTCCGGTAGGGACGAATTCCGAGTTTAACGGGCAAAAAGAAGAATGGCGCCAAGTGGCAGCCAGGGACGATCGGTTGATGACTCCTGCCTCGCACGCGTGTGTGGGTGGACAGATAGGCCGTTAGAGGATCTGTCACAAGGGCGATTATGAAAGCCCAAGTCATGGAGGACTCCCCTCCCTCATGGGAAGACTTGACTGCCACATGGCACCTATGACCAACACATGGCGCTTATGCTTCCCTCTCAAAAGAGACCCCATGGGTCTATAAAAGGTGGGACTTTTCTCACCCAAAAGGAATATATTGGAGGCGATTTCAAGCAACGAAGTGTTGTCCGATTGATTACCCACTTGCATCCCTTTGATTCACCTTCTCACATCCACTAATCTCTTTCGCAAGGGAGGTTATTGGGTGGCTTTTGGAAGCGTGGATCCAACCCAAATCCAACATTTGACCACCTCACACCACCAATTTGCAGACATCCCAATCCTAAGAGGTTTTGGACCCATCCCTAGTGGATTGGCTCCGAAATCAAGTGCCAACGGTGGGAGGCCCACTTGGGCACCCCGCACTTTCCAAGTTTTATTCCAAAAGCATTCTAGATTATTGTTTCAGGTTGCATCTCATGTTATTCTATTTGGTTAACTCATAGCTTCAATTTCATAACATTTTGATCAGATTTTATCATGCCTTTTGTCGCTTTGTTGTCCTACTAACTTGCGGGTGGCGATATCGAATTCCCGAGGATAGAGGCCAAATTGGGAGAATCCGACCATCTGGGTCATCCCAAAATGGCCCCAATTACATAACCCCCCTATTTGCAGGTGTTTTGGAGGTCTCGGGAGTCGACATTGGAGCGGTGTCGCTTCGGCTTTTCCAACACGGTAGAATTCGTCCCACCCAGGGACGAATTGCGATCGAATTCGTCCCGCCCGGGGACGAATTCCAGGTGAAGGCATATTGGCCGACTGTCTCGGTGGCAATGGCCTTCTGGTAATATCTTCTGTCTTCTGTTGGGTTTTCAGGTCATTTGGACTCACTTTATTCACTGTTTCGGACAAATGTTTGTATGCATCTTTTGGCGATTTTAGAGAACAAACACTTCTTATGTGCGGCAGGTGCTACTGACATATTCGTTGTTTCTTTGTTCACAGGAGGAGCAGCAGAGGTCAAGGACTCATCAACATCAGCGACGACATCGTCTTGGCCCGCCCATCTCAAGTGTGGGCACGCGGAAAAAGGGACACTGAGTCTTGATTGTAATCAAATTCTTTTAACGCTCCTAGCCCCTGAAGAGGGAGGAGGCATCTTTGTAACAGAGATCAAGAGAGTTTAATGAAAGGGCTGTGTTTTCTCCATTTGCTTGTATCTCATTTCAATGCGTCTCTTTCATTTCATGCATTCTACATTTTTAGGACTTAAGCGTATTTGATTTTGAATGCATCGCAAGTAGTGTTTCCTTCGCCCGAAATCTCGTGCTTTCAGTGGCGATCACGGTGGGACTCTGTTCCCTGGTTTTTAAGATCACAGAAACTGATTAAATTTTTGTGTTTTGTGCTTGACAGGTACATTTTTTTTTGTTGCAGACTGTTATTCGTCTCTGACTGTGACGAATTCTTTACTGTAATTCGTCTGACCCTGAGACGAATTCAAATTCGTCTCTGGCAGGGACGAATTCTATTCTGAAATTCGTCTCACAGAGGGACGAATTCCTGCCTGTGGATTTTTAGAGCAAAAATTCAGAAGCAACCGGTCCAGGCAGAGAAGAGGTAGGGATTTTTATAATCTCTGTTAAATTTTTCTGTTTCTGTTCTTGTTCCTTTGATTGTTTTCATTTTATCCTGCATGCTTAGGGAAAGTCATTTATGCTTGTTTCATTTTCGCTAAATAAAATGAATCCCACACACTTCACGCAATAACTTTAAACCAAGGAGCTGGTCGTAAGACCCTAGCCCTTGAGCAAGACCAACGGTGGGTTCATCACCACCTTGGCTTAGCTTTGCATCCATTTCCCCGATTGTCACTGTTGTTAGGCGTAAATCCTGATGAAAGCTGACCGAGTGTCACTGGGGTGATTCCCATGCGTGCGAGGATAAGTCTTCTATGGTAGGTGTCATTAACAGGACAATCCCCCTTCCGTACCGCCTACGTACCATGTACCTTCTGCTCTCACGTACCTATAGTCTCCCTCTCGTAAGGGCGGGTATATAGAGAGGTTGGTATATCGGCCTGGTTGGTATATTGAAGGGGCGACCATTTTGGGAGTTATATGAGCCTTCATTATGCATTTAAACGTTTTTCAAAAACATTCAAAAAACAAAACAAAACATCAAAATGCACTAAACCAGTTTAGGACACACCATTAATCCTTAAAAGAGATAATCACGGTTTTTGTATGTGTGTGTTCATTTCTGCTTAGTGTAGACAAAAAGAAAATCATCATAAACGAGATAAAAATCTACTTAGATAGTAGAGAAGCACCGCAATGGTGTACACCCGTAGCCAAGCCCAATCAAGGGCAGAAGCTCCGAAAGGTACACAAGAAGCAGGCACAAGTCACCTTCGCTTCAGTCCTGAGGACTTGGTCATACCGCCTTATCGGTCTGGCCTACAAAAGAATCCATGTCAGAATCCTCGGTGGGGTATGCCCATTCAAAACAGCCCCTTTCGGGAAGACGCTTTACATGTAGACCTTGATGTAAATAGAGAATCACCTTCTGAGGTTAGACATGAGTGGCCACAGCGTGATGAAACGCTAGAGAGGCACACTTGTCCATTTGGAGGGACAACGTGGATATGGCGTCCCTTCTTTACCTCCCATCAGGACGGAAAGACAAAATCCAGAGCGCAGGGCTCCTTACACAGGGCGAGCTAACTCCGCTCGCCCCTTTCAAACCAATGAAAGGGAGTACGAGGAAAGCCATCGCATTCCTCGAGGACAACAAACAACGTGGGAACCTTGCGTTTCCGCCCTTGCTAGGTATCATGATCATACATCGAGGCCAGAGCCTCGAGTAAATGTCGCCTACCTCGACAGAGGGAAGCGACCCATTGAAATTTTAGATCATCAAGATCGAGGCAAACACATAGGAGAAACATTCCAACCTCCTGAGAAAAATAGGGTAGACCAAATTGACCCGATAGTCGCCAGACATGCCACCCGTCAAGCCCAAATCGCGCGGCTTAAACAAAGTCATCAGGAGATAGAGTATCGACACCGCTTGGATAGAGAGCGCATGCAACGCGAAGCGGATGAGTTACGCTATGAACTACCTGAGAGGGGGCCAACCCCTCGCACCCAAAGAGCCGAACAATATGAGAGGCATAATCCATTGGTGCAGGATGGGTCTCCACGACCTCGTCAAGCTTTGCCTCCGAGACCTTATAGACCCGAGAGGGAGGCCACTCCCCGAAACAATGATGGGTACCCTCAGCAGGGATTCAATCAGGGTCATAGGTCTCGCCCAGAGACTCCTCAAGAATTTTATGAGGAGTACGAACCAGAAATAGAATGGGCTGAAACACCCCATCAAGGCGGGAGGGCTGCCAATCGACCACCCCTCCATAGGCCTCCAGTCTTCCATAACGCACAACGGGAGCAAACAAAAGAGGAGGAGATAAAATCTTCGGATGCATACAAAGCGCTATTAGAGCATTTGGAGTCCGTGGAGACAAAAACTTTTGGGCATCAAAAGCCCACGTTACGTCAACTCCGCAGTCATCCGAGTGCATCCCTCGGTGCCAACACCTCTTTACCCCGAACACTTCAAGTTGCCTCAATTGGCAATCTTTAAAGGTGAAGAGGACGCACAAGAACATGTCACAAGGTTCCTAAGTCAATGCTTCGGCATCCAAGATAATGACGCATTGTTGCTTAGGACATTCATAACCACATTCGCAGGCCCCGCCTCGGATTGGTTCACACAATTACCCAAACACAGCATAAGCAACCTAGATCAATTAGTAGATGCGTTTCTTGAACGCTTTGCCTTCAACACAAGGAAGAAGGCATCATTGAGTGATCTGGCTAGCCTCAGGCAATTTGAGGAAGAAACAATGGCAGCATACGGGAATCGATGGAGAGCTTTGCTTTCTAAGTTACCTTACCGTCCCCCTATGTCTGATCTCACATAGATGTTCGCAAAAAGTTGCTTGAAATCGATCTCTGGGCTATTGCAGCTGCAGCAATACGCCAGCTTAGAAGAAGCTTTGGCACAAGCCAAAGTTATAGAAGAGATCAAAATAGGCGAAGGCGCAATCGCCAAGCCTAAAAAGAAAGAGTGGAATAAAACCACTAAGACCGGGACAACGCAATCACAACACGCTACGGTTAACCAAGTTGCGATAAATGTTCCCGTGCCTGTGCAAGAAATGCAGCCCCAAAGGCTAATTACCGAGCGGTGCCTCCTGGTTATGAAAGAGATAATAGAAGGCAGGAGCAGAATCAACAGCGTCGCCCTAGGCGACAATTCACCCCTTACACGGAGTCCAGGGACTCCCTATTTGACCGCTTGTCAGTGGCAAATTTAGTCACTCTGCCAGAAATCCAAACTATAGACCCTAACGCTCCTAAGCCTAGGGGATACAGAGAGGAATTGTATTGTAGATTCCATAGGCGCAAGAGGACACGACTTGAATGGATGCTGGAAATTCAAAGAATTAATCCAAGATTTGATCGACAATAGAACATTGGCCGTGGACAACCCCATAGCGCCAAATAATCAACAAATGGGGGTATTCAAGGACCCTTTGCCCGCCCACGAAGCATAGGCAAAACCTCTCCAGATTAACGAGGTGCGATAGAATCTTCCCATGCAAGGATTTGTGGGAATGATTAGTATAGTGACAAGGAACAAAAAGTACCCAACAGTTGCCCCCGAGGTAGCTACGAGGGAAGTTTCGACAACATCGCAGCCTCAACAACGCCCAACGCAGTTGCCTCCGCCTAGACCCGAGGTCACGATACGGACCAAACTCACGCAGAGTTTGCGGACCACATCGGCTAGGCTGTCCATTTACGAGCTTATTCAACAGTCAGCACCCCATAGGGAAGCTCTTATGGACATTTTAAAAGCCATCGAATTACAGACCTCACGAAGCAAATTCTTTCAACAACTTCGTGGGACATGTGAAACGATGTACGGAGCCGGTCATCACCTTCAGAGAAGATGAAGTCAAAACAATATCGAATGACATGGCAGATCCACCCCTGCACGTTATCGCGCGGGTCAACGGGATCCCGTACAAGAGAGTGTTGGTAGATACTGGCTCGTCCGGTAACATCATTACCACTGCAGCCTTAAAACATTTGAAGCTGCCGGCCTCTCACATCACAGCCTCCACGTACACACTGCGAGCTTTCAACGATGCAATATGCTCGACGATCGGCACGGTTGTTACTGCTGTCCGGGGTAGGACAAAAGACAATACCTACATTGTGCCATGTGTTGGAAGGCGAGATGGCTTATAATATACTTGCTAGGGCGGCCTTGGATCGGGGACATGAAGTGTGTCCCTTCGATCGCTCACCGGTGCTTAAAGTATGCTTTTGAAGGAGAAATACATGTAGTCCCAATGGACTTAGAGCCCTTCAAGTATTGCAATGCGGTACAATTCATGCCTCAATCGACCCTCCCTTCAACGCATTTGGATTTCCAGTTAAATCCATCTAAATAGGGTCCAATACCGCAGGCACCACTGGTGACCAAATCAACAAAATCCCAGCCAGGTGAGTCTTCATCATCTGCTCCTTCATTATCAATGCCACTTGCCATGGCCAAACAGAAGGACAAGGGAAAACAGATCATGGAAGAGGCTAAGCCCCTAGAAGAGGGGTTGCCCACAATTTCAACGGTATCAACGGAGGAAACACCTCACACAGCAGAGCGGAGACTCCTAAAATGCCGAACATGGAATGGACTCGGGAAGGACTCCCGTTTCCTCCCACCCAATCATCAACAATCATCGTTGAAATGGCCAGTACGGGCACTGGGGAGTATTTAGTGCAAAATGTTGTGGCAACCCCCACATTGGAGTCAGTACAGGACATGGGAAGACCTCGCCTTCCCATAGGGACAGTTGTTCCTCTAGGCTACCCACCAAACCAGACGAATTTTGTGTATGGGGGCCTTGATCATGGTCTTGAACCATGCAAACAAAAGGAAGCAGACGAAGAGCCTTTTGTTGAAAATATCAACTATCTGTCAAACCCAGAATTCGCTCTAAGATATCTCGACCAATGCAATTGGCATGGATACGGGCTAGGCAGATATGAGCAAGGGATGCGTGTCCTTTGCCAACCAAGATACCAGATGCCATATGATAAGTCAGGAGTAGGGTTCAACCACCCCCCGCCCTTAGACATCTTGGTCAAAAATATGCAAGGCCTAGAAATAGGCAACAAGGGGGGATTGGCACCAGATCCTTATGCCAACCCAAATACAGAATATACCTTGGGAGATTACCTCCCATGGTCAACAAACACCCTTGGCAACAACAGTAATCCCTCTCCTTTGCTAGAGAGAGGTGAAAGTTCGGAGATTAATCCTCAAAGAGAACATCAACGGCTTTCGAACATCTTTTTGAAGCTATTCCCCTTAGAAGTTCCAGTTGAATCAATACAGTGTCAAGAGAATCAGGTCCCTCCACCAAGAGGGGAACAATCGCAATGGGACCGGATCAATTTGCTGGAACAAGGAGAACCCTCAACGTCGCAAGTAACTGTTGCTGAAGAGAATGAACATTTTTGGATCTTCGAAAGTGATTCAGAAGATGAGACTGAGATGATCTATCTCAGACATGCGCGACGGAATTATCGCCCTTTAACTCATGAAGATCTAATGGGACAAATGGGCATACGGCTAGGGCATGAATGGTGGGTAGACCCAGCAAGGTGGGACCAAGTGTTGGATCCATGGCTCCAAATTCAAGATGAGCACCGTCCACCCCGAGACCCTATCATGACAACAGTACCGAGGGAAGACCCTGTCCTCCTTTCAGCACATAGGGCTGATCCGTTCATACCCGTCCCTACAGAACCAGATCCAAAGCATAGGGAGCACCCAGAATGTTCGAGCTATAACACCCACGGTAATGGAGACCAAATTCATTCCATCCACATGATCTCCATTGATTTGACCACACCCATCCGCAATCCGGCCGATCCATCACGGTCATTGCATCTAGACATAGATGCCATCGACTGGGATCGCGTCAATTCACCTTTATCACCATCAGAGATGCGGCCTTTCGGTGAAATGCTTCATTTTACCTCAAGGACAACTCAAGATATCTGTCGAGCTGAAGAGGGGCCCGAGGTTCCAAACGTAGATTTAAACTCAGCCAATGATATCCATTTGATCCCGACTCCACATCAGTTGGAGGACGGATCCCACATGTCAGTCGAGGAAACGACTGACGTAGACATCGGCTTAGACCCAACGAATCCACAGATTATCAAGCTGGGGGTAAGCTTATCCCCTGAAGAGCAAGCCGACTACATTACCCTTCTCAAAGCGAAGAAGGAGGTTTTTGCATGGTCATACAGAGACATGCCGGGACTAGACCCGTAGCTAGTCACGCATAATTTAACGCTTGATCCGACAATCAAGCCCGTAAAGCAAAAACTACGAAAGATGCACCCAACAGTGGCCTTGATGGTCAAAGATGAATTGCAAAAGCTGTTGGATGCACGGTTTGTCATCTGCGTGGATTATCCGCCATGGTTGTCCAACATGGTTCCCGTCAAGAAGCCCGACGGGAGGATTCGCATATGCACCGATTTTTGAGATCTAAACAAAGCGAGTCCTAAGGATGATTTCCCCTTGCCCAGCATCGATGCGTTGGTAGATGCTACAATAGGTCACGAAATGCTTTCCCTAATGGATGGTTTCTCAGGATACAATCAGATTCGTATCAATCCCGAAGACCAACTCAAAACGGCATTCACAACGCCTTGGGGAACATTTTGTTATAAGGTCATGCCTTTTGGCCTTAAAAATGTTGGCGCTACATACCAACGTGCCATGACGTATATCTTCCATGATTACATGCACAAAACTTTGGAAGATTACATGGATGATTTGTTAGCCAAGTCTCTTTTGCGCTCAGATCATCTCGGTGACTTAAGCAAGATTCTCGATCGCCTCATAGAGCATAAGGTCAGATTGAACCCCAAGAAGTGCGTATTTGGCGTCACATCTGGAAAACTCTTGGGTTTTATAGTCTCAAAGCGAGGCATCGAAGTGGACCCAAACAAAGTCAAGGCAATCCTTGAAATGGCTCCCCCAACCACTATCAAGCAGCTCAAAAGTCTGCAAGGAAAGGTCGCGTCGATTAAACGCTTCATAGCGCAATTATCTGACAAGTGCCGACCAATGAACAAATTATTGCACAAGGGGGTTACATTTCACTGGGATGACGAGTGCCAGTCAGCCTTTGACGAAATCAAACAATACCTGGCTTCGCCACCAGTATTGGCACCACCTAGACCAGGAGTGTCGTTCTACTTATACATCTCAGCTACTGAGGTGGCACTGGGCGCCATGCTAGCCCAAAAGAATGAACTTCACAAAGAACAGGCTACTTACTATCTTAGCCGCACCCCGGTCGATTACTGAACTTAACTATGCATACGTTGAGAAACTCGCTTGGCAGTGGTGTTTGCTACCAAAAAGCTACGCCACTACATGTTGAGCAACACTACGTATGTTGTGTCTAAGGAGAATCCATTGCGATACATGATGAGTCGCACTTATCATAGTAGTCGCACGGCGAAATGGATCATGTTGTTGACGAAATTTGACATAGAGTTTATTGGACAAAAATCTATCAAAGGACAAGTCATAGCCGATCAACTAGCAGAGGCTCCTCTTGAAGACGATCAGCCTCTGGTCATAGAACTACCCGATGATGGGGTCTTCCATGTCTCGGAATCGCCGGATTCGATGAGCTTGAGTCACAGGCCGACATAACCCTATTCTTCGATGGTTCTAAATGTGAGCAAGGTGGTGGTGCGGGAATTGTATTCTTCACACCGCAGGGTGCTCCAATGCCCTTGTCATTTAAATTAAACTTCCAGTGCACCAACAATAATGCAGAATATGAAGCCTTGCTCCTAGGTCTTCAGACAACAATCGCCATGAACATCAAAAGACTGAACATCTTTGGTGATTCGTTGTTAATCGTCAATCAAGTCAAAGGGGTATATCAATGCAAATGCCCAGTTTTGAAGGCCTATAAAGCCCTTGTGGACAAATTCCTGGCAAAACTTGAGTGGTATGACATCGAAGCACTCCCTCGATCATCGAATCATTTTGCGGACACAATGGCCTCATTGGGGTCACTAATCCCGCAAGACCTTTCCGGTGATATGACAACCATTCAAGTCAAAACCTTATCGCAATCCGTGATGGAGCGTGCAAGCTCAGACTTGACGCCAGGAATCCACATGATCCAGATTGAACCATCCTCGGATAAGTTCTTTCGAATCCGAGATCGTCTGAAACGTGCCAAGCTGGGGTCCTTGTTTTCCCCCACTCCCACTAATAGCAACACAACGCTATTCTTACAAGTTCTATCCCATTCAGCATTTGTTAGGGAAGAACTTCAAAAGGGATTGGTTGTTCATACTGTCGAGGTTTTCGATCAACAGGATCGGTATTTACCCATTAGAGACTACCTCAAGTTAGGTAATCTTCCCTTTGGATTGACGCACGCCGCAAAACGAACATTCAAGCAGAAAGCGGCTAAGTATGTCTTGATAGGAGACATTTTGTATCGTCGTGGCTATGACGGAATTCTTCTTCGTTGTTTGGACCAGCAAGAGTCCACTTGGGCAGTCGCCCAAGCGCACGACGGTACATGTGGTGGCCACTTTAGTGGTATGGCCATTGCAAAGCGCATTCTTCGCATGGGATATTATTGGCCATCTTTAGAGCGAGATTGTTGCGCATATGTCAAGAAGTGCGTGAAATGTCAACATCATGCCAATTTGATGCACGTACCTTCCCAGGCCTTGCAGGCGATCCAGTCTGCTTGGCCATTTTTGCAATGGGGCTTCGATCTAATTGGAAAGATCTCCCCTGCATCATCAGGCCGTCACACGTTTATCATAACGGCCACAGAGTATTTTACTAAATGGGTGGAAGCAATTCCGTTAACCTCTACGACAGGACCCCGTATTGTGGAGTTCATCTTGCATAACATCATATGTCATTTTGGTATTCCATCCAAAATAATCTCGGATAATGGGCCATCATTCAAGAACAAAGACGTGCGTGCTTTGACCACAAAGTACAAAATTCAGCACAATTTTTCGACACCCTATTATCCACAGGCAAATGGGCAAGCAGAGGCGTCAAACAAAATGCTAGTTGCCATCCTCAAAAAGATGGTCGTAGAAAGTCATAAGGATTGGCACATCCAAATCCCACTTGCCCTTTGGGCTTATCGCACTAGCATTCGGACGCCAACTGGGGCAACTCCGTTTTCGCTCGTGTATGGCTCAGAGGCAGTAATGCCTCTCGAGTTGGAAATTCCTTCCCTTCGCATATCAATGCAGGAGTTCATCGATGATGACACTGCACGGCAGGCCCGATTAGACCAACTTACGTTGCTCGACGAACGACGCGTTAATGCTCTCGAGCACTTACGTATCTACCAAGAGCGGCTTAAGAAAGCTTACAACATGAAAGTTCACCTAAGGGACTTTCGGGTTGGTGATTTGGTTTTGAAGGAAAACCAACAGAACTCTAATTTGCCGTCCCACCTGAGGGACAAGTTCACGGCAAATTGGTTAGGTCCATATGTCATTGATAGCAAAATAGGACCCGGGACGTACCGGCTAGCTTCTCTTGACGGTATCAAGGAAACAGAACCCTTGAATATCAGTCATTTGCGACCATTTTATATATAAGAGAGCCATGTCCCAAAAATGCTCCAAGGATCCATAAAATCGCTTGGTCAAAAACACAAAAGCTCCAAGGATTATCGCAATCACTTGGTCAAACCAAAAAAAGCTCCAAGGATTATCGCAATCACTTGGTCAAAACCCAAAAAGCTCCAAGGATTATCGCAATCACTTGGTCAAAACCAAAAAGCTCCAAGGATTATCGCAATCACTTGGTCAAAACCCAAAAAAGCTCCAAGGATTATCGCAATCACTTGGTCAAACCAAAAAAGCTCCAAGGATTATCGCAATCACTTGGTCAAACCCAAAAACTCCAAGGATTATCGCAATCACTTGGTCAAAACCAAAAAGCTCCAAGGATTATCGCAATCACTTGGTCAAACCAAAAAGCTCCAAGGATTATCGCAATCACTTGGTCAAAACCAAAAAGCTCCAAGGATTATCGCAATCACTTGGTCAAACCAAAAAGCTCCAAGGATTATCGCAATCACTTGGTCAAAAACCAAAAAGCTCCAAGGATTATCGCAATCACTTGGTCAAAACCCAAAAAGCTCCAAGGATTATCGCAATCACTTGGTCAAATAAAAAATGCTCCAAGGATTATCGCAATCACTTGGTCACCCCAAAAGCTCCAAGGATTACCACAATCACTTGGTCAAAACATCAAAAGCTCCAAGGATTATCGCAATCACTTGGTCAACCCAAAAAGCTCCAAGGATTATCGCAATCACTTGGTCACCCCAAAAGCCCCAAGGATTATCGCAATCACTTGGTCACCAAAATGCTCCAAGGATGTCCACAATCACTTGGTCAAAAATAAAAAATAATCAAAAACAACAAAAATTTGCATCTCATTTCTAGGCATACTCAAACTCATCAATAGAGAGCTCTTCTCGCACCTCATATTCATATTCACAAAAATCAATACATCAAAAATACAAAAATATGTAGCTGCATTAAGCATTGCATCCGTACATTGCATATTTGTGGTCGTACAGGTCAAAGGCACCATAGGCTGTAATTGCTCTGCTAATCCATCTTGTTCCACACTGTTCCATTTTACAAAAACAACGAAAACACCATGCATTGCTTTTTACCACACTAGAGTCAGTGGTCTTTTAATGTATTAAAAGTTTTCATGATTCAGTCATCATTTTCCTCTTTAGCCATGTAATGTATCAAGTCAGACAGATTTTACGAAGGTAGAGTTAAACTTGAAATACACCTTGTTACGTAACATCCCAACACACATAAAAACACATAAAACAATTCCTAAGTTGTGTGAACGAAAGATGAAACCTGTAGGGTAATCCAAGTCACCATAAGCGAAACGGTTATCGTGCTCATCCCCCTGTGCGAATGACCCCAAGAATGCTGAGAGTTGGCAAAAGGACAAGCATCCTCCCTACCCAATTCCCTAAGAATCCCTAGTTCTCAATAGTTGCAAAACATCAAAAATTTGCAAAACGTCAAAAACTCAAATATTTGACATCATACGGTGCACACATCAAACGGCACAAACGATAGTGATTTTCATCACTCCATCTCCCCAATCCCTTGCTCAAAAGAAAAACAAATCAAAATAAACAGTGATCTTATCACTACAAACGAGCAAGTATCCCAATACAATTGAAGAAAAGAAGGGAGTTGAACTTGAATCCCTGGAACTCTCAGCATTCTAACAGGTCATGAGGCAAGCCTCGATACTGGTTTGGTTGATAGCCTATCGGTAGCGGCGGTAAACTTCTCGCATGACGATATATCTGTCACATTAACTTGCGTACAGATCAATGTTTGCATGTGGATGAGCTAGCTTATGGCATCCTGGATAACATCGCAGATTAATCTAACTGAATACAACAAAGGAGTTAGTGGAGCTAATTAGGTGATCCTCAGTACAAGTTCGGTTGAAAGCCCATCTGGCACTGGCGGTATCCTGACAAATACCACATAAATGAACTCAATTGCACACACAGGGATGTGAAATAGCTCGGTCAAAAACAAGTTCGATTCATACCTTGTTCAAAAGTCTTGTAAGATAAAGTACAGTCGTGGCTAGTGAGTTAAAACCGTCTGAGTCTCGAGAAAACCTTAGCTACATTTCTAAACCAACTGCACTACTTTTCATCCTTACAATACCATCAAAAAATACAAAAAAGAGAAAAACCACATGTATACATATAAAGTCATGCATCACAGCAATCGCCTAAAAACAAAATAAAGAGTTCTAAACAGTCTATGGTGCCATAGCCAAACATCACAAATCTCATTCATCCATTTCATCTCTGCATATCACATATAAATCAAAAACATTTGTATTCATCATAGCATATGCATCCATCAAAATAAATCAACATGCATACATCCATATTCATCAACCATCATGCATAAGATCAAAGAAAATCAAAACAACAAAAACAACAAAAAAATGCAACACAAACAAAAAGCAATAAACATTGCAAACAAGTGCTCTTGCACTTAACCTCTTGGCATAGAAAAATTGATGTCGGGGTTTACATTGTCACTATCCTACTCTCTAAGAAGGCTACCATAGCCGGACCGCTCCACGGGAAGACGGATTTTTGACAATTTCAACCCCCAAATGGTATCACAAAGAAGTCAAAACAACAAAAAAAAAAAATGCAACACAAAAACAAAGCAATAAGCATTGTCGGACACAAGTGCTCTTGCACTTAACCTCTTGGCATAGAAAATCGATGTCGGGGTTCAAATTGTCACTCTCCTACTTCCCTAAGAAGGCTACCATAGCCGGACCGCTCCATGGGAAGATGGGTTTTCGATGATTTCACCCCATTATGGCATCACCAAAAGGGTTAACACCCACCAAAAATAGGTCCAAATGTTGGAAAAATTGCACATGCTTAAACGGTAAACCATCTAAAGGCACCCTTGCACAAGTCATCTTGGGTCAAGCGACTCGTCGCTTTTCTCATGAAGGTCATTCCCTCATCGATTCGTCGCTTGAGGGGGTAGTCACACTTAGTCACCAATCAACAATCACACACCCAATTAAGGAAAACGACATGCATTCAAAGAATCATTGACAAAGACAATCACGCTCCCGCTTGGGGCAGTAAACAAGCAACAATCAAATCAATCAAACACTTGGCATTTCGTGAATCATGAACACAAGGTTCCCCCGAGGATAAAAGGTTGCGCCCTTTGCCTAATCATGACTGATCAATGTCCAAGCTCAAGTCACACCTCACCAAAATAGGTTAACACTTGAAATCAAACTCCTTAGCTCGTCAAAAGCAAGGATTCAAGAATGCATGCCCTTTCCATGCTTGGGGCATCAAAAGTTGGTTAGGTTACCAAGAAACCCTAATCATTAGTGCTTTGGTTATCTATTTTTGCTCGACGCTGCGCTATGCACAGCGCATCCCAAAAAGGGGCATCTGTAGACACCAAAACAGCACCAATCCGATTATGTGACTGCAAACACTGATCGCTTTGACAAACACAGCCCCAGGGCAGCCCTCAGAGGTCAAACAGTGGTCCTAACCACTTTCATAGCAATTTTGTAAGGTCAAGAGGCAATTTGGTACATTTAGACACTTTGCTCAGTATTCGTCTCACCCAGGGACGAATTCTAACTGGGATTCGTCTCACCCAGGGACGAATTCTGAAATCGTCTCTGGTAGGGACGAATTCCGAGTTTAACGGGAAAAAAGAAGAATGGCGCCAAGTGGCAGCCAGGGACAGTCAGTTGATGACTCCTACCTCGCACGCGTGTGTGGGTGGACAGATAGGCCGTTAGAGGACTGTCACAAGGGCGATTATGAAAGCCCAAGTCATGGAGGACTCCCCTCCCTCATGGGAAGACTTGACTGCCACATGGCACCTATGACCAACACATGGCGCTTATGCTTCCCTCTCAAAAGAGACCCCATGGGTCTATAAAAGGTGGGACTTTTCTCACCCAAAAGAAATAGATTGGAGGCGATTTCAAGCAACGAAGTGCTATCCGATTGATTACCCACTTGCATCCCTTTGATTCACCTTCTCACATCCACTAATCTCTTTCGCAAGGGAGGTTATTGGGTGGCTTTTGGAAGCGTGGATCCAACCCAAACCCAACATTTGACCACCTCACACCACCAATTTGCAGACATCCCAATCCTAAGAGGTTTTGGGCCCATCCCTAGTGGATTGGCTCCGAAATCAAGTGCCAACGGTGGGAGGCCCACTTGGGCACCCCCGCACTTTCTAAGTTTTATTCTAAAAGCATTCTAGATTATTGTTTCAGGTTGCATCTCATGTTATTCTGTTTGGTTAACTCATAGCTTCAATTTCATAACATTTTGATCAGATTTTATCATGCCTTTTGTCGCTTTGTTGTCCTACTAACTTGCAGGCGGAGATATCAAATTCTCGAGGATAGAGGCCAAATTGGGAGAATCCGACCATCCGGGTCGTCCCAAAATGGCCCCAATTACATAACCCCCTGTTTGCGAGGTGTTTTGGAGGTCTCGGGAGTCGACATTGGAGCGGTGTCGCTTCGGCTTTTCCAACACAGTAGAATTCGTCCCACCCAGGGACGAATTGCAGTCAGAATTCGTCCTGCCCAGGGACGAATTCCAGGTGAAGGCAGATTGGCCGACTGTCTCAGTGGCAATGGCCTTCTGGTAATATCTTCTGTCTTCTGTCAGGTTTTCAGGTCATTTGGACTCACTTTATTCATTGTTTCGGACAAATGTTTATATGCATCTTTTGGCGATTTTAGAGAACAAACACTTCTTATGTGCAGCAGGTGCTACTGACATATTCGTTGTTTCTTTGTTCGCAGGAGGAGCAACAGAGGTCAAGGACTCATCAACATCAGCGGCGGCATCGTCTTGGCCCGCCCATCTCAAGTGTGGGCACGCGGAAAAAGGGACACTGAGTCTTGATTGTAATCAAATTCTTTTAACGCTCCTAGCCCCTAAAGAGGGAGGAGGCGTCTTTGTAACAGAGATCAAGAGAGTTTAATGAAAGGGCTGTGTTTTCTCCATTTGCTTGTATCTCATTTCAATGCGTCTCTTTCATTTCATGCATTCTACATTTTTAGGACTTAAGCGTATTTGATTTTGAATGCATCGCAATTAGTGTTTCCTTCGCCCGGAATCTCGTGCTTTCATTTTCAATGCATGACAAAAAGTTCAATTTCATAGGAGACGTGATAGGAAATTTTTGACATTGCTTAGTGCCAGTACTTTGAGTGAAGTATCTTAGATAAAAAAAAGTTAAAAAAAAATCTTTGAACTATAGCATCTATGGAATGTTGGGACCAATAATCATAAGGACTTAGGCAACCTCTACTCTATTGCAACTAGTCTTTCTTAAGAAGTTATGGTCCTCGAAACATCCAACCCCATATGATAGAAATGATATTTGATTTTATAAAAATACATTTTGAAAATTATGTAATTTGTCTTTGTTGGACAAGGTCAAAATTGTATGATGTAATCATGTGTAAGCTTATGGGCAATCATTACACAACATATTTACTATTATTATTTAATGTAATTAGACAATAAGTTAATGATTTAACCTTGTCATAGTTAAACCCCACTAACCATTTAGCCTATTGTACCATGGTAAGGGTTTAGTATCTGATAATTAATTATTGAGGATTTGGTATAAACATCCCTCAACCATCTCATCAATTATGCAAATGGTATTTTATCTTTATCATTTATGAGGGTGTCCAAGGGCATCCTTCCATTTTCTATGTCAAGCATTTTTTATTTCCTCTATAGTATTTTGCTTTATGATTTGAGTTGATGTGTTACCTTTGTTCATTTTGAAAACATATTACAGAGTTAAAAATAGTATCAAATTGGTTATGGAGTGTCATCAGTTGGTTGCATAAATTTTTTATGGGATCCTCTTCTTCTTCGTCTAATCATAAGGGTGAATTACTTCCTAGTGGTTGATAAATTTTTATTGACATAAGAAGTATAAAAAGGATTTTATACTCCATTTTTATCATGATCAATTCTAACATAATTTTTTTCCCCAACTTTTATGTTTTATTATTTAAGAATTAGGGTAGTATTAATCAACTTGAAACCTCTTATTCATATGTATACTAGATAGCATTGTCATCTTCATCTTCATTTGGACACATTTTTTTATTATGTTATTATCAATAACATCAAAAGCATTAAAAACTTGTTTTAGTTGTTACCATTGTGGATGATACTACTTGGGTTCTTTAAGGAGTGTTAGGCATTTGCTTGCCATGTGAGTACTTCAATACTTTAGATACAAGGGTGGCTATAGAGTATATATTATTTTTTTATTATTGGTTCAAATATTGCACATCTTTACTTGTTATGCTGATGTTGCCACATTTGTGGATTATAGGATGTGATGCTCAACTTCAAGGAGTAGGGTCACTTCCTTATTCCACAAAAATTGACACTCACATGCCTAGAAAAATATGGTATAGGAGTGATTTGCATTTAGGTTATAGGTTTAATTAACTTACCATTATTTTGATTAAGTATTCAAAACAAGAACGATGGTGTCATATATGGGATATTAATCCTATTAGATCTAGTTGAGTGTCAAGGATCACTAGCTAAAGAAATATGTATGGTTATTTATGAAGGGAAGGTTCCAAGTTCAAAATATTTCCCTTACTTTTTAATTTTTTTTAATGAGTATCATGGTTGAACGACATTTACCACAATGATGCCAACATTCATGACAATAAGGTGCCCTCTAATATAATGTTAAGTGGAATATGCAAGTGTGATGGGCAATGAGAGTTCTCAGTTTTAATATTTGTTTCTACATAGTGTGTTATTGATGTTTGTTATGACCTCCCATCTATGTAGTGAGGGTCATCCTTTTCACTTTATGAATATGCTAGCCCCTTGACTAGCCATGTGCATGCAAGACTTGGGTTCAATTTTTATGACCTCATTTTTATGGATTACCTAGTTTGAGTTAATGATGAGTGGCCAACATAGATTGTATTTGTATATATCTAGCTTTGTGCATGTATCTTTTTATGAGAATCTAATAAAACTCATCCAAGTGGAAAATAATAATCAACTACGTATAAAGCAAACAAGTGTTGACAATGTGGTAGGTTCTACCTATCACTATACAATAATTGGTCCATTCTAGTTGGTTGTTTTTTGGCTAAGGTCTATTGGATTTAGTTAATTTAGGTCTCAAGAATTGATAGGGAAAACCTTTTAGAGGCCATGAATTCCACATATAGAAATATTTTGATACCTTTCCTTTCAAATTGTATGATTTTTCAATCTCTATTTGTTCGAAGACTTGTTGCATATGGGAGGAAGTCTCATTGTTTGATGGTATTTAAAACCCAAAGTTCCCATTTTAAGGGATAAAGTATATATATAGACACACACACACACAAAATGATAATAATTGGCCCATTTTCAAAGAAGAGCCAACTAGATTTAAGACATTGAAAACATATTTAGATTCTTTTTCAAGTGCAAAGAAGAATTATAAATGTTTTCTTGTTAATCCTTCATCTTTATATATGACGGAACATGTTTTTATAACTGTAATGTTGTCTATTCTATTTTATTCAAGTTGTTATGAGTAATTTTAGAGTTATTGAATAAGTATAGGCTCACACACAGAATTTCAAATCATCACAAGCTAAGGCCCAAGATACCAAGGGTAAGTTTAATATTCAAATAAGTCAAAAGACACTTGCAGATAATATAACAAGAAAGGGTATCCTACAAAAAAATGTTTAATGAGGATATAGAAGATTGATTCATAGTTTCAAAATACACGAGGTGATATTCTATACAACAAGAAAGATTCAAATAGTTTCTTCAAATTTCAAATTAAATTGGCCAATTGAAGCATCCACTAAGGGAGGAAAGACGTTATTATCATTAATGTATTATCTTCTTAGCCCTCTAGTTCAACTTATAGGGGTGTTAAAAGTTGATTTATTTTTCTTTATTGTCTAAGGCCAATATTATATGATATAATCATATGTAAGTTTTTAGGAAATCATTATCCAATATAATTATTATTTAACATTATTAGTCAATAGACCCATGGTTTAAAATTTTCATGATCAGTAACTCTTTATATCTAATGTGTTATGGGTAAGGGTTCAATAAATTGTACTTAATTATTGAGAATTTAATATAAATAACTCTCAAACATATAGTTCATTGTATCAAGTTGATCTTATCTTGATCATTTATATGGGTGTGCAAGGACATCCTTCCATATTTCGTGTGTCAATAACTCTTTTATTTCACTCCATAATATTTTACTCTATGATTTAAATTGATGTGATGTTCCTATTGGTTACAACAAAGTATTACAAAGTACAATAATGTATGCTATTTTTCCTAAGTAGTAAGCTCATAAATTTTTGTAATCCTAAATAAGTTGTGAGTTCCTTGTTGGGTGAAGTTACTGATGGATCTGATTAATTGATATCAATCTAGTGTTAATTAACTTGGATCTTACTATGAAGGGTATTACACAATCACTAGTTGTAGAAAATATGGAATATAAATTTAAGAAGCTTTGAGTTAAATATAAAATACATTCCCATGTATGGTAATAGGTGAAGAATTAAGGCATATTTCTATGACATGCGTAGTATAATATAAGGACCATGACATGAGAGTTTGATCTTCCAAGGTAGATCATAAAAATATTTGTTCTAAAGATGGATCCAAATTTAATATACATGTTAGCTTTTGATGGGACAATATTACAGGAAGAACAACCATAAGATGCAAGATAACTACTTTGAGATAACCATAAACTAATGACACAATAATATGCAAGAAAATAATGAGATGAACATTTGCAAATAACTCAAAAATATGACATTAATAAAAGTGATGAAAATAGTACAATTCTATATAATGGAGGACATGAACACTCCATGAAAGGATATGAAAAGACTACATTGTACCATACTACTAAACTATACCACACACTCTCTATATTTACTATGCTCTCTATAATCACTCACTATGAGGTCTTTATATAAGAAGATAAATTCCTTGGACTTTACTCTAGAAATAACCAACTAACTTTACTCTAAAGTAAACTCCTACTCTAGTTATATACAAAAGGTGGTACATTTACATGATCCAAATGATGTAATATACTCTAAAACCACCCATGTATTACATTATTTGGGTATTGAAGATTGTAGTCTTTAATATGGATCTTCAGATGTTCTTTAGCTTGATCTGGTCCTTTGTATTATCTTTAATTCACATTGCACTATATGCCTCCTTGGTTTGGTTCCTCTTCTTCTTCTTTATTCTTGTCTTTGGAGTCAGTACTTTCATAGGTGGACTTACTATCACTTGATTCTTTCAAGAGTATCTTATTTATGCCTTTGTCATTTTAGAACTTTCCAAGTTTTGTATAGAATAATATGAACAAACACTTAAGGAAACATTATAAGATTTTGTGTTAGTAGAACTTGACGTATCAATACTGCATGAGGATTGAAATATCTTCTCTAGGTATGATTCATCCATTCTATTTTTATTTTAAGTAATTATATCAATCCTTTTTGTTCTACATTGTCATCCTTGTAACATTTGAATGTAAGTAGTGTCCTATATAATATGCTATCAAATTCTAAGGAAATTTTAATGTCACTCTTTTAATTATCAATTGCTTTAGTGAGTCAAGAATGTAGATAATATTTCATGGTTTCAAAGCTATCTTTTAAAGCTTCACTATGAATATTTTTTGAGGTAAGATCTAAGTCTCCTTCAGTCCTTATAAATAAATTCTTCATTATATTTTTATGACACTTGCTCTTTACTTTATAATAGTGTTGTTCATATCATTGTTTACTGTATTCTTTAAGGTAGACATCTTTCTTAGTTTTTAGCTCTTTATGTTTTAAAAACACTTTTGATAGATCCTTTGTAGTAGTCTACCTTATGACTCCCTAGTTTAAAGTATTAGAACCTAATTTGATAAGACCTTTCTAGACTTAGGTTTTTTAGTATTTCTTATGCCTCCCTATTGATTGGAATGTGTTATAAGTTTTATAAAGTGATTAGTAAGTAATAGTTCACCTTTTGGGTTGATTTTGTAGTATTTTGTGAATAATAATAATCAACTTTATTTCACATTATCTCTCCTAATGAACTATGCACTTATTAATTTGACGTTCTCTATGGTTGGATTTCTTTTGTAAATTTTGTATGAGAATGAGACACGTGTAAGTAAATAATTCTAACTCCTTTAAGTAAATAATGAACTTCCTTTTATAGCCTTTAATATCCAATAGTTTAATATTTCTAAATTCCAATAATCTATGTTTGATGTAGTATACCTTATATCTCCCTACTTTGGAATATTAGAAAATAATATTTGCAAAATAATTTTTAATTCTCCAATGTTGAAAACCTTATACCTCCTAAATTAATTATTTGCAAATATTGTAAGGTTTAGATATTAAGCAATTGATAATATCACTAAAGATATGTTGCTGTAATGAAATTGCTTTCTTTTCTTCCTAAGGTTGATATGCAATGCAATAATAGAATTTTCAACCTTTAATTTGGCACCTTATAACTCCTTTTAACTTAGGAAAGCAAGATTTAAATCAAGTAATACTTTTACCTTCCTTGTAAGGTATTTTGTCCATGCTAATTGGTGTATGGAGTTCGTTCTAAATTACTATGTATTACTACAAATGATAGAGGCTATTAAATGCAAATAGACATCTTTCTCTCCTCCTAAATAATGCTCAAGCTCCTCCCTTTAATGCTTGATCGCATGCCTTGATTTTACTCTCACTTAATGCTTGCTACGAATACGCTTTTGCTCCCCTTTCTGGTTTAGGTGCTTTAAATAGTGTGAATGCCTTTTGACTTTGGATAAGTGGCACTTGAGAGTTACGTTAAATATGGGTGTTGAGACTTAGGTTATTTCAATGCTCATTTACTCCTTGTGATGATGATTGTGGCAAGTAACTTCCCAATGATGTTTGTAACTAGTCAAAGATAGATGTTAGATTATTTATTGAATATTTTTCTCCTAGACGTATATTGTGGAATGTGAGGGCACCTAGAATGGCTATGCAAAGTGGAACAAGATATATTAGGTCTATATTACAAGTGGTGCTCAATTTTTTTGCATGTAGAATTTCCCTCAACATATTATACCTTGAATAGCATTCGCTAACAAAAAATCTTGATAACTTATCTCCAACGCCTTCTTTCCAAGACAACGTAGATGTTGTATGGGTGGCTCCAACTAAGGTGATGATGAATGCTTCAATGGAGGTTCTATGACACTCCAATGGTGGCTATGGGAGATTTTTTTCAACCGATGGTTCCTCCATATTCTACCTTGGATAAGTTCCTTATACCTTTCTTATTCGTGCTTACCTTTAGCATTGTTTCTTATATGTTGATAGATGATAGATGATATTCACTTTATGCAATATTTGATGTTATATCTTACTTAGAAGTGAAATAGATAAATTAACTTAATATTATTTCTTGTTTACATAGATAGAAGTCAGTAATGACCTCCTTATATTGGATTGATATTATAGGTTTGATGCTTGCTATAGATACTTGATTTGGTGGTGGATACAGTGTCTTTAGGCACCTTGACTCTTGAGTAATGTGAGCCATTCGATGGCTTTATTTATTTCTTGAACTCTACCACTTTACCTTGCTAAAATGACTATCTTGTAGATGTGCTTGTTGGTTATTGTAATCCCTTAACTTGCACTAGGATAATAGTTTGAATATATTATTTTTTCATTCCCTTTGACCTTATTTATGAGGCAATTTTTTGAGATAAATAGTACTATTATGTTATATTCCTTTTGGTGACTTACTTTCACCAAGATATACATCAGGTTTTGGATGCTCAACAGTATCTTTTGACACTTCACTCTTACCCAACTTTGTGCATTGTAACTTTCTTCAATGATAACCTCTTAATGCACTTTAAAACTTAAGAGTAATTAGTATTAATGCATCAATAATATCTCCAAGATTGATTATCTTAAGAATAACTAGAATAGTGCAATAGAAATCTCACCTTATTACTCCTTATAATTAACCTTAAATCATGCACTATAATATTTGTAACTTAATGTTGTCTTCCTTGTTGGAACTAGATAATAGGAAGATGATATTTTTATTTCTATTGAAATATATCTAACTCCTATTTTAATTGTGTAGGAATTAATCCTTAAAAGAAACTAACATTTACACTTCCTTGAAGACTTGTAAAAAATACCCTTCTCTTTGTAGCTTTCAAACTGTAATATGGTGCTTAATAAATCTAAGTAATGAACCAGATTAAAGTTCAAATAGTGAACCTATTCACACCCAAAGTTGCTTACCTTAATGATATTTATAGAGGAAGGATTGCAGGTGACTAGATTCATCTTATTGCTACCCTTTTACTAGATGAACTTGAAAGTATTATTGACTTTCTTAAATAGCTCTTTAACTCACCCTTTTACAGCTCCAAAAACCTCTAACTTGCTACCCTTTAACTATAGTAGGTGACTTTGATTCTCCTTCAGGATGTATCTTGGAAATCTAAATTTTTGCAGCTAGTAATACTATCCTAATTGCTACCCTTTCATAGTTAATTTCTACACTAAAATGTTGTCCTTGAAACTCAAAAATTTGGTAGGGAATTCCTCCCAAATCGTAATTGAGTTTTTCCTTCAAGAACCCTTTAGTGTTATGTTGAATATTCAACAAATCCCTATCTCTGAATGAGTCTTCTAGCCTTCAAAGGTAGTCTTTAAACCTTTTAGGTTTGGTAGTAATGTTTGGCTCATTTCTCCTTCAACCTCTTTGTCAAATTTTGACTTTAATCTAGGTTCTCTTCTCAAGAATCTAAAATTATTGAGGTCTTCACCAAACTCCTCCGAGATTTGGCAATCTCCTTGCCAAATTTGTCTTAGTTTTGCCTTGTTGTTGGATGGCAATAATTTTTACAAAAGCTTCCATTATCAATAACTTCTCCTTGGTGGTAAATTTCTCTAATGAGTTCTCCTAAGAACTTCTTTAATGGCCTTCTTTGGATCTCCTTTAATGAGGCTCACCAAGCCTCCTCCTTATTTCTCCTTGAGACCTCACCAAGGTCTTCAATCTCATAGCTCTTATGGTATTCCAAATGAGACCTTGTTGAGTGGTAATTTTACCCAATTGCAAAACCATACTCATCCTTAGGATTTTGATCACAAAAACCTCTCTTGCAAAGAAGTTAAAAGCAAAAAACTTCACCAAGGTTCCGCTATATAAGCATTGCACATGTGTATTAGTAATCTCAATAAAGATATATCAAATAAGTGCTAGGAATACCTTAGTGATTGCAAGTATCTGTTAATAAGGGGTCTGTGTTGGTTTATTTTATCCTACTATACTAATGATTATTCATGAAACTTAAAGAAATACAAATGTGAATTGGACCTCATATGACCACGATGTAAAGCCTTAATTATTTTTATCTTGAATTATTTTAGGTAGATTTTATCTTCCTTTGGTTAAGCAGATTTTAGACAAGTTTTATCTTGTTTAAATATTGCTTTGAACAATAAAATAGAAGATTAAAATCTATCTAAATGTGAATGTGAAATGATGATTGGATTCCTTTTAAATTGCTTTGATGAATAAAAATGAAATGAATATGCATGCATAACTACAAAATGTAAAGGCCTTAAAATATCATTATAAATTATCCTTCTTTAATGAAATCATAATTTTCATAAAGAAGAAATAATTTAATGCTTTAAAACAATAGCCTTTGATATAATGTATAAATTATCTCTCTTTAATAAAATCAAAAATTTCATAAAGAGAGATGAATTTATTACTCCAAAAAATGATGACCTATAGAATTCCATATAAATTAACCCCCTTTAATGAAATTGTAATTTTCATAAAGGGAAGTTCATTTATTGCTTGCGAATAAAAATGCAAAGCTGAAAAATCTGATTTACCTTCAAAATGTGAAAAAAAATAAAATTTTGAAATTATAAAAATCCTTATAAAACAACAACTTTAAATAATTTTTATAAATTCAAAATGGCTTCGGAATGGGCTTGAAATTGTTTCAAATGCAATATTGAAGCTCATTCTTCACACCCATGTATTTATTTTGGCATTTTAATATTTTTTTATTTTTATTTTAATCGTCGAAGTTTTAAAAAATATATAAAATAAAGAGTTAGAAAAATAAAAATAAAAATAACAAAAATAAAATGGATTTCTGCAACTCAAAAGTTTTCCATAGATCCTACAAGCATTAATATTCTGCACAAAAACCAGCATTAATGCTACCCAAATTCACACAATCAAACAACTAATGCGGTGCAATATTTTAAGGAATTGATGCATATGCCGAAAATAAGACAAGGTTAACCATAAACATGATTTAAAATTTGAAATATCTCTATTATATTGCAGAAAAGATCTTCAATATTAAACATTATGTGCAAAAAAAACTCAGTCCCAAAATAAGCATCATGTGGTGAAAAACAAAGTCCAACATGGTGGTAAAACCAATCCAGCATAGCTTCAAACATGGTCCAGCCTATGCCTGCAAACATTCTAGCCTTCAAACGTATATACTACCCCTACCTCCAAACGCTTCGTTTTCCCTTTTCTCTTTCTCTTCATCTTCAAACGTGTTTTTTTTAACAGCTGACTGATTACCTTCTTGTTCCTACCCTTTTTTAATTTGTAATCGAACCTTTTGCCAGCAAAAGGACACGTTCCTTTTCTCTTTATGAGGCTATGTGAATTTCTATCGATAAATATTTGGCTAAATATTATGGGCATCTAAACTTAGCATTTTAACGCATTTCTTCCTCCACTTTGTCTTTATTTAGCTTCGTAATGACACTCGTCCTTATCATTTTCCTTTGTTAACAAAGTTTGCTAAAAAATTATCCCCAGGTTTATATGCAACTATATTAAGACCTGAATTTATTCAACCATATCTCTAAGGTTATAGTGTGCGAGGCATTTCTTCACATGCAACCAATTTGAATCATTACACCTTGTACAAAGACCTCCCATTCGAATAGCTAACGCACCTATGCCATCGGTGACCTTGTCGCATCCCCTACGAGCTTCTCCGCATAATCTATCTTCGAATAGTTTGCTATGTCCAATCATGTCGAGGCCCTCGTTGATGCGTATTCATCCCACTGTGCACATGACCACTAATGTTTACTGCTCTCTAAACTGTGTGCAGTTGGAATCTACCGAATATCATCATTTTGGGCGTCCACTATCCAGGCCGTCACCATCACCCGTGTCATGAACCGAATATCATCATTTTGGGCGTCCACTATCCAGGCCGTCACCATCACCCGTGTCATGAATCTCATGATCATGAAAACTACTCAGTACTATTGAATGATTCACCATGAAATATCATCACCACTGCTTCCAGTTTCGAACTTTGTCTACACTGCATCCTTCTATATCCGTGCATCGCTGTCCACATTTGCTGTAAAAAAATAATATTACGACGTATCCTGGGTTGGATGAATTTAATTTCGACGTCCACGTTCGATTGCTACATCAATATTTTATGGATGAAGACCACCTTCATCTATTACTCCATGTTGCAGTCTATTATATTGTACCACATCACATCAGATGTAATTCATCCAATATGTGATATTCGACGTGGTTCTGGACCCCACATCATCGAGAATCCACCTCCATATCTGCTCAACACAACACGAACAACCACTGTGGGAGGGACGGATTCCTTATGCTAGTGTGTCAAGAAGCATGCTTTCTATCAATTTATAGGTTAATGCTGCCATGCAGATCATTCGGGTCTATCCCACTGTCATCTGTGCCAGTGCTCGTGGTCTTGTAGCAAGACAAAATAGTCATGACGTTCCTACTTTGTTCTGGCATCAACCCCTACAACCACCAGCACAGATAAAACCAACCACTTGGATACCACCTATCCATTTAGATGAGCACTCCGTTATTTTATATGTTCAGTCACATTCGTTCTCACTGTCAACACACTTACACCGTTGCTGTTGAGGTCTCGTAGTCGAAGGCATTCCAAAAAAATGATGAGGCATAGCAATCAACATTATCATATGTGATAGGAATTTGCTTCATTAAACCCCATATGTACCTGGTAATGGCCTATCTCGTTCACTGTACTTAGTGGAGTCGTTGCCACAAGGCCTAAGAAATTGAGGTTTTGTTTGCTAAATGTGGATACTTAAGACACTTGTAGATGAGCAGGGGAATACATGTATTGATGGATTCCCACATCCCATCCAACTTTGGTATCATCAATGTCGTCCAATGAGCTAACTGAATGTTTGCACTACGTTTTTAGCTACTGACGATGTGCTCTTGGATACTACGAATGCTTATCCAAACTCATGTAAATACAGACTCGCAAAGGAGACCATCAGCTCATGCACACCATTAGGAAAATGCTACTAACATTCCGTCATGATGAAGCTATAATTTTGCTCAAGCTCTCAAGAAAACTATGAGGCTTATGGGTTCGGGAATCCATCGATCTCACCTCGCAATGCCTCTCTCATGCAATTTTTTCTTTCCATACCATTTTGATCCAGCGTGGCTCCTTTTATTGTAGCCCGAATTGGTGTGATTGGTTGAAACCCCACACATCCTACACGTTTATGTTGCTGAATCTGCCTCTTCATATGAAACCACTTCTAAACCTGTTCCACATCAGTATGTGCGTGTTCACCGTTTGCCAATTCAACTCATCTTTGTCGCTGGTGTCTAGACGGTGTCCTGATTAATCAATGTTTACCACATCATCCGTGAACAAGTACCTCGATCTGTGACCATGTCGACGCATCTTTACATGCTGGTTCACCATTTGTTGTAGGGACACCATGTTCACATCCTTGACTGCATCAACACTGTGCTCCATTGCACCCGCATTCTAAATGACCATGTTCAACTTTACCGCCGTGTTACGTGGATATGCCATGCCGAATCTTCCCAAGGCAGCATCCACTACACTCCTTGTCAACCATGCTATGCCTTCCAGGTCATGCCAAGCACCATTCATTAAACCTACCATAAGACCGAAAGACATAAGTTAAGCAAAGAAAATCGAACTTTTATAAATAGTATTATCAAAACTCTCTAAAATAAAAGAACTAAATAACTTTGTGACCAAAATCCTAATAAAATGAACCCAAATCTAAATAAAATCCCAATCTAATAACACACACATGAAACTTTCTAAACAACAACCTTAAACTAACACTTATTATTTTTATTTTATTTTATATATATATATATATATATATATATATATATATATATATATATATATATATATATTTTATATTTATAAAGATGCATTCGACTAACATCAAAACCAACTCTAATTACCTTTTATTCTTCACTACCACATAAAGTATATTATGCATTGTGAAAACAACATATGGTGTAAAACAAAAATGTTTTCATTTTTATTTTATATGTTTTTATTGAATTATATATAATATATGTAGATATATTATATATATACATATTTATTTTTTTATTTATCATTTTTTATTTTTTATTTATTTATAAATTAATACCAATTAATCCAAACTGCTTGGAACTAATTCTATGAGGAAAAATCAATCCACGAAACACCACATCCTCCTATGACACAAAGTACTTGAATATCTTTGTATGATTTATCAAAGCTTCCAAGAATGGCACTTTGTATTATTTCTTAAATGTTGAAGAATCTAGTCGGTTGAGATTTTGTGACAAGGCTCTCCTCACAAGACTTAAAACTTGGTTAAACTTCAACACCTAGACTTGTGATTCCAAAACAACTCGATGGAGATGTGAAATAACAAAATGCTCAGGACACACAATATATCATAATATCATCAAAATTTAAGGTGGGTCCCCAATTTTGGGGCAAGTTGTGGGACAACCACAACAAATGGTGACTCTGTTGGGAAATGCTCTTGAGCATTTTGGGTGAAGAACCCAATATGAAATGAGAACACAAAATATCAGTGAAATACAAATTATTTAGCGATGTCCCGAGAAGGTGGGGGTAAACAACTTCGAATAAAAAACAACTAATCCATCTGCCTTTGCTCAGTGTGTGAAAAAGTGATTCATTTTGCATCTCTGAAAACCATCTGGATTCCATCACCTGGTTTACATTTAGGCTATGAAGCATGACTCATAAAAATAAACTTTTACAGATAGAGCCCTACTGCTAGTCAGGCGTCTATAGCCCCGGTAGGGTTTATCTAACTCACCCTTGTGTTTGCTTAATACTTTGCAAAGCCTTTCTTATAATCGAGTTGTGTCTAGATAGAGCCCTACTGTTGGTCAGGCATCTATAGCCCCGATAGAGTTTATCTAGACTTTGTGACTGATTTGATCAAGATTTTCAATGCTCGTTTTTTTTATATAGCTTTGCAATAATTTATGTATCACGAGGGTTAGGAAGCATAGAGATAGAGCGTGTTGAATTTTTTCCTTAATTTGCAAATCAAGATAACTTCATCCTTCAGGACTTCCAAAAATACCCTTTAATATGTGAGTTACATGTGGAGCTTTAGCGAAATATTTCATTGTTCTACTCTCCACCATTTTAGTCCCAAAATATGAGCATGATCACAAAATAATTCATCCCCCTTTTCTCAGGTTCACCTACTTTCAGATTAGGTATTCCAACCTACTTAACAAAGGAACACAAAAAATGGGCAAGAGGCCATAAATTAGCGACCACGAAACATCACCTCAAAACAAGGGAACAACCCAAAACACAAAACTAAAAACACAAACCAAATCCTAACCTAATGCAAACTAACAAGAAAGCAAAACAAAATCAAAAATTAAGGACAAAGCACAAAAATATCAAAGCTAAACCAAAACATGAAAACCAAAACTATATACAACAATATACACTATGGTACAAGATGGTGCAAAATTTTGAGCCATCACTTCCCTGGATCCCAAACATGATTAGCACATTTCAAAAGACATATAACATGATACACACGCCAAGCTTTGCAGGAATCCAACGAAAACAAGATTAGGCCAAATAATACAACAATTTTCATCTTGCCTCTCTCACCCCACCAATTTGATTTAGTTCCATTAACAATCCCATAGGTGAGCTTCAAATCATTAAATTGATTAGACAATAATTGATTTTCAATTCTTCCTTGTCTATTCCTTAATATGTCAATCTCACAATTCGATTCATGATTTAGAATTAGGCTTTCCTTTTCAAATATGAGATCTTGCAAATAAGAGCCTATTTCTAAAAACTTTAAAGCCAATTCATTTTTCATGTTTGTAGGCCAATCAAATTTATGCAACAATTTGCAAGCATCTAGGATATTTATTAAATGAGGATCATTATAAGTTTGTATCCTAGATTCAATAATTAATTGTTTATGAACTTGATTTAACACTTCAAGCACATCAACTTCTCTTTCATTCAACAAAGCAATATCATTAGTGGTGTGAGGAGAAATTAACTCAAATTCTTTATCAACCACAAATGACATTTCATCATTGATAGCATTTGAATCCAACAACCAATTAGGTAAACCTTCACCTGGAGTTCGAATGGTGGAACACAAAAGGTGAGATTTTACCTTTGGTACATTTTCATTTACCAATACTTGGAGAGGATTTGTAACTTCTTCTTTCTCATGATCTCCATCATCATCATATAGTCCTTCATCTTCATTCATGACCTATTCATCAAAGACACCAAAATTAGGCACCCAATTAAAAACATGTCCATCCTTTTCAAACCATGAGTCTTGTCTATCTAGGGATGTGTCAAATAACACATGCTCCTGATCAATCATTTGAGTTGTTTCAGATAAAGTAACATTTTCAATTGGATCATCAGTGATATCAAACCCAAACCATTCAGGTTCTGGAATGTTCTCTATCTTAGGAAGCATAGACATTATAGGATCCTTAGGTGAAACAATGCTTTCCATTTCTTGCATCTCAAATGGGAACAAAGTGAGTGAGTCTCCTTCTTTTCCTAGAATAGTAGAGTCATTATCATCCTTTTCTCTTTTAGCAAGATGTTCAATAAACTCATCTTCAAAATGATTGGATCTTGGAACCTTCTCTATTTCCACAAATGACTTGTCATCTTCCGATTGTACAAGAATTACCAAATCTTCATGCGAGATAGAGTTTTCAACATCCTGCCTATCAAGTGAAATAGAAATTTCATCAGTAGGAGTGTGAGAAAACAATGATTCCTCATACCTTTTCCTACAATTATAATAATGGTCATCTAAACCCATGGGATGAAACTCTATTGCATCCTCCTCGTAACTTTCAAGCTCTTCAAGAAATTCTTCTTCAAATTCTTCCTTGTCATCATCTCGAGGATGTTGAAGGCTTTGATCATCAATTTTAATCATCTCATCCAAATTTATGGAAGGTCCTGATTCATCACATGTTTCAAAACCAGTCCACTCTAGGATCCCTCCATTTTCCGAAAGAATATCACTTTTAGTATCTTCGACCTTTGTCTCATGAGGATGATTTGGAGCATCATCAAGATACGCATCTTGAGGCCTTTGTTCTTGTAATTGAGTGATGTTTCCTTTAAGCTGTAGAACTAGCCTTTGCAACTTGTCTTGCATATCAGGTGAAGTGAGTGCTTCATTAGAAAGAGTGGTAAAGTTCTCCCATTTATTCCACCAACAATGATCATCTTCTAAAATTGGGGTGTGATGTTCAACCACTTCTTCACATTCTTCAAATTCATCAATGGGTTGCTCTTCAAACTCACCTTCACCTTCCTTAGATGGTTCAATTATTTTCAAAAGTGGGTTACTCTTTGTATTCAAGCTTGCAAGATCACAATCCACATTTGTAACCCATGATTCAATTTTATCACAATTTGGAAGGTGTGGGTTTTCTTGACCATCAGTTTCAACAATCTCATCCAAAGTGTCTTCCAAGAACAAGTGGTGAAATTCTGTTATGTCTTTGAATTCATTTATTGATTTTCTTTCAACCTCATTTTCAACCACTTTTGATGGCTTAGGGGTTTCTATAATGGGATCAATTTTTATATTCTTCTTTCTATGATCATCCCAATCCTCACTTGTAAACCAGAACTTTGAGCCACTCATCTCCAGCTCATCACAACTTGACTCATGTTGGCTTTCTTGATCTTTACAATGATCATCTTCTAAAAATAAGTGATGAGATTCCATCATGTCTTCAGATTCATCTCTTGACTCCTCAAATTCACTCTCAACCACCTTTGGTGAGTCAAGGGTTTCTTCAATAAGATCAACTCTTGTATTTTGCTTCCAATGATTGTCCCAATCTTCCTTTGTGAATAAACATGAAACAATCTCCATATCTTGATGGGTTTGTTCACCCCAATCCTCATTAATGGACCTTGGCTTTGAGACTTGCACATCCTCTTGGATGAAATCTAAGGTGGTTGTAATATTTGGACATTCAACTTTGTCCCATTGATTGCTCACATTAGACCTCATTGAATTCAAGGGTGCTATATTGGATGGTTGGTGTTGGTTGGAATCCATAGCTCCTGAAAAACAATTCATCATGGGAGAAGGTTGTGTCTCACCCTAACTCATGGGTGGTATCTGATTTTGAGTCTTAGGATTAAGTAATGATAATCTACCCATATCAAAATTTTTCAAAGCCCACCATCGTTCTACCATAATTGCCTCATTGTAGGCCTTAGGCAAAGATGAATCTTCAAGAAGCTTCCTTAGAAATTTGGATATTAAGGGGTCTAAGGCTCCAATGTAAATTTGAAAGGCTCTCTCTTCTGAAATGATGAAATGGGGCACCACTTCGGTATACAACTTATGGAACCTATCATTGAATTGACTCATGGACTCATTAGGTTCCTTACAGATAGAGATAAATTGATTTAGCATCAAAACTGGGTCAACTTATTTTCCAAAATGGCTAGTAAATGTTGCTTCTAGTTGAGCCCAAGAAGTGATGGAACCTATAGGTAGGTATAGGTACCACTCAAACGCAACCTCATCCAATGTGTATGAAAACAATCTACAAGGAACATCTCCATTCCACATTTGCAAATGCCTTAAGATGTCCTTGTATCTTTGAATATGTTCCTCAGTCGAGGTCACATCATGCTTAAACATGGGTAAATAATTTTCTACACCTTTAGGAATTTGATGAGTAGGCATGTCTAACTGACTATAATAGTCACCTATCCACAATGCAATTCCTGCCCTGGTTGGAAAAACTGATGCCATTAGTGAACCTTAAAGAATATAACTTTAATACCAATTTTGTTAGTCAAATAAATATTTCTTCAAAGAAGCATGAAATGACTAACAAATATCAAATGTTTAACATATGAATCATCATGTTAGCATTAACCAAAATATATACATCAATTAAATCATGACATTGAAGAACATTCTCAAATTTGCAAAAGGTTAGCATTAATGCATCATCAAAATAGAGAATGTTAGAATCAATGAAAGTGATCAACAAAATCTCATTAGTCAAGACCAATGTCTTTAAATAAATCTTTCAAGTAAACATGAACAAGTTAGCATCTAAATAGCAATAAAGTAAACCAATTCATGCCCTCCTTCTAGCGCCAAAATGTTGAGTGGTAATTTTGCCCAATTGCAAAACCACACTCACCCTTAGGATTTTGATCACAAAACCCTCTCTTGCAAAGAAGTTAAAAACAAAATAACTTCTCCAAGGTTCTTCTATATAAGAATTGCACATGTGTATTTGTAATCTTATAAAGATGTGTTAAATAAGTGCTAGGAATACCTTAGTGATTTGCAAGTAACTGTTAACAAGGGGCCTATGTTGGTTTATTTTATCATGTTATACTAATGATTGTTCATGAAACTTAAAGAAATACAAAATGTGAATTGGCCCTCATATGACCACGATGTAAAGCCTTAATTCATTTTATCTTGAATTATTTTAGGTAGATTTTATCTTCCTTTGGTTAAGCAGATTTTAAACAAGTTTTATCTTGCATTAAACCCTACTTTGAACATGAAATAGAAGATTAAAATCTATCTCTAAATGTGAATCTGAAATGATGAAAGGATTCCTTTTATATTGCTTTGATGAATAAAAATGAAATGAATATGCATGAATAACTACAAAATATAAAGGCCTTAAAATGTCATTATAAATTATCCCTCTTTAATGAAATCATAATTTTCATAAAGAAGAAATAATTTAATGCTTTAAAACAATAGCCTTTGATATAATGTATAAATTACCTCTCTTTAATGAAATCAAAATTTTCATAAAGAGAAGGCAATTTATTGCTCCAAAAATGATGGCCTATGGAATGCCATATAAATTACCCCCCTTTAATGAAATTGTAATTTTCATAAAGGGAAGTTCATTTATTGCTTGCAAATAAAAATGCAAAGCTGAAAAAAACTGATTTACCTTCAAAATGTGAAAAAAATGTAAAATTCCGAAATTATAAAAATCCTCATAAAACAACAATTTTCAATAATTTTTATAAATTTGAAATGGCTTCGGAATGGGCTCGAACTTGTTTCGAATGAAATATTGAAGTTCATTCTTCACACCCATGTATTTATTTTTGGAGTTTAATTTTTTTGATTTTTATTTTAATCGCCAAAGTTTTAAAAAAAATCTGCAAAAGAAAAGTTAGAAAAATAAAAATAAAATAACAAAAATAAAATGGATTGCTACAACTCAAAATTTTCCCACAGACCCTGCAAGCATTAATATTCTGCACAAAAACCAGCATTAGTGTTACCCGAATTCACGCAGTCAAACAACTAATGCGGTGCAATCTTCTAAGGAAATGGTGCAATATACCAAAAATAAGACAAAGTTAACCATAAACATGCATTAAAACTTGAAATATCTCCATTATATTGCAAAAAAGATCTTCAATATCACACATACAAGTGCAAAAAAAAACTCAATCCCAAAAATAGGCATCATGTGGTGAAAAAAAAAAATCCAACATAATAGCAAAATCAATCCACCCTGACTTCCAATATGTTCTAGCCTATGGCCTGCAAAAATTCTAACCTTCTTTCCACAGCTTCGATGGGTATTTGAAAACCTGTACACTACCCCTTCGTTTTCCCTTTTCTATTTCTCTTCATCTTCAAACGCGTTTTTTTAACAGTCGACTGATTACCTTCCTGTTCCTACCCTTTTTTAATTTGTAATCGGACCTTTTGCCAGCAAAAGTACATGTTCCTTTTCTCTTTATGAGGCTATGTGAATTTCTATCGATAAATATTCGACTAAATATTATGGGCATCTAAACTTAGCATTTTAACGTATTTCTTCCTCCACTTTGTCTTTATTTAGCTTCGTAACGACACTTTTTCTTATCATTTTCCTTTGTTAACAAAGTTTGCTAAATATTTTATCCTCATGTTTATATGCAACTATATTAAGACCTGAATTTATTCAACCATATCTCTAAGGTTATAGTGTGCGAGGCATTTCTTCACATGCAACCAATTTGAATCATTAGACCTTGTCTTTATTCGACCGCCGCTCGCTAAAGACCTCCCCTTCGAATAGCTAACACACCTATGCCATCGGTGACCTCGTCGCATAATCTATATCCGAATAGTTTGCTACGTCCAATCATATCGAGGCCCTCGCTGCTGCGTATTCATCCCACTATGCACATAATCACTGTTGTTCACTACTCTCTAAAATATGTGTAGTTAGAATCTATTGAATATCATCATTTTAGATGTCCACTGTCTAGGACCACCCGGATCGTGAATCTTATGATCATGAACACTGCTCAGTCCTCTTGAATGATTCACCATGAAATCTCATCACCACTACTTCTGGTTTCGAACTTCATCTACACTGCATCCTTCTATGTCCACGTGTCGCTATCTACATTTGCTATAAATAAAAAAAATGCTACGACGTATCCTACGTCAGATGAATTCAATGCTGAGATCCACATTTGATTGCTATGTCAACATTCCATGGATGAAGGTCACCTTCATCTATTACATTAGATTTTACCACATTGCATCACATGCTATTCATCCAATATGTGATATTCGACGTGGTCTAAGTCCTCATCTAGACCCCACGTCATTGAGAATCCACCTCCTCATCTAGACCCCACGTCATTGAGAATCCACCTCCATATCTGCTCAACGCGACATAAACAACCACTATGGGAGGGGCGGATTCCTTATGCTAGTGTACTGAGAATCATGCTTTCTATCAATTGATAGGTTAATGCTGCCACGCGGGTCGCCCGAGTCTGTCCTACTATCATTGGTGCTAGTGCTCGTGGTCTTGTAGCAAGACGGAATAGTCATGACATTCCTACTTTGTTCTAGCATCAATCCTTGCAACCGTCACTAGCACCGAGAATAACTAGCCACTTGGACACCACCTATCCATTTAGATGAGCACTTTGTTATTTTGCATGTTCGGCTGCATTCGTTCTCACTTTGAACACACTTACACCGTTGCTGTTGAGGTCCCACAATCGAAGGTATTCTAGACAAACAATGAGGTGTAGCAATCAACATCCTCGTATCCGCAGATGTGACAGGACTTTGCTTCTTTAAACCCCATATATCCCTGGTAATGGCCTGTCTCGTTCCCTGTACTTAGTGGAGTCATTGCTGCAAGGCCTGAGAAACCAAGGTGTTGTTTGCTGAACGTGGATACTTAAAGACACTTGCAGACGAGTAGGGTAATACATGTCTCTATGGATTCCCACATCCCATCCAACTTTGGTATCATCAATGTCATCTAGTGAGCTAACTAAATGTTTACACTGTGTTTTTAGCTACTGACGATGTGCTATTGGATACTGCGAATGCTTATCCAAACTCATGTAAATGCAGACTCTCAAAGGAGGCCATCGGCTCATGCACACCATCACGACACTGCTGCTAACATTCCATCACAACAAAGCTATGGTTTTATTCGAGCTCTCGAGACAACTATGGGGCTTATGGGTTCGGTAATCCATCGATCTCACCTCGAAATACCAGTCTCATGCAATTTTTGCTGTCCATACCATTTTGATCAGGTGTGGCTCCTTTTATCGCAGTCTGGCTTGGTGCGATTGGTTGAAACCCCACACATCCCACACGTTTATGTTGTTGAATCTACCTCTTCATGTGAAACCACTTCTGAGCCTGTCATCAGTATGTGTGTGTTCACCATTTGTCAATTCAGCTCATCTTTATCGTTGGTGTCTCGACGACATCCCGATTAGTCGATGTTTGCCACATCATCCATGACCAAGCAACTCGATCTGCAACCATGTCAGTGTGTCTTTACATGCTGGTTCACCATTTGTCGTGGCACCGCCATGTTCACATCCTCGACTGCATCAACATTGTGCTCCACTGCACCCACATTCTGAATTCCCATGTTCGACTTTGCCACCGTGTTACATGGGTATGCCGTGTTGAATATTCCCAAGGCAGCATCCACTACACTCCTTGTCAGCCACACTATGCCCTGCAGGTCATACCAAGCGCCTTTCATTAAACCTACCATAAGACCGAAAGACATAAATTAAGCAAAGTGAATCGAACTTTTATAAATAGTATTATCAAAATCTTTAAAATAAAAGACCTAAATAACTTTGTGATTAAAATCCTAATAAAATGAACCCAAATCTAAATAAAATCTCAATCTAATAACACACACATGAAACATTTCAAATAACAACCTTAAACTAACACTTTTTTGTTTTTATTTTATTTTATATATTTTTTATTAAATATATATGTAATATATGTATTTAAATTTTATGTTTATAAATATGCATTCGACTAACATAAAAACCAACTCTAATTACCTTTTATTCTTCACTACCACATAAAGTATATTATGCATTGTGAAAACAACATATGGTGTAAAACAAAAATGTTTTCATTTTTATTTTATATGTTTTTATTAAATTATATATATAATATATGTAGATATATTATATATATACATATTTATTTGTTTATTTATCACTTTTTATTGATTTTTATTTATAAATTAATACCAATTAATCCAAATTGCTTAAAACTAATTCTATGAGGAAAAATGAATCCACAAAACGTCACAGCCTCCTATGACACAGAAATTGAATATCTTTGTATGATTTATCAGAGCTTCCAAGATTGACACTTTGTATTATTTATTAAATGTTGAAAAATCTAGTTGGTTGAGCTTTTGTGACAAGGCTCTCCTCACAATACTTAAAACTTAGGTAAACTTCAACACCTAGAATTATGATTTCCAAACAACTCTCTGGAGAGGCTAAACAACAAAATGCTCAAGACACACAAAATATCATAATAACATCAAACTTTAAGGTGGATCCCCAATTTTGGGGCAAGTTGTGCGACAACCACAACACCTTTCATTCAACCTTCTACTATGGAAGTGTTGGTAATGAGATCTTCCTCTTGAATCTCTGAAATCTACTACTCCTAGAATTTGGAACATGACCTTGCTAGTCTTTCCTCACTTCTACAATCTATATGCTTTAATGGGGATCATCAACCTCCAATCTTCCAAAACTAGGAGTTCTGTAACTAGACTTTCTAAGGGTCTCTTCAACTTCTTTAGAGTGAAGTCTTCAATATGCACTAGAGATCACCAATCTCCTATATTCATCGAGACTCTTCACTAGAGTCTTATTATCTCCCTTGAATTTGTAACAAGGCTCCTATGGCCTTTTCTCTTATACACTTTGCAGGTCTGCAATATCTAGTAATGGGACCTTTTATTTAGACCTTCAAATATTCATTCTTTTATTTATTGTTGTTGGTGATGGATTGATTCTAAAGAAGATATTCTTCCTATCTCTTTTGTAGGAATCTTTCTGACTCACTTCAAATCTCATTTTTTTGCAACAAATTATTAGGACTATAATGAAAGAAACTCCAACTCTAAATACAATTAATATTTACAAGTTGATTTGTCAATCTAGTGGAATTTGTACTGATTCCTAGTTTTCATGAGTTTTTTAACAACCCTATGGAAATACTTTAGCCAAATGTAATCTCAAAAATTCTAGAACTGATATTTTTAAAGTCTTCTTAGTCTCTCTTTTTGGCTCTCCCTATTTTCAATCTAATCTACCATGTGTTCTGATACCACTATTGCCTTTTGATGGGACAATATTACAGGAAGAACAACCACAATATGCAATATAACTAATATGAGATAACTATAAACTAATGGTACAATAATATACAAGAAAATAATGATATGACCATCTGCAAATAACTCAGAAATATACCATTAATGAAAGTGACAAAAATAGTACAATGCTATATAATGAAGGACATGAACACTCCATGAAAGGATATAAAAAGACTACATTGTACCATACTACTAAACTATACCACACACTCTCTATATTTACTATGCTCTCTATAATCACTCATTATTATACCGTTATATAGGAAGATAGATTCCTTGGCCCTTACTCTACCTAAGACTCATGTACATGTGGACTACATGCACATTTACAACTTGCACATTGACACTTGTGCATTTATTACAATACTTGAAGTAACCAACTAACTTTACTCTAAAGTAAACTCCTACTCTAGTTATGTACCAAAAGTGGCACATTTACTTGACCCAACTGATGTAATATACTCTCACACTACAACTTGAAATTTATGAAAGGATAATATTAATCATATAACTCCATGTATTTTATTGTTGGTGTCTAAGTATTTGTTGGACTTGATGATGTATGTGTTATATATATTGTAGGATATGTTCATGTTTATCCACATACTTTACTTAAGCTATAGCATCTATGTATAGACAAGAATCTAAAATAAAATGTCCCAAGGAACAAAATGATGAAATCCAAGGTAACTTGGAAGGGAATGTGGTTGGTGGAACTATGGAAGGCCCAACTACAAGAATGTTGAATGTAGGGTAAGTTGTCATCCTAGTTTTGATGATGATTATGATTTGCATATAATGGAGTACTAACATGTTTTTAACCAATTTGATATATCCATCTATATAATATTGATCTAGATTTATGTCAAGAAAATACCACAAGTGTTACTAGAAAAATAATGAAACTCAAGTTTAATATCTAACATAATAAATAAAATATCATTATATCAACCAATTAAATTCCTTGACTTTGAAGGAGGAGACAAAGATTTAAATCTTGCAAAGCAATAAATGCATAGTAGCCAAGTTGTAATACCACTATGTGGTGATGATGATGTAATATGCGTGGGGTCTATTTTAGAATGTTAAAATGTATCCATACATTTTTGAAAAATACTTAAGTAGTTTAAGCTACATTAATACCTCTCTTACATGAAACTATCTAGTCATATTTTAAAACCTATCAACCACAACAAAGACATAATCATATAATTTTTTAAATAAACATATACCTATAGATAATACATGTTATTGGACTTTTAAGGTCTAAAAGGAATTGACAATGCATAGTAGTTTTTTTTACTTTGTTCACTTAGCAATATTTTATGAAACATAGGGTATAATGTGGAGTTCTACATCCTTGTGCATACAAGGCCAATGAAAATATTTATGTGATATCACAAGTAATTTTTAATGTTAAATATTTTATTTACTTTGGATTACGATGCCTCTTAGATGAATTTTTGATGAGGCATGACAAGTGGAACTCAAAGTCGACTTAAGAGAGAAAAAACCATGACAAGTGGAACACAAATTCGACTTAAGAGATGAAAAATCATCACTAAGGTAATGATGAAGAACTTATTTACCCTATTCTATAGGACAATGCACAATTATTAGCATATAATATTTTTAATTCATTAGAGTTATGTTAACAATCATCTATTATCATCAAAAGTGTCAAGACTATTGGATGGATAATATAACCAACTATTTGATCTTCCTTCCCTTTAGGATGCCTTATCACAAGGTGGAAATATTGTATATAGGTAATGTATTTCACTTGAAATGCATTTTACATCTTACTTTTAGTGTGTCAGCATTGAAGTGGCTTATGATATGAGGGAATAATAGTTTTCTTGTCCTCGATGTAATACTACCATTAATAAATAATTTACATGATGGCATATATCCTTATTTTTCATATATATAACTCTGTTACACCATATCATTGAATATTTTTGAATAATGGGAAATAAAGTTTCCATGTTGAATGAAGATGACAACAAGTGCATAGATGCATCTATCTAAATATCAAAATGTTGATTTATATTTAACATAGTTAGCATTGATGTTTTACAAGTGCATTACTTCAACTCTTCATTCACTTAATATTGAGAAAATTTCCACATAAATATTAATTTTCAATGGATGATTTGGTTTGAATGAATAAGAAACATATGAGATTACAAGGAAAAAATTTCTTTTTAGCTTAATCATTTTTTTAGGAATGACGCTTTTTTATATGATTTGTATTTTAGTTGGATCCACATGAATGTTGTCATAGTCAATAATGTAGCCCTAAGTATGATATCTTTGTGATTCCAAAGATGCACTTACCCAAGTTGGATTGCAACTTGCACGAGGGAAATGTATGTATATGATCAACACGCTCTTATCAAATCCTACTATAAAATATCATAAAGAAGTAAGAATGGTCTAGAACATCATTCATCAAGCTCATGAATGTAGTAAGTATGATAGTTAGATCGAATGGTGTAGACACAGAAAATTGACTCACTTTAGTGGGTAATATTACCTAAGACCTCTAGGGGACCCTTTAGAATTGCTTAGGGCAAGGGGCAAGGCTTTCCCCCTATTTTGCTTATTTTCCCTCTCTATGTGAAATCACACCCAATCCTTGATGGGGCGTGACTTCGCATTACGATATTATGATCGACTTGGATGGGGTATGATTTCACCTTTTTAGGGTTTGATTCATTAAAAACCTAATTTATTGCGGTTGGTGTATTTTACGTCGGTCCTCCTTGGTTTTCCTATTCTTTTGGCCTTCAAATATACTATATAAGGAGGGTTTGAATTCACTTTTCACACACAAGTTTACACACACTCACATAATCGACATTTGATGATTTATTGCTTGCATTTAATTTTTTGCAAAGTGTTTTGTTTGGTCTGCATCCTTCTTCTTTCACAAGCAACTTTGAAGTGTGAAGTTTGATTGATTGTCTGCTGCATTGGATTGTTGTTGTTCGATCTTGGTGGATTGTTGTTGGATCCCTAAGGAGAGATTGACCATCTAGGAGATCTAAAACCCTTTTTTGCTTCTACACTCTTTTCCATGTGAATTCACTCTTCTACATGTATATTTGGATTTTTTGAATTATGTAATCAAGCTTCTACACTTATCTTTTATTTTTTGCATAGTTTATGCAAAATTACTCCTGGTCCCTAACGAGGCGCAACTTCACATTGCGTTATCATGCCTGAGCCAAAACTGGGGGAAATCTATTTTTTCTATTTTATTCATTGCATCATAGACTGCATCTAGAGCATAGTGGCATATTATGTTATGTGATTTCTTCATTTTTTATGTTGTATTGTATTATGTTTACTTTTCTTCAAAGGTCAATTTTTGCTTTTATTTTCAAAGGTCAGCAAAATGGACCTATGGGGATTGATTGTTGCGCATCCAAGAATTATTGTATAGAAGCCTAAGCAGGTCCCCTAACACTAATCATATTTTTCAAGTGTTTATTAAGTTGTCTTGCAGGAATAGGAATTGTTGATAACTTTGGATAAAGGGGTAAAAGAAAGGATAAATAACTAGATGAGATAAGTGTTCTGATTAGTCTTTAGTTTTTTTGTTGAGTTCTTTATAATTTTATTTCAAAACCCTAGATTTGATTTTATAGAAATAGATTTAACTAGTTTTAGAAATTTTAAAGATAAACAACATATAGTGTGCACTTAGGGATAATTCTATTTGTGCATCTCTTATTGAACCCTTGCTTAAAGTTTATCTGTTTAGAACCCTAGGTTAGAAAGCATTCAAAGGAAGAATAATTTTAAGGTTAGATCTTGTATTCTTGCATTTTGTATTTTTGCATTGTCCTTTATATTTTATAGCATAGATCTAGAAAGGTCAAATCTAGGTGTTTGTCTTAAATCGAATACATCAAACATTCCTAAAATTCTTGTGGACTTGGAGCAAGTCCTTAAATCCATTCTTGGTGAACCCTTCTCCATAGCACCGAGTGTAGAGAACAACACAATCGCTATGATTCACCCCAAATACTTCTCTCTTATGGATCCAAATTTTTGGAATTGTACACGATAGGGTAGTTTTCCCCCTCTACATATTTGGGAAACCCAATGTGAACACATATTTATTTTAAACCTTTAAACAAGATAATTAAATTTGTTTGTGTGATCATAGAATCTTAATAATATCTTTAAAAATATTTTTGTTTCTACTGTTAGCATTATCTTCTATCCTTTCGCTTTTCTAATGGCTCTTGTCCTTAGAAGTCAGTGAAAGCATATTAAGTATGATTGTATTCCTCTAAAAGATGATAAGATTTATAGAGAGGATTTTAACTTAGATACATAAGAGCAAGACAACATGGATATTGAGATGATTTTTGATCCTCACAAGGGATCTAATGGTAGCTTTTTATTTTCATTATTTGAGCATATTTGAGGTTTTATGAAGGCTAATAGGGATAGGATATTGGGAGGCATGGAGCGAGAAGCTCACCTCAAAAGAGATGAGACTCCTCCACCTCCTCCAATAAGCTCCCCTATGCTTAACCAGGAAATCCCCTTGCCTAAATCAATGCATCTTGATAAGTTGAACTCATTTATTGATACTACTACCACCAACATTGGAAGGAATATACAAGTTCCTCCAATTAGTAGTGTCACTCAACAATATTTTCAATTTATTCCTCAATATTCTAATATCAAAAATTTTGCTTATGTTCTTCCAAATATTAGTTGTCCACTTTCATAGGGTGCCACATATAACAATAATATCCATACTTCCAACATGAATCAAGCATTGGTTCTTCAAAAAACATATAGGAATATAGGAACAATGCATAACAATAATCCAAAAGTATAGAATTTGGAAAATATAGTGAAGCAGTTGGTTTCAATAGCTGAGATGATTCAGCCTTCAAGTTTTACTTACAATTATAATAAAAGGTGTAATTATCCATTGGATCCTATTGTTGCTACTAGAACTTATCCTAAGCATTTTTCTATGCCGGTTTTACCTATTTATAAGGGGAAAAAATATCCAATAGAGCATCTAAGAAGATTTAGAACAACTTGCCATGATCTCATTTATGATGATATGTTGTTGCTTAAAATTTTTTCTAATAGACTTGATGGCATGACATTAGAATGGTATTATCGGTTGCCTAATTATTCCTTAAAGAGTTTTTAAGAGACAACAAAATTATTTGTTCAAAAATTTGGTGCTTACATTGAGAAATAAGTGACAATGAAAGATGTTTATAATTTAAAACAAAGTAAATAAGAAAGCTTTTCAAACTTTTTGGTTCATTGGAGAAGTTTAGTTGGACATCTAAGATATACTTTACCACTTAAATATATGCTTGAGATATTTATTGGAAATATACAAGAACAATTATCTTATGCATTAGATACTACTACTATTACATATTTTAATCAAGTGATTGATTTAGCAGGAAAAGTAGAATAGGCTCTCATCAGGAGAGTTCAACTCAAAGTTAAGGAAGAGAAACCTATTAAGTATCAACACAAGAACAAGCACATAGGAGGTGATAGTGGAACGGATAGTAGGCATGTTAATAATGTTACTAACAACCTACAAAATATAGTACTCCAAAAATCTCCATAAAGGAATTTTACAAGTCTTAATATGTCTATGGAAGTAGCTTCGAAAGAACTCTTAGAAGCTATGGCAATTGAGTTACCTCTAATATGACAATTAGATAATACAACTCATTGGTATAAGGTAGGTCAACATGGTGCATATCATAGAGTGGAAGGCCACTAGAAAAATTCTTGTAAGAAGTTAAAACATGTAGTTCATAATCTAATTGATGAGGGATGCATCGACTTAAGAAATTCTCAAGTAGCGAATAATCAAGTACCTACCCAACAAACTATAACTACCAATAAATATATGGGAATATTTAAAGATGCATTGCCAAAATATAATCAACAAGTAGTAAATCATGTGGTTCATCAAAATGAGCCTCCTCCCTAAGGGAATATGGTTGGCATAGTTGGGATAACTACAAGAAGACAATCTCATACTCAACATCCTTAGTAAGGATAGAATTTTGTGTTACAACCCAGTTTAGTTTTGAAGAACAATCAAGGAAAAGTTTCAGATACAAGGACTCCACCTATTGTATTGAGACCACAACCTAAGGTTTTATTTGATATCCAAAATTAGTTGTCTAGTAATCCAACTATAGACACCTAAAATGCATCATGTCGATGGCAAATACTCATATGGACATGCTACAAGACCATATGGAAGATCTTGAACAGACTCCAAGATAGAGAAGTGGTTCTAACCACTCAATTTGGGCTCCTTGGCCTTATCATTCTGAACCGTAGCCTAGACCTACGGGCTATAGGCTGAACCACGATTGATACCTATGATTTACAGTTTGGACCGTAGTTGTAACATGTGGTCTTAACTGAAGTTCAGTTGGTATTCATTTGAGCCAAATCGATTTGAACAACCATTTGTTCTATAAGAAGGTGGTTAAATGACAAAATATTCTAATCCAACTATCCTAACCACCCCTTCTTTATCTTGGCTTCTCCATGAAGGCACCCCTAGCCCTTGGGTAATCCTATAAGTACCCCTCAAAAATAGGGCAAAATATAGAGAGATGAGATAACACAATTGAGCAATGAAATCCTATCAAATTGTACACTCACTTGAGAGTACTGAGAGATATTTTTTACCAACCCATTTGCTAATTTTTCAACCATCATGACAATTGTGCCATGGATGCCCTAAGGAGCTAGAGAGCCAAGAAACGCTAATTCAGGAAAACGGAGGCCCAATTCAATGATTCAATTGCCAAACCTATTAGAGGACATCGAAGGTGACCCTTGAACATCAATTGGACAAGGAGGTCAAACCCACAACCCTTGAATTTGGAGGACAAACCACTTGGTTGCTCACCGCGGATTTCAATCGCGATTTATAGTGCAGACCTCTAATCAGAGCTACGGTTTGCAACAAAGGTGACTTCTCCTTACTATTTCATTTCCAGTATGCTTAATTAGATCACATTTAGCATTTTAATGGTTTAGTTAGGAATTTAGAGACTTTTGACCAACATAATTAGTGTTTTTACTAACTTATTTTCATTATGGTAGTTTAGACATTAATGGCTTCTTTTCATGTTATAATGCTTCATTTCAAGTAATTGATGCCATAGATTGATAGTTGTATTTCTTGTTCATATATTTCCATAAATATTGATAGGATTTGCACATGTTTAGCATAGTTTACGTATTTTCTTGAATTCATGTCATTATGCTATTTTCATGCTATTTGTCTTTAAAGGGCGTCATCATGAGAGGCTTCCTATGCTTTTGATATTCTTGTGTTGTTTCTTGCTTGTAGGAAACAGGTTTTAAAGGAGCTAAAATAATTCATTTCCTTCCTCACCGTGAAGTAGAGGGCCTGCTCCACCCTAGAGTAGTTCGTGTCATCTTGAAGGGCACTTTGAAATCACACCTACCCTTGAGAGGGAAATAAAAAGAGCTCCTATTGTAACAATTTTATCAAGATGATTATCCCTAAGAGGGTTGTACTTGTAATTTGAGTTTGGAATTGAAATATAATGGAATAAAGCATATTTATTAATCATTCCATTGTCAATTTCTCATTCTTGTATGCATTTCACATTTTTTCTATCAATTCTTGCAATAGGATACATTAGGTATGAGCCTTTTTGGTGGTTACAGAAGGCGATCACTGAGGAACTCCACAATTCATGTGATCTAACTATTGTTTCTTGATTTTTGAAATTGCAGGTATAGACTGCAGCTATCAGCTATGGGCCAATAATTGAACTGCAGGTTCAACATGCGGTTTATAATGTAGATCGTAGACCAAACCTATGGTTTACACTTGACAACACAAACAACAGAAAGTAGAGTGTAGATCAACTCAGGACCTGAGGTAGGCCCTATTTTCCACTCTTTGTTTCTTTTTACTTATCTATGTTTTTACAGAATTCTTATTTTGAAATGCAATTAGGAAAAGCAAACTAAGAAAAAGGAAATCAATCATGTCCTAGTTCATTTCAATTTGCATTTGTAGAAAGGTGCTGCTAGGAACAACAGATCTTTGATTGTAATCTACCCTAGAATCTTATGTGCTTGATGGAATTTATGTGTTTGGTTTGCATTTTGAGGCCCAAGTAGTGGCCATTTGTACCATCGTAATATGCATTGTCTAAAGGAGCATCTAGAATAGCTTGCATTTTTTGAATGTGAAACGTTCTTTTATTTTCATAGCATATAGAAAATGAGCATGAGTGCTATATGATGCATTTCTTTCATGTATATTAAAATGAACCACACACACCATGTTTCTCTTAAACGCTAGTGATTTGGGCTTGAAATCCAACCACTAGTAGGGTTCAATGATGGTGGGTGTCATTTCCATCCGCTGGCCCAAATCCTACGTACCCTTTGTTATTAGACCAATATCGGATCCAAGAACCTTTCGTACCCTATAAAATTTACATGTATTCTCTTCGGAGGGTATAACATTGACTAGGGGAAAATGGGTGAGTATTTGGGAGTACCTATGCTCCTTTTCTAGGTGTGTACCATCATTACCACACACAAGGTATTTACACGGATTGGAAGTCACATATAGGTTGTCGAGCTACGAGCATACAGGTGAAAGCCAATTTAACTGATAATATCATCCAACGCTTTTCAAAACATGATAAGGAGTTCTATACTAATACAAAAAATCATTGAAACAACATCAAATAGTTTAGGGCTCACTTTAAAAATTAATACGAGATAAACACTATTGTATACCTTGTTTGTGTAATAAAGAATAAATTTAGGCACTAGGTACACTATGGTGGAGACACGGGGTGGTCGACAAAGGCATAAGCCTGAAGCCAATGACCAAGCCCTAATTAATTCACATCAATAGCACATGTCGAGTCCTCACCCACGTGCACTTACCGAATGACGTTCGACAAGCATTAGAGGAGATAACTTGATACGAGGAGAACTTACTGAGCATACCCCTACTAAAGGAGTTTTTGTGCATTCTTCTAGACACAGGTTATATGAGGGAGTCTCTCAGCATGAGGGTGCTCCACTCAGAAGCCATTACCAAGATCGCATTGCACACACATCCATGAGATCGATCGAAGAGTACATTAGACAGGGGTCTAAGCTAGTACACCTATGAAAAAGGTCTACAAGAGGATCCATGGCTCCACCTTCAAAGTACAAATGGGATCGATATCCACCCATTCAGGGGCATTCAAATAGGGCCACTGTTGAGCATAGGCCTATGGAAACTCCCACATGTAAAGAACATAGAAATATCACCATTAACATGGCTAAGGTGGGAGCCAATGGCACACCACCACATGAGCTATGGAGATCCAGATAGTTGGATGGCTTGGGTAGCATCCTCGAGCAGCTAGGCTATAAGCCTTTAGCTCCATCCACTCGTACCCCGAGTGAGCACAATAGGAGTTCTATAAGAACTACTAGAGAACATGAAGAGGCTTCTAAGCATCCTCATGTGATCCATCCACCATCCATGCATGGTGGCATAGAGAATAGAGTTCAATAGGATGCCAATGTCATATTTACAAACAAGGGAAAAAGAATCACAAATCATTCAGATAGGTACATAACCTATAAGGTCGCTCGCACATAGCATACATACCAAAGGTCTATCATGGACAAATACCTTGATAGATCGCACAAAATAGTATCTGAGCAACGATGACAGCTTCTCCAAGATCAATTGGAGGATGCTCGCTTAGAAATACAGTGCATTGAAGATGAGAATATTCAATCATAGAGGCTCATTCGATAGAGACTATATGAGCAGCACATGTGTGAAGAATGTATCCTTATCCAAAAGGAGCGCATAGATCAAGAAGACAGGCTAGCCAGGGCTAGCCTATATACTCATGTAGAGAGTAGAGAGCGCATCCAGAGAAAGACTTTATCACAAATTGATGTGCACCAGGAGCGTAGAGACGTTCATACTCATATCAGTACCATACCAAGAGAACGACCACCATTGTTCGACCATGAGAGATAACAACAGCATGAGGAAATTGAGGGAGATGGAAATGAGCAAGAGTATCTTGAAAAATACCAAGCAGAGGAGGAGGAAGAGCAACATCCTCCACCACAATTGAGGAAGAATGTACCTCCTAGACCACCACCACGACAACTTAGGGAGGAGGACTTTCTATCCTCAGAGGCCTATAAAGCCCTAGCGGCTAAAGTGAAGGTGATCAAGAGGTAAGGCATGACTGTTCAAAAATTGACCTTAAGAAAGATTCACAACAAGCCTCTAGACCCCTCGATACTTTCTCCTTCCTATCCTGAGAATTTTGTTATGCCCAGACTAGACAATTTTAAAGGTGACAAAGATGCATAGGAGCATGTCACAGGATTTTTAGATGCTTGTTTTGAAATAGCTAGCAATAATGCCTTACTTTTGTACACGTTTGTCATGATGCTCTCAGGCCCAGCCCAAGAGTGGTTCAACCAGTAGAAGAGGCATAGTATTACTAGTTTTGAGCAACCGGTAGATGCTTTCCTTGAACACTTTTCTTTCGACATCAAGAAATAGGTAAACCTTTCCAATTTGGCTACGCTAGCTCAGCGCGATGATGAGCCAATTGAACAATACAAAAAGATATGGAGAATTTTAATGGTGAAGCTTCCATTCCCTATTCCTGCCATGGAATTAACCCAAATTTTCACTAAGATTTGTGCCAAGCAAATCTCGTTATTGTTGCAGCTGCAGCAATATTCAACATTCGAGGAGGAATTAGCGCAAGCCAAGGTGATTGAAGACATCAAGTTGCAGGAAGGCAACTTGAAGCTTAAGAGTAGGAAAGAGGGGCCAAAGAAGAGCTCCATGAAGCATAAGGTCAAGCAGGCCCACATCAACCAAGTGGTGTTGAACCTCCAAAGAGAGGATAAAGGGTAGCAAAAGCAAAATTATCAGGCCCAACCTCCTGTGCAATATGAAAAGTGCAATAATAACTATGAGGGCAAAAACAAAGAACAATGCCCACCTTACCAATTCACACCTTTGAAAGAATCTCTAACATCAATATTCCACCAATTGTGTGAGGCCAAGGCAATAATATTACCCAAAATCAATATGGTCGATCCAAATAAACCCAAGGTAAAGGGGTACCAAGACGACCTATTTTTGGATATTTCATCAAGCAAAGGGTCATGACATCAAAGTATGTTGGTCCTTAAATCATATCGTGCAAAACATGATTGATAAAGGAGAGCCTATAGTGCCAATTAATCCACTAGCACCTGATAACCATAACATGGGGATTTACAAAAATCCACTTCCAAACCATGAGGCATCACGCAACAACGCTGGTCACGTCAACCAGGTGCACATCGAACCTCCTACTCAAGGGTTCATTGGTATGGTTAATTTTATCACAAGGTATGGGAGGTATGAGCAGCCGAATAAACCACATGCTCCCATAAGAATACAAGCCACACTGAATCAACAACTAGTGCAAAATATTCCAGGCCCACCAATGAGACCGGTGGTGACCATACGGAGCAGGCTAGTCCAAAACCTGCAGACAGCTCCTGCGAAGCTGCTATATATAAATTGATATAACAGTTCCCTAGGCATAGGGAGACTCTTATGGACATTTTGAGTTCTATTTAAGTACAATCCCAGGATGCTCAAGTGTTCACAAATTTCGTGGGACATGTACAACAGTACCAAGAACCAACGATCCAATTTTACGATCACGAGATCAGGACGGTTCCCACTGAGATGACTGATCCACCATTGCATATAATTGCATGTGTCAACCACATGCTATTTAAAATAGTTTTGGTCGATACCGGTTCATCGATTAACATCATAATGACCAAGGATTTGAGTCCCTTGAAGCTGCCAAAATCACACATCATGCCAACTGCATTCACGTTGACAGAATTTAACGACGCATTATGTTCAATGGTTGGTACAATTGTCCTACCCATATAAGTAGGCCTAAGGACCATCTATGTGATGTGTCATGTGATAGAAGGAGCCATGAAGTACAACATCCTGCTATGGAGGCCCTGGATTCATGATATGCATTGTGTTTCCTCAATAATACATCAATGCGTGAAGTACATTCACGAGGGACAAGTTCACGTGGTAATGTCAGACGGAGAACCATTAAAATTTGTGAACATGGTAGATCTACCAAGGGGTTTCATACTCCCATCAATGCACTTGGACGTCTAGCCAGCATCGCTAGCTAAGATTCTAGAATGAAATCAAAGGGTAGATGCTCAACCATCGATATCTATTTCACACAAACCTGAGCATACTACTACTACTTCCTTGAGATCGACTACATCAGCGATGCTTCGAGACGAGAGGAAGCAAAAGGTAAAAATGAGTAAGATAGAAGAAAAGCATATGCCTGAGCCAATTATCGAGGAGGATACTACCCCTATGGAAGTGAAGGAAGCTCGAGATGTAGTTGAGGAGGTACCTCATCTTGCATTGACTACATTGTCAGCAAGGTCATCCGAACCACAGGTGACTGTTCATCTAGCCACTGTAGGGCTTGGAGAGTACATTATGCAAAACATTACCTTTGGACCAATTTTGGAGATAGCATAAGAGATGGGTCACCCCCATGCTCACTGATTTCCAGTTGGATCCATGGTTCCATTGCGAGAACCACCCAACTAGACAAACTTCATCTATGCGAGGCTAGACCAGCTTCCCACGCGTACGCCCATGGACGAATATGATGATGAACCATTCACGGTGAATGTTTGCTATCTATCAAACCTTGACTATGCTAGATATATTTTTGAGTTATATCATTGGCATGGGTATGGCCTTGGTCTCTTCGAACAAGGATGTAGGACTCCGCTCAAACCACGTTATCAGTTAGCAACTGATAGGTTCGGCCTAGGATTATAGATACAAGGAAAAGACGACTTGCTCGCAGCATCCTTAGATCGCTTGTACCTTAGCCTGGGGGATGACGTAGATTTTAACCCATTGAAAGCAAGAAGAAAAATGATGTACTGATATTATGTAAATAAAAATAGATATAGATGCTAAGTCCTACGAATACGATGAGCAATGCATGAAGGAAATGACGCAGAAACGAGATGTGAGAAAACAAAGCGGGGCCTCCTTTATTAATATTTCATTTATTCTGATTACAATATGTCCCCCCTCTAGGGCTTAGAACATTTGATACAATTTGTTACATTAATGGATTCCCGAAAGAAGCCACACTTCCAAGATCGGACGGTACGCTTCCAGCATCTTCCGCGTGCCCACACTCAAAGTGGGCGGGCTAAAAGTTGCCATCGCTTGTGTTCATGTGCTTGTCATTCCTTAATGACCCTCTAGTATTCTTTATGGTGAGATCCTACATAAATAAAGACAACAAATCGTTAATAACATATGCGTATCTAGAAAAACATGTAATCCCCAAGGCCTCTAGCGGGCGCTTGTAGGATATTAGTGATAAGATTGATAAATTTATTACAAAATGATATATAAATGTAAAGGACAATTTATAGAATTGGTATCACTTGATTTTGCATCGAAGCGGCATCAGACGGCCCCGTTATTATAGTTTTCCTGTCGGGGGCCTCTCCAAAGCGAGCCCTCCAATGTCTTGCCTATGCTTATACAAATCACCTTAAACTCATGGGTTAGGTATTATATGTAATTTTAAGACTACCCAAATTCTTGGAATTTGCATATCCTACCCAGATTCTCTTGTATGTGATAGAGGCACCCTACGAGCTAATTAATACATAAAATAATAAAATGATCATCAAATCATGTCAGTATGAGTTCAAAATTTAATAGAGGCATTAGGATATCATCTAGGACATATTACAAAAGTAACAATAAGGAAATAATGCACATATTTCTAATCCCTCTGGGGTGGGACGTTGGGGCTATCGCAAAACCTGCAAAAAGTGACCTTGCAAATGTCCTGCCTAGAGGCCTAAAAAACTCTTGCAAACTTGTGGTTAGACTAAAAACAACATTTTGAGATGACCCAGAAGGTCATATTTGGCAGGTTATGCCCAGGTTATCTTGTATCTGAAGGCGCTCCCTGCAGGTTAGTAGATGCATAAAATGATAGAAACAAAGTCAAATCATGTCAAAAAGCAATGTAATTTAGACAACAACATAAGTACATTAGATATAAAAGAATGCAAAAAGAATAGTAACAAAACCATGCACATATTTCTAATCACTTCGGGGTGGGGTGATTAGGACTACAATAGTTTGGGTGGCACCCGATGGTGCGATGCCCATCGTTTAGGGCCTATTTTGCTTGGGTATTTGGATTTGGATTGGGTTCCTAGTGTTCACCCGATAACCTCTCTTTTAGAAGAGAGATATTAGGGATGTAGGAAGCACAAAGAGGAATGGAGGTATAGTTTGGCAGCACTTCGTTGCTCCAAATGCTACAACTCTCTTTTTTGCTTTGGGGTGAGGAGGCTCATCTTTTTATAGACCTAAGGGTCTCATTTGAATGCACATGCGAGGGCACCACTTGGATCATTATGCATTTTTGGGGGATAGAAGATTCCTCCTTGATTAGGGCCTCCTTGATTGAGGCCTCCATGATCAGGGCAAGCTTGATTGAAGCCTCTCTGATTTGAAACCTTCCCTCGCAATCCCATGCCTTGAAGGTAGAGTTAGGTGGCAGATTTGGGCTGCCATTTGTCAAGGTTTGAATTTTTGCCAGTCAAACCTACTAATCATCCCACCCTAGAGCAATTGCTACTAATCATCTTGGGGTGGGACGAATAGGATTCTAATCATCCCAGGGTGGTACGAATAGGAAGCAAAGTGCTTAAAAGGTGCAAAAATGACCTCTGACCTTCCAAAATTGATTTGGGAGTGGTTAGGACCACTTTTTAACCTTTGGAGGCTGCCCTAGGGGGTATGTATGCCAATTCAATCAGTGCTTGTAGTCACATAATCGGATTGGTGTTGTTTTGGTGTCTATAGATGCCCTTTTTTGGGATGCACTGTGTGTGGCACAGTGCTGAGCAAAAATATATGACCAAAGCATTTAATGATTAGGGTTTCTCAGTAACCTAACCAAATTTTGATTCCCCAAGTATGGAAAGGGCATGCATTCTTGAATACTTGCTTCTGACGAGCTAAGGACTTTAACTCAAGTGTAACCTTTTTCAATGAGGTGTACTTGATCTTGGACATTGTTCAGACATGAATAGGCAAAGGGCACAACCTTTTATCTGAGGAAAATTTTCTTCATGCTTCCATAATGCCAAGTGTTTGTTTAGCCTATGATTATTGCTTGTTTGCTGCCCCAAGCAGGAGCGTGATTGTCTTTGTCAATTATTCTTTGAATGCATGTCATTTCCTTTATTTGGTGTGTATTTGTTGATTGCTGACTAAGTGTGACTACCCCCTCAAGCGACGAATCGATGAGGGAATGACCAAAAATGAGAAAAGCAACGAGTTGCATGATCCAAGATGACGTTTTTAAGGATGCCTTCAGTTTTTTTCATTGAACACTTATTGCAGTTTTCCAACCATCGGACCTATTTTTGGTGGGTTTTGACCCTTTTTTTTTTGGATGCCTATTGGGGTAGAAATTATCAAAAATCCTCCTTCCCGTGGAGTGGTACGGATATGCTAGCATTCTTAGGGAGTAGGATAGTGAGTATTTGTGACCCCAAAGATGGTTTTTCATGCCATGAATGTCAGGTGCAAAGACACCTTTGTTTGACATATTTATTGCTATTTTTGGTGCATTTTTTGGATGCAATTTTTGTTGCTTTATTTTTTGCTCTATAATAGTCCCAAGGTGGGACGAATACCAATTTTGTAATTGTCCTATGGTGGGATGAGTGCTAACTAGAGCGCTCATCCTAGGGTGGAACGATTACAGGCCTAACAGCCTATATAAGGACCAAAACTAGGTTTTGGGCTCATTTGCAATATTTTTTTCTTGGATATTTGGAGCAGTGAGGAGTGGGAGTGTGCGTAGTGGAGCGCTGCTAAAATTTTATGGACATCATGAGTGCAAGAACCAGATATTCGAGTGGAGGAGCCGATGTGAGACCAGTATGATGTTCCTTCTCTCTGCCTATTATTTGTGCGTGTTTTATATGAAGTTTAAAACTCACATATAAAATGTTTGTTCGCTTTATTTTGTTTTTTTTGTTCATATTATGGTTGAAACCCTAATATGTTTTATTTCATTTTTATTTTTGCCATATTAAGGTTGAAACCCTAATATTATTTTTTTGTTTTGTTTTGCATTCACATTAAGGTTGAAACCCTAATTTATTTTTGTTGTTTTTTGTTGATTGTACAGTTATTTTCATGTATGATGTCACTGATGTACAATTTTATTTTAATGATTCTGTACTTTCACTGTATATTTGGTTTACTGTACTTATTATACTATACTTTTTCTATACAATTGTAAATTGTAGTCTGTACTTCTACTGTACAGTTTTATTTTAATGTTTTTGTTTATATTAAGTATGTACTTAATATCTTTTTTCATTTTATTTTGTTGTTTTAGGTTGTGAAGAGTCGATACCACCAGCCGACTATTTTCTCTGATGCCTAGGATGCCCTGACAGTTATGAATTGGGAGTGGCTTGATGCCCTTGGGCTCAAGCACGTGATGTGTTTGGAGCCTGTGGTGGGAGATCGGGCATATTTGACTGCCCTGATCAATCTATGGGATCCCCACACCAACACTTTTCATCTCCCAACAGGGGAGATGACTGTTACTCTGGAGGATGTGTATCGGATTTTGTAGATTTCGATAGATGGAATGCCTATCTGGATGACCCACCGTGACCAATGAACAGTGGTATTGACATGGTGTTTTGGTCTGACGGTTATGGAGAGGGCAAAGGCTAACTGTCAAATAAGTGATATTCTGGTGCGGTGGTGGCTGAAGAAGGGCGTATTAGGGTTGAGGCATGCTTTGATCATGACCCTCATCTCCAATATGCTACTTCCTGACTCTTCAGGTGTGAGGTTCCCTTGGAACCTGTTTGAGTTGGTTTTCACATTGGAGTGTCCTACATCATCTCTACTTATTATGAGATGGGGTCAGACGTTATTGGCATAGTTGTATGATGAGCTATACGAGGTTCGTTGTCAAAAGCAGAAGGGGATCGGGTGCAGCTATCTCTTACAGTGCTGGAGGTGGCAGCACATAGCTATGGAGCGGTCGCAAGGTTTGCATTGGACCACCCGAGGTGATATGGTGGATCGAGAAATTAGATATGCCAATTTATGGCAGAGGTCAGAGGAGCATGGATAGAGTCGATGGTGGGCAGGTGATGTAGGTCACTATACTGATGCCTTCTCTTGTCTAGTGCTAGGGTAGGTGTTTTGGCAACCATACCGAGACTTTCCAGCCTGGCCTGAGGCTGGAGAGTGGCTTTGGTGTGTGCATAGGGGAGATGGTTGATTGGGCAGTATGGGACAGTGTAGGAGTACTTCCCATATGTTTGGGTGACATGATAGTTTGGGGTGTGCCAAGGATTTCTTGGTGATCCCTTGATCTATCAACGTCACAATGATGAGAAGACTCTATTCTGGCCTACTATTGAGCATCTAGGTGAGGGGTCCAATGCAGTTATTGATATACCCGATGTGGACGATGTTGGGGTGACTACAGAGTATGACCGATGGTGGATTATGTGGCGATGGCAGAGTGAGGGGCCTCTAGGAAGCATGGATACTGCATAAGTAGGAGGTGGGGGTGTAGAGGCACCAATGGAGGGTTTGGGGGCTCTGCTTGATTATTTTTACATGGTGGAGGTCGATGACTCCACCGATGATGGAGATGATTTGGGGGTTTCGGAGCAGTCAGATGTACAGGATGTCCCGAAGTAGTGGGTGCCAGAGCAGCAGGCCGTCTCAGAGGTGCCCATCCCTTAGGATGTCTCAATGGATGTGGAGGCTAGGCTTCGTGCTAAGATAGCATGATTGGAGGGTCTCCTACGGAGATGGGAGGAGCATAGAGATGCTTTGGTGGAGGTAACGTAGGAGAGGGATCTCCTGCGAACTCAGTTGGCACAACGGGATAGTGCATTGGCTATGTATCACCAACGAGATATGGAGTGGGGTCGGTATCGGATAGAGTTAGAGACAAAGGTTATCCTCCTCGATGGATAGTTGCCTATGCTTGATGGAGGTGGTTCATCATGTCATACGAGAGGCAATGAGACTGATCAGTCTACATCTTCTCATCGTAGGTGGCTAGGTGAGGGTAGTGTTGGTGGGCAGGGTGTGAGGGCTGGCAGCAACCGCCATGAGAGGTCCCATAGGAACCATACTACTTAGGGTAGTTCCAGTCACACCGATCCTACATGATCATGGTGGCCGACTCCCTAGGCTTTGGGGATTTTGAGTTTTTGGTTTTTGTGAGGTCAGAGGACCTTCTTATTGTAGCCTAAGGGTATTTTGACTTGATATATATACATGAATCTTTTGGTTTGATTATATACTTGTCATGGTTTATTATTCTTTATGCACATTTATTTATGTTGATGTATGCATATGCTATTATGACTGCGGATGATTTTAACTATATGATATAGATGTATGCATATGGAATGGATGGAATGATTTGTTGGTATACAGGTGGTGGCACCATAGACTGTACAGGATTTACTGGCTTTATGTACTGTGTGATTGCTTTATGAAAGAACTTTTGCATTTGTAATAATTGTTTTGTATTTTATGATGGTGATGTAAGTAATGAAATATATAACAATTGTTTTAAAATGTAGTTAAGGTTTTTCTAAGACTCATATGCTTTAACTAACTAGTCAAGACTGTACATTATCTTACAAGACTTTCGAACAAGGTACGAATCAGAATTGAGTTTAACCAAATTATTTCACATCCCTGTGTGTGCGATTGAGTTTGTTTATGCGGTATTCATAAGGATACCATCATTTCCAGGTAGGCTATCCACCAAACCTGTACTAAGGATCACCTAATTAGCTCCACTAACTCCTTTGTTGTATTTAGTAGGATTAATCTACGGCGCAATCTAGGATACAATAAGCTAGCTCATCCACATGCAAACATTGATCTATACATATGCCCAATAGCTAATGCGATAGATATATCGTCATGCGGGAGGTTTACCACCAATGACCAGCAGGTTGTCCACCAAACTGGGACTGAGGATCAACTTATGACCTTTCAGATGCTAAGAATTCCAGGGATTCAAGTTCGAATCCCTTCTTTTCTTTAATTTTATTGGGATACTTGCTCTCATATATAGTGATAAAAATCATTCTTTATTTTTATTTTTTATTTTTTTTTAGTGACAATAATCACTATTTATTTTGAGTTTTTTTTTTTTTGAGCAAGGGATTTGAATTTTGAGTGATGGGGATCACTATTTCTTGTGCTTTTTGACATGTGCACTTTAAGGGTTTTGATGTTGAACTTTGGAGTTTGTACTTTGACTTTTGTAAATTTTTTTGATGTTTGCAACTTTGTGAGAATTTAGGATTTCTGATAGTGGTGAAAACCACTGTTTATTTTGGGAAATTGGGTAGGGAAGATGCTTGTCCTTTTGCCAACTCTCAGCATTCTTGGGGTCATTCGCATAGGGGGATGAGCGAGATAAAATTTTCACTGTATGGTATCCTGGACCACTTTACAAGTTTCGTCTTTCGTTCACACAACTTGGGAATTTTTATGTGTTTTAAGCTTGTGTTGGGATGCTATGTAACAAGGCGTGATCCAAGTAAAAATCTACCTTGTAAAAATCAGTCTGACTTTGTACAGAATTTGGCTAGAAATCTAAAGACAACTGAATTACAAAAACCCTAAAGACATTAGAAAACAACTGACTATGATATGGTGAAAATGCGAATGACGTTATTCTTGTTGGATCATTTACAAAATGGACAAATGTGGAAAATGATGGAATTGCTGAGTAATTACAGTCTATGGTGCGTTTGACATGCATGACCAACAAATATGCAATGTATGTATGCGATGCCTAATGCAATTTTTTTTTTGTGTTTTGATTTTTATGATTATGCATGAAAGTGAGATGCAATTTTTTTGTTATTTTTGATTATCTATTGTTTTTGAATATTTGTTATGGTGGTTTAACCCGAATGGGTGTGGACCAAGTGATTCTTACGGATCCTTGGAGGTTTTTGTTTGACCAAAGGGATTATAGATACCTTTGGGGTGTTTTAGTTTGACCAAGCGATGGCGAGAACCCTTGGGGCTTTTGGTTTGACTAAAGGGATTATAGATACCTTTGGGGCATTTTAGTTTGACTAAGCGATTGCAAGAATCCTTGGAGCTTTTGGTTTGACCAAATGGATTATAGATACCTTTGGGGTATTTTTGGTTGACCAAGCGATGGTGGGAACCCTTGGAGCTTTTGGTTTGACCAAAGGAATTATGGATACCTTTGGGGCATTTTGGGTGACCAAGCGGTGGTGAGAACCCTTGGGGCTTTTGGTTTGACCAAAGGGATTATAGATACCTTTGGGGCATTTTAGGTTGACCAAGTGATTGCAGGAATCCTTGGAGCTTTTGGTTTGACCAAAGGGATTATAGATACCTTTGGGGCGTTTGGTTGACCAAGCGATTGCGGGAATCCTTGGAGTTTTTGGTTTGACCAAAGGGATTATAGATACCTTTGGGGCGTTTGGTTGACCAAGCGATTGCGGGAACCCTTGGAGCTTTTGGTTTGACCAAAGGGATTATAGATACCTTTGGGGCATTTTAGGTTGACCAAGCGATTGCGAGAACCCTTAGGGCTTTTGGTTTGACAAAAGGGATTGCAAATACCTTTGGGGCATTTTAGGTTGACCAAGTGATTGCGAGAATCCTTGGAGCTTTTGGTTTGACCAAAGGTATTATGGATACCTTTGGGGTGTTTTGGGTGACCAAGCGATGGCGAGAACCCTTGGGGCTTTTGGTTTGACCAAAGGGATTATAGATACCTTTGGGGCATTTTAGGCTGACCAAGAGATTACGGGAATCCTTGGAGCTTTTGGTTTGACCAAAGAGATTATAGATACCTTTGGGGTGTTTTTGGGTGACCAAGCAATTGTGGGAACCCTTGGAGCTTTTGGTTTGACTAAAGGGATTATAGATACCTTTGGGGCATTTGGTTGACCAAGCGATTGTGGGAACCCTTGGAGATTTTGGTTTGACCAAAGGGATTATGGATACCTTTGGGGCATTTTGGGTGACCAAGCCGTGGCAAGAACTCTTGGGGCTTTTGGTTTGACCAAAGGAATTATAGATACCTTTGGGGCATTTTAGGTTGACCAAGAGTTTACGAGAATCCTTGGAGCTTTTGGTTTGACCAAAGAGATTATAGATACCTTTAGGGTGTTTTTGGTTGACCAAGCGATTGTGGGAACCCTTGGAGCTTTTGGTTTGACCAAAGGGATTATAGATACCTTTGGGGAATTTGGTTGACCAAGCGATTGCGGGAACCCTTGGAGATTTTGGTTTGACCAAAGGGATTATAGATACCTTTGGGACATTTTAGGTTGACCAAGCGATGGCGAGAACACTTGGGGATTTTGGTTTGAAAAAAGAGATTATAGATACCTTTGGGGCATTTTAGGTTGACCAAGCGATTACGAGAATCCTTGGAGCTTTTGGTTTGACCAAAGGGATTATAGATACCTTTGGGGAATTTTGGTTGACCAAGCGGTGGTGATAACCCTTGGGGCTTTTGGCTTGACCAAAGGGATTATAGATACCTTTGTGGCGTTTTAGGTTGACCAAGTGATTGTGGGAATCCTTGGAGCTTTTGGTTTGACCAAAGGGATTATAGATACCTTTGGGTCATTTTAGGTTGACCAAGCAATTGCGAGAATCCTTGGAGCTTTTGGTTTGACCAAAGGGATTATAGATACCTTTGGGGTATTTTTGGTTGACCAAGCGATTGTGGGAACCCTTGGAGCTTTTGGTTTGACCAAAGAGATTATGGATACCTTTGGGGCGTTTTGGGTGACCAAGTAGTGGCGAGAACCCTTGGGGCTTTTGGTTTGACCAAAGGGATTATAGATACCTTTGGGGCATTTTAGGTTGACCAAGCGATTGTGGGAATCCTTGGAGCTTTTGGTTTGACTAAAGGAATTATAGATACCTTTGGGGTGTTTTTTGTTGACCAAGCGATTTTGGGAACCCTTGGAGCTTTTGGTTTGACCAAAGAGATTATGGATACCTTTGGGGCGTTTTGGGTGACCAAGCGATGGCGAGAACCCTTAGGGCTTTTGGTTTGACCAAAGATATTATAGATACCTTTGGGGCATTTTAGGTTGACCAAGCGATTATGAGAATTCTTGGAGCTTTTGGAGTGGGCCATGGCTCTATAAATGTTGAATGGCCTCAAATGACTGATGTTCAAGGGTTCTAGTTCCTTTATTCCTTCAAGAGAGGCGAGCCAGTATGTTCCAGGTCCTATTTTACTGTTGATTACATAAGGACCTAACCAATTTTCTATGAAATTGTCCCTTAAATGGGGAGGCAAGTTAGAATTTTGTTGGTTCTCTTTTAAGACCAGGTCACTGACCTGAAAGTCCCTCAGGTGAACTTTCATGTTGTATGCTTTCTTAATTCGCTCTTGATAGATACGTAAATGCTCGAGAGCATTGACGCGTCATTTGTCGAGTAACGTAAGATGATCTTACCAAACCTGTCGTGTAGTGTCATCATCGATGAACTCTTGCATTGATATGTGTAGGGAGGGTATTTCCAACTTGAGAGGCATGACTGCCTCGAAGCCATACACTAGCAAAAATGGAGTTGCCCTAGTGGGCGTCCGAATGCTAGTGCGATAAGCCCATAGGGCAAGTGGTATTTGGATGTGCCAATCCTTATGACTATTTGCAATTGTCTTTTTAAGGATGGCAACTAGCATGTTGTTTGATGCCTCTGCTTGTCCATTTTCCTACGGATAATAAGGTGTCAAAAAAATGTGCTAAATTTTGTACTTTGTTGTCAAAGAACGCAAATCTTTGTTCTTAAATGACGTCCCATTATCCGAGAAGATCTTGGATGGAATACCAAAATGACATATGATATGTAAAATGAACTCCACAATGCGGGGCCCAGTCGTAGAGGTAAGCATAATTACTTATGGCTGTTATGATAAACGTGTGATGACCTAACAATGTAGGGGAGATCTTTTCGATGAGATCTAAGCCCCACTGCAAAAACGGCCAAGCAAATTGGATCGGCTACAAAGGACTGAGAAGGTACATGTGTCAAGTTAGCATGGTTTTGACACTTCATGCACTTTCGCACATATGCGCAACAATCTCGCTCTAAAGATGGCCAATAATAGCCCATGCAAATAATGAGCTTTGCGATGGCCATATTGTTGAAGTGGCCATCGCATGTACCATCGTGCACTTGGGTGATCACCCAAGTGGACACCTACTGGTCCAAGCAACGGAAGAGGATTCCTTCGTAGCTCCGACGGTATAAAATATCTCCTAGAAATACATGTGTTTCTGCTTTTTATTTGAATGATCTTCTCACGGCGTGCAACAATCCAAGTGGAAGGCTACCTAACTTGAGATAGTCTCTTATGGGTGTGTACCAATCCTGCTGATCAAAAACCTCGATGGTATGAATGACCGATCCCTCTTGAAGTTTGTCCTTAGCAAAATCTGAGTGGGAAAGAACTTGTAAAAATAGTGTTGTGTTGCTATTAATAGGGGTTGGAGAGAACAAAGACCCCCAGTTGGCATGATTCAAACTATCATGGATTCGAGAGAACCTATCCTGAGATGGTTCAATCTAGATCAGGTGGATTCATGGCGTTATGTCAGAGCTTACACGCTCCATCATAGATTGCGATAACGTTGACTTGAATGGTTGTCATCTCACCAGAAATATCTTGTAGGATTAGGGACCCCAAGGAGGCCATAGTGTTCGCAAAATGATTCGATGATCGAGGAAGTGCCTCGATGTCGTACCATTCAAGCTTTGCCAAGAATTTATCCACAAGGGATTTGTTAGCCTATAGAACTAGGCATTTGAATTGGAATACCCTTTTCACTTGGTTCACAATTTAACAACAAATCACCAAATATATTCAAGCGTTTGATGCTCATGGTGATGGTTTTCTGAAGACCTATGAGCAAGGCTTTGTATTCAACATTGTTATTGGTACACAAGAAATCAAGTTTAAATGATAAAGGCATTACAGCCCCTTGCGATGTGAAAAACATGATTCTCATGCCACCCCCTTGCTCACATTTATAACCATCGAAAAATAAGGTTATGTCGGCCTGTGACTTAGGCTCATTAGAATCTGGCGATTCTGAGACATGGAAGACCCCATCATCGGGAAGCTCTACGGTCAAAGGCTGATCATATTCGAGAGGAGCCTCCGCTAGTTGATTGATGATGACTTGACCTTTGATGAACTTTTGTCCAATGAATTCGATGTCAAACTTCGTCAACAACATGATCCATTTTTCCATGTGATTACTATGATAAGTATGACTCATCATGTATCGCAATGGATTCTCCTTAGACACAATGTATGTCATATTGCTTAGCATGTAATGGCATAGCTTTTTGGTGGCAAAAACCACTACCAAGCATAGCTTCTCAACGTATGCATAGTTAAGTTCATAACTGACCAGGGTGTGGCTAAGATAATAATTAGCCTATTCTTTATGTAATTCATTTTTTTGGGCTAGCATGGCGCCCAATGCCACCTCAGTAGCTAAGATGTATAAATAGAATGACACTCCTGATATAGGTGGTGCCAATACTAGCGGTGAAGCCAAGTATTTTTTGATGTTGTCGAAGGCTGACTGGCACTCGTCAGCCCAATGAAATGCTACCCCCTTGTGTAATAATTTATTCATGGGTCGGCACTTGTTAGATAACTGCGCTATGAAATGCTTGATCGACGCGACCTTACCCTGCAAGCTTCTGAGCTGCTTGATGGTGGTTGGAGGAAGCATTTCAAGGATTGCCTTGACTTTATTTGGATCTACCTCGATGCTTCATTTTAAGACTATGAAACCCAAGAGTTTTCCAGATGTGATGCCAAACATGCACTTCTTGGGGTTTAGCCTAACCTTGTGTTCGATGATGTGATCAAGGATCTTGCATAAGTCATCGAGATGATTTTGGCACAAAAGAGATTTGGCCAAAAAATCATCCATATAATCTTCCAAATTTTTATGCATGTGATCATTGAAGATGTATGCCATAGCGCGTTGGTAAGTGGCACCAACATTTTTAAGGCCAAAGGGAATGACCTTATAACAAAATGTCCCCCAAGGCGTCGTGAATGCCATTTTTAGTTGATCATCGAGATTGATACGAATCTAATTGTATCCCGAGAAACCATCCATGAGGGAAAGCATTTCATGGCTTGCTATAGCATCTACCAATGCGTCAATGCTAGGCAAGGAGAAATCATCCTTGGGACTCGCTTTGTTTAAATCTCAAAAATTGGTGCACATGCGAATCCTCACGTCAGTATTTTTGATGGGTACCATGTTGGACAACCATGGTGGGTAATCTATGCAGATGACAAACTATGCATCCAACAACTTTTGTAGCTTGTCTTTGACAATTAAGGCCACTATTAGGTGCATATTACCTAGCTTTTGCTTGATTGGCTTGACTGTTGGATCAAGTGTTAGATTATGCATGATTAGCTGTAGGTCTAGCCCTGACATGTCTTTGTAGGACCATGCAAAAACCTCCTTATTTTTGAGAAGTGCAATGTAATCGGCTTGCTCTCTGAGGGATAAAATTACCCCCAGCTTAATAATTTGTGGATTCATTGGATCAGAACCGATGTCTACGTCAATCGTCTCTTCGACTGACATGTGGGATTCATTCTCCAACTAGTGTGGAGTTGGGATCAAGTGGATATTATTTGCTAAATTTAGATCTGCATTGGGAATGTCGGGTTCCTCTTCAGCATGGAAGATATCCTAAGTCTATCCTAGGGTGAAATGAAACATCTCACCGCAAGGCCAGTACTATGATGGGGATGGTGGTGAGTCAGCATGATCCCAGTCTATGGCATCTAGGTCTAGATATAATGGTTGTGTTGGATCGGTTGGATTGTGGATGAGGGTGATTAAATCAATGGAGATCATGTTTATGGAATGAATTTGGTCTCCATTGTCATGTGGGTGTTGATTCAGACATCCTTGGTGATCCTTATACCCCGGATCTGGCTCTATGGATACTGGCACAAAGGGATCGGCCCTATGTGCGGATAGAAGGATAGGGTCTGCCCTTGGAACTAATGGCCCTATAGGGTCTCTAGGTGGTAGGTTCTCTCTATATGCCCGAAGTGGTGGATGAAGCACTTGGTTTAACTGTACTTGGTTTAAATGCCACCTATGCCTTGGTCCCATATTTAGATTTTCAAACATATCATCGATGTATATGGGGTATTCCTGTTGACTCATATGGTTGAGATATGCCATCTTAGTATCATCCTCATAGTCGTTATCGGATATCCATAGGCCTTCATTGGCTCTAACAACTATGTGCCCCTCTAGTTGATATAGCCTCCCACTAGGCGTTTCTTGATCACTATCCTCACTCTCTATGAAAACCAAAAATCTGGCACACAGGTAGTCGATGTTGAAGAAGACATTTGGATATTCTTCCTCCGGTGGATCACTTGGCCTTATGGCCGACATGGAAGGCTCATTTTTTTTAAGCAAGTTGATTTGGTCCCTTATGGGTTGTTCTGCTCTCTGCGGGAGGGTTGTATTCTTTGGAGGTAGCAATTTCCTGATTGGAACATTAAATGAGAACATTGCCATGAAGTTCTCCTAATAGTCATCAATGGGTGTCACCTGCGAGTGATGTTGGCAATTTTGGGTACTTTGGGTACATTGCCTTTGCTCAAGTATATAAGTTGTCATTGATGTCAAGAAGCTTTTGAAGGAATTTGATTTGATGTCAAATAATTTGTTTTGATGAAGGTTACGACATGACAGTTTCAAAGGTCTTTTGCAAACCCCAAGCTGACAGGTTCGAGAGAAAGAGCTCACAGGGAAAAGTGTCGCGATATCGCGACATGTCGGTTTTCATGACCCGAAGAAAAGAAAAGCGCTAAGGAGAAAAAGTGTCGCGATATCGCGACATGTCGGGTTTTCGCGACCCGAAGAAAAGAAAAGAGCTAAGGAGGAAAAGTGTCACGATATCGCGACATGTCGCATTTTCGCGACTTAAGCAAAAAAGAGCTAAGGAGGAAAAGTGTCGCGATATCGTGACATGTCGCATTTTCATGACTTAAGTAGGAGAGAGAAAGCAAGTTAGAAAAGTGTCACGATATCGTGACATGTCACAATTTCGTGACTCAAAGAGCAAAGAAAATGTATGAAAGTTGAAAGCATTGCGATTTCATGATAGGTTGCAAAGAAAATGTACAAAAAGTTGATAGCATCGTGATTTCGACGGGTTACAAGGAAAGCGTATGAAAGCTGAAAGCGTCACGATTTTGTGATGGGTTGCAAAGAATGCGTACGGATGCAGAAAGTGTCATGATTTTGTGATAGGTAGAAAAGAAAGCAGATAAAGCAGAAGTGTCACGATTTCATGATAGAAACTGAAAGCAGGTCTTCTATAGGAGAAGTGTCATGATTTCATGACAAAAGCAGAGAGGAAGGTTATGAAGATAGAAGTGTCATGATATCATGATAGAAGTGAAGACGAAGTCTATAGAGGCAGAAGTGTCACGATTTCATGACAAAAGTAGAAAGGAGGTCGATGAAGGGAGAAGTGTCATGATATCATGACAAAAGCAAAGTTGATGCTGATAAAGATAGAAGTGTCACGATATCATGACAAGAGCTTAGTTGAAGTCGACAAAGGCTGAAGTGTCATGATATCATGACAAAAGCCAAAAGAAAGTGTACGGTTGCAAAGGTGTCACGATATCGCGACATGTTGTAGTTTCACGGCAAAAGCTACAGAAGAGTTACAGAGGTAGTTGAAGCCGACAAAGTTAAATGTGAGCCGACGAAGATTAGGGTTTGTAATCGATGAAGTTTAGGGTTGTGCAACCGACTAAAGATCAGGGTTACAACCGACTAAGATTAAGGTTTTGATCTTGAAAGTGTTATTATAAAAGGCAGGCTATTTTGAAGAGTTGGTGGGTTGTTAGTTGCGACGTTCGCAGATAGAGTGCGGAGTGAGAAGTTCGATCATCGAGAGCAGAGTGCGAAATTCGATCGAAGTGCATAGAGTGTGCGAAGACAGTGCAGAGTGTGTGCAGAGAGACGACTGAGAGAAGACGAAGTGCGGCTGTAAGAGCATAGAAGATGTGTATGTTTCTTGAGCAGATTTGGATAGGTCCTAGCAGAGGACTTGTGAGCTGAGTTTGATAGTTCTATCAGAGAACTTGAGGATAGAGGTGCATTGGTTCTATGAGAAGAACCTGAGGACAGATTTGGCAAGTCTTTGAGAAGGCTTGTGTGTAGAGGATTGATTTGTTCAAGAGTTGGATCGATCAGTAGAGGAAGACTTGTACTAGACCGACCGTACGTGTTTGGTATAGGTTGCTGAGCTACTCGTGGACGTGATCATAGAAGGCAGAGGTCTCTTAGGCTAAGCATTGAGGATAGGAGGTCTTCGGTGGAAAGGAGTTCCACGTGCTGGCAAGAGGTAGAGGCAGTTGATCTTCTGAGGGATCATTTCTAGAGTAGAGGGGAAGGTATCTCCTTTGGGCCGAGGCTCATAAACATTGTAATTGGGAAGGATTCCCAAAGAACTTTGAGATAACTTTTAGAGAAAAGTTTTTGTGGATGTAGCCCAACCATTTTGGGTGAACCACGTTAAAAATGGGTCTTCAATGTGTGATGCTTTCTGTCTTGATTAATGTTGTGTTGATGCCACCGCTATCTAAAGTTAAAATTATTAATTGGTTAAGTCTTATACTGTTCACCCCCCCTCTCAGTATAAGCTTGTGTTCTTCAATTGGTATCAGAGCGGGTCTCTCCAGAAAGAGCCTAACAGCTTGGAGAAGGATCTATCAGAGGAACATACAGATTCAGAAAGAGATGAAGAGGTTGAGTTCGATCTCAAAGGTGAATTCTTCTTGGCTTTAAGAAAGCTTGAGAAATTCAGGGAAGAGAATTCTGTTCTCAAGCATCAATGTCAGGAAGAAGAGATAGCAAGATCAGAATTGTCTCAAAGTGTTATAGACTTCAAAATTCTAGTTGAAGAAGGGAAGAAGGTTGAACAGGTTCTGACAGAGGCTCTAAAAGGAAAGGAAGCTTGATTGCGAGAAACTAGAAGAAGAGGTTATGTCTCTTAGAGTGAAGTTGGAACAGTTGGCTCTCGGACAGAATACTCCGTGTGAAAAGCAAAAGAAGGATGGTATCACCATTCATGAAATAGGGTCTTCGAGCAAGATCAATCTTCATCCTGAAGAGCGGTGGATTCCAGTTGGTCACAAGAAGAACAATCATCCAAGGCATCAAAACAGGTTACATAATACTTTCCATGGCTATTGTTTTTCCTGCAAGAAATTTGGTCACAAAGCTATGCATTGCAATAAGTCTTTGAATAGCCATAGTAAGGAAAATGTTAACTCTTTTGCACCTCTTATGAATAAAAATGTCATGTGTTACAAGTGCAAGAATTTTGGGCATATAGCAAGGATGTGCAGTTTGGATAGATCTAGCCTTGAGTTCACTAAAAAGAGAAATGAGATCAAATCTAAGTCAATGATAGTTCAAACTGCTTTTCATGCTCAAGACAAAGTAGAAAAATGGTATCTTGATAGTGGTTGTTCAAAACATATGACTGGTGAAAAGGAAAAGTTTTTGGTCTTAAAAGAAACAAACAGAGGAACAATCAGTTTTGGAGATAACAGGTCAGCTAAAATCTGTGGTAAAGGGACTCTTAGTTTGGATGGGAAATCCAAAACAGAAAATGTGCTTTATGTAGAAGGCCTAAGACATAATCTTCTAAGTGTGAGTCAACTTTGTGATCAAGGGCACATAGTATCTTTCTTTTCAGATAGATGTGAGATAAGTAAAGAAAAAAATGGAAAACTCATTGCGAGTGCTACAAGGACTCCAAACAATCTTTACATGCTAAGTGAGATAAAAAGGGAAAAGTGTTTTCTAACTCAAGAAGATGAGAGTTGGCTATGGCATAAAATATTGGGGCATTTGAGCTTTGATAATCTTGTCAATATTAGTAACAAGGAAGCAGTTAGAGACTTGCCCAAAATAAAAAGGCCCCATAACATCATTTGCGGTCCTTGTCAACATGGAAAATAGACTAGAACCAGTTTCAAATCAAAAGGGTATACTTCTTCAAAACCATTGGATCTTATTCATACTGATTTATGTGGCCCTACTAGAACTCAGAGCATTCATGGAGAAAGCTACTTCATGTTGTTTATAGATGATTATTCTAGAATGACTTGGGTTACTTTTCTCAAAGAAAAATTCGAAGCTTTTGAAAAATTTAAAGCTTTCAAAGAAATGATTGAAAATGAGACTGACAAGAGAATCAAATGCTTAAGATCAGATAGAGGAGGAGAGTTCACTTCAAATGAATTTGTGGAATACTGTGAGCAACAAGGAATCAAAAGAGAATATTCAAGAAGCAAGAACTCCTCAACAAAATGGAGTAGTTGAAAGGAAAAATAGAACTATTGAAAATATGGCTAGAGCTATGTTAAATGAGTCAAAACTTTCAGATGGTTTTTGGAAAGAGGCAACAAGACAACAATCTACATTATCACCAGGGCCCAACTTAGAGTCAATCATCATAAAACTCCTTATGAGTTGTGGAAAGGAAGACCAACTACAGTAAAATACTTCAAAGTGTTTGGGAGTAAGTGCTTCATCAAAAGGGAAGATCAGAATTTGGGTAAGTTTGATCCTAGGTGTGATGAGGGAATCTTTCTTGGATATTCCAGCAGAAGCAAGGCCTACAGATGCTTCAACAAAAGAACTCATACAGTTGTAGAGAGCATAAATGTAACAGTTGATGAAAAGACAGGGATAAGAGAACCACTCAAGGAACTCAGTGATGAAATTTGTCAAGAAGAATTCAGAGAGGTTTCAGATGAAGAAGAGGAAAGACAACAACCGCTTCCCAAAACTCCTTCACGATATGTTCAGAAACATCATCCCAAATATTTGATCATTGGTGATCCAAATAGCAGGCAAACAAGAAGAAGAGTCATTCCTTCACATGATTCTACAAATGTTTCATTATTATCTCGGATTGAGCCAAAAGATTTCAGTGAAGCATGTGCAGATAAGTTTTGGGTAAAAGCAATGGATGAAGAGCTAAATCAAATAGAGAAAAGTGAAACTTGGGAATTGGTTCCAAGACCTAAGGACAAGAATGTCATTGGCACAAAATGGATATTCAGAAATAAACTCAATGAGGATGGAAAGATTGTCGAAACAAAGCTAGGTTAGTCTGCAAAGGTTATGCTCAAGTAGAAGGTGTTGATTTCGAAGAGACGTTTGCTCCTGTTGCTCGTCTTGAAGCAATCATAATGTTTTTGGCCCTTTCAAGCTTCAAATATTTCAAGGTATATCAAATGGATGTAAAGTCAGCTTTTCTAAATGGGGTGTTGGTAGAAGAAGTCTACATAGAACAGCTAGAAGGAGTGTCTCTCTCAGAATAGTCAGACTATGTGTGTAAACTAAAAAAGGCCTTGTATGGGTTAAAGCAAGCACCTAGGGCTTGGTACTCAAGACTTGACAGGTATCTTCATGAGCAAGGTTTCAGGAAAGGTGTGGCAGATAGCAATTTGTATATTAAGGATGAAGGTGATGATATGTTGATTATGGTTGTCTATGTTGATGATATTATTTTTGGGGGAAATAATACTCAGATGTGCAAAGATTTTGCTAACACCATGCATAAGGAATTTGAGATGTCTATGATTGGAGAGTCTGTCATTCTTTTTAGGTCTTCAGATTGCTCAATCAAAAGATGGTGTATTTCTCTCTCAAGGGAAGTATATCAAAGAAATGTTGAAGAAATTTGGGATGATGGACAACAAACCAGTATGTACTCCAATGATTACAGGGTGCAAGATGAGTAAAGATGATGAATCTCCAACGGTAGATCAAAAGTTGTACAGATCAATGATTGGCAGTTTATTATATGTTACAACTACCAGACTAGATATCATGCAGGCAGTTGGGTTAGTAGCAAGATTTCAGGCAGCTCCAAAATATTCTCATGTTATAGCAGTTAAGAGGATATTCAGATATCTAAAGGGCACTATGGACTTTGGGCTTTGGTATCCCAAAGGTAATGATTTCACCCTCACAACTTATACAGATGCAGATTGGGCAGGAAGTATTGATGACAGGAAAAGCACTAGTGGTGGAGCATTCTTTCTGGGAAAGAGTTTGGTTTCTTGGCTAAGTAAGAAACAACCTTCAGTTTCCTTATCTACAGCAGAGGCTGAATACATAGCAATAGTGGTCGGGTGTACACAGGTTTTATGGATGAAAACCACCTTGGAGGATTTCAAAGTCAAGCATGAACAACCCATCTCCATACTTTGTGATAATACAAGTGCCATAAGTATTTCCAAAAATCCGGTAATGCACTCAAGGACAAAGCATATTTCCATCAAGTATCACTTTCTAAGGGAGAAAGTGCAAGACAAGCAGGTCAAGCTAGAGTATGTGTCTACTAAAGAGCAGATTGCAGATATCTTCACCAAACCTCTTCCAAGAGATACGTTTGAGTATCTAAGGGAGAAATTGGGAGTTGTACTCCCACCCCAGAATTAATCACCTCATCAAGAGGTGGGGGAGGGACCAAGCTAAGAGGCTCATTCTTAGTCCCGAGCCCCAAAGGTGACCCTTTGCCATTGATGACAAAGGGGGAGAGATATGAGTAAGGGGGAGAGCTTCAAAGTGAAGAGGAAAGCTTCAAGTCATGGGGAGCAAAACTTCAAAGGAAGTTGGTCAGTTGTTAGCACAGTTGGTTTCAGTTTTGGCTCTTGAGAAGTGTTTTCAGTAAAGGTTTGCCATCAATGACAAAGGGGGAGATTGTTGGCAATTTTGGGTACTTTGGGTACATTGCCTTTGCTCAAGTATATAAGTTGTCATTGATGTCAAGAAGCTTTTGAAGGAATTTGATTTGATGTCAAATAATTTGTTTTGATGAAGGTTACGACATGACAGTTTCAAAGGTCTTTTGCAAACCCCAAGCTGACAGGTTCGAGAGAAAGAGCTCACAGTGAAAAAGTGTCGCGATATCGCGACATGTCAGGTTTTCATGACCCAAAGAAAAGAAAAGTGCTAAGGAGAAAAAGTGTCACGATATCATGACATGTCGGGTTTTCGTGACTCGAAGAAAAGAAAAGAGCTAAGGAGGAAAAGTGTCACGATATCGCGACATGTCGGATTTTCATGACTTAAGTAGGAGAGAGAAAGCAAGTTAGAAAAGTGTCACGATATCGCGACATGTCGCATTTTCATGACTTAAGCAGGAGAGAGAAAGCAAGTTAGAAAAGTGTCACGATATCATGACATGTCGCAATTTCGTGACTCAAAGAGCAAAGAAAATGTGTAGAAAGTTGAAAGCGTCACGATTTCGTGATAGGTTGCAAAGAAAATGTTGATAGTGATTTTGACGGGTTACAAGGAAAGCGTATGAAGCTGAAAGCGTCATGATTTCATGATGGGTTGCAAAGAATGCGTACGGATGCAAAGTGTCACGATTTCAGAAGTAGAAAAGAAAGCAGAAGTGTGTCAGATTTCATGATAAAACGAAAGGGTCTTCTATAGGAGAAGTGTCATGATTTCATGACAAAAAGAGAGGAAGGCTTATGAAGATGTGAGTGTCACGATATCATGACAGAAGTGAAGATGAAGTCTCAGAGGCAGAAGTGTCACGATTTCATGACAAAAGTAGAAAGGAGGTCGATGAAGGGAGAAGTGTCATGATATCGTGACAAAAGCAAAGTTGATGCTGACAAAGATAGAAGTGTCATGATATCGTGACAAGAGCTTAGTTGAAGTCGATAAAGGCTGAAGTGTCACGATATCATGACAAAAGCCAAAAGAAAGTGTATGGTTGCAAAGGTGTCATGATATCGTGACATGTTGTAGTTTCACGACAAAAGCTACAGAAGAGTTACAGAGGTAGTTGAAGCCGACAAAGTTAAATGTGAGCCGATGAAGATTAGGGTTTGTAGTCGATGAAGTTTAGGGTTGTGCAACCGACTAAAGATTAGGGTTACAACCGACTAAGATTAAGGTTTTGATCTTGAAAGTGTTATTATAAAAGGTAGGTTATTTTGAAGAGTTGGTGTGTTGTTAGTTGCGACGTTCGTAGATAGAGTGCGGAGTGAGAAGTTTGATCATCGAGAGCAGAGTGTGAAATTTGATCGAAGTGTGCAGAGTGTGTGAAGATAGTGTAGAGTGTGTGCAGAGAGACGACTGAGAGAAGACGAAGTGTGGTTGTAAGAGCATAGAAGATGTGTATGTTTCTTGAGCAGATTTGGACAGGTCCTAGCAGAGGACTTGTGAGCTGAGTTTGATAGTTCTATCAGAGAACTTGAGGACAGAGGTGCATTGGTTCTATGAGAAGAACCTGAGGACAGATTTGGCAAGTCTTTGAGAAGGCTTGTGTGCAGAGGATTGATTTGTTCAAGTGTTGGACAGATCTGATAGACAGAGGAAGACTTGTACTAGACCGACTGACTGTGTTGGGTACAGGTTGCTCGAGCTGCTGTGGACGTGATCATAGAAGGCAGAGGTCTCTTAGGCTAAGCATTGAGGACAGGAGGTCTTCGGTGGAAAGGAGTTCCACGTGGCCGGCAAGAGGTAGAGGCAGTTGATCTTTCGAGGGATCATTTCCAGAGCAGAGGGGAAGGTATCTCCTTTGGGCCGAGGCTCATAAACATTGTAATTGGGAAGGATTCCCAAAGAACTTTGAGATAACTTTTAGAGAAAAGTTTTTGTGGACGTAGCCCAACCATTTTGGGTGAACCACGTTAAAAATGGGTCTTCAATGTGTGATGCTTTCTGTCTTGATTAATGTTGTGTTGATGCCACTGCTATCTAAAGTTAAAATTATTAATTGGTTAAGTCTTATACTGTTCACCCCCCTCTCAGGATAAGCTTGTGTTCTTCAAGTGATCGCTATCGGACTCAAAAGGGTCCCAAGGTGCTACCTCATAATCTGACTCATCTTCATAAGACCCCCCTTGATCTTGTTCATATCCCTCTTGGAGGTTACGTCTTGAACTTTTCCCTTCCTCGATCAAAGGGTAGGGGTTGTTGAGGTCAACAAGGTTTGTTATTAACAATGGGAGATAATCCCCCAATGTGTATGTTGTGTTGGTATTGGCATATGGATCTTGTGCCAACCCATCCGTGTTGCCTAGACCTAGGCCTTGCATGGTTTCTACCAAGATGTCGAGGGGCAAAGGGTGGTTGAACCCTACTCCTAATTTATCATATTGCAACTGGTATCTCGATTGACAAATAATGTGCATTCTTTGTTCGTATCTCCCCAATACGTATCCATGCCAATTACATTGGTCTAGGTATTTCAAGGCAAATTCTAGGTTGGATAGATAGTCAACATTCTCAGCAAATAGTAGGTAGGGTTCAATACCGTTCTCGAGGCCCCATATAAAAAATTGGTCTGATTTGGCAGGTAACCTAAAGGGACGATAGTGCCGATGGGGAGGTGAGGTCTCACCATGTCTTGCATGGATTCAAGCATGGGTGTTGCCACAACGTTCTGCACTAGGTACTCCACCAGTCTCGTATTGGCCATTTCAATGGTAATCATCAGAGGTTGAGGGGGAGGGAATGGGAGTTCTCCCTGAGTCCACTCCATGTTGGGTGAACTAGGTGTCTCTACTTCCATTTGGTTGGGCACTTCTTTGATAGAGATGGTTGATACTAATGGTGGTACCTCCTCTAGGGGCTTCTTCCCGTTGTCCTTCGGTGTGGCCACCGTAGGTGGCGTCATTGGTGAAGGAATAAACGATGAGTATGGGCCAGGTTGGTGAGTTGAGGGACTTAACAATGAGGATGTAGGAGGAATCAGACCCTATGTGGACGGATTCAATTTAAAGTCCAAATGTGTCGATGGGAGGGTCAATTGTGGCATCAACTACACTGCATTGTAAAACTTAAAGGGCTCTAAGTTCACTGGAACTACATGTACTTGCCCTTCGTATGTGTATTTGAGACATTAATGGGCTATCGAAGTGACACACTTCATGTCCCTAATCTAAGGCCGGCCTAGCAAGATATTGTAGGCCATCTCACCCTCAAGGATGTGACACAACATAGGAATGGTCTTTTGTCCTACTTGGATGGGCAAGACAATTATGCCAATCGTTGAGCATAACGCGTCGTTGAATGCTCGAAGAGTGTAAGTGGACACCACAATGTGGGATACTGGTAGATTAAGGTGTTTTAATGCCACTATCATGATTATGTTGCTGGATGAGCCAGTGTCCAACAACACCCTCTTGAATGGAATCCCATTGACCTACATAATGACGTGCAGGGGTGGATCCACCATATCACCAGTCACTAGTTTCAGTTCGTCTTCCCTAAATGTTATGATTGGTTCTATGCATTGTCTCACATGTCCCATGAAATTGTTGAAATAATTGGCTTCATGGGGTTGTAGCTCAATGGCTTTGAGTATCTCCATCAGAGCCTCCCGATGGGGCGGTGATTATTGGATGAGCTCATAAATGGAGAGCCTAGCCGATGTGGTTCTTAAACTTTGAGTAAGCTTAGTCCGAATTGTGGCCACTGGTCTAGGTGAGGGAGGTTGCGTAGGGTGTTGTCGAGGTTGTGACGTTGATGAAACTTCTCCTGTAGCTATAGCGGGTGCAACCGTGTTTGGGTATATTTTGTTCCATGTCACAATGCTTATCATCCCTATGTATCCTTGCATGGGGTAGTTTTTTGTTACCTCGTTCACTTGTAAAGTCTTTGCCTGCACATCATGGGCATGCAAGGGGTCTTTTAAGACCTCCATCTATTGGTTTCTCAGTGCTATAAGACTATCTACCATGAGAGTTTTGTTGTCTATCAAGTCCTGCACTAAGTGTTTGAATTTCCAACAAGTGGAGATTTCGTGTCCTTTCTGCCGATGAAATCTACAATATAAGTCTTCCCTATATCCCTTGGGTTTTGGCATGTTGGGGTCTATGGTTTGACTTTTTGGCAAATTTATCAGGCTTGTCGCAAACGAGCGGTCAAACAAGGAGTCTCTAGACTCCGTGAATTATGTGAATTGTCGCCTAGGGTGACGCTACTGATTTTGCTCTTTTTTATGATTTTATTTTTCATAGTTATCAAGAGTAACTACCTGATAATTAGCCTTTGGGGGCTATGTCATTTGTGTAGGCTTTGGTATAGTTATGGCAACCTGATTGATCATGACGGGTTTCGGTTGCATGGGCCCAATTTTAGCATTTTTAGGCCACTCTTTCTTCCGCGGCTTGGCACACTCGCTGTCTTGTATTTTTATCTCCTCAATTATCTTGGCTTGCACTAGGGCTTCTTCGAGGGTGGCATATTGCTTTAGCTGCAATAGCACAAAGATTGACCTTAAGCAAATCTTTGAAAAAATTTGAGCATGTCGGTCATGGGAGGGAGGTAAGGTAGCTTTGAAAGAAATGTCCTCCATCGATTCCCATAAACAGCCACGATCTCATCATCATACTACTTAAGGCCAGCTAGGTCGCTTAAGGATGTATTCTTATTGGTGTTGAAGGCAAAATGTCCAAGGAATACATCCACTAGTTGGTCTCGATTATTGATGCTATGCTTCGACAACTGGGTAAACCAATTCGAGGCAGGGCCTACAAACATGGTTATAAATGTTCTTAGAAGCAATGCCTCGTTGTCCTAAATACCAAATCATTGACTTAGGAACCTTGTTACATGCTCTTGGGCATCCTCATCCCCTCTAAAAATTGCCAATTGAGGCTTGGGGTATGGGGGTGCCGAAACTGAAGGATGCACAGGGTGACTGCGGAGTTGCTGTAAGGTGGGATTTTGGAGCCCTGAAGTCTTAGTCTCCATAGACTCTAAGTGCTCTAGCAGTGCTTTGTATGCATCAGAGGATTTGATTTCCCCTTCTTTGGTTTGTTACCATTTTGAATTTAGAGGAACTTGAGGCCTATGGAGGGGTAGCCAGATAGCGCCCCCTACCTTGGTAGGGCGTTTCAGCCCACTCTTCTTCTTGCTTAAATTCCTCATAGGCCTCTTGAGGAGTTTCTGGGTGTGACCTATAAAAATGGATGGATGCCCGAGGAAGGCGCTCATCATTAGTTCTAGGAGTGGCCTCCCACTCAGGTCTAGGAGGTCTTGGAGGCAACGCTTGATAAGGTCGTGGAGACTTGTCTCGTACCAAGAGTTTGTGCCTCTCATAAATTTTTGTCCTATGCGTGCGAGGGGTTGGAATCCTCTCATGCATAGTGTTCTAGAACAACTCATCTGTCTGGAACTGAATGCGCTCTTTGTTAAGATGATACAGTTGTTCTAAATTTTGTTGATCTTGCCTAAGCTGTGTGAATTGCGCTTGGTGGGCAGCATGTTTGGCAAATGCCAAGTCGATTTGTTTCATCGTCCTAGGTATAGGAGGCCTAGATGCCTTCCCTACATATCTATCTTGGTTGTGGTGATCCGATATCTCTATGGGTCACTTTCCTCTATCAAGGTTAGAAGAATTCACCCGAGGCTCTGGCCTCAATAGGTGATCTTGATAATCAATAGGTGCAGAGGCGCATTGCCCCCATGCGGTGTATTGCTCTTGAGGAATATACTAGTTTTCCTCGTGCTCGCTTTCATACATGTGAAAGGGACAGACAGAGTTGGCTCGCCCTATCTGAAGAGCCTTGCACTCTAGATTTGGCCTTTTAGTTCTAACAGTAATGAGGGGTGGAGGAGGAATGATATAATCATGTGGGCCCTCATTATGAACCCTATGTTGTTCTAGCACTTCATCGCATAGTGGCCACTCATAATGAGTGTCTAAGGGGGCCTTCCCATGTGTGTACTCCTCTTGAGAGGGTATGTGTTGAAGGGGAGTGCCCTTCAAAGGGGTGCCTCTATAGTCCTATTCTTTAGTGGTATAGTGTGGACTATGTTGTGGGTCAGGCTGCCAAGGTGGTATAACCAAGTCCTTGGGGCTATAATGGAGGCGACTTGTGCCTCCTTGCATAATTTTTGTAGCTTCTACCCATGATTGGGCTTGGCTATGGGTATACACCATGGTGGTGGTTTTTCTAAAAAGATATGTATATTTTTATCTCCTTTATAATTTTTATGCTATACAAAACAAAAGGGGACCACACAAACAAACAAATGATTATCTTGTTTACATATTAAATGTGTGTCCTAGATCTGGTTCAATGTGTTTGATTTTTGTTATGTAAATCTTGTAAAGAAAACTTTGTTATACATGCATAATGAGGGCTCTTGTATATCCAAAATGGTCGCCCCTTCAATATACCATTGCTAGGCCATTATACCGAACCTCTCAATATACCCGCCCTTACGTGAGGGAAACTATTGGTACGTGAGAGCAGAATAGTAAGTGGAACATAGGCGGTATGGAAGGGCGATCGCTTTATTTTTGACACCTACCTTAGAAGAATTATCCTCATGCACGGCGAATCACCCCCACTACACTTGGTCAGCGTTCATTAGGATTTACGTCTAGAAACAGTCTTGATCAGGGTATATGTATGCAAAATCCAAGCCAAGGTGGTGATGAAACCCACCGTTGGTCTCGATCAAGTGTTTGGGTATTAAGACCAACTCCTTGATGTTAATTTTATTATGTGGTGTGTGTGGTTCCTTTTAATTGTGTAAAGAAAGAAAACATATAGTAAAAGATGATTTTCACTAATGCAATGCTTTAAAGTATGTTTTATCTTTTAGAGACAATTAGCAACAAAAAATGAAACCAAAAAACCTAACTAAAACTAAAACCTATAATGAGGACTTGCCATTTGTGCAAGTATCATGCAAGCAAACCAGATAAAAATGCATTCCTAATCAAGTTCCTTCCATTTAATTTACTCTATGTTTTTATTTTATTTTTCTTTATTGCAAGAAAGGAAAACAAACTACTTAACCTTTCTATGCAAGTGTCTGAAAATAAAGCAAAGAAAACAAAAAATTGCAGAAATAGAAAGTAGAAAACATAGAGGATGTTCAGAAGGCCTACCTCTTCTCTGTCTAAACTAGATGCCTCTGAGTTTCTACTCAAAAAATGCATAGAGCTCTAATCATCCCGGGGTGGGATGAATAGCAGTTCTACACTCATCACAGTGTGGGATGAATACATATTTGTCCTGGGGTGGCATGAGTAGCAGTCCAGTGCCCAAATGAGTAACACCTGCAAAGAAAAACCACAAAATTTGTATTAGAAAATTGATCCTAACAGCAAGGGATAGGGTCCCACCATGATCACCATTGAAAATGGGTAGAAAAATGATGTACCGATATGATGCAAACAAAAATAGATATAGATGCTAAGTCCTACAAATGCGATGAGCAATGCATGAAGGAAATAACATAGAAACGAGATGTGAGCAAACAAAGCGGGGCTTCATTTATTGATATTGCATTTAATATGATTAAAATACATCCCCCCTCTAGGTCTCATAACATTTGATACAATTTTTTACATTAATTGATGCCCTAAATAGGCCATGTTTCCAAGATCAGACAGTATGCTTCCAGCGTCTTCCGCATGCCCACAGTCAAAATAGGTGGGGTAAAAGTTGTCGTCGCTTGTGTCCATGTGTTAATTTTTCCTTGATACCCATATATTATTCTTGGAGGTGATATCCTACGCACAGAAAGACAACAAATTGTTAATAGCATATGCGTATCTAGAAAAACATGCAATCCCCAAGGCCTCCAGTGGGCGCTTGTGGGATATCAGTGATAAGATTGATAAATCAATTATAGAATGATATATAAATGTAAATGACAACTTCTATAATTGGTATCACTTGATTTTGCATCGAAGCGACGTCGGACGGCCCCGTTATGCTTGTTTGCCCATCGGGGGCCTCTCCAAAGTGAGCGCTCCAATGTCCCACCTATGCTTATCCAAATCATCTTAAATTCATGTTTTAGGCATTATATGTAAGTATAAGACTACCCAAATTCTCATAATTTTCATATCCTACCCAGATTCTCTTGTATGTGATAGAGGCGCCCTGCAAGCTAGTTAATACATAAAATAATAAAACTATTGTCAAATCATGTCAGAATGAGTTCAAAATTTAACAGAGGCATTATGATATCATCTAGGACATATTTCAAAATGCATAGTAAGGAAATCATGCACAAATTTCTAATTTCTCTAGGGTGGGACGTTGGGGACTATCGTAAAACCTGTAAAAAGTGACCTTGCAAATATCCTGCCCAGAGGCCTCCAAAACTCATGCAAACTTGTGGTTAGACTAAAAGAAAAATTTTGAGATGATCCAAAAGGTTATATTTGGTAGGTTCTACCCAGGTTATCTTGTATCTGAAGGCAATACCTGTAGGTTAGTAGATGCATAAAATGATAAAAACCAGGTCAAATCATGTCAAAAAGCAATGAAATTTGGACAACAGCATAAGTACATTAGATATAAAATAATGTGAAAATAATAGTAACAAAACCATGCACATATTTCTAATCACTCTGATGTGGGATGATTAGGACTGCAGTAGTTTGGGGGGCACCTGGGGGTGGGACGCCCATTGTTTAGGGCCTAGTTTTGACACCAATCCAAGTGGGATGGGTCCAAAAATTCCTAGGGGGTTATGTCAACGAGTTTGGGGTGGGATTGTGGGAGATTTCTTGGGTATTTGGATCTAGATTGGGTTCCTAGTGTTCACCTGATAACCTCTCTTCCAAAAGAGAGAGATTAGGGATGTAGGAAGCACAAAGAGGAATGGGGGTATAGTTTGACAAAGACTTCGTTACTCCAAATGCTCTAGCTCTCTTTTTTCTTTGGGGTGAGGAGGCTCACCTTTTTATAGACCTAAGGGTCTCATTTTAATGTGCATGCGAGGGCACCACTTGGCTCATTATGCATTTTTTGGGGAGAGAAGATTCCTCCCTGATTAGGGTCTCCTTGATTAAGGCCTCCATGATCAGGGCAGGCTTGATTGAAGCCTCTATGATTTGAAACCTTCCCTTCTAATCCCATGCCTTGAAGGCGGAGTTAGGTGGTAGATTTGGGCTACCATTTGTCAAGGTTTGACTTTTTCCAAGTCAAACCTGCTAATCGTCCCACCCTGGAGTGATTGCTACTAATAGTCATGGGGTGGGATGAATAGGATTCTCATCATCCCAGGGTGGGACGAATAGGGAGAAAAGTGCTTAAAAGGTACAAAATTGACCTCTGACCTTCCAAAATTGATTTGGGAGTGGTTAGGACCACTGGTTAACCTCTGGAGGCTGCCCTAGGGGGTATGTATGCCAATTTAGTTAGTGCTTGTAGTCACATAATCGGATTGGTGTTGTTTTGGTGTCTACACCCATATCATCCTAATCCATCCAGATTCTGGAGGACTTACCCAATGGTATCTGTCATCACCACTGAGCCACTTGAAGGAAATCATGAAGAGCTCCTAGAGCGTACTGATATAGAGTGGAACCCTAGAGACAACCTGGGTCACCAAATCCGTAGTGCTACCAATGACACAGGTGTGCAGGGGCATAGCCCCACAATTTTGGGTGATCTCAAGTCAGGAGATCTATACAGTGATGATGGAGAGGAGTCCACCTCCGAGATGAGTGGACCGAGTTATGATGCTGACAGTGAATCCTCAAACAATGATCAATCTAAGGATGAAGCTGAGGTGACCTATCTAGGGTCTTTGCATGTGCATCACGTACCGCTTGTAGAGTCGGTACATGTTACCAAAGAGACTCTTCCCAACATTGATCACTTGGGGGAAGAAGCAGAGTTGGATTTCCTAGTAGTGTCACACTTACGGTATAATTATCTGGTTTATCCGGATAGTGATGATAGCAATCAAGAGGTCAGATTCATGGGGCCGCACTTGCTAGAGCACCCCATAGGAGTAGGAGAGAATGATGGGTTTTGGTTGTCGAATAGTGACAAAGAAGATGAGTTAGAGAGGGCCTACCTTGGTCCTCCTTATTTGCATCACCATCATCAACCCATCGACATAGATGAGGTCTATCATTAGTTGCATGTTGGTCCTCGTCTGAGAGCAAGATAGTTAAACCTGGAGCAAATTTATTGGTTGGTTAATCCTCTTCCATCGACCTACATGGAGCTCCATGAGCCAAATGATCCTATTTTGCAATTAGTGCATAGGGAGGATCTAGTTGTCCATAGTCCTCACAGAGAAGACCCCTTTGTGCCTGTGCCATTAGAGCCAGATCATGGGTATGAGGGCTGCATCGATTGTATAGAAGTTTATCCATGTGGTTCTGGAGGCCAATACCATTCCATCAATATGGTCTCCATTGATTTGACCACTCCACTCTGAAATCCAGTAGATCCATCTAAACCATTGTATCTTAACAAAGATGCTATCGACTGGGATCATGTTGATTCACCTATAGAGCCTAAATATTTCTTCCCTAACGAAGAAATGCTACAACCATTCCATTTTGTGCCAGGTTGTGCTTACGATGTCTATCATGCCAAAAATGCTTCCAACGTGGAACCTATCAACCCGAATGATGACATCCATTTGATTCCTACACCTCATCAGCTTGAGGAGGGATCGCATATGTCAATAGAGGAAACCTTCGAGGTGGATATCAGCAATGATCCCACCAATGCAAAGAAGGTTAAATTTGGAGAGAGTCTCACTCTAGATGAGCGGGCCACCCTCATCCCTCTACTAAAAGAGAGACCAAATCTTTTTGCTTGGACGTACAAGGATATGCTAGGTCTAGACCCAAAATTGGTTATGCATAACCTTTCGCTAGATCTGATGAAGAAGCTGGTCAAGAAAAATCTTAGAAATATGCATTCGATAGTAGCCTTAATGGTGAAATATGAGCTACAAAAGTTGTTGGATGTAGAATTTGTGATTTCCATCGACTATCCGAAATGGGTGTCCAATATGGTACCTATGGGAAAACCTGATGGAAGGATCCGTATTTGTACGGATTTTAGAGACCTCAATAAGGCAACACCCAAAGATTCATTTTTGTTGCCTAATATCGATGCTCTTGTGGATGCAACTATAGGTCACGAAATGCTCTCCTTAATGGATGGTTTTTTTGGTTACAATCAAATTTGGATTAAACCCGAAGACCAGCACAAAACCACGTTTATAACGCCATGGGGAACATTTTGCTACAAAGTTATGCCATTCGGCCTCAAAAATGTTGGTGCAACATACCAGTGGGCCATGACATACATTTTTCATGACTATATGCATAAGATCCTAGAAGATTACATGGATGACTTGTTAGCCAAGTCATTTCTACGTATTGAGCATGTGGAGGTCTTAAGGAAGGTCTTCGATCACCTAATAGAGTATAATGTTAGGTTGAATCCTAAGAAGTGCGTATTTGGCATAACTTATGGTAAGCTATTAGGATTCATCATCTCAAAGAGAGGCATCAAAGTTGACCCAACGAAGGTCAAGGCTATCTTAGAAATGCATCCTCCCTCCAATATTAAAGAGTTAAGAAGCCTTCAAGGTAGAGTAGCATCGATAAAGTGATTCATCGCTCAGTTATCGGATAAATGTCGACCCATGAATCGACTGCTACACAAGGGGGTCCCATTCAATTGGGATGAGGATTATCAAGTAGCTTTCACTAAAATAAAGCAATACCTGGCGACGTCGCCAGTGCTAGCTCCACCAAGGCCAGATGTGCCTTTTCTGCTATATATATCGTGATCGACTTTGCATTAGGGACCATGTTAGCCCAAAAGAATGTGCAAGGCAAGGAACAAGCCATATATTATATTAGCCAAACCTTGGTGAGTTACGAGCTAGGGTATGCATATGTGGAGAAACTATGTTTAGCAGTAGTGTTCGCTACAAAGAAATTGCGGCACTATATGTTGAGTCATACAACATATGTTATATCAAAACAAAACCCTTTACAGTACATGATGAGTAAGACATATCACAATACGCGTACTATGAAGTGGATCATGCTATTGACATAATTTGATCTGGAATTCATAAGCCAGAAGTCCATTAAGGGATAGGTCATAGTTGATCAATTAGCTGAGGCACCACTGTCAAACAACAAGCCTCTAACCATAGAGCTTCTAGATGATGCAGTCTTCGTAATATTTGAAGCTCTCGAACCCAAAGAACCAGAGAACAATGTTGATATGACTCTGTTCTTCGATGGTTCAAAGTGCGAGCAAGGGGGTGGTGCCGAAATAGTGTTTTTCACACCGCAAGGAGCTCCAATGCCCTTGTCATTTAAATTAGATTTTTTGTGCACCAATAATAACGTTGAGTACGAAGCCCTGCTTTTAGGGCTCCACACAACCGTCACCATGAATATTAAAAGATTAAACATCTTTGGAGACTCCTTGCTCATAGTAAATCAAGTCAAGGGGCTCTTTCAGTGTCGATGTCCCATACTGAAAGCCTATAAAGATCTTGTAATCATGTATTTAGCTAAATTGGAATGGTATGACATCGAGGCAATCCCTCATTCATCAAATAGGTTTGTAAACACCATGGCATATTTGGGATCCTTAATCCCTCAGAATCCATCTACTGATTTCACTACCATTCATGTTAAAATGCTCTCGCATCCCGTAGCAGAGCGAGAAGCCTTTGACAATAAAATGTCAGTCAATATGATTAGCGCAGAACCAAAAGCTGAATGGTTCTGCAGAGCTGAAGACTTTTTGAAGAAGGCACCTTGGGGGTCATTAACCTCTTAGAGTCCGATGGGGAGTGGTACCACCATTCACCATAAGGTTGTTTCCTAGTCTACATTTGCAAAAGTAAATACGCAGGGGGAGCAAGTCATCTTAGCAGTCGAAGCTGAGATTTATCAAAACTGGATGTCACAAATTAAAGACTTCCTAAAACTTAGTATGATCCTAGAGGGACTATCGCGTGCCGCAAGATGCACATTTAAACAAAAAGTGACAAAATATGTCTTAATAGGAGACATCTTGTACCAACAAGGTTACGATGGAGTTCTCCTTCATTTCTTAGAGCCCCAAGAGGCATCATGGGCAATTTCATAGGCTCATGACGGTACGTGCGATGGCCATTTCAGCGGCATGGCCATCATCAAGCGCATCCTTTGAATGGGCTACTATTGGCCCACTATGGAGAAGGAGTGCAATGTGTATGTCAAGAAATGCATCAAATGTCAGCATCATGCTAATCTTATGCACTTGCCATCACAGGCCTTACAGCCCATTCAAGCGGCTTGGCCATTTTCTCAGTGGGGATTAGATCTTATAGGAAAGATCTCTCCCCCATCATCGGGCCAACATACATTCATAATCATGGCTACTGAGTATTTCACAAAGTGGGTGGAAGCAATACCCTTAACAACGACAACTGGAGCTCGTATAGTAGAGTTTATACTAGAGCATATCATAAGTCGTTTTGGGATTCCATCCAAAATAATATCGGATAATGGAACATCATTCAAGAACAAAACTGTGAGAGCTTTGACATCTAAATATAGAATCAAACACAGTTTTACGACTCCATACTATCCGCAAGCAAACGGGTAGCATGAAGCTTCAAATAAGATAGTGGTGGCCATATTGAAAAAGACGGTCCAAGAAAACCACAAGGACTGGCATATCCAGTTGCCCCTTGCATTATGGGCTTATAGGACTAGTATTCAGATGCCCACTGGGGCAATACCATTCTCACTAGTATATGGTGTTGAGGCCATTATGCCCTTGGAATTAGAAATTCCAATGTTGCATATCGTATTGAAAGAGTTCATCGATGATGACACCGTATGCCAAGCTCGATTGGATCAACTGACACTACTTGATGAACGTCACGTGAATGCTTTGGAGCATCTCCATGTTTATCAGGAGTGACTAAAATGAGCTTACAATATCAAAGTCCACCAGAGAGACTTTGAAGTTGGGGATCTTGTCTTGAAAGAGAACCAACAGAACTCTAATTTACCACCAGATATGCGAGACAAATTCATGGCTAATTGGCTAGGACCTTACATCATATCTAAAAATATTGGTCCAGGTACCTATCACCTAATGTCTCTAGGAGGTGTTGAAGATCCTAAACCTCTCAACATCATCCATATTAAGGTGTTTTATGCTTGAGAGCATAGTAAAAGGCTCCGAGGGTTTGCTTAAAATTGCTCGATCAATCCCAAAGGCTTCGAGGGTTGCTAAAAATTGCTCGGTCATCCTAAAAGGCTCCAAGCTCTTTCATGAGTAGTTTGGTCAATAAAAATCTCCAAAGGCATCTGTAAGCCCTTTGGTCATCCTAAAAGGCTTCGAGGGTTGCTAAAAATCACTTGGTCATCCTAAAAAGCTCCAAGCTCATCTATGAGTAGTTTGGTCAATCAAAAGGCACCAAGAGTTTCTAAAAAATTGCTTGGTCAACCCAAAAGCTCCAAGGATTCTCAAAAATCGCTTGGTCATCCCAAAAGGCCCCAAAGGTGCTCATAATCCCTTTGGTCAATCCTAAAAGCTCCAAGGTTTCCTAAGAATCGCTTGGTCAATCTAAAGGCTCCAAAGGCATGTACTCACCGTTTGGTCAGATATGAGGCTCAAAAACTCATAAAAATTATAAAATCAATAAAAATCCAAAAAAAATTGGTAAAGCATAAAAATACAAAAACATTTGCATTTGCATTTGACATTTTCATTCACACATGCATTCATGTCATTACATTGCATATAGGCATTCGTCATCCATTGCATTCCGTAATAGAAGGCATTGTGTTTGTCAGTCTTACAAATGACACCACGTTTGTGTCTAAATCATGCACCTCTGCATTCATCATAATCCATCATTCATGTGAGTAATTGTGTTTCTCAACACAACCTATTTTGTTGCTATGGAGATATACTAGGGTTTTTTGGTCACTCAACCATACCTAGAGGTCTTATCAAGAGTTGGTAGAAAGCTTGCTTTGCTTTTGTAGCTGAGGTTCAGTTAGTATAGCCCTTAGCATATCAGAATCCTATCACTAATCAACAAATTAAACAATCCTAACAAGGACTAGGGGAAGATGAAAGCCATGAAGCAGGACCAGGTATCCTGAGGTGAAAAGAGTTATTCTTGCTTATCCCTCTATGTGGATGGTATGGGAAATATTGGCAGTTGGCAAAAGGACAGGTTAGTTCCCTATTCATAATCCCTTGCTTATGATAAAATGAGCAATATCCCAAGTGATATCCCACATCAATCCTCAAGATTGATACCCTAGATCGATATCATAGATCGACTTCCCAGATTGATATCCCATATTGATATCATAAGATCGATATCCTCAATCGATATACCAGAAATAGTTTTCCCAAGTAAATCCCCCAAAGGAAAGTTTCTGAAGAAAATTATCACATGTGAATGCCGAAAAGTGAAGATCAAATGAAGATCAAAAAATAGGCTCAAATCAAGTTCAAAGTGAAGATCATAAATCAAAAGTTCGAGTGGAGATCAAATGAAGATCAAAAATCCAGTTCGAAGAGAGATCAAATGAAGATCCAGAGACAATTCAGAATGAAGATGGAATCGACTCCCTTGCTTCACCACATATGAGCAAGTATCCCAAAAATTGAAGGATAGAAAGGAATGAGCCTGAATCCCTAGAATTGTCGGCACTATTGTACCTTACGCATGATGATATGTCTGATACACTTGCATCTCGCTCATGGGTAGACCAATGTTTGAATGTGGAAGAGCTAGCTTCAGGTGTCCTGCATTGCCTAGTGCCTTAGTCCAACTAAAATCTAAACTTGGGATTGGATAAGACATTTGTGGAACCCCTATCTTAGCAATGGGCTGAAAGAATCCTGCCTGACATCGGGGAACGCTCATGTCTTATCTTAATATACTCATGTGCACACATGAGGATAATGAATAGTTAGGGCCTATCCTAGTGAAAGCCTTGCATTTCAGAAGCCTAGTATGGTCAGTATGCAACTCTTGATAAGTCTATTAGGGTGTTTGAGTCTCATGGAAAACCTCAAAATCTCTCTAAAAAGCAACAAATGCTAAAAGCATAAACCATCAAATGGTAAAAGTCATTACAAATCATCAAACTGCAAAGTATCGAGTCCATGATACATCATCATATAAAGCACAATCAAGATATAGGATAGATACCGGATGGATATTAGAAATAATATTTAGACGACCACTGACTATATTGTGCATATTTTTCAAATTTGCAAAGGAAAATAGAATGACACATTATATCATTCGCATCATAACATCGCATACCATTGCATTTCATATATGGGTGATTAATTGATCAAATTCTTATCTTCAGGATTTTCAATTACATTCATGATTTTTAGACATTCTGTGGTGTCATCCATTAGATTGATAAACATAATTGTATTCATTCCTTATGTTTTAAAGTGATTAAAGCATACAAGTTCATTTACATTAGATTACCATCATGTAAATAATGCACTACATACATTGCATTAGCATATCGTGACATCATCATAAATTAAATGCATGCAATAAAGCAAAATCAAATATGTATTTAAATAAATATTGCATTCATATGCATCTATCATCATATATCGCACATCTAAGCATCTAGATCATTGCATATCATCATCATCATAAATTAAATAGCTATCTAGTGCATGTCATCCATACATCACATCATATAGCATCAAATTAACATAAGCATTGCATCCATGTGCATAACATAAATAGAAAATTAAACATACACAAGTACACATAATGAGTCATAAATGATCAATCTCATATATATATATATATGTGTGTGTGTGTGTGTGTGTCCAATAGAGTACATCAAGAGTACAAAATGCCCACAGGCTACAATCGTGTAGGTCCTAGACCTTACACAAAAAATGATACATATGCAAAAATGTAGCCTAGATCTGGTAGAGCCCTAGCTCTGGCCTGCTCCCTCGATACTGGAGCTCTCGCCGCCTCCCTCAGCCCTATGCTCTGGAGCCTAATCTGTAGCTGGCTCTAGTGCCTACTCTGTGCCCTATTGAGGGCCCTATGTGCCACCTAACCCAAAGAGGCCTAGCACATGGGATACTGGTATGTCTATGTGGCTAGACCTATGACTAGAGGTCACACCCATCTCCTTGGCCCTAGTATGGGAGCTGCCTCCATGTGTGCTAGAGGACCTATGTGTCCTCTCTATCTTGTGAGTCCACTGGCTGGAGCTCATTGTGGACTATCCTGTAGTCTTGGACCTGGTCCTCTGAGACCCCATAGCATGTCTATCCTCTAGCACCTACAAGCCCCATAATCTGATAAAGCCCTCTAGCTGGGAGATGCGAGCTGCCCTCACATCACAAAGGTCATTTCCCTCCTCTACGAGGGAAGTGAGCTACCTAATATCTATCGTAGGATCACCACCTCCTAGTAGTATAGTTGACGGTGCTACTGGTGGTGCCATGATAGCTTGAGATGAGGAGGGGTCTCCTCTATGAGCTTAGGACTGAGCCAAGTCCCTCTCTACTATAGTTGTAGCTCGATATACCTCTGATACCTATAATGAGCTAGTCAGCTCTTGAATCTGACCCTCTACTATTGTGGCATGAGCCGTGGCACCTGTGAGCTCCTCCTGGATCTACTACCACTGTCTCTCACTATGAGCTAGCTTCACCTCTAACATGGTGATGCTAGTGTCCCTCTACAACATCTGAGTATGGAATCACCCAACCTGGCTCTATAGATCTGCTACCTGGGCTAGCAGCTGGCCTACCTCACTATCTGGAGGTACCTCACCCTCATCTAGTGCCTCCTCCTCGATATCCATAGGGGGTGCATCTCCTACTGTAGCCTCTACCCCCAGCCACCCTTAGTCTATGGGTGCACATTGCACCCCTATGGATCAGCCTCAGCCTCATCATCAACCCGATCGAGGGCCCAGATCCCTACCACTGTCATAGCGACCACCAAGCATCATATGCAAGAGTAGTCCCAGCCACAAAAACCCTTGACTCCTAGAAATCATCAGCCGCATCCCCAAGTGTTATCGGTTGTATCCACTATAAACCTGTCTCTAGAGCCAGCCGCCTATAGATGATCGACAACTCTGGTATATCTTGAACTAAGCCAAACTACCGTAAGACATGAGAGTAAAAATGGTACTCCCTGATCTCGTCCTTGCGGCCCAGGAGCCACCTATCCCGATGAGCCTGATGTAACCGCTCGTCAGCCTTCGACCATGTAGGGCACCCCATGTATGGGCGCCACTCTATATCATCGGGCCTCAATCCTATGAATCTACTAAGGTAATGCTCGATGTCCCCTACATGGGACCTACTTTGGAACCCCTCCTCCTCATGGGGCCAGCAAGCTACGTAGCACTGGTGCTCATCATCAATAGAGTCAATCTCAAGTGGTAGCTCTATAGGATGCTCAATGTGGATATGTTGCCAACCCCAGATCTATAGTAGTAGGCTGCAGCTGATGCCTACCCAGCTCCTGCAAGTCACCTGATATAGCTCTCGGTAGAGCTGGCACAATAAAGTGCTCCCCCAGGCTAGGAGTAGTGGCCGACGGATGGTGCTCTGAACAACCCTCCTAATGCTGGCAAGAAGGTTCTAAGGGATCCTCACACCTGAGGAATCTGGAAGGACTATCTGCATGACCAGGTGCATGAAGACTACCTCTCTAATAGAGAAGATGCACTCCCCCTACCAGTAGCCGATGTGTACACCTCCGTGATCCATCTATCGCTGGGCCTCGTCGCTCCGATCATCGAAGATAGCATCACAAACAACCTTCTTCCTCTGAGAGGAAGAGGAGGTGATGGCCTCACCATCAATAGGGATCCTAAAGATCTGATAGATGTCCTCTAGGGTGATGGTCATCTCACCTATCGATAGATGAAATGTGTTGGTCCGGGCATTCCAGCTCCGGGCCAATGCGGTCATATATGTTGTATCTACCCTAATCGTGGGTAGATCCAAGACATAGTTGAAGCTAATGGCTTCGAACCACTCCCGCTCCCCTGTAGTAAGCTGTCTATGGAGGGTGCAAAGTATGTCTGGATCTCGGGCCCTAGAAGTCAATGTCTAGAAATAAATAATGCATAAGAGAAAAATCTAACTAAAACAAGCAAAAATAGATTAAAAAAATGACCTTAAAAATGTCAAAAACATTCAAAAATTGATAAAAAGACAAAAACATGTCACAAAGCATTCATAAAAACCAAAAAAATCAATTAGGCAAGTCAGAATTGCATTAAATAACATTAATTGCCTATTAAACCTTAGAAAAATTAAAAATTTAATAAATTTTTTCTAAAGTCATCGAACCGCGGGTCAACCCTGCGGTCCGCATGCGGTCAAAAATTGATCGTTGGAATTTGAATTCCAACCATAGTTGATACTTGTGGTCCCCAATTTGACAATTGGGAACCATAACTTCCAGCTACGGTCTAGGACCGAGACCCATTTCGGGTCCCTTCCTAGCCTAGCTAGCCAAAAAAAATGAAAATCTAACCTAGCCTAGTCTACGGTGAGGTTCGTTGCCAACAATTTAGTGAAGTTCATTAACCCATTACTTAATGCAATTTATTTTTTAGTTGGTAATGAGTGCGAGGACTCGGTTTCGAGTTACCTTACCCGCACCGCGGCCTCTGCTAGTGGATGGTTGTCCCGGGTCCGCCATCGGGGTACGAGTGAAATTTGAGGTCAAGTTTGGTAGCGTTCCGGATCAAGGAATGTCTCTCACCTCTCAGATCTCTGAAATGCAGTTATTTGAATGAGAATAATGAAATTTTCAAAGTGGGAAAACTATTTATAGTTTCCCC